>CP144698.1:9533151-10133151 GCA_036885675.1 Vigna mungo | reverse complement strand
GGAAAAACTCTAACAATTGATAAAAGAAAGCATATGAATTAAAGTAAGAATTTCAATACATGAGAGTTTCAATAGGATTACATCATTTCCCCCAATAACAAAGGGGTTTAGTTCACCATAATCATGGTGAAACTAGATCAAAAGAATGAAAAGTATGAAAAAGATAACCCTAGAATTGATAAATTGGAGCTCTCGCATCCAACATCCGCCTCCAAGGAGTGAAAAGAGTGTTTTTGCGTCCTTTCTGCCAAAAGATACCCTCTCTAGTTCGTCTGGGGTCTATTTATAACTCAGAAAAATAACAGAATTCTAGCCCAAGCCCAGTAGTACATCGCCCGGCGGTAGGCGCGGCACTTTGGCTCACTCCCAGCGGTGCCCTTTAAGCGTCTGACAGAGAATTCCTTAAGGAGTACACTACCCGGCGGTGTTATCACCGCTCGACGGTAGCTGCGATTCTTATTCTCTTCACTTTTTCTCCTTCTCTTAAGTCTAACTCCTATCTTGTTCAACTTCCTTCATTCAGTTCCTGATAAATCCTGCCAAATCATGGTAAAACCAAGCACAAAACCAAGAAAACCAACTTTGACTCTCTTATTCTTTAACTTAACCAAATTGCATGATTTCAAGCTAATTCTAAGTCATAAAGGGTGTGTTTAATGTCAAATTTAAGTATGAAAATAACGGTTTTTGAACCATTATCAAGTATCACTAATGGATGTTGTTATAGCAGAGGCTGACGATGAAGGATAGCATCTATTGATGGACGTTACGAGATAAGCATTTGTTTTACTTTATGTTTGTTTGAATTGGGCTATTTTATTTTGTTTTTAATTGTAGGTTGTAATGAAATAACTTGAATGAACTTGAATGCAATGGCTTGACTATAATATGTTGTGTGATGAGTGATATTGCTTTATGATGTTTAATTATATTGATTGATGTTGAGGTGATGCTTGAAGTGCTTATATACAGGTGGTTGCTCACAATTAATTTGAAACAGATGCATGAGGTTAAAATTATGATTGATATACTGGGCAAGATGTTTATCTTATTTTGGAACTTGATTAGCCTGTGAGAGGATTGAACTTTAGAGTTTTTGATTAATTGAATGTTACTGCTTTGAAGTCATGATTGACTTTGCCTAAGCTTTTATGATTGAACGACTTGTTTGCTTGTTACAAATGATCAAGGCCATTTGTTCTTTTCCCATATAAGCCAAGAAATTTTCGAACCCAGCAAAAAGAAATTTTTTTTTTTCTATCCTTTGAACCTTAAGCCTAAATATATGACAAAAACCCTTTTGAAATCCTTGCCTTGAGTTAAGATTGAGTATATTTGTATGGTATGGAGAAAGGTTCAAGTTTCGGGTTGTTGGGGAATTTGAAAAATTGTGAAAAATAGAAAAAAAAAGCATTAAGCTGAATAATAAAATTGAAAAAGAAAAGAAAAAGAAGAGAAAAGTAGAAAACAAAACTCAATTAATGGGAAGTTGGGATTAAGTGAAAATGGTTTCCCAATTGAAAAAGAGAAAGGGAGTTGTGTTTGATTGATGAAATTATGAATTATTACTCTCTTAAACTCAAGGATATTGTGTTGTCCAGAAAAACCCATTTTCTTCTTAGCCCAGCCACATTACAAGCCTAGAAAAGACCTTGTGATGATAATTTGCTTATGAGTGTGTTTGATGGTGTTTAAATGAATGGCAAAGTTGATTTATGTGACATTGTGATAGTAGAGTGAATGAGTTGCCTCACTATACACCTTTGAGTTTGAGTGAAACAGTTTTCTTGGAAAGGAGTAGTTCCATGCACATTATGATTACATCTTTGCTTGGTTGTTAATCATTCATGAGTTTAGCATTTGTTGTATATTCCATGATTATGTGAGCACCATAGTGAGCTTGATTGGCTAAGGCATTGGTATATCTTGACTGACATTTTTATGATAAGCTGATATTAGTAATTACTTGTCTTAGAAGAAAGTGCTTTTATGATATATTAAACCATTGTAATGTTTTTATAGCTAAGTTACATTTTGTTTTGCTTGAGGACAAGCAAAGTTCTAATTTTGGGTTGTGATAACGGTTGATTTCACCGTTATTTGTGACTTAATTTTGATACTTAATGAGCCCTTTTTTACTTAGAAACTTGCTAAATCCTTTGGTTTTATCTTATTTTGTGAATGAAGAGAGTTGAGGTTATACTTTATGATTTTATCACTAATTCCCTTGATTTTGTAGGAAATTTGGATGATTTGGAAGAGGAGTTGAAGTACCAAGGAGTTGGAACTCAGAAAGGACTGAAAAAGCATCAGAAAGGAAGATCGTAGGATGCTTGAGCGTCCTTTTCAGGGGCCCTCGGCGCCAGAGGCTCGCATTGACACCTGACTGCCCCTTTCTAAAGGCTCTCAACGCTGAAGACTCGGAGTCACGCTTGGGCACCCTTTTTGGGGCGTTGAGCGCCAACTCCAGTGTGTCACACCACGCTTGCGCGCCCTTCTAGGGGCGCTCAGTGCCAGCTTCTCGCAACAACACCTGGGCCCCCTAAGTTGGGCACTGAGCGCTGGCGATGTGGGCTTAGAATTTTTAGCTGCTCTATTTAAGGACTTGGACATCATAGGGTTCGTATCTTTTGAAAAAAGAAGCGTCAATTCACACTTTTTGACCCTTTGGAGGCAGAATTGGATGCAGAAGCACTTCGCTTCGATTTTTAGGGTTTATCTTTCATTCTTTTTCCATTGTATATCTAGTTTCATCATGACAATGGGGAACTAAATTCTATTTGTTGTTGGGGAATGATGTAACCTTGTGAACTCTCATGTATTTGAATTGATTCTTAATTATATATGCTTCTTTCATTAATTGTTAGGGTTTTTCTTCTTTGCTCAAGGCTTGTTATGTTTAACTCATTCATGGTACAATGTATGAATTGCATGAGTATCGGGAGATATCTTACAATCCAAGTTCTAGAGAATTTCCCCCAAAAGTAGTATTGCCCAAGGAAGGGGATGTGACTTTTGGATGTCTTAAGCTACTAATCGTAATGCAGAATTAATTATTAGGGATGCAAGGGATTATGGTCCAGTAATTAAGAATAGGCTTTCTTCGCCTAGGGATCGGGTTTTAAGCAATTTAGATAGTGACATTAACATTAATGAAAAAGTAGAATTCTTATATACATTAGAGTAAACTAGGTGAAATCTAAACCCCAACAACATGTTGATCTCATATTACAAATATCGTTCATTCACCTTTGTGTTTCTGTTCAATTGTTCAAATTGCATGCATATTTACTTTTTCTGTAATTGCATTAAAAACCAAAAACTTTTCATCAACGTCTTGAGTAGTTAAGAAATATCACAATTGTTTAGTGTCGTGAGTCTCTTGGGAAACGACATTGGTCTTACCATTCTTATTACTTGATACAATTTGGTACACTTGTCGATATCTTAACAGCGCCCATCCTGGGGCGTTGAGCACCAGCTTTCCTAGCGCCGCACCACGCTTGGGCACCCTCTAAGGGGCCCTGAGCACCATACCTCTCGCACCACCGCCCGGCTACCCTATGTTGGGGTGTTGAGCTCCAGCGACGTGGGCTTGGACTTTGTTTGTGCTCTATTTAAGGATTTGTTCATCCTAGGGTTTGTATCTTTTGGTAGTAGATACGCAAAGACACATTTTTTAACTCTCTGGAGGCTCTCCTCTTTGGTTTTTAGGGTTTATCTTTCATTCTTATTCCATTGTATATCTAGTTTCTCCATGATAATGAGGAACTAAACTCTATTTGTTGTTGGGGAAGATGTAATCCTTTAAACTCTCATGTATTTGAATTTGTTCTGATTTATATATGCTTCTTTCATTAATTGTTAGGGTTTTTCTCCTTTGCTCTATGCTTGTTATGTTTAACTTATTCACGACATGATTTTTGGTTTTCTTTGATATTGACAAATACCTAGAAATTTAGATCTTGAGAATTTCTCCCAAGAGAACTATTGCTTAGACATAGGGATATAATGCTTGGTTGTCTTAAGCTTCCATTCATAATGCAGAATTAATTATTAGGGATGCAAGACATTGTGATTTAGTAATTAAGGATAGGATTCTTTTGTCGAGACATCAGGTTCTAAGTAATTTAGAAAGTGACATTGACATTTAATGAAGAAGATGAATTCTTACATGCATACGAGTAATTAGGTGAAATCTGATAACGGTCTAAAAACCGTTATTTTCATACTTAAATTTGATATCAAAACACAACCTTTATGACTTAGAATTAGCTTGAAATCATGTATTTTGTCTTAGTTAGGTTATAAGAGAGTCAAAGTGGGTTTTCTAGGTTTTATGCTTGGTTTCCCTTATTTTGATAGGATTTAACAAGAATTGGATTAAGGACATTGAAGTAAGAAGGGGTTAGACTTAAAAGAAGACGGAATGAGGCACTAAAGAAGAGTCGCACTTGCCGCTGAGCGGCAGATCCACCGCTGAGCCGTGGCATCGACAGTAGCAACACCGCCAAGCATCTGGAAGTGACCGCTGAGGGGTGGAGTCCAGTATCGAACGTACCGCTAAGCGGTAAACTCACCGCTGAGCAGTGTACTTATGGGCCTGGGCCAAAATTCTGTTATTTTTCTGAATTATAAATAGACCCCAGACAAACCAAAGGGGTTATCTTTTGGCAGAAAGACGGCAGAACACTCTCTACACACCTTGAAGGTGGATTTTGGATGCAAAAGCTTCAATCTATCAAGTCTAGGGTTAATTCTTTCATAATTTCCATTCAATTCATATAGTTTCACCATGATAATGGTGAACTAAACCCTTTGTTGTTGGGGAACGATGTAATCCTATTTGAAACTCTCTTATATCAAAGTTCTTATTTTATTCATATACTTTAGTTATCAGTAGTTTGAGTTTTCTTCTCTATACTTTAATGCTTGCATTGTTTAACTCATTCAATGTCATAATCATTGATTTTGTCGATATGGACACATACGGGGAAATCTAGACACGAGGGGAATTCTCTTGATTATGAAATATTACCTAGACATAGGAATAGGACGGTCAATTGCTTTAAGCTTTTATACACTGAAATGCATGACTAATTACATAGTAAACTAGTAATTGGGAGTAGGCTCTCTTCGCCGAGACATCGGGTTTAGAGTAAATTAGAAATTTGCATGAACATTGATAACAAAGTTGAATTTAATAAGAATAGTAGATATAGGAGAGTGGATTAGGATGAAACCGTAAACCCCAACAACACCATTCATCCATACTGTTTATTTGTCAATTGATCGAGCTTTTACATTTTCATGTTTGTTTTAGTTTTTTCATTATAAACCCTAAATTCAATTTTTATCAAGTCTTAAGAAATCAATTCACATAAACGATTAGGCCTAAGAGTCCCTTGGGAAACGATATTCGGACTTACCATCTCTTTATTACTTGATACGATCTCGTACACTTGCCAGGGTGTTAACAAAATCTAAACCCCAACAACATATCCATCTCATACTACAAACATCATTCATTCGCTTTTGTGTTTCTCTTCAATTGATCAAAATTGTATTAATATTTACTTTTAATTGTATTTGTGTTTAAAAACCAATAAAATATTCTTTTAAAGTCCTATTTAGTTAAACAATTACACAACTGTTTAGTGTCATGAGTCTCTTGAGAAAACGATACTTGGTCTTACCACTTATTATTACTTGATATGATTCAGTACACTTATTGATATCCTAACAATTATGCACAACAAAATTACAAAATATTTAATAATTTAATTACATGAATTTGAATAACTCAATTATAGAAGATTAATTATTCATTAGCTTAATTTTATAAGAATAATTTAAATTTTATCACATGTAAACTCTTGAAATATTTGTAAGGAAAAAAAATTAAATAAGAAATTTTTTAAATAAGAAAAGACTAAGAATTTTTATTTTCCACTTATGAAATTCATATTTAAATAAAGGTTTAATCATTTCGGACATCCCTATTTTTTCAAGATCATCTCAAATAGGTTCTCGTATTGTCAATGTTCTCAATTAGGTCCCTTATTGTGAAAAATTTAATCAATTTAGACCTCGTCGTTAGTTTCGTACTAACACCATTAAAGGAGGTGACACGTGTCAGTTCGTGGTTTTTTTTTAGTTTTTTAATTATTTTTTATTTTTTTATTTATTTTTTATTTCTAAAAAATAAAATTAAAAAATGGCACGTGTCAAACTGATATTGTGCCACGTGGCAATGACAGTGTGCATGGCATTAACAGTGCCACATGTCATTGTCAGGCCACGTGCATTGCATTAGTCTCAATTTGGTCCCTGTATTTTTATTGTGTTTCAATTTTTATTTTGTCTCAATTTAGTCTTAATTTTAAAAATTAAACAATTTTGTCCTCCTCAAATTCAAACAAAATTTAAATTGTATATAAATCTTAACAAATACTTTTATTAAAATTGATATTTTTATTAAATATTTTTAACAAGATTAAGTTTATTATATTTATATTTACTTAATGGTAAAATACCTTCTTTGGTCCCAGTTTTGGTTGACAATATTCGAAATGGTACCCATTTTATTTTTCTGTTCAATATAATCCTAAAGAACATAATTTGTGTTCAATTTAGTCCTTTTTCTGTTCAATATAGTCCTAAAGAACATAATTTGTGTTCAATTTAGTCCTTGTTATTGTGGTTCACGGAGTTTGTAAAAAGGACTAAATTGAATACAAATTACGTTCTTTAGGACTACATTGAACAAAAAAATAAAATGAGGACCATTTCGAATATTGCCAACTAAAACTGGGACAAAAAAAGGTATTTTACCTTAATCATATAAAGGTTAATTATTTTATTTAAACATACCTATAAAGGTTTAAAAAAAATAGTGGCATAACATGGTGGTGTGAATTTTCCAAATGATTGAGCTCATTGAACAAATTATTAATACGAAATTTCACTTTTTTTTTTAAATAAAAAATTGGAGAAAGTTTTAATGAAAACGATGATTAAGGATAGTTTCTTCTTTCATGATTTTCCATGCAAACTTTCAGTACGAAAATTCACACCAGCATATATTAATAGATTAATTATAATGTTGGCTACTCTAATTTCTATTCACAATTTTTTTTTATTTTAAAAAAGAAATCAACAACTTTGTTTTAATTTCAATTTTACATGCATTTACTTATTTTATTTTGGACCAGTTGAATTTTACACTTAAACATATTCATTTAACGTACCATTAAGATGATTTATTTAGTTAATCAAAATATAAAAAATAATAATAAAAAGACTAAAATTGTGAATAAAATTTAAAAGTTAACAACTTTGAAGGCAGGCATAGTTTTGGTTTTACGAGTGGACATATAATAAATGATATCATGATGATTTAATTAGTTTTATAATAGGTTATATATTCTCCATTGTATGGATCTGTGTATTTGATTAGGCTTAACTCACCTAACTTTATCCCAATTTGACCTAAATTACAATGAAGAAAGCATATAGTGTTAGGCACTATTTTGCTACACATTTTCTAGAATTACCAACTTTCTGACCTAAAGAGTTGCCAAAACTGGTACATTTTTACTAGGGTTAAACCAACATTCCCTTCTTTATTTGCATTTTATTCTCTTCTTTATTTGCATTTTATTCTCTTCTTTCATTGGGAATGTCTTGATCTTGCATAGATATTTCTAAGTTGTACAAAAAATTTACTATATCTAAACCCTCTCCACATTCGTCAATGCAACAACAACACGTAATTAACTAAATGTATAAACTTGTTTCAGATTGAAATCATGTTCAATAACTTTCACACACACGCACGCATATATAAACATATAATTAAATAGAAGAAATACGTGTAAGTCAACAACACCTAACTACATGGAAAAGAAAAGAAAAAGTTAATTACTTATTAAAATAAATAATTTCATTTGATGATCATGCATTCTAATGGAACCGCACACATAATGATACTATTAATAGAATCTAGTAGACATCCTAAAATGACTCGCACTAAGAAGGATGTACAAGAGTATTTAATATAAATCACACTAGTGGAAAAATGGTGTTTAACGTCACCCACGAGACGTCTGTTAGTGGGTAGTCCGACGTATATGAGTGCACGGTGGCATTAGCGTAATAAGTTGGTAACCTAGACGTTGGTTTCAAGGGGACACAACGTCTATTCATATACACGTCCGCTCTATCCTAAACCGGCGTCCAATGTAATGATGTAGGTGAGAAGACAGACTTTTCCTGCCCCATTGACGTCGTTTGTGATGGGGCCCGACGTCTACTTGGGTGCAATTAATGCTCGTCACCTGATTCTCAGGCGCTTAGACATCGTGTAGTCAATCACTGACGTCTATATAGCCTGTCCGAAAGGCGGGAAGACAGAAATTTCTGCAAAATAGACGTCGCTTTTCAGGGAGCGCGACTTCTATAGGCCTATAATTAATTATGTTCACCAAAATCTGAGGTACGTCGACGTCCGATAGCAGAGCCCCGAAGTCTATAGTATTATAGACGTCGATGCCCCTTCACAAATGTCGTCTACTTCCCTGACAGGAAATGAAACATCAATCAATTCAGTGCCCTAGACGTCGGCCCCCCTGGACACCGACGTCTAATGGCATTCAAAAAGTCACTTTAAATGTTATCTTGGACGTCGAATTAGTTAGATAACCGACGTCTAGGTAACTATAGACGTCGGTTTTTGGAGGAATCGACGCCCCATTTCATTTTAAATAAACCGTAGACCCTTCGCGACATTGCAGTTTCTGATATCATCGTCTTCCTCCTCTCCTTTTTCTCTCTTGCTGCTCCTCTCCTTTTTCTCTCTTGCAGCATTGCATCCCAGGTGCGTGTGTTTTTATGGTTACCGTTTAAACTTTGTTCAGTCTTTCATCGATTATCTTCTGGTTCAACTGATTAAAATTTGTTTTCTTGTTTTGTGTTTTAGTGCAGTTTTGTTCCTCTCTTGGGGTAACGCAGTACCACATTCTTCCTTTGCTAGCTGCCTCCCAGAAAAAGCAGCGTCTTTTGGATTTCTCGTGGCGTTTCGACCCAAAAACGACTGATGGGTTGTCGCGGCCCATGCAAATTTGATGTGCATAAATAATGCAGTATAGTGCTAGGAAGTGACTCCTAGGTCGTCTCTCAAGGACCAAATGTGGTTCGAGAATTAGGTCGGACATGAAGTGGGGGGGGGTTGTGAAAGGTTTGCGTGGTGAATGCGGAAAAATTAAAATGAAATCAAAACAGTAAAAACGAAACTGCTACAGTAAATACGAAAATTCACGCTAGAACTGGACAGCTCTGACCTTTGCTCAATGTTTTACCCATAACTTTTTCTACAGAGCTCTAAATGAGATGAGGTTTTTTTTCCTGGAAAATAGACTCAAATATCTTTCATGTGATATATAAAATGTAGCATTTGGACCTCTGGTGTGGTTGCAGTTATTTTTTTAAAATCGAGTCCAGAGAGTGAAAATGCTAAACCCAATACTAGAGCAAACAAATATCTAGCAGAGTTAAAATTATTGATATGCATCACTAAATTAAAAACATGAAACCCAACTCAACAAACTATGTGAAATTAAATTAAAGCACAAGAAAATAAAAAGACAAATTTATCTAACTACTCACGTGACCACATGTGTTTCTAGCAAAGGAATTTAAAATTGCACACATTTTTTTACTCCAAAACCAACCAAAACGTGACAGCCCATGAATATTTCAAGGAAAGAAAAATTGAATGGATGCACCGTTCCAGCCACCATTTTCATTCAGCAACAACCGTAAGCCCCCTTTTTTCTTTCTACCAAATGAACATGTTAATCTCCAAGCAAGAAATTAAATTCTATCACTTAAATTGTCACCACCGTACTCCCTCACCTATTCCTATCTAATCACTCTTCATTCTTCAAATAAATAAAATAAAGAAAACTACCTACTCCTACAACTACCAACATGTGCCATCCTATTTCCATTTATCCTAATTCTAATCTAATTTCAATTTATGAAGAGAAAAGCAAAGCTAGAAGTCATGAATAAAAAATTCCAGCCACTTGCCCAAACGTTCCAGCCAACACACAACATCATTCAACTAATAAAACCCTTAAATTTAAAATGTAACGAGCGTGTGCAACTGGACTTCTCTTTTTTTAGCAAAGACAAAAGCAAGCAATTGATAAAATTGGGTCTCCTCCAAAGACGTGGCAGCTGCCACCAAATGCAATATTCATCAAATGGAAAACAAAGAAAACGTTGCAACCACATCACGTGACAGCACCATCCATTTTTTCCATGAAAGCATTGCTCCAGCCGTGAATCTCTTAAGCAAAGAAGGTAAAATGCATCCTAAAGCTGGACGTGGCAGCCCCTCATCCAAAATCAAGTAGCAGGGTCAGCATTTTTCAAGCCAAGAAAACGTTGCACCAGCCTAATGCTGTCCTCCAATCTGCCGAGAGAGAGTCCCCTTACAAAGTGACGGCTGGTATATTTCTAAGGGGCCATGTGTCCTCAAAATTAGGGTGGGGTCCACCCTAAAAACCCTAAAGTTGCCAAATATCTTTCTATTATTTGGGCCCATCATGTTTTTGTCAAAAATTGACCCAATGTGCATAAGCTTGTCCAAAAAATTTAAACAATTAAAATTACAATACAACTAAAATTTAAAATGTCTAAATTTTAGAGTCTTGAATTTATTTGGTGTCCTCCAAATGTCCCAAATTGTGTTTCCAAAATTTTTCCTGAAAATAATAATGCAAATAATTAGCTCAGAAAATTCAAATTAATTAAAATTAGAATTTCCGGTCAAATTAAGCACTATTAGAGAAAACGGGAAAATACCGGACAATTAAGCACAATTCCCTGATTAATTCTAGCACAATAAACTAAGTGAAATCAATAAAATATCGACTCATCAACGACCCTGGGTCGTCATTGCCTAGTTATCGTTTCACCGTCATTTTTCCCTCTTGCGGTTGAAAATGGAACTAAGCAAAGACCCAGGTTCAGTTTTGGGTTGAAATGTCATGAGAAATTCAAAAGACGCAAGCTTTTTTTCGTAGGAAACTAGCAAAGAAAGAGTGTGTTACTGGGCTATCCAAAGACAGGAACAAAACTGCACTAAAACACAACGACTGTATTAGACGTCGGTTAATGCATACACTGACGTCTATAGTGCCATTAGGCATTGGTTAGTGACATGTTCGAAGTCTTTATGTGCTCTTAGACGTCGGTTAATGCGTAGTCTGACGTCTACATAGTGCCTTTAGACATCGGGATTAGGCCTATACCGACTTTTACTGACGTCGGTCGTGGCACTAACTGACGTTAGTATAGACGTTTGTTATGTGGATGTCCGACGTCCCATTGACGTCACCGGCTATGACGTCGACTGTGAAAGAGACGTTAAAAGCCTAAAATAACCGATGTTAAACAGCGTTTTTCCACTAGTGTCAATAACGTACAAAAGAAAAAGTTGTATATATATAGGTGTAAAATACTGGTAATTATAAATATAATTTTACAATTGATCCTTATTAAAATTACATAACAATAACGTATTTTAATATATTTTAAATAGTATATATTTGAACGTGAGTAACATATTTCTCTTCTCATTTTGAACTAGTCTAAATCTAAAATCTCTACCAAAAATTATGACTACTCTATCAAACCTTAGGATTCTAATATCAAATAAACACAAGAAAAAAAAATTACCACAAAACAATATGGGTTAAAAGTTAATTTCTAACTATTTTTTAACTATTTATACAATGAATAGTAAAAATACAAAATTAGAGAAAAATAATTAATTTTCTAATAAGTAAATTGGTGAAAGCAAAACATTGGACCAAGAAAAAACAAATTAAATAGAGAACTTTATGCTTTTGTCATAATTGGGATCTCTAAGCAATTCTAGTTTCAATTTTAATAGTACAATAAATATATAAAAGAATATTTCAATATACACTTGAATCCACACCAATTCCAATCTAACAAGAAAAAAACATCATATTGTTTGAGATTTAATGTAAAACTTGACATTTATGTGAGACTTAGATAAATATAAGGTTTAATAGGTTCGGAGGTCCCTATATTTGTGGGTTTTTTCAATTGGGTCCTTCAATTTTGGAAGTGATCAATTGGGTTCCTAATTTGGTCAATTTGATTCAATAAGAGCCTTTCTGTTAAATGCAGTTAACGACGTTAACTTTTTTAACATGTGTCAAACTGAGAGATCCAGGTGGCACGTTGGACTGTATAGGTGGATAATTTAATATGTTTAGCTTAAATCTTATTAAATATAGGTTTGTAAGTGGGAAGAGTGGTGGGAAGAGGAGGTGGAAATGGCGACGACAACTTACTTCCTGTGTCCGTCTCCGGCGAGTTTCAAAGGTAGTGAGATGCCGATAGCAAGATTCAGATGATGCAGCAGCAACGACAACAGCAACAGCGTCTCGCTCAATACTCGAACGGAGCCCCAACCCGTAACCACATTCGTCAAAGCGTTTGCTCCCGCCACCGTTGCCAATCTTGGTCCCGGCTTCGACTTCGTAGGTTGCGCCGTCGACGGGATGGGGAACATTGTCTCCGTCAGGGTCGACCCACAGGTTCACCCAGGCGAGATACGCATCTCCAACATCACCAGCCACGCTCCCGACAAGCTCAACAAAAACCCTCTTTGGAACTGCGTTGGCATCGCCGCCATCGAAGTCATGAAAATGCTCTCTATTCGATCCGTCGGCCTCTCGCTCTCCTTGCAGAAGGGCCTGCCTTTGGGAAGTGGTCTAGGATCGAAGGGTTTCTTTGAACTAGTCTATGTGTGATGATTGTTGGTCCTTTGGTTTTTCTGATTGCAGGTGGTCGTGCGATGAAGGATGATGTGATTATGAGTTTTATCGCCATGTTGCTGGAAAGGTGGTCGTGGTGGCGGCGCGGCATGGTGGTGCTTTGTGGTGCGACGCCGATTTGGGCTGATGCGAGGGTAATGATGCGCGAAGATGGGTTCGATTCTAGGTTCCTCTGGATTTGCAGATCTGGCGGAGAAGAATGGCGATCCTGGACAGCTCTACGACAACGGCTTGGCGAGTGATTTGTGATGATGGAGGCGCATGGATGTTGGGTGATGGTGGCTACCGGCAGTGGCGGCGTGGTCGCTTAAGACGTGGTCATGCAATGATGATGAATCCCCTAACCATTCTTCAGATCTGGAAAGTACATGTGTCGAATCATCATGATGCTATCAAACCCACTTCACTGTTGTTTAATTCTTTTCTTGTTTCGATTTCTGATGCCAGCGAAGTCAATGATCAAATCCGATGACCCAGAGTGGTTTTTCTTCAATTCTATGGATCACCCACCTGGCAGGATTACGATTTGTTGTTGTTGGGTGTTGTTTAGATATGTTTTGTCACAACACTATGAATCCCATGTTTTTAATTTCGTCAGACCTAATTTTCTCCATTTGGCCTTGTTTTGACGATGATGAAAGGGGCATTTAGAGCTTCTGAAGGTGGCGTTGCTGCTCTTCCAAACCGACGACATCTTCCCAATCGCCGGCAAAGGTCACACCACCAACACTAGCCGGAACAACGAAATCTACGACTGTTTGGGATCCCGCCATGGAAGCAGATTTCGTCTCTGACAAAAACTCATGCGTGTTATATTCTGAATAAAATCACCGGAATTGACCTTTGTCTGTCCATGAAGACCACAACTAAACCCAATAAAATGAATTCATATCCACAAATTTTCATCCTTTTTCTCTAACATACAGAAATCAATTCAAAAGCCCAAGACAAACCCATTGCTCCTAACAACAGGCTTAACAAAAATGAGAGATGGGAGGCACGAGAGGTGCACCGGATAGTTGGTTGAGGGATGGGCGTAGATGTAGATGCTAAAAAAGTGGGTGTGGGAGGGTGAGAAGAAGATTTCCCAGAGAGGGGAGAAGGTGAGGAAGAGGAAGGGGGTGAAGGTTTCTACGCGAGAATATTTTATTGTGTCACGTGTGATTAAATGACAAATCACCATGTTACAAGACAAAATATTTAACACCGTCTTCTAAAATTAACGGAAAGGCTCTTATTGAATCAAATTGACCAAATTAGGGATCCAATTGATCACTTCCAAAATTGGAGGACCCAATTGAAACAAACCCCCAAATATAGGGACCTCCGAACCTATTAAACCTAAATATAAATAGTTAAAGGAGTTTTACTTATTTACAACAATATTATTGCCTATATTTTTTCGACAAGTTCCTTTATGTTCGACTTAAATCATGTAACGTGAAAGATTTGTTTTGCAATAGTGGTCATAAATAATAACTTAATGTACTCTTATGTGTTAAACGAACCTGAAAATACTTAAAGGAGAACTAAACGAAATCTATTTATATTATCTTTTTAATTATTCATGTAAAGGTTTTATGAAAAGTAGTTTGTTTCCCGAGAAACTTTGCAAAAAAAATTTAAATCTTTAGTCCAACTTCCTTCTAAATCGTTCATGATGTTTTAGTTGGTATTATAATATTATAACTTTTGTATTAATGATAAAAAAAGTCTTATATTATTAATGTAAGGGCCTTATTTTTATAAGGCCATTGGGCCCTAATAAGGTGCAACATGTCTATCAGAATTGGGCACATGGCCAAGAGAGGGGTCCCTTCCCTTAGCTGCAGAATTTTCATTTCTTCATTTTCTTTTCTCTCTCAAGAACATAAACCTTGCCCTAACTCAAGCTCTCACTTCTCTCTAAAATTCCAGTAGATTCCACCGTTTAAAACTTGATTTGAGGCCACCAAACTGCTCCTGGTAGGAAGGGCTTCCAACTGAACCGAACATTTCTCAATTTCCTTGGGTAAGCAGATTTTTCCCCTTTTTTTTCCACTGTTCTTGAATTAGGGTTTACAAGATTTCTGATTTTGAGTACCGTACGAAAATTTCTTTTCAATCTCTATGCATTCTAGCTCTAAGAGCTTTATTCTATCACCTAATTGGTGATTTGTAGGTCTCTCGGTGCCCTAATTGCTAGGAGCACTTTAGAAGCGTTGAGTGAGCTTGTTGTTGCTTGTTTCCAGGTAAGGGGAGCTATTATATAAAATATGTAATTCTCTTTGTATTTATTCTTGAACTGATACAAGTGTGTGTGAATTGGAATCTGATTTTGTGTATGGAAATGAATCTGTTTTATTGATTATTTGCTTGTTTTATGTGACTGTGAAGTGCTCTGAAAAAGGGGTGCCTGTTGGAATTTATATGTCTTATACTGCTTTCGTTTGATGCTCTGTAATTGGTTTTGATGAGCCTAATCTGTTTTCTTGCCATTGTCATATTGATTGGTTGATTTAAATGAGTATGGGACTGAACTGGCTCTGTTTGATTAAATGGGCAGTGAAATTTTGATATATTGAAGTTGTCTTGGATTACTGGAAATCCTGTTGCTCTATTATTTTGATGAGGGACTTGGGCTGTGTAGAACTAGGTCTGTGAGTGGAAGTGAGGCACTGGTTTAAGGGAAGGGAGGTCTAGATAACAGTACAGTGATCATAGTACCTTAAGAGAGCCAAACTCAGAGTGCTTAGGATACCTTCTTTGTTGGTAGGATAGAGGGAACCTAAAAACCAGAGCTGGCACGTCCCTGATCATAGAACAGCCCTGGCCTGGTCCAGTACGTTGTGACTAGTCATACGTGTTGGTGACGAAGGTGAGTCCGCTGCGGTGGACATCTGTTCCCACTCCGTTGACCAATTGGGGTATGAGAAGGTGGGAGAGAGTAGAACCCTTAGGCAGAGGATCAGTAGCTTAATTTGATTTTATTTAGTTTGGGAAGAGGGAACTAGCATAGTGAATTTGTGTGCCTGGGGTATCGGGGGTGTTTGGGCTGTTTAGTTAACTTAGATTAGTGAAATGGAACCTGTGTGAGGCATAAAATTGAGCAAGAACACATTAAAAATGACAATTCTGACTTTAGTTCCCTAAGCCTTAGGAATGTGGAAATTCTAGCCAAGAACACACCTAGATCAACTCATTTTTACCCTAGGAACAAATCTAAATGAACAAATTAGTTTAAATAGACATGTATCACGAGTTATGGATGCTAGAAGTTGGGCAAAGTAAGTAAAAATGGCATTGATATGGGTAGTAAGGAGGTACACAGATACTATTTTAGGTTACTATGAGAGGAAATAAAATATAAAAATTGAATGTTTAAGGTCTAGAGTACAACATACTAGTTTAAATAACTTAAATAAATTAATATATATATATATATATATATATATATATTAACGTTAAGTTTACTTATAATATATATATTATATTTATATTACGTTTAGTTATATATATATATTAACGTAAACTTTTTACTTATAATATATATATATTATATTACGTTAGAGTTATATATATTAACAGTAAAGTTTTTACTTATAATATATATATTATATTACGTTTAGTATTATATATTAACGTAAAGTTTTTACTTTATAATATACATTATATTTATATTATATTATATTTTTAGAACCTATCAAAAGAATAAGGTGTAGGTGTAGCGTCTTTTATCTTTATGTCATTCATTATATTAAATTTACGGTGATAAATTTGTTTTAGCTTTTAATGATTATGTTATTATTATTTCACATATAATCTATGATTTTATCAATTATTGTTTGGAATTGTGAATTGTGGTTAAAAAGTATGTGAATTGGGAAGGAATAAAACATGATTTCTAGTGTGTTGATGGTGGTAAATGTAGGATCTCTCGGTGAGATCCTTAGTGTTTTAAAATGAAAGTAGGGGCTCAGCCTTGGGAGTCATTCTGACGCTTCAATGGTCAATCAAACTCACTTAGAGAGGTTGAACCATGTGGTGAGAAGTAGCAGGAGGTCCTTAGTCTTGGGGGCTCCCAGTATGCCTCAAGGCGCGGAACGGACTAACCTCGTGAGTGTGGCAGGGTGGGGAACCCAAGTTTCATAAGTCACCACGGGTGCAAGACTCGCCATAGCCCGACTATCGTTTTAAAGTCCGGACGAGTCAAGTCTAGAAATTTGCATGCTTCGGTGATATTTCTGAATCTGTTTGAGATAAGTTGTTCTTGTATGTTGCATGTTTAATACAACTGTATGATTTTATATAATTAGCTCACCCTTGCCTTGTTTGTTGGTGTATGTTGTATGTATTTCTTTTGCAATGATCATTCATTTTTGAATGTGAGCAGAGGAGAATGAGGTCTCCCTAGAGAACGTCTTGGAAGGAAATGAAGATGCTGCTGCTTAGACTCTTTAGGATTTCTGGGCCTGTTGAGCCCTTTTGGAACACTTTTAAATTTATGTCATTTTGAGATACTCTAGCACTTTAAGTTTCAAAGTCTTACTCAATTTGTGGATGACTGTAATCCTCATACTTTAATTACTCTAACTGCTTTCTAGTACTGTATGTGGTGACGTCTTATTTTATATGCATGACGTATATAATGGGGATGTCACAATTAATATGAAGGGAATAATTATTTATTGAAAAGCTATATATTTACAAAATTATTTTAAAAGGTAAAAAAATATTTATTTGATTATTATGTTTATATAAGAATATTCTCATAAAGATTTCATTGTGAAATAATACTTCTTAAAATGACTTGAAAATCAAATCATTCTTTTACAATGATTTTTTAAGTGTTTGAAAATTTTACATCAACTATAAATAATACTAATTTACTAGGTGGTGATCATCCTCATTTTATAAGTAATTTTGTAAAAATGAACTACTTAAATGCATTTACTATATCATAACTTATTTTAATAAGGTTTATGTGTTTCATACAATATTAAGACTCACATAAAAGATAAAATGAGAGATTTTCCGTCAATTAGATTTAACACCAATTTATCTGTACAAATGATAACAATTTTATACAAGTTAATTTTGTGGGAATGAACAAAATTAAATTCGTTTCCCAATATCAAGTACCAACGTTATAAATATAATAAAAGTGAAAACATATTTTAAGTGTTCATTAAAATACAAAGTTACTGAACTTTAATATAATAATGAAATCAAATATTATTTAAAAATTTAAACAATGTTTAAATACATTGTAATATCGAACTTTTATTAGGAAAATGAAATTTCAAGAAAATAGTTAAAATTAACGAAAACACTCTTACAAACGACATCTATAAATAATAATTTTTTTCTATGAAAACGACGTTCCAATTGTATTTTTATACACATATCTTTTTGTCTTTATATAATGTAAATCAATCTCAAATTATAACTAAAATTTGTCGCTTTTTGTGTTATTATAGTCTGCATGCCTAGTGTATACTACACTTTAGAAGTTTACATAAAAATAATAATATATTAATGAGAGAAATATTACTATTTAGCAATTTTACGTTCGTAATATTCTAAAATACAGCGATTAACTATATTATACTCAGTTACATGATTAATAGAACGGTTATAGACTATAATATAAAGTATTATCATTATCCAAAATAATTATAAAATTTAAAATTTTATATACAAGATGCTAATAAAACTATACACAAAGTTAATCAAAGACTAATTACTTGGCAACATCTCCTTCGTCTAATGTCTGCTTCAGAGACACATCATCTCTCTCTGCTCACATCCACAGGATAATCATTGCAAAGAAAACAACATCAACACATATAAAGCACAAGCAACAAACTATAGGATAAGCTAGTTTAAATAAAAGACAATCATTATATTTATCAAATATATTTCATGCAATCATACACAGTCATTATCAACATAAAACACTTGATGCATGACACTACACTGACTTGGACTGTTTAGACTTAGAATGATTGTCAAGCTATGGCGAGTCGTTTACTCGTGGTTGCTTCTACTACTTTGCAAAGTCATTGCCAATAGGTTTCATCCCACCACACTCACGAGGTTAGTTTGTTCCGGGCCTTGGACCATACTGGAAGCCTCCAAGACTAAGACTTCTTGCCACTCCTCACGACATGGATCAATCCTCTCTACTACGTGAGAATGAAAGACCATTGGAGTTTCAGGATAACCCCCAAGATTAAGCTCCTACATTCATTCTAAATATACTTGAACCTCACCAAGAGGATTCACTTTGGAACTTACTGTCACCACTTTGAAACTAGACTTTAACTTTGAATCACAGCTCATGGCATGTACTCTTATAACTCAATACACATTCATACATAATTCACAATGGATCCAAAACATCATTTAGATCAAATAAAGACTAGGAAATAAAGAATAAACACAAAAACCTGAACCAATCGCTCAGCACACACATTCATTGAGCGACCATAGACTCTTCTCGCACAACGACCCAGCTCGCTATGCAAATCCACTGACAGTGCCCTCAACCCTCAAACCACTCACTCAGCGACCCAACTCGCTAAGCGGATTAAACTACTAGTGGTACCAAACCCCAACCTGTCGCTTAACGCTCCAACTCGTTATGTGAAAGTCCAAACAGTGGTCTAGACTCCCCAAACACTTGTTGAGCGCACTCATTCGCTATCTGAATAAAACTCATAGTGCTCCCAGACTTCAACCAGTCGCTTAACGCACCTTTTTGTTGTGCGAACCCTCAAACAGAGTACCATACTCTAAGACCACTTGTTGAGCGACTCCACTCGCTCAACGAGTTTGCATAATCTACAGCACAAAATCTGCATAATTACGCAACCTACACCAAATTTACCAATTTCAACTATTTTTCCCAACTTCTAACCCTCCTAAATTATGTTATATACCTAATTATACTTAACTAATGTTGTCTAAAAGCTTTAACCTCAATCTAAACAAGTAGACTCAAGATCTCACCTAAAAACTCAACTTAGAGACCATATTGAATTCTACCATTTATGGCACAATTCCAAGCAACTTAGGGACTCTAACAAGTCCCAAATGACTTACCAATACTATCCAAACTGACCATTTACACACAGAACATCAAACTCAAGTTTTCACTATCTTACTTCCTCCAATTTAAGTTCTAACTAAGTAGAACTCTACCTCATCCCCATTACCTACCTACAACTTAGATTTCTACCCCTTCCAAGGTACCAAACCTGCCTCAAACTAGTTCATAACTAACCTCCAATTCATCAAATCAGTTCACCAACCATTGCTCACTAATTCTCCACATTAAACCCCATTTTTGACCAAATCACCATGAACTAATATTACTCTTTTCCTTCAACGATCCAATTAGCACAATTCACTTCAACAACCTCAAATTACAGCATCACAAACATATACAAAATAGATTCTACATTTACCTCAACCACTCATCATCATAAACTTCATCAATTTCATCAAAATCCCTAAATTGTCAAGAACACCAATTACATTCACATTCCAACGGTTTAATATTAACATACCATTCATTTACACAACATACATACAATTTAAAAGCGATTAACTAGCTTCCCTTACCTCTAGAAATCCTTACAACTCAAGAAATACCCCAACCAAGACTTGCACCGCAAGGAAAATCTAGAAAACCTATAATTCACCGATTGTTGAGGAAAAACCAACCTTAGAACCTAAATTGAACTAAGAATAAAAAAAAGGCACTCTCCTAACATGCAAAAACAAATTCTTTTGCACGATCACAGATTTAGAGAAAAACTAAGAAAAAGGGAACGAAACTTATGTGCTCTAATCAATAATCTGATCAGACAGACAGGTAGACCTTGACACTGTGATCGTGTAGGTATCTCCTGACCGTCAAATAGATTATCCAATCGTGAGAAAAGTCAGAGGGATGTGAGAGAAAAAGAATAGAACAGTGTTTTAGAGAGATAGAAGGTATTTAGATAATGAGACGAGTTTTAAAAAATTTTATTTATATTATAAGATTATTTTAAAATAAAATAGTTGGTCTCATTATTTTAATACGCTTATATATTCTAATACTCTATTTTCTAGGTTCTTACACATAAAATTATAAATAATTAATATGATGTTTAAAATAATTACTATCTTTTGTAATTAATGATAATGTAAAACTATTTTAGATTATTTCATACTCTATCATTAAATTCTGTATTAATATTTAATTTATTTAGAACTTAAATGTTTTAAATATTTTTTCATTCATTATTAAAATTATATATTTAAAAATATTATACTCCCTCATAAATGCATCAAAATACATATTATTGAAATGAGTTAGTCATTTGTGGTAACCCAAGATTGTATAAAAATTGTTGAGACAAAAAATTTTACAATGTCACGACCTTTATTGCATTAAATTTCAAATAGTATTGAGTAAATGCAAAATACAATATTGTATAATGTGATAGATTATTATATCTTTTAGAAAAAATCTATTTCAAATATATACTTTTATTTTAATTTAGAATAATAGTTGAGATTAATTAAAAAGAAAAAAAATGAAATATATACAGAATATATAGATGATACTGAAAGTATTAATATAAATAATAATAAAGTCAGGCATAAACAAAGACGTAATTTTCTCTCAATTGTCACATGTGAAATTTTTTCTTCTCTTTTATTTATTTTCATGTATATCTAAATCACATAAATCTAATACTAAAAATTTAAAAACATAGGAAATTAAATGTTTTTATTAACATCCCAATTATATAGAAAGTATATAATATAGACGTCATCAAATATAATACTACAAAGCACTTAAGGATTTGTAAATAAAGCATTCAGCTTACAGACATCCAAAATGACTATAAATTTAAAACTTTAAGTACTAAAGAGTATTTCAAAATATACAAAATAGTTATGAATCCTATCTAAGCTAAGCAGTAGTGTCATCTCCTCCAAGGCCTGCTCTAGAGGCACCTCATCTACCTCTGCTCACATCCAAATGAATTATCATTGCAAAAAGGAAAAACACCACACACAAGTAGACACAAAAACAAGTAGAAGGGTGAGGTAGTTATAAAAAATCATACAATCATGATAACATACACATACAAGATTCAATTCAAGCAAAATAAACTACAATACAATCCCTAGCATGTTATATTCTACACTTGACTCATCTGGACTTAGAATGATAATCGAGTTATGGGGGGTCATGCATTCGTGGTGGCCTCTACTGCTTTGCAAAGTTGTTGTCAATGAGTTTCACCCTATCACACTCACGAGGTTAGCATGTTCCAGGCCTTGAGGCATACTGGAAGCCCCCAAGACTAAGACCTCTTGCTACTCCTCATGACATGGTTCAATCCTCTCTATTTGAGAATGATTGACCATTGGAGTTTCAGGATGATCCCCAAGACTGAGTTCCTACTTTCATTCTAAATAACTAAGAATCTCACCAATAGATTCTACACTTGAGACTTTCACTTACCACTTTGAATCATACCTTCTTTCTTTATAATCACACCCTTTCAAACTATAATAACCATCCAAAATATAACACAATACACTAAGCATGCTTCACAAGCTAAACAACATTCGACATAGTTCAACACAAAAAAAATAAAAGAGAGTGGACTAGACTCAACACTTCTCACACAACGCACCACACTCGCATAACGAAACCAGGGTGGCTCGCATAGCGCACCACACTCGCCTTGCGAATTACTTCGCATAGGTGCCAAACTTTAGGCCTCTCGCATAGCGCACCTAGGTCGCTAAGCGAGAGCCCAGATAGAGACCAATCCCCCAAACCTTCTCGCTTTGCGCCTAACTCGCTTTTCTAATTAAAATGGCAGTGGCTCCAGGCCACCACCGGTCACATAGCGATAGGATTCGCTATGCGAATCACCAGGTAGAGAGCAGAACCCTCTGGTGATTCGCACAATGCACCAGCTCGCACAACGAATGACCCAAGCAAAGAACACCACCTGCAAGGACTCGCTATGTGAGACCATTCGCATAGCGAGTCTGCATAATCTACAAAATGCAAGTTCTGCAAAATTATGCACTCACACACCCTCTTACCATTTCTAGTCCTTCCCCCCAACTTCTAAGACCTCTAATTGGTGATATAGACCTAATTAAACTTGTCTCAATGATTTTCAACATTCCTATAGTGATTCTAAAGTGATTAAGACCCAAATTCATCCTTAAAACACTAATTTCCTCAACTTTGGGGCTCAATTCCAATTCTACCATTTTTAACATGTTCTAGACCATTTTTATGTTCCTAGCAAGTCACATTGGATCTATCTAAACTGTCCCAACAACCCTATTGTACTCAAGACCTCAATTACTCAAAATCACTACCCTACTTCCTCTAATAAGACCTAAACACTGCCTAAACACTTCACTCCCTAACTAGCAATTGTCCTAACAGAATTCACATGCCCAACCACTTCAATCATGAATCATTTCAGCAAACCAATTCATCCAAAATAGCTTACAACCATCACAGTACAGTTTCACACACTCAGCACTCAAACACATGCAATTTAAGTTACTGGAACCTAGCTTAAGCATAACAACATATCCATTTCAGAAATTTATCCTTCATTTACATCATACAACTAACTTAAAGAAATATAACTGGCTCCCTTTACCTCACAATTGAACTGCCCAACTCACAAGAACGCCTCAACAGTACCTCACATAATAAGAAGTCACAAAGCCCTACAAATAACCAAATTGGTGATGAAAACAACCCTTAGAGCTAGAATGGACAGAGAAAAGGAAAAGAGGAAATGAATTTCACATGCAACCAGCTAGGATTGCATGTTACAGGTTTAAGAACAGTAGAGAAAAGGGAATAATCGCTTACCAGCTAGAATCAAGAATGCAATCTGTGACAAATGAAGCCCTTCCTGCCAGGATCACCTAAGTGCCTCTTGATCGGAAATCCAAAGACTCAATGAAAAGGTATGGTAGAGAAAAGGAGGAGGACAAAGAACAGGGAAGAGAGTTGGGAAAGATGAAGCTGGTTGCTCAGACAATGAGAAAGAACTTTGAAATCCAATATATAAATATATTAACTTATTTTATCATTAAACTTTCAGTCCCATTATCTGCTGTCACCTATACTCTTTCTCAATGCTACTCTTATCAGTCCTTACATTTTTCCCTTTAGTAAGTCTTATTCTTACTATATTCTTCACATTACTTTTATGTTAAATAAAATTTCAAACATACTCTTAATTATATTATTCGGTTAAAGATTTTAATGAATCAACTTTCTTTAATCCATTTTGAATTAAAGACATGTTAAGATGAGTTATCTATTAATCCGTTTTTTTTCAAAATTAAAATTCAAGATAATTTAATGGCTAAAATTAGTTTATATTATATTAATTTAAATGTATGATAAAATTGTAATTCATATATATATATATATATATATATATATATAAATTAAATTTTAATTATAATAAAATAATTTAATATATAAAATAACATTTATTTCAATTGATCCCATTAGAAATATTATTTAATTAATTAAAAGTTTAAAAATATATATACAAATATATATACTTTTAATATATAAAAAATTTAAATAAAAAATGGAGAAACGATCCACTATTGAAAGGATAAGTCAAAATTTCCAATTCGTTTTAATATAATGGACTAACCCAACCATCCCCTTTTTATTGAACCAATAATGGGTCAAACTTACCTATTTTATCAATCTCAATAAAAAATATCTATAAATAGAAAAGATATAAAGAAAAAGTGTTATATAATAGTAATTTAAATTAATATAATAAATTTTAAAGTTGTAAACACTATAAAATTCTCTCTTAAATAATCCTTTATACTTAGATATGTTAATATATACAATTAATATATTTAAAATTAGAATATAACATGATTATTACGTATCTGTCTTCAACTTTGATACATTGTTTAAAATATTTAAATTCAAGATAAAATAAATTTAAGTCTTCATTTTTTCGTATCTGTCTTCAGCATGATGAAAACATTTTAAACATTAAAATGTTTAAAATATAACATAAAAAACGAGACACGAAGAGAAAATAATTTAAAATTTATAAAAAGTGAAAAAATGCCAATTTTAATAATTACTTAGAAGAGAGAATGAGATAGAAAAAATAGTGTTTTATACAGATTAAGAAGTAAATAAAAAGTAATATGTATAAAAATAAGAGTATATTTATATATTCTTAATATTGGTGTAACGTGTAAAGCTATTTATTTTAAATATAGAACAAAAAACAAATGTTATTAGATATACATACGCAAGTGAAGTCACGCGATGGGTGTGAGAGTGGAAGAAACTAAGGGAGGCGACAGCAACCCTACCAACCAGA
Source organism: Vigna mungo (assembly GCA_036885675.1). Lineage (NCBI taxonomy): Eukaryota > Viridiplantae > Streptophyta > Magnoliopsida > Fabales > Fabaceae > Vigna > Vigna mungo. The sequence goes on along the minus strand of CP144698.1, from coordinate 10,107,863 downwards.
GGGGAAAACTACGTATGCAGACAAGCTGCACAAAATAAATAAATTAAATAATTAATTTTTTTTTTTATAAAAAAAGCAGAAACAGTGAGAGAGAATGCACTTTACCACTTTTATACGCTGCACGCATCTACCTTACAAAACACAAGCAACAAAGAGTGTTCCACACAGAAACACACACAACACAACCCATAAAGAATCACATTCATCCATGGCTTTCTTCCTTCACACCTTCAACCCTTTCAATCTTAATATGCCAAACAACAACCACAGAGAACAAAAATACAAGCTTTAGGATTAGGGCTATCCAACTTCTCTTTGTTTTTTTTCTCTCCACACTCTATGTGTTTGTTCAGTGTTCCCCCAGAGGTTTCTGATATCCCGAAAACAAAAGAAATCCACCCCTTTTACTTCTTTCAACACAATTTTTTTTTTTTTTTTTTTTTTTTTTTTTTTTTTCTGGCCGTTCTTCATTTGGGGGGTTTAAATTTTAATTTTGGTTTTAATTTAAATTTTCTTAATTTGCAATCCTGGTTTGTATTTTTCTGGATTTGTAGCCCAACAAAATTCTTGCTTTCAAATCAGTTGTTCTGGGTGGGCTGTGGGGAACAAAGGTGATACCTTTTGGAAAACTGGAGTCTTTTGGGTGGTTGGTTTTGTGGTCACCATTATTGTTCTTCCCCTTGGCAACTTTCTTAGATGAAGGCCATGCCCTTGCCTTTTGAGGAATTTCAAGGGAAGGGAGTGTTGGATTTCTCTTCGGCCTCAGATTCATTTTCACTGCTTTTGCATCATCCACAACCAAAGTGGACCATAGACAAAGAGGATTATTGCTATGTGGGCAGCACTGAGCCCACCTCAGTTCTTGATTCCAGAAGAAGCCCAAGCCCTCCCACTTCCTCCTCTACAATGTCCTCTTCTCTTGGCAGCAACAGCACCAGCAAGGGTTGCAGTGGCACTTCAGCCACCACCACCACCACCACTGGTGCTGCAGCCCCTACGCCCTCTGACAACAACAACCCTCCTCCGGATTCCAGCCCTGAAAAATGTGGCATCAGGATGGATGACTGGGAGGGTCAAGATCAATCCATTCTCAGGCTAATCATGGGGGATGTTGAAGACCCTTCTGCTGGATTGAGCAAGCTCTTGCAAAGCACTGCCTGTGGTTCTCAAAGTGTTGATTTCAATGCAGGCTTTGGTGTTGTGGATCAAGGGTTGAATATGGTGAGTGGTGCTATTGACCCTTCTGGGAATTACCCCGCTGGTTTCCCTTTCATTGCTGAGAATATTGATGCCGACAATGGCAAGCCTGGTTCTGTGGCTGGCCAGGTTTCAGAAACTGTTGTTTTCTCTGCCAATAATCCTCTTATTCTGTCATCATCTGTTTCTCCTGGTGTGTTCACTTCTCAGCAGCAGCATGAGTTTGGAGTGGTGGACGAGAAGCCTCAGGTTATCAACCCCCAGTTTATGTTAAACCAGAACCAAGTTCAGTTCTCAGAGAACCCTTCTTTCTTTGTGCCATTGATGTATCCCCAGGTTCAGGAGCAGCAGGTTTTCCCTCAGCATCAAGCAAAACGCCCTCTCTTTGAGACAATTGGGCACAATTATCAGGCTCCAAGGTTGGCCCTTTTGGATTCGGGGCAAGAGGTGTTTGGCAGGAGGCAGCAAACACAGCTTCCATTATTTCCTCACCATATTCAACAACAGCAACAACATCAATCAATTGTTATGCCATCTGCTAAACAGCAGAAGGTGAGTTCCGCCGGAGACGATGCAAGCCACCAGCTTCAGCAGGCTATATTTGATCAGTTATACAAAACTGCTGAGCTGATAGAAGCTGGTAATCCGGTTCATGCGCAAGGGATATTGGCGCGGCTCAATCACCAGCTCTCCCCAATTGGTAAGCCTTTTCAGAGGGCTGCTTTCTACATGAAGGAGGCCTTGATGTCACTGCTTCATTCAAATGCTCACTCTTTCATGGCTTTCTCACCAATCAGTTTCATATTCAAAATTGGAGCTTACAAGTCCTTTTCTGAGATATCACCTGTTCTTCAGTTTGCGAACTTTACTTGTAACCAAGCCCTTATTGAAGCTGTAGAAAGGTTCGACCGAATTCATGTCATTGATTTTGATATTGGGTTTGGAGTGCAGTGGTCATCTTTCATGCAAGAAATTGCCTTGAGAAGCAGTGCTGCACCTTCCCTCAAAGTCACTGCCATTGTGTCACCCTCCACTTGTGATGAGGTTGAACTCAATTTTACTAAAGAAAATTTGATGCACTACGCGAAGGACATCAACGTGTCTTTTGAGTTCAGTGTTCTGAACATTGAATCTTTGCACTATCCTTCTCCACTGCTTGGCCAATTCTTTGACAATGAGGCTATTGCAGTGAACATGCCAGTTTCAAGTTTCATAAACAATCCATCACTGTTCCCTTCAGCTCTTCACTTTGTAAAGCAGCTCAGGCCAAAGGTTGTGGTCACATTGGATAGAATTTGTGATCGAATTGACGTTTCACTTCCCACAAATACAGTCCACGTTCTTCAATGTTATTCAGCCTTGCTGGACTCTCTGGACGCTGTGAATGTGAATCTTGATGTTCTTCAAAAGATTGAGAGGCATTTCATTCAACCAGCCATCAAGAAAATCATTCTTGGCCACCACCATTCTCAAGAGAAACTCCCTCCATGGAGGAACCTCTTTCTACAATCTGGATTTTCTCCATTCACATTCAGCAACTTCACTGAAGCTCAAGCTGAGTGTTTAGTTCAGAGGGCACCTGTGAGGGGATTTCACGTGGAAAGAAAGCCTTCATCTCTTGTTCTATGCTGGCAGAGGAAAGAACTCATCTCAGTTTCTACTTGGAGATGCTGAGAAGCAGCAGAATCTAATTACCTTATATTTTTAAAGGTGCATGGTAACTTACATTGCAGTTTATGTAATTGTTTGTGTAATTTAGGCTTATTTATGAGATCCACAACCAAATGTTTTCTTAACTGCGTGGGTTTGGAATCTACCGTTATATAGTTCTATTATTACTAGTATTCCACTTTTAATATGGGTAGTAATTATGCCTTTCCCATCATTTTAGATGGGTAACTGTTTTTTTTTATCTTGAAAACAAAGCAAATTGCGTAGTAAGAAAGGAACATTTTAGCAAAAAATGCAGTCTTTTTTAAATCTTCATGCTTTAGCCTATTCTTTCTTCGTTAATGTATGATATGCTTGTATTTTGGAATAGTTTTAATGATTCTGATAGTTCTTATTTTCGGTGACTTTTTTCAATTAGGTCTCTCATTTTTTTTTTCTCAATTGTGTCTCTATTTTTGAAAAATTGAAGCAATTAGGTCACTTCCGTACTAACACAGTTAAAAAGGGTGATACGTAGTGATTTTTTTGAATTTTTTAATTATTTTAAATTTTATTTCTTATTTTTTTTTCTTTTAAAAATAAAATTTACCACGTGTCAAGTTGACATTGTGTCACGTAACAATGACAATGAGGTGGCACTGACAGTGCCACGTGTCACTGACAAACCACGTGTCTTTGCGTTTGTTTCAATTTGGTCCCTGTATTTTTATTTTGTTCCAATTTGGTCCTTGTATTTTTATTTTGTTTCAATTTAATCCTAATTTTTTTAAAAATTTATAAAAAAATTTCTTTCCTAAATAAAATACGGTATGTACATTTTCCAAATTTTTGTCTTCTAAATTTGTTTCTGTTAAGCAAATTATTAGTAATGATGTATTTCAAATCGAAATATTTACTCTAGAATCTTTTTATGAATTGTTGAGGAAGTATTGAGATTATACTTGTGTAGATTACCTTCACAAAAATATTTATTATTGAGATATTAACTTTTATAGGTTACTTATTCATATTATTTAGGTTAAATGATTTCTTTATTACTATATAAATAAAAATGTGTCATATGTTAGTTTGTAATTTTTTTTTTCTAATAAAAAATTAATTTGTATAAATTTCTTTGTAAAAATTTATATACAAATAAAATTTTGTTTGAACTTGGAGAGAAACAAAATTGTTTAGTTTTAAAAAAAAATAGGAATAAATTAAGACAAAAAATTGAGACAAATTGAAAATATAGAGATCAAATTGAGACAAATCTAATGACAGATAGTGACACGTGGCACTATCAGTATTACCTCACATTGTCATTGTCACGTGGTTCAATGTCAACTTGACACGTTGCGATTTTTTTTAAATAAATAAAAAAAATAAAAATAAAAATAAAAATAATTAAAAATATATTTAAAAAATTCAAAAATATCACGAGCTGACACGTGTCACCTTTTTAACGGTGTTAGTACGAAATTAACGACAGTGACTTAATTGCTTCAATTTTTCAAAAATAGGAATCCAATTGAGAAAAAGAAAAAATGAGGGACCTAATTGAAAAAAATCATCAAAAATAAGAACTATGAGAATGATTATGTAATTGTTTTAGTAATTGTTTGTGTAATTTAGGCTTATTTATGAGATCCACAACCAAATGTTTTCCTAACTGCGTGGGTTTGGAATCTACCGTTATATAGTTCTATTATTACTAGTATTCCACTTTTAATATGGGTAGTAATTATGCCTTTCCCATCATTTTAGATAGGTAACTTTTTTTTGTTATCTTGAAAACAAAGCAAATTGCGTAGTAAGAAAGGAACATTTTAGCCAAAATGTAGTCTTTTTTAAATCTTCATGCTTTAGCCTATTCTTTCTTCGTTAATGTATGATATGCTTGTATTTTGGAATAATTGGAAGTTGGTTTTAATCTTATTTAACTTTTGCGTTCAATAGACTCAACAGGGTACATCAGACTCTAAATAGTATGTATATATATATATATCAGCAGTTATGAACTCACTCGGTATCAGTGTGTATTCAATTTCCTGAATAAATAAATAAATAGGTTTCTATCCAAATAGTTTATTTGTTTTGAATAAACATTTGTTTAATAGTGTTGCTCATAATAAAGAATGATAAAAAATATAAAACTAGGTAATGATTTAAGAGAAACTCTCCATTGGTTAAATGTTTGCAGACAGACCATAAAACCTTTTTTGAATCTGGCCATGTATTGATTAAAGTCTGAGTGCAGTGGATTCAATTTTTCATGGTCGATTTCATAAACTATTCTCAAAATACAATTAAGGAAAATGTTTAATCATTTAGAATGTTTCTATTTATGTAGGGTTTTCAATTAGGTCTTTGTTTTTTAAAATGTCTCAATTAAGTTCTAAATATGAAAAATTGAATCAATTAAGGGTTTGCCTTTAAATTGGGTGAATGACTTCAAAATTGAGTGTGCGTGGCATGGTGACTTGACTGACGTGATAGTGTATAGCAGTGTATGCTCAGCTGAGTTGGTTTTGTGTCATTTTGGATTTAAATTTTATTGAAATTGAAACACATTGTTTAAGAAAAACCCAACGTTTTAAATAAAAATGAAATTAAAAAGGTAATGTTGGAAATAAATTGGGGAAAATTGGGAATTAAAAGGGATTTAAAATCCTAAATTGGAAGTCATGAGTAGGTGTGCCTTCCTCATCTTTCAATGGACAATAGGTTGGACTTCCAGAGTCACTCTTAAGGAGGTATCTCCAGCTTCGGTGTAGTCTTCACACGTTCCAGCTGCTACTGGGACCCAAGGGTATGTCTGTTCGACTGTTAAACCTGAAATTCCGTCTCTACCACAAGTAGTAGCTTCTGAAAATGTTACAAAGGATGGAGGACATGGTGCGCCTTCTATCCCTGTTTCTTAAGCAGATGTGGTGATCCCTGATCTTCCTCCAATAATAGAGATGGTGGCAGGAAATATGTTTGATATTCCCAAAGAAAATTATATGGCAACTGAATCCGATGAGGGATATATGGATCCTTCACTGGGTGGTGGAGCTTGTGGGTTTTAAATCCTTTTGACTTTCCAATTTTTCTCAATTTATTCTCAACGTTGCGCTTCTGATCTCATTTTTATTTAAAAGGTTGGGTTTTTCTTAAATGTTGTGTTTCAATTTCAATAAAATTTAAATCCAAGATGACATAAAATCAACTCAACTCAGCATACACTGCTATATACTGTCACATCAGTCAAGTCACCGTGCCATGCACACTCAATCTTAACGTCATCTATCCTATTTAACGACAAGCCTTTAATTGATTCAATTTTTCATATTTAGAGACTTAATTGAGATAAATATTCTAAATTATTAAACCTAAAGGAAATGCTCTTTCGTTGACTTTTTTTGTTGTTCTAAGTTTTAACATGAAATGAATGATCAGAAAATGTTGAATTTTCTTATGGTCTACAGAAGAAAATTTGGTGATGTCAACTTTGCAATGATGTTTCATTAGTGTGGACAAAGTCTGCACGTTGCACCATACAGTTGGGCGTTTACTATAGGTCTGTTTTTTAAGACAACAATTGATATTTATTTTCTAACAACTTTTAAGTGGTTATAAAAGTTTTCAACTCTTAAATTTGAATAATTTCAAATGATATTTTAATTTATGTATAGTAATTTAAACTACATCCCGCACTTAATTATTTATTTGATTAATTTTTTCTGTTCTTTACAGTTTGACGAAAAGAGAAAAATGCAATGACAGAATTTGATCCAGTTCCTTCCTTACCATTTTGTATAATTGTTTTTATTAGAAAAAAAATCAATTTCCAAACTTTTAATCAAATATAGTTTTGATTCTTGTAATATTTAATTGATGAATTCAATCCTTTATTTGGTAAAAGTATTTGATTTTAGTTATTTTTTATGTTTAAACTTAAGAGCATCAAGTTCTTTAAAAGATTTTTTTGTTTTTTGTTTATATGAAATATTTTCTTTAATTTTAAGTAACTTATATTTGTAGAACTTTGCTAATTAAACAAGTTGACACATATTTTAAACAACATAACTGACAAAAGTTTGTTTATTATTTTCTGAAATGGTTAAAGGAGGACAAGGATGGAAGACAAAAAGTTGTGGATGGATGATTGAAGTTGATGTGTAAACATCATAACTAAATAAAAAAATAAATAAACACTAAATGATTTTGCTTATTATGTTGTAATTAAATGAGATATTAGAGAGATATTGACTAATAATAGTTACAAAGTACTTTTTTCCCTATTATATTATAAGAATACAGAATGTACCAATTTTACATTTGATTAATATTGGTTAAAGAACTCGTTCATACACTTTATTATTATTATTATTTAGAAGGCTTGAACTTTAAATTAAAAATTATTCAAGTAATTTAAGTAATGATGAATTATGTTTAATTTTTTTTACTACTTCGGCATGTTGTCTATTGAAAAATTGAGAGAACTAAAGACAATATATATAGTATCAAGTAAACGTGTGCTTTATTTTATTATATTGTTATTTTGGTGGACTTTTTTACTTCAATGACAGAAATAAACATAATTATTTTGAAACATTGTTGAATTTGTTACATTTAGATTAATTTTGTACTCACATTAGGTTAAATATTATTAGCATGTAATTTATGTTTTTTTTCCTAAGTGGTTTTTAACAGTACCTATAATTTACTTAAATATATTGGATTGTTAATTAGTTAAAAACTTTCAATTTACTACTTCAATTTAATGTGCAATTTCCCTTTTTATTGGAAATATTTTATTATACTCTAGAACTTATAAAATATAGTATTAGAATAGATATATGTATTAAAATAATAAGGTCAAATATTTTATTTTTTAAAATAATCTTATAATATAAATAGACTTTTATAAAGCTCGTCTGATTATCTAAACATTGTCTACTATTAAGACTTCGACGAGTGTACCGAATCGTATCAAGTAATATAAATGGTAAGACCAAGTATCGTTTATCCTAGAGACTCATAGGCCTAGATAGTCATATGATTTATTGATTATTTAAGACTTGAGAAACGAAAATCAGTGTTTATAATGCAAAACTGAAAATAAACATGAATGTAGTTGTTGATCAATTGACCAAAAGAATACGCCGGTGAATGATATATGGATAAATTATGTTGTTGGGGTTTCCAACTTTATCCTATCCACTCTCATGTATTTACGAATTCAACTCCTTCATTAATGTTATTGCCACTTGTCAACACCCAATTTCGTTCGGATGAATAAAATAAGCTTTTTCTCTTTCTATCTTACTTTAAGTTTTTTTTATCATTTTATTTTATTTTTATTTTCTTTTTTATTTTTATTTTTTATTTTTATTTTATTTTTATTTTTTTTATTTATTTTTATTTATTTTTAAGTCTTGTTTTCCCATAATTAATATATAAAAAAAATATGAAACAAGAAAAAAAGAGAGAGGCTTAAAGCACGTTTTGTCTTTAGCAAAAAGAGGAGAGAAAAATGTTTGAAAAGGAAATGGTACATTGTGTACGTTTGGGCTGGAGAAAGCTGTGCAAAATTGGTTGGCAGGATGCGGCTTGGGATTTGCAGAGGGCGGTTATGAGAATACTGAAAAGAAAAAGCAACCCCATCCTCCAGGAGGAGGGAATGGTGTCTCACACACACCATCACCTCACGACTCTCAACTTACCTTCTCATCATCCCTCCATCTCGACACCCTCATCACACACAACACAGAACCTCATTATCTCACCCAACCTCATCTTCTAACCCTAACACAATTTCCTATTCGACCATCTTTATCAACCCCTACCACTACCAAACCAATACTCATTTTACTCACTTCATTACCAACAACAGAAACCGGACCACCCAGTGCACCACCTACGCCTATTATTTGATCTTGGTTTTTAAATTCTCTCCATTCTTCACACACAATCCACCTTTGGCTAGCCACCACCTCCTCTGTCACTGATCACCGAGCTTCAAGAGGTAAGTATTGCCTTCCACACCTATCATCATGGGTCTGTGAGTTTGTTTGTTGCATTTAATCTCTTGGTTTTCACTCGTTGAATTCATCCCTACTGTGTTGTGTATGCTTATGTATGATTGTTGTATATGATTGATGTGTGATTTCATCACCCAATCTTCAACCACCCCCAATCCCTTGTCGCTGCAATGCCCGTCCACCATACCTTCGACCCTTCAACATTACAGCTCCATAGATTTCTCAATCAACACCCAAACAAGCCACAAAGATCATGAACGAAAGTCAATTTACAGCCCCAACAACCCCTTTTAGCTTGGCCGTAACACCCACACCAAGCCTCACCGTTCATAACCCAATCCTTCCTCCACCATTACCACGTCTTCCTAGCATCCATCAGGTCTCCCATCATCACCTGGCCAACCCAATTAAGACCTTAAGCACCACGGCCACCACAGACTCAGCCCTTCCTTCATCTTCCACTACACCCTATTCTTCCTTATTTTCCGACATCAAGAACAGTATAACTCAAACAAGAAAGAACAACACCAACCTTCGCTTGCGTTAATGAAACCAACATCCAAAATCAGATTTGTACCTTTATGTTCTGTTTTGGTTTGATTTTCTTGAGTCTTGGAGTTACATGAGCCCCTAGCCTACGGTGGTGGTCTGGTATACGAGTGCATTTAGAGCAAAGAAATAGAATAGGAGGAGCTGGTTTGGTTTTGCCGGCAGTGAGGAACCCCTTAGAGTTAGATTCGGTCCGCGAGAGGTGGAGAGGGTGAGTGTCCAAGCCAGTGTGAGTAGGCGTGTTTCTTCTCGGCTTGGGATCCCAGTAGCTGGCCTGGTAAGCAGCGGCGGCGACGTCCCACACCGTGGCAGCGCCGATTTTCAAATTCGGGGAGGACGGGAAGGGCTTCCCTGTCGCTCGAAGAAGAGAGTGAGAAAGGGCAATGATTGCGGCTTGCAACGGTGGCTCCGGTGGGGCGTTGCGTTGCCAGTGACGTCGAGACTAGCAGGGAGTCCGTCGCGGTGGCTAGCCGGTTTGGGTGGAGGCTGAGTCATGGACGTTGAGCAACGGAGGCAAGCATCTCGGGGTGCTCTTGTGCAGAGAGAGACCCTAGGTCTCAATTGAATAAACGAGAATGAGATGAAGGGGAAGAACCCCTGTTTGCTTCTGAATGTGGATGGAAAGCCCTGGGCCTGTGTTGGCCAATCCTTCTAAAAAACCAAATTTCTTCTACACCCCTACCCTCTTCTGCAGCGCACCCCCTACTCTTTGCTATTGCGCACCCCTACTCTCATTCTCGCACCCCATTTTCTTTGGGCTCAAGCCCCCTCTGCCTAAGAACCTTTTCTTTTCCTGCGCACCCTTATTTTCCACTTTTACCATCCCTTTTCTACTTAGGCTTAGGCCCAATTTGTTTTTTAGAGTTAAAGTTGGTTTAAATATGTTTTTATTTACTTTTTTATTTTTATCTTTTTTTTGTTTCTATTTTTTATTTATTTATTTATTTATCTTGTTATTTTTGTTTTTTATTTCTCTATTTTTCCTTTTTTTGTTTTAAATATCTATCTACTTTTTGAATATACAAATATTCAAAAATAATAATAAAAATATATTTTAAAAGGTTTAAGCACACGTGCGACCATTCTGTCGGCCTTGTGTAGAAAACCTTTTTCTTCTCCTTTCAAAAAAATAATAAAAATTGTTTTAAAAGGTTTAAGCATAAGTGCGACCATTCTGTCTGCCTTGTGCTAAAAACCTTTTTCTTCCTCTTTAAAAAATCATAAATTGTTTTAAAGGGTTTAAGCACAAGTGCGACCATTCTGTCTGCCTTGTACTAAAAAACCTTTTTTTTCCTCTTTAAAAAATCATAAATTGTTTTAAAAGGGTTTAAGCACAAGTGCGACTGATGAGTCGATATTTTATTGATTTCACTTAGTTTATTGTACTAGAATTAATCAGGGAATTGTACTTAAATGTCCGATATTTTCCCGTTTTTCATAATTATGCTTAATTTGACCGAAAATTCTAATTTTAATTAATTTGAATATTCTGAGCTAATTATTTGCATTTTTTTTAATTGCAGGGAAAATTTTGGAGATACATTTTGGAGCATTGGGATGGAGACAAAATAATTCAAGACTCCCCAATTAGTCATTTTAAATTTAGTTACATTGTAAATTTAATTGTTTAAAGTTTTTAGACAAACTCTTTGCATTGTGGGCTAATTTTGGTAGAATAGCTTAAGCCCAATTATAAAAATGATGACACTTGGCACCTAGGGTTTTGGGTGGACCCCACCCCATTTTTTTAGAGGACACTTGGTCCTAGGAAAAGAGACCTAACCATCGGCCGTCACACACATTGCAGAGGCTCCCACACTCTCGGCAGATTCATTTTTAGGAGTCGGGGACCGTTGCTGTTTTTTTTTAAAGAAAAAAAAACCATGTTTCAAGTGCTGGATTATGGATGAATGGAAAGCTCCAAAACGTTTATTGTTTTCGATGATGAGGTGCATTGAAATTTTCTTCTGTCACGTTGAGAAAAGGAGAACTTCAAGATGCATTTTGCTTCGTTTCTTTTGATTTTTTTTACTGCAGCTGTTCAGTTTATTCACTCATTCTTGAAGTAGATTTTATTCCAGCATATTTCATCTTGTTTTAATGAAGGAAGAAGCACATTTGATTTTGCTTTAGTTGTCACTTGGCCTGGGAGGTTTGGGATTTTAATTTGGAAGGTGCAGCTGGGAATTTTATTTTGGCTTTTAGAGGTGTGGCTGGAATGAAGCAACACGGTGCAGATACAACCACAGCAGGAGGTGGCGCACAACTTATTTTCTTTTGAGCTGGTCACGGTGTGGTGATTCTCTTTTAGAAGGAGCTGGAAATTAACTTTTCTTTTAGGAATTGGAATGTTGATGCGTTGATTTCAGGGAGGAGATGTGATGTTGATTTTATTTTAGAAGAGGATGTTCATTTCGGTTTTAGAAGAGAAAAGCAATTCAGCTTTTGGCTTTTAGCACTAGTGCAGCGGGGGGCTTTTGCCGCGGTTATTTTTCACTATAGGTCGCGGTTTACGAACCGCGGCATATCCAGCCGCAGTAGTAAGTCAGAGACTTTAGGCCGCGGTTATAACCGCGGTATATAAGTTCGGTAATATGCCGCGGTTTTCCAAAGAACCGCTACCTATGTCCTTTTTTTTTTTTAAAAAAACAATTTTCTACTATATGCCGCGGTTCAACCGCAGCAGAAAGTGCAACTATAGGCCGCGGTTCTTGCACTAACCGCGGCCATATGTCTTTTAAAAAAAAAAAATTAAAACGAAATAGCATATGCCGCGGTTAGTGCAAGAACCGCGGCCATATGTCTATTATATGCCGCGGTTAAGGTCACAACCGCGGCATATTCCCCTGCAGTTTTTTAAAATTGCAGGTCTGTTTTTGTGATATCCACTACCACAAAAACAGACCTGCATATAAAAACATGTACAGAAATTCAATTTCAACATAACAAATACATGTTCAAATGCATTTCAACATCAAATAAAGTACAGAGTCTAAGAAAATATAATCTAATCAAATGCAATGTTTAAATCTAAGAGCTATTGTATAATCTAATTATAGACTTCGCAGCAGCCTTCCTAATGAATAGTAGTGGCTTCTCAGGAACTGGTGTAGTAGTCTTGAATCTCTGCAAAAGACAATTCATATTAATTAGTGTATATGAATTCAACATTTGGGAAAAAATCAAAATTTGTTAAAGTTAAATATTACCGTTTCCCAGCTCCTTGTGATGAGAGAACGAACAATATGGGTCATCCAATACATTACATAGTATCCGCACTCATATGACCCATTTTGTCTGTTACACTACAATATATCATCACAGTTGATAATAGTTAGTGACTAACATTAAAATAAAACAAGTATAACAAAGTATGGCTTTAGCATATGTCAAACCTTGAGAGAAATCCAAGTAATCTTTCTACTGTTAGCAATTGATCTCCCACCCATCATCATAGTTGCTGGAATAGAACTGTTTATAAAAAAAGGTTTTAGCATTCATTTATATAACAAAGAAAGTCCAAACATTGATGTTCTTACCAATCAATTGCTTGTTTGAGTTGTGGGGGAGGAGGCCTGTGCAATGAACAGAACCACAAAGCAGTGTTGTCTTGCATAGACATAACAAGAAGTTGCCAATGGCGCCTGAAATTCATAATAACGTAATTATTAAATATTAAAATCACATATGGAACTTTATTATGTTAACAAAGTTCACTTACCCGGATATATAAGGCAACAAGTATATTTTCTTGCGGCTTGCAAAACTTCTTATCAGATTCATGTTGATCTGCTCAAAATCATTTGATTCATGAATTAATTGGGGATCAACGAATCCATAATCATCTGAACGCCCCAACTTGTTACTGACCCCAGACATATACCTGAAATCAAAAATTAACTTTGATATAAGGATACTTGATATATAAATCAATTTATATATAAATAATTGCCCATAGACTTACATGATCCATAGTTGAATAATTGAAATATTCAACTCTTGTGTTCCCGACGTAAGCTCACGGACATCTTGGCTATGAAGGTATATTGGGACCTCAGAGCCTCTCCCAAATACATTAGCATCGTACTCAACCTCCAAAGGCTTATCATCAAGGATGTCAGCAAGTGGATGCAATGAAGCAAGAGGATCTTCCTCAGATAGAGGAATCTTCTCCTGTGCCTGCGTCTACGTCTGTTGTTACATGAAAAGATACGATAAGTAATATAGAGCATTAAAAACCTTTAAAATTGAGAAGTGTAAAGAAGAATTTCATACCGAGGGGTCAGAAACTGGTTTAACCAAAAATTTAGGCCAACTGATAAACGACTTATATGCTTGTTCCACAGTGAAAATCTCTTCCGTGGACAGAGGAACCATGGCATCTGGTATGATCATTTCATCCACTGAGACCTTCACCTCATCCTCTAATAGTTGCATACCATGACATACAGTCGCTGTCCTAAATTCTGTTCCTCGAGCTACCAACACCATCTCAGTATCATCTAAAATGTATAGCAGACATGGACTACCATCGTCCATGTCATCCTCTGGGATGGCTGATGCGGAACAACTTCCTTTCCCGCTTCTTCCTGTTAGAGTAAATGTTAGATTATACAAAAGATAGAAATAATTGCACATAAATGTTTATTAGGTTTACCTGTGGGGGGGGGGCAGGGATAACATGTTCCTCTATAGGAGATGGCACCACGCGCATGTTCTGAAACTGCTCCTGGAACATGCTTTGGAATTCAGCCCTCATCTCTGATCTAACCTCGGCCCTGATCTCCTCTCTAAGGTCTTCTCGGACCTTTTTTGTGATCTCTTCTGTCATCCATTGTGTATCGTTGTATGAATATGAATGCTGACGAGAAGAGCTCCCAAAATAATCTTTAATTCCTACTCCAGAACCTGCAGCACGTACACGTCCAGGGTGCTCAGGTCGTCCAGTCGCAGCAGCAAGAATATCCTGGCGACCCTCTGGAGTGAATTGGCCTTGGGAGCTCTGCTCAACCAAGGCGTCCTGTAACATTACAAAACACCATTATTCTTAAAATAGTTTAATGTAGTATGTATAATGAGAATACTTATTATTTTAGGAAGAGTGATAACTTACAATTCTTTCAGAAATCTCTCGTGCAGTGTCGGAAGAGTAGGTTCCCGATGGTCGCATACGGGCCAACTTCCATTTCTCATGTCTAGACAGTGGAGAAGGAGGCTGAGGAGGGCTACCACCCTGAGTTGGTGGTCTAGCATCTGCCTTTTGCTTGAGGAGTTTCTCCTCAAGCTTCCTATACCCACCACGAGATAATAGGTGGGGGTTTTTGTTATGAGCACTTGTTCCTTGTGCTTTGCTTCTAATTGCCTGTCACACACACATGAATTAATTAGTTCATATGATATATATTTGTTAATGAGGAATTGAATAATATCAACTATACTAACCTGCCATTCCTTTGACAACCGACTCTCTTTAAAAAGCCGCCAAGTCTCCTCATCAATGGACTTATATGTACTACATGGAGTCTTATGTTTAAGGTGTCCATAGATGTATCTTGATGTCAACTTGCTTTTAAAGTTCCTGAAATTTTCTGCAACAGTTGACAAACACTTATTTCTAAGTGTTGCGACATTTGGAATGTCAAAAGTCACCTGAAATAAACATAATAAAGTTGTATTAGTTCAAAATTATCAATATAAACAAATTTTAATTCAAATGCTATTAATTAACTTACCAATATATCGTTCCAAATAATGTTCCGATCAACCTCGGACACATGATCAAAAGATGGAACGAGAATGCTAATTTTATCACGTGCCACCACTCCAAGGTATGATCGGAAGTCATCTGCATAGCGGCCAGTTGCCGCACCCGTGGTGACATTCACGTTCACCGGAGTTCTTTCACCACTTTGTTTCCTGAGCAATAGTTGTTTCATCCTAGTGGGTCCTCTAGTGGATCTGGTTGGGGGAGCCTCATCCCCTGAAGACTGTGAATGATCAGCCATATATCTGTCAACATAAATAACAACATTAAATATTAATAAAAGACTTATGTAATATCATATAAATTAACAAAACATGTAATAGTAATCATAGAAATTCATACATAAAGATATGGATTCATCATATGTATATTCCCTCATCATGATCTGACCGAATTGCATGTACATCGTCGTCAACTAGAGATTGGTCATCCAAATTTGTTGTACTTTGAAATGAATGGTTGTCAGGAATATGAATATTAATCAGATTGTCTTCGTTAACTTCAATAAGTTTTTTGCCTTGAAGAGCAACATACCAATGGTCAGACGCAGGATCTTTGACATAAAAAACCTGCGATGCTTGATGTACCATGATAAACGGTTCGTCTCGGTAACCCACCTTTCGAAAATCAACTAGTGTCATACCCGATTCATCTACTTTCACACCACTCTTATTGTCAAACCACTTACATTTAAACAATGGAACAAAAAACTTGGTGTAATCAACCTCCCATATCTCTTCTATTATACCATAATATCTCATTGATCCAAGTACAGGAGATTGATCTTTTGATGTGGAAAATTGAAGTGACTCAGCTTCTAAACTGACTCCACTATTTTGTACTGTGCTTTTATCATCCAATTTCTTCGTATAGAATGTGCAATTATTGACTTCATAACCTTGACAACACACGACATCAAACTTCAAACCATTTGCAAGCCACAATAAAGTTTCAGAAGGATGTGGCTCTTTGTCAATTTCAGATTTGAACCAAGACATAAATGTTTTGTTATGCTCCATCAATTGCCATTTCTCTGATTGTCTTGGATTTTTATTCTTAACAATGGCTTTGTGTGCTTCCAAAAAAGGGATCACCTCATCTGTGTTGTTCAATATATAAAGATGCGCTTGCAACAATTCATCGCGATCTTTTGTCACCACATTCACACCTCGGATGCTTTTACTTGTAGAAAATTTATTCAACCATGATGTGCGAGGAACTCCTATTGGATTCGTTGATGTCATGTAATCTGAACAAAACTCGATACTTTCTTCAGCAATATACCTTTCAATCATCGAACCTTCAGGACGATATGGATTTTTAACGTACCCTTTCAAAATCTTCATATAACGCTCAATAGGATACATCCATCTTAAGTATACCGGTCCACACAACTTGATTTCTCTAACCAAATGAACAAGTAAATGTACCATGATGTCAAAAAAAGATGGAGGGAAAAACATCTCTAGTTGACACAAGATGATAACAATCTCGCCTTGAAGTTCATCCAACTTTGTAGGATCGATGGCTTTACTACATATTGACGAGAAAAATGAACACAACCTGTTTATGGTGTGCCTAACATTTTTGGGCAAAATTCCACGAATAGCCACCGGTAACAACTGTTGCATTAAGACGTGACAATCGTGAGACTTCATGCCAACAAGCTTTAAGTCCTGCATCGACACTAAACTCTTGATATTTGAAGAGTATCCTTGTGGTACTTTGATACTCTTTAAACAAACACAAAAACTTATCTTCTCTTGTCTACACATTGTGTAACATGCAGGGGGCAAATAAGTACGTTTACCAACCTCCTTGGGTGCCAACTCTTCTCGGATATTCATGTCAACCAAATCCAAACGAGCATTCACTCCATCTTTTGTCTTTCCCTGAATGTTGAGTAGTGTACCAATCAAGCTATCACACACATTCTTTTCTACATGCATCACATCTATGCAATGTCGAACATCTAACTTTGACCAATATGGAAGATCAAAGAATATTGATTTCTTCTTCCAAGGGGTCGTTACAGATGACTTCTTGGATGTTTTCCCAAATACATGATGTATTTTATTAACTTCGTCCCTCTCTTGATCTCCATTGAATGCTTTTTTTAACCTTCGATATGGATGATTACGTTTTAGAAATCTCCGATGACGCAGATACACCGTCTTTCTTCCATGTTTCAATTGATGAGCTGCAGTGTTTTCTTCACATATAGGACACGCTTTATGACCCTTGACACTGTATCCTGACAAATTACCATAAGCAGGAAAGTCATTAATGGTGCAAAATAACATTGCACGCATCATAAAAGTCTCTGAAGCAAATGCATCAAATATTTCAACCCCATCAACCCACAAAACCTTCAAGTCTTCAACTAGTGGGCTTAGATAAACATCTATGTCATTCCCAGGCTGCTTTGGACCAGATATCATCATAGACAACATCATGTACTTCCTCTTCATGCACAATGCAGGAGATAAGTTGTAAATTATCAATATAACTGGCCAACAACTGTGATTGGTACTCAGATTACCAAATGGGTTCATTCCATCAGTGGCTAAACCAATTCTAAGATTTCTACACTCTTTACCAAATTCGGGGAATTGTCGATCAACATTTTTCCATTGCTGTGAATCAGCTGGATGACGAAGCAGCCCGTCAATTTTTCTCTCATCTGCATGCCATCTAAGGTTTTTAGCATCTTTGGGATTCGCAAACAAATGCTTAAGTCTAGGAACTATTGGAAGGTACCAAACTACTTTCAATGCAGATCCATTTTTTTCAATCTGACCATCATCTTCACTATTGTTTTTTGACTTGTATCGTGATAAGCCACATTTTGGACACTTTGTCAAAAATTCAAACTCTTTCCTATATAAAATGCAGTCATTCGGACAAGCATGTATCCTTTTATACTCCATACCCATTGGACAAAGAATTTTCTTCGCATCATAATTACGAGTGGGCAGTGTATTTCCATCTGGCAGCATTTCATTCAACAACGTCAACAATTCTGTAAAGCTCTTATCAGTCCATCCATTGCTCGCTTTCAAATTCATGAGCCTTAACACGGCTGACAAACGTGTGAACTTAGTTGAACCGACATACAAAGGTGTTTCGGCATCAGTCGACATCGTCTCATACACATGAGCTTTGGCAAAATTTTCTGTGCCAACATCGCGGATCATGTCCTCTAATTTGTCTTCATCCGGTTGATCTTCTTCCATGGTGGAATTTGTAACATTTTCAGTTTGCGAGTCAATCGGAAAGTGTATTTCTTCGCCGTGCCATATCCATGTTGTATAGCATCTTAGGAAACCATCACAGATAAGATGTTCTCTAATTTGAGTTGCGTTCAACTTTCTCCCATTCAAACAGTTTACACAAGGACATCTAAACTTCACTTCATCGTCACTTCTCCCCTCATTACGTTGCGCAAATTGTATAAATTCCTCTACACCTCTCTCGTACTCAGTACTAATACGTGGTAAACTAATCCAATTTTGATCCATTCCTAAATTTTACAAAATTACAATTATACAAATTTTTTATATAAAATTATCAATTTAATCATACATTCAATTCAGTCATACAATCATACAATTAATAATCATTCAAATTACCATTTCAAACATTCAATCACACATAAATAACTTAAGTTTTAATATTTCAAAAAATAAATAACTTAACAATAAAGTTTTAAATTTATTTTTTTAAATCTCCACACTAATAACTTAACAATAAAGTTTTAAATTTATTTTTTTAAGTCTAGTAATTTACTTTTGAAAAAAAAAATCATCCTCATAATTTTTTTGTAATGTGTGGAAGCTATCATCTTGATCTTGATTACAATCTCTAAACTTCTAATTACGATAGGAATAACTATTCAACAAGTGACAAATCCAACTTCAACTATATCCTATTCTATTCATTGAACTCAAACCAATGCAAATCAATTCAAAGAACATTTGATCACAAGCAAGCAATCAAGCATATATTAAAATCAAACCAGTTTAGTGCAATACCTGGTTTTGGCGCGGCGAAGAAGAAGGGGCGTGGCAGAGAAGCACTGGTCCGATTGGCACTGGTCGCGGAGAAGAAGGGGCACTGGTCGCGGAGGAGAAGTCTGGCACCTAGACGATTTGGGCTGGCGTCAATGTGGCGGCGGCGGAGAAACACTGGTCCGGCGGCGACGATGACGATTCGGGAGGCGGACGGAGACGATAATGGACGGAGAAGCAGAGTCCGGACGGAGAAAAGCTTGCAGCGGTGGGGTTTCGTTTCTGTTCTCTGAAAATCGCGTAGAAGAAGAAAACTGTTCAAAGTTTTTTTTTAACTATCAGAAAGAGAATCTGCCGCGGTTCTACACTTAACCGCGGCATAAAGGGGGAATATGCCGCGGTTCTACACTTAACCGCGGCCTATTCATTTAAAAAAAAATCCATAATGGCAGTTTTGAAAATTTTTTTAACTGATATGCCGCGGTTCAGCGCCCAACCGCGGCATATAATATGAAAATTTTAAAAGTTACTCAGATTAGGGAATATGCCGCGGTTCCCCACCCAACCGCGGCATATTCCCCAACGTTCAGAATTCCCTCAACTGCCTCCTAACTGCCTTTTGGGGAAAGACAGCAGGTGACAGGGGGAATATGCCGCGGTTGGGTGGGCAACCGCGGCATATTACCCCTGCAAAACTGCTGAAATTCCCATCAGTCAGCACCTGAAATAAAGTGACAGGGGGAATATGCCGCGGTTCTCTGACCAACCGCGGCATATTCCCTCTGTCAATTTATTTCAGGTGCTGACTGATGGGAATTTCAGCAGTTTTGCAGGGGTAATATGCCGCGGTTGCCCACCCAACCGCGGCATATGCCCCTGTCGATTTATTGCAGGTGCTGACTGATGGGGAATGTCAGCAGTTTGCAGGGGGAATATGCCGCGGTTCCCCACCCAACCGCGGCATATTCCCCTGTCAATTTATTGCAGGTGTCCCGTCAGTAGGTGGCAGGGGGAATAGGCCGCGGTTCCCCACCCAACCGCGGCATATTCCCCTGTCATTAAATATTTTTGTCTGACGTGGAGTCAAAGGGGTTGGTTGACTTGGGTATATGCCGCGGTTCCCCACACAACCACGGCATATAAGTTCAATTTATTTACAGAACTGCCACCGCGCAGCATTATGCTGCGGTTTCTGGTGAACCGTGGCATAATGTGCGCTGTAAAAAGGCAATTTTTTACTAGTGTAGATAGCGGTGCAGCAATGCTTCGGAGAGCACCAAGCACACGTTCATTTTTTTTATTTGAATTAATGGCTTATTCCCGTGGATAGTATGGAAGCAGCACGGACACTGGTTGCATCCACATTTTTCTTTCTTTTAGCACGTTAATGAATGGTGTGTCTCGGCCAGCAAATTAGAAGCACACAGCTGCATTTAATGGAATGAGATGTCTAGAAAAGTGGAGAAAACGGTGATTTATTTTTAAGGTTACATATTCAAATTTAATTGCATTTAGATAAGAACATGTGTCACGAGATATGATAGAATAGTGTTGTGTTTTCTTATTTCTTTTGTCTTAGAATATTTTACATTACATGTTTAATTGTTTTTAATTTCTTTAATTTAGTTTTGTATTTAAATTAATTTAACTGTGTTTAGATATTTGTTTAGTCTAGTAATTGGGTTAGCATTTTCACTCTCTGAACTCGATTTTAAAAAAATAACTGCAACCATACCAGAGGTCCAAATGCTACGTTCTATATGTCATATGAAAGATAATTGAGTCTACTTTCAAGGAAAAAAAACCTCATCTCATTTAGAGCTCTGTAGAAAAAGTTATGGGTAAAACATTGAGCAAAGGTCAGAGCTGTCCAGTTCCAGCGTGAATTTTTGTATTTACTGAGCAGTTTCGTTTTTACTGTTTTAATTTCATTTTCATGCATGGTGAAATGTGTTGTTGCATTTAGTTTCGTTTTAATTGAATTTAATTGCGTTTTTACATCTGCGTTTTAATTTAATTTCATTTTAATTCGGTCATCCGAATTCACCACAAACTTTTCACAAACCCCCCCATTTCGTGTTTGACCCGAGACTCGAACCACAGTTTGGTCCTTGAGAGACGACCTAGGAGTCACTTCCTAGCACTATACTGCATTTCTAATATGCAATCAAATTTGTATGGGTTGCGACACCCATCAAATTTTGGCGCCGTTGCTGGGGACCAACGGTTCGGTTTTAGGTCTTTGTTGTGTTAGTGTGTGTTGTCTTGTCTTGTGTTGTGAGTGTGATGTTCCGTTTTGTGTGTGGTGTTATGTGTGTTGCATTTAGGTAGCTTTAGTTGCATATTTTCATTGCATTCTTCTTTCCCCTTCTTTCTCATGTCTACCTATTTTGGCTATTTGAGTAATTCTAATTCTGCTTGTGTCTATGATTCTCCTCCTACTTGTTACTCTGATATTGCTTCTCATATATACTCTGCTGATTTCTATGTTGAGAATAGAACGGTTCCTCCTCCATCTCATGAGAGTGCTCCTAGGGAGTCGTTTCCAATTGATAAGGAGGATATTCGTTGTGTTTTCAACACTGGACTGATAGATTTGCTGCCTAGGTTTCATGGTTTTGCAGGTGAATGCCCACATAGACATTTGGAGGAGTTCTACACCATCTGCTCTTCAATGAAACCTCCAGATGTCCCGGATGAGGATATGTTCGTTAGGGCATTTGAGTACTCATTACATGGAGCGGCAAGGGATTGGTGTTGTTGTCTTATTCCAGGATCCGTCACCGAAAGATCTTGAGCATCAGTTTCTTGATAAATTCTCCCCTATGCGGTATGGTTATAGCGACGATCCTGGGTGGACGAATCCTAACTTGGGATGGTATGGTACTTCAGAGCATCAATATCAGGAACCATCATTCCAGACTCCTTCTATGCCTTCTCCACCTGTTAAGGAACCACAACAGCCGCAGTTTCATGAGCCTGCCCAAGCAACTCCTCATCCTTCCACTACTTCTGAGTCTACATTGAAGGAGTTACTAAGGCATATAGCCATGCAGAACATTCAGTTCCAGCAAGAGACCAGAGCTTCTATTCAGAGTTTGACTGATCATATGGGGCAGATGGCCACTCAGCTCACTGAGGAACAGTCTTATGTTTCAGAGGAATCATCATTTCAGGCTGTTCAGCTTCCAGATGATGTTGAAGCCATCCACATAGGAGATGAGGAGCAGAGTCATGAGTTTACTACTGCGCCATCTACTTCCCCACCCTCCTATGTCCCCACTCCTACACCTGAGGAGACTGATGAAGAATTGGAAGACCAGGCATATATGAGCAACACTTTTGAGATAGGTAGACCACTTTCACCTTCCACCACTCTACCAATCAAATTTGTATGGGTTGCGACACCCATCAGCGACCATTCTGTCTGCCTTGTGCTAAAAACCTTTTTCCTCCTCTTTAAAAAATCATAAATTGTTTTAATGGGTTTAAGCACAAGTGCGACCATTCTGTCTGCCTTATGCTAAAAACCTTTTTCTTCCTCTTTTTTAAAAAAAAAATCATAAATTGTTTTAAAGGGTTTAAGCACAAGTGCGACCATTCTGTCGGCCTTGTGTTGAAAACTTTTTTCTTCCTTATAAAAAAAAAATCCTTCAAACAGGAAACATCATTGTCTAAATAACAATCAATTTTCAAAGAACTACGTAACCCTGATTTCTCATTCAAAATAAGAATACGTAGGAGCAAGGTCAATCCTTGTCGGGCCCAAAAAACTAAAAAAAAAATATTTTTTTTCCTTAGAATTTTATTTTCAGGGGAAATTAAACATTTTGAAAACCACATCGAATTTGCGCATTTAATTAAAGGTACTGCCTTAGGGCAGGCGTCGTGGGGGTGTTAACACCTTCCCCACACGTAACCGACTCCCGAACCAGAATCTGGTTTTTTTTTCGTAGACCGCCTTATCCTTTTTTATGGGTTTTTCCATAGTTTTCCATAATAAACTATGGTGGCGACTCCAAAACCTCTTTTTCGAAAATAGTTTATCTTTTTGGATCGTCGTCGTCCCGTCGCGATTTTCGGTTGCGACACCACTTTCTAATTTACCATAAACCCGATCTCTCGTGAAGAGAGCCTACTCCTAATTACTAGTTTACAATGTATTGTCTCCCTAGCAATTAATCATGCATTACATTCGCACAAAAGCTTAAAGGCAATCGGTCCTCCTATCCCCATGTCTAGGTAATATTGCTCCCGAGAGAATTTTCCCAAGTCTAGATTCCCCCGTATGTGACCATATCGACAAAATCAATGATCATACAATTGAATGAGTTAAACAAAGCATGCATAGAGTGTAGAGGAAAAACCCTAACAAGTAATAAAGTAAAGCATATATTATAAAGAATCAATTCAATACATGAGAGTTTCAAAGTATTACATCGTTTCCCCAACAACAATGGAGGTTTAGTTCACCATAAACATGGTGAAACTAGATGAAAATAATGAAAAGAATGAAAGATAGAACCCTAAAAGTTGTAGATTCGAGCTTTCGCATCTAAAATCCGCCTCCAAGGGGTGAAAAAAGTGTTCCCGCGTCTCCTTCTGCCAAAAGATAGACCATCTAGGTCGACAAAATCCTTAAATAGCTCATAAAAATAACAAAAACTGGCCCAAGCCCACGCTGACAGCGCTCAGTGCTGGTTTTGCCGCTCAACGGTAGGTGCGACACTCAGAAATATCGCTCAACATTGACGTCCAGGTGCGTGGTGTGACGCCCGGGCATTGACGAGGGCGGGGAGTGCGGCTCCTGGCAGGCTTGGAGTGGAAGGGGCACATGGACGAATCGAACATACACCGGAATGAGACTATACAGTTGAAGGATAGCTTAAAGGAATTGATTTGGCTACTCATATCAACAAATGCATTTGCTTTTCGGTAGCCTAACCCATAAGAACTCCATGGTTAAGCGTGCTTAGCCTGGAGTAATTTGGGATGGGTGACCTTCTGGGAAGTTTTCTCGGAAAGTGTGCGAGTGATGACAAAACACACTGGAAAGACTTGTTTTGATGTGTGGGGGCAGTCAACAGTCCCTGTAAGTTGCCGGGGCGTTTCACGTGGCAATGAACTCACTAAGAGGCTGGCGCTCAACGGTAAAAGTGCCGCTCAGCGGCGAAAATGGCGCTCACCGCCAGCTGCCATTCTTCTTTTATGAACTTTTCCTTCTTTTCTTGAGTCCAAATCCTTACTACTTCAACTTCTTTCATCCCATTCATGTTAATTCCTTCCAAAATAAGGAAAGCTAAGCATAATACCAATAATACTACCTTCAACTCTCTTATTCTCTAACTTAAGCAAAAAACATGACGTCAAGCTAGTTTCTAAGTCATAAAGGGTGTGTTTAATGTCAAATTTCAACTGTTATCATCTACCTCTCTAAACTCTTTTCTCTTCATTCTTTCTCACTTCTCTCTACTCTTTCTCCCTCTTCGACTATCTGTTCGACGATCAGGAAGTGTCTAGGCGATCCTGGCGTCTAGGGATACAATTACTACCAATCAGTTTCTTGTTTTGAGTCGGTAAGTTCTGTTCCCCTTTTCTAGGATTCCTTGAATCTGTAACGTGCAAAGAAATCTATCTTTACATGACAATTTTGTCTCCCTTTCTTTACTATTAGCTCAATTTAGGTTATAAGGTTGGTTTCCTATCACCAATCGGTGATTTGTAGGTTTTTCTAGAGTTTCCTTGTGGTGCAAGCATTTGTTGGGATTTCTGTGAGTTGTGCAGAGTTCAGTCGAGGTAAGCGAAGCTAGAGTTTCGCTTTAATTTAGTAATTTTCTATGTATGTGTGAAAATTCTAGGTTATCTTGTTGTTTAAACTAAACTTAGGTTTTAGAGTAATTGTATTGTGTGACTAGACTGTTTTGGAGTGTGCATTTGATGAACTGTGAACATAAACTGAATTGGATGATGCATGATATGTTAAGGGCTGTATAAAATGTTAGAAATTGTGATTGGATTGGTTAGTTGGGAAGAAAGTCAGATTTGCCAAGGTTTAAAGTTAGTTTTGAGGAAGTGAAGTAGTGAAAATGTGAAATAGGGATTAGATGACCAATTGGTCGGTTAGGATAACTTGGAGAAGTCATTTGGGACTTGTTAGAGGCCTTAAGTTGCTTAAAACTGTGACAAAAGTGATAATGTGATTTGGGTCCATAGGTTGATGATTAGTGAATTTTGAAGTGTGAATTGGGTAACAAACACTTTAGAAGGAGGTTAGAAAGGTATAGAAACACTTCGTCAAATATAATTAGGTATACAACAAAATTTAGGTGGATTAGAAGTTGGGTAAAGTCATTGGAATTGGTTAATTTGGGGTAGGTTGCATAATTCTGCAGTTTTTGGTGCTGCAGATTATGCGGACTCGTTGAGCGAGTGGAGTCACTCAACGAGTGGTCGTGGAGACTTATCCTCTATTTGAGGATTCGCACAACGAGATGGTGTACTAAGCGAGTGAATGACGTCTGTGAGCATTGTCAATTTAATTCGATTAGCAAATCGGTGAGCTGAGCGAGTGAGTTAAGGGCCTGGTCCACTGTCTGGTGGGTTTCGCTTAACCAGTGGCATCGCAGAGCGCGAGTTTGGGGTTTGGTACCACTAAGAGCTTTATTCGCACGAGCAGAGTCGCTAAGTGTTAAGACTCCGACAAGTGTAGCGAATCGTATAAAGTAATATAAAATGGTAAGACCAAGTATCGCTTTCCCAAGAGACTCATGACACTAAACAATTGTGCTTTTGCTTAACCAATCAAGACTATAAGAACAATATTTTGGGGGTTTTTGAATGCAAAACAATAAAAGTAAATATGCATGCAATTTGATCAATTGAGGCTAAACACAAAAGTGAATGAATGATGTTGATAATATGAGATGAATATGTTGTTAGGGTTTAGATTTCACCTAATCACTCTCATGTATAAAAGAATTCATCTTCTTCATTAATGTTAATGCCACTTTCTAATTTACCTTAAACCCGATGTCTCGGTGAAGAGAGCCTAATCCTAATTACTAGTTTACAATATCTTGTCTCCCTAGCAATTGTTCATGGATTACATTCGCACAGAAGCTTAAAGGCAATCGGTCCTCCTATCCCTATGTCTAGGTAATATTGCTCCCGAGAGAATCCCCCATGTCTAGATGTACCCATATGTGTCCATATAGATAAAATCATATATCACGTTATTGAATGAGTTAAACAAAACATGCATAGAGAATAGAGGAAAAACCTTAATAATTAATGAAAGAAAACATATATAATAATAATAATCAATTCAAATGCAAGAGAGTTTAGAGGTTACATCTTCCCCAATAACAAATGAGATTGGTTCTCCATCGCCATGAAGAAACTAGGTGTACAATGGAATGAAAGAGATAAAAACCCTAGAAAGAGAAGACGAGAGCTCCCGCATCTCCAAATCTGCCCCCAAAGGGGTGGAAAGAGTGTTTCTGTGCCTAAGCCATCAAAAGATACATTCTCTAGGTTGTCCAGGTCTTTAAATAGGGTAGAAAAATAACAGAAAATAGGTCCAGGCCCAAAACAGATCATAAAAATAATAGAAAAACTGGCCCAGATCCAAGAAAGTGGCGCTCAACGCTACAGTACCGCTCGGCGGTAGGTGCCACACTCAGAATGGCACTCAGCGGTGGCGCTCAAGCACAAAACAATGAAAATATGGCGAGAAAATTGGCGCTTAAGGCCACCTGCGATACTGAAACTTCAGTCTGGTTGACTTTTCAGCATTCTGGTTGACTGGTTGACTTTCCTGGTTGACTGATTGACTTTTTTGGTTGACTTTTCTACACTACAACTCCTTGATACTTCAACCCTTCTTTCAAATCATTCCAAAAACCTACAAAATCAATGGAATTTAGTAATAAAATCATCAAGTATATCCTCAACTCTCTTATTCACAAAACTAAAGCAAAATCATGAGTCCAAGGAAGTTTCTAAGTCAAAAAGGGTGCATTAAGTATCAAAATTAAGTATAAAAATAATGGTTTTTGATCCGTTATCACAACCCCAAACTTAGAACTTTGCTTGTCCTCAAACAAATAAGATGAAACTTAGTCTTCCACAAATAATCACAATGTTTCAACTCTTTCCAAAACTTTTTCTTTCAAGACAAGTAATCACTCAAATAAGGTCAACGATAGAATTTAGTCAAGATGTACACATGCCTTGTTTCACAATAACTCATCATGATGTTCACATAGTCACATAATATCCAACAGATGCTATTCTCATGTATGATCAATTTACTAAGCATAAATTTAATCATGAATTCATGGAATCATTCCTCACCAGATAAAGAGTTTCACTCAGTCACACAAGTGTTTCAAGAGGTCACTCCTTCCCTCTACTATCCAAATGTCTAATAAAACAAAATTGCCTTTCATTTACCACAATCAAACATTCTGATACATGTTAGGACAAATCGACAAGTGTACCGAGTCACACAAGTAATATAAAATGGTAAGACCAAGTATCGTATCCCAGAGGACTCTCGTCGCTGAACAGTTGTGTGAAAACAAGATTAATTAAGACTTAAAAAAAAAAGAGATCATGGGTTTGTATTGCAAAGAACATAAAATAAAGCAAAGTAAATTGATCAGTGGCAAAAGAGCCAGAGATGAATGGAGGTTGATTTATATGAGATGGATATGTTGTTGGGGTTAGACTTCACCAAGTTCCCTCTCATGTATATAAGAATTCTTCTTTATTCATCAATGCTAACGTCCCTCACTAAAACACTTAAATCCGATGTCTCGGCAAATAAGCCTGTCCCTAATACCAGTTCATACAATTCCTAGCATTCTTGGTAAAAAGATGTGAAGATCAGGAGGTTAAGACGACTAAGACTCATACCCTCATGTCTGAGCAATATAACCCTTAGGAGTAATTTAACAAGGACGTGAATTGCAAGGAACCTGCCAGCACTCATGCAAATCACAGATCATGTTATTGTATAAGCAAGAATAAGAACAGATAAATTACTCTAACAAATAATGAAATAAAGCATATAAAATTAAGAATCAATTAAAATACATGAGAGTTTACAAGGCTACATCATTCCCCAACAACAAATAGAGTTTAGTTCCCCATAAACATGGTGGAACCCTTTGAACTATGGAAGAAAGAAAGAATGAAAAGACTAAGAATTTGGCTTGGAGTGTATTGCTATGCTCTCTTCTGCCAGGGATGCAAAACCTAGAGCCCCAGGGTCCTTTAAATAGTGCCAGAAGTGTCCCAAAGTGCGGCCTGGTCCAAAAGAATAAATCAGAGCAGAAACAGGGCCCAATCCATGTCAAATCTCGCTCAAGCGTCGCAGGGAGCTCGCTTGGGCGTGAATCAAGGGTTCTGTAAGGCTTGGGCGCCAGTTTTGGACACCTGAGCTACGAACGTTTGTCGCCCGGGTGTCGGGTCCGCCGCTCGGGCGAGCAACGTCGTTTTCCAGCTCGTTGTTTCGTGTTTCTGTCGCCTGGGCTTCAGGTTTTCTCCCTTCATGGCTTTTCACTTCTTCTTCTAGTATTGCTTCAATCTCTTTCAAAACAAGGGGAAATTGTTAGAAAACTGTTAGAATCAACCTCAACTCTTTTATTACAATTAATTGAGAACCAATGAGTCCAAGCAAGTTTCTGAGTGAAAAAGGGTACTTTTAGTATAAAAATCATATGGCAGATAACGGTATTTTAATCCGTTATCACAACCCCAAACTTAGAACTTTGCTTGTCCTCAAGCAAACAACATGCAACTCAGCTCTTCAGAATAATCACTACAATGACTCAACTTTTTTCAAAACTTTTTCAAGATAAGAAATCACTTTCATCAAGTCCAACATAAGATCTCAGTCAAGATGTGAAGATGTTTCAATGTATTTAATAGGTACTATCCTTAAGAGTGATCAATCAACCAAGCAGAGATGCAATCAGAGATTCAGAGAACTATTCCTCACCAGGAAAAGTGTTTCACCCAAGCATTCAGACATATATCTCTCAAGCATTCAAAAGTTGTTACGAAACACATTGGCTTCGTTTTACACCAAGATTGGGGGGGGGGGGGTGAATTGGTGTTAGTTCAAAAACAAAATCTTTTCACAATCTTGGTATGAAAATTCAAAGCTTTTAATCTTTCCTTGAAATGCAAGTAATGAAAATTCAATGCAGTGGAAAAACGTAGTTGACTGCCTAGCAAATATAGTCTACTGGAAAATAAAGAGTGCAGGGATAGAGAAAATCAAACACTGATTTTTATACTGGTTCAGCCAACAATGCCTACATCCAGTGTCCTTCCAATCTAGGGAGCAAATGCACTATAATGGTTGCAGTTTTTACAACAAGGAATTTATAGAAGCACCATACAAAAATATAAATCTCCTCTCTAACCCAAAACCAAATATAGCTGCACACATAAAACCAGAATTGCAGCAAGAATCCCCTCTTCTGCAATTTGCATCCACGTCGAACAATCCTCAACGTGTAACCAACACTCTTCACAGGATGCCAAGCCTATCACAACACGCTTCACAGGTTGCCAAGCCTATCACAACAGACTTCACAGGTTGGCAAGCCTTCAGTCAAATGCAATAGTCTTCACAGGATGCCAATCCTATCAAGATCAAACCATAAGCACCTTCTCTGTGCAGATGTTGATCAAACAGTATGCGCAAAAGACTCCTCCCTTTAAATCTCTCTCAAGAAAGATCACCACCGTCTTCTTGGAGAATTCTTGGAGCTTCTAAGATAGAGAATTCAATCTGAAACAGGACAATGAAAATGTTAGATCACAAAAGTCTTTCAGAACAATTCGTGTTCTGACTATTTATAGTTTTCTGTTATGTTAGATTACATCTCAATCGAATAGCCTACTAATACAGTCGACTGTACTAAGACAGTTATAACAGACAGTCAACAAAAGGCTCCCTAGTCAACCAAATCAATACCCATTTAATACAGTTGACCAAGTTAGTCAATCTTAACTAACTTTTGAAAAATATAGCCGTTGGAGCGTCTAGGCTTAACAAAATTCCAAATATAACAGTAATACAATCGAATGTGTGCTCCACACTGTCGACTGACACATGGGAAAATACTTTAAAATTCTTTTCAACTCAAAATCTCATACAGAACAGTTTCACAAAGTCTGTGCAAAGGTCTTAGCATAGTCGAATCCATTATGAGTGTATTCGACTGAACTAGAACTTTGTCACAACAAGTATAAGTTCATAAAGGTGCTTGTGATCTTTTTCTTTTCTGAAATGTGCAGTAATCAAAAAACATTTTATCTCACATTTCAAGACAAGCATGTTCCACAATAATATCACATAGTCAAGCATAGGAACATACATTGCAATTCATCAAAACATGTTCAACAGATATGTCAAACAATAAAACACACGAACATGTAATACTGGAACATATGTAATGTTATGTGTTGTCATCATCAAAAATAAGTTTGATATAGAGTTTGTGTTGTCAACAATCTCAACAAAAGTGTCCCACTCATCTCTCAAGTGTATGGTGTGGTGTTTCTCTCTGTTGTTACAATTTCACACAAATTAATTTTGCCTTTCATTTACCCACAATCAAACATACTCACAGACAAGTTGTCATCACAAGGGCTTTTCATGGCTTGTAGCTTGGCTGGGCTAAGAAGGAAATTGTTTTTTCTGGTCAGCAAAGTTCCTTGAGTTAAGAGAGACCTTTGTGAATTCATCTTTTAAGAACAACTCTCTTATCTTTTTCCCAGCCTTTCCTTGCAGTGGGCTCTTTATTTTTCTTTTTGAATTTTCCTTTCTCACTTTTTCTTTTCTTTTGCCTTTTTTCTTGCTTTTCTTTTTTATTGCTCACTGCCTAGAGAAGTGGGTTGCCACTTGGCAACCCCAAACTTGAACCTTTATCAGTACCTCATCAAATATTCTCAACTTAACTCAAGTTAAAGATTTTTCAAAAAGGTTTTTCAAGAAATATCAGGCTCAAGGTTCAAAGGTCAAAACAATTTGTTCTCTTTTTAGTGGGCAAAAATATTTTGAAGGCAAAAAGGATAAGGGATAACAAAAGATGGCCTTGATCATATGATACCTGCAGGCAAGTAGTTGAATCACAGAAAATTTGGGCAAAATCATTCATGATTCTAGAGTAATAACAATTATTTGAGAATAACTCTGAAGCTTAAAACTCACACAAGCAAACTCACAAGTTCTCATATTCCGAAAAACAACCTGCTCAGTATCTCAATCAAACTTTATCTCAAGCACCTGTCTCACAAATTTATCATGCATCATCTCAACTTTAGTCAAACACTAAAATTTTCAAAAAGTAAAACTTTTCGCACACAACAGAGCACAGTTGAACCAAAGTAGTTCAGTTCATTCAAGCAGAGCACACAAGAATTAAGATAAAAGAAAACAGACATTAAAACCAAAAATAAAAATAAAAATTAAAATTAAAGGTTCAGAGCACTGGGTTGCTTCCCAACAAGTGCTTCTTTAACGTCGCTAGCTTGACCCAATAGGCTCATGTCACATCAACCAGCCGCATGACTATGGAGAGGCACTCCACCTCACCACCCAAGTAGTGCTTAAGGCATTGTCCATTGACTATCCAGCTTTTCTGTGGGTCTTCAGCAGCTGGGTCTATCAACTTAACTGCTCCATGGGGAAGAACCTTTTTGATGAGGAACGGTCCTGACCACCTTGACTTCAACTTTCCTAGAAAAAGTTTAAGTCCGGAGTTGAATAGCAGCACCTGCTGTCCTGGAATGAAGACCCTCTTGACCAAGTTCTTATCATTGTAGTATTTCACCTTTTCCTTGTAATTCTTAGAGGATTCATAGGCGTGCATCCTCATCTCCTCTAGCTCAATAATCTGCCTTCTTCTCTTTTTTGCAGTGTCTCCAGGATCAAAATTTAAAAACTTTAATGCCCATAATGCTCTGTGTTCCATCTCTATGGGCAAGTGACAAGCTTTTCCATAGACCATTTGGAAGGGAGACAATTGAATGAATGTTTTCATTGCAGTTCTATATGCCCAGAGGGCATCATCTAACCTTTGAGACCAATCTTTCCTTGAAGTTGTGACAGTCTTTTCAAGAATTTTTTTGATCTCCCTATTGGAAACTTCAGCTTGCCCGTTTGTCTGAGGATGATAAGGTGTGGCCACCTTATGTTTCACACCATAATGCTTTAGTACTTTCACAAGCTGGTGGTTGTAAAAGTGAGATCCTCCATCACTGATGAGCACTCTAGGTGTTCCAAATGTGGAAAAAATTTGTCTCTTCAAAAATTTTATGATAGTGTTGGCGCCATTTTTGGGACATGCTAGTGCCTCTACCCACTTGCTCACATAATCAACTGCCACCAATATGTATTCATTGTTAAAGGATGGTGGAAAGGGTCCCACAAAGTCTATATCCCAACAGTCGAAAACTTCCACTTCCAAAATGCCTTGCAGTGGCATCTCATGACGCCTGGAGATGGTTCCTGTCCTTTGACATTTATCACAGTTCATGACATAGTTATGAGCATCTTTAAAGAGAGTTGGCCAATAGAATCCTGATTGCAGCGCCTTTGCGGCTGTCCTTTCTCCACTAAAATGTCCCCCATAAGGTACAATGCCATAAGATTCCTTCTACTTCTTCTTCAGTGACACAACATCTCAGAAGATTATCTGCTCCGATTTTGAAGAGGTAAGGATCATCCCAAACAAACTGTTTAGCATCATGCAAATTTTTTTTTCTTTGTTGCCAAGTGAGATCTTCTGGAATGACTCCTGCAACTTTAAAATTGGCCATGTTAGTAAACCACGACCTTTGTTGGATATACATGAGCGTCTCATCTGAGAAGGACTCCCAAATTTCTGTCTCCTTACAAGTGACTTCATCATTCACCAGTCGGGATAAGTGGTCTACAATTAAATTTTCACTTCCCTTTTTGTCACGAATTTCCACATCAAATTCTTGTAGTAAGAGCACCCATCTGATCAATCATGGTTTGGAGTCTGGTTTTGCTAGCAAATATTTTATGGCTGCATGGTCAGTGTAGACAATTACCTTAGACCCAATGAGATAGGGTCTAAATTTTTCCAGAGCATACACAATAGCCAGAAACTCCTTTTCTGTGGTGGCATAATTCAACTGAGCTTCATTTAAAAATTTGCTTGCATAATAAATGGTGTGGAAGACCTTCTCTTTTCTTTGACCAAGGACTGCTCCTATGGTGTAATTACTGGCGTCACACATGAGTTCAAAGTTTTGATTCCAATCAAGAGCTACAATTACAGGAGCAGAAATTAATTTTTCTTTTAAGATCTCAAAGGTTTTAAGACATTCTTCATTCATCACAAAAGGGACGTCCTTTACATGGAGGTTGCTCAGTGATTTTGCGATATTTGAGAAATCTTTGATGAACCTCCTATAAAAACCTACATGTCCCAAGAAGCTTCTAATTCCCTTCACATTAGTGGGTGGTGGAAGTTTTTCAATTACTTCTACTTTGGCCCTGTCCACTTCAATTCCTTTGGAGGAGATTTTATGACCCAAAACAATGCCTTCTGTAACAATAAAATGACATTTTTCCCAGTTGAGAACAAGGTTGATTGGGTGCATCTTTTGAGGACAACATCTAGGTTAGATAAGCACTGTTGAAAGGAATTGCCAAAAACTGAGAAGTCATCCATGAAGACCTCAATGCATTTTTCCATTAAATCTACGAATATTTCCTGCATGCATCTCTGAAAAGTGGTTAGGGCATTAAATAATCCAAATGGCATTTTTTTGTAGGCCAGAATTCCAAAAGGACAAGTAAAAGACGTTTTTTCCTCGTCTTTAGGATCCACCACAATTTGATTGTATCCCGAATATCCATCCAGAAAACAATAGAAAGCCTGACCTGCCAATCTTTCCAACATTTGATCCATGAAAGGGAGAGGAAAGTGATCTTTTCTTGTAGCATCGTTGAGCTTCCTGTAATCAATACACATCCTCCATCCTGTAACGGTTCTTGTGGGAATGAGTTCATTTTTTTCATTGTAGATAACTGTCATTCCCCCTTTCTTTGGTACCACCTGTATTGGGCTTACCCATGTACTGTCAGAAATAGGATAAATGATTCCAGCTTCAAGTAGCTTTCACACCACTTTTCTCACTTCCTCTTTCATTATTGGATTTAATCTCCTTTGTGGTTGAGCCAGTAGTTTGTAGTTCTCTTCCATGAATATTCTATGCATGCAATAAGTTGGGCTTAGCCCTTGAGATCAGAGATTGACCATCCAATAGCTCCTTTGTTGGCTTTGAGCACTTCTACTAATTTTTCTTCCTCACTGGGGGAGAGGGAGTTGCTGATGATGACTTGTTTATTTCCCTCTTCTTCCAAAAACACATATTTCAAGTGAGGAGGTAGCATTTTAAGCTCTGGTTTTCTTTCCTTGATTTTTTCTTCTGAGTTCAATGGAAGGGTTTCTTCAATATTATCCACGCCCTCCCCAATCACTTCTTCATAATTGTCATAAAAAATTTTCTTCCAGAGAAGGAATATCACATACCTCCTTTTCTTTAATCGTGCATAATTCATCCAGAGTATGAAGATGGAATCCATCTTTATTATCTTTTGGATGAGACATGGCTTGGAAGACATCAGAATTTACTTCTTCATCTTGCACTCTTACTTTTAGCTTACCACTTTCTACATCAATTAGAACTCTTGCAGTCTTCATGAAGGGTCTTCCAAGAATCAGAGGAACCTTCACATCTTCTTCCATCTCCATGATAACAAAATCAACAGGAAATAGGAACTTGTCTACTTTTACTAACACGTCATATACTACCCCATAAGGATATTTTAGAGATCTATCTGCTAGTTGGAGAGTCATCCTGGTAGGCTTAAGTTCCAAACCTTCAATCTTTTCAAACATGGAAAGTGGCATAAGATTAATGCTAGCTCCCAAATCAATTAGTGCTTTTCCCACAAAGATGTTCCCTATAGTGCAAGGGATAGTAAAACTTCCTTGATCCTTTAATTTGGGAGGAATTGACTTTTGAATGATGGTGCTGCAGTTTCCTTCTTCACTGTACTTTCTTTTTTTAGAGAGGAGTTCCTTCAAAAATTTTGCATATGAAGGCATTTGCTGCAAGGCTTCTGAAAAAGGTATGTTGATCTCCAGTTTCTTGAAGATCTCCATGAAGTGCTCAAACTGCTTTTCTTTTTCCTTTCTATAGTAGTATTTTGGGTAAGGAAGGGATCTTTCAAAAACCTCTTTTCTCTTTCTCTCATTCTCTTCCTCACTCTTTTTATCTTTTTCTCTCCTCTCACTCTCTTTTTCACTTTCTTTTTCATTTTTTTCTTTTTCTCTCAATCTCTCTTTTTTTTCTTCTTCTTCTCTCTCATCCAACACTTTGGCACTTATAGTAGCAACTGCCTTGCAATCCTTTTAAGGCTTCTGGTTGTTTGTGATCTCAATCAGCATCTGACTTAGAATCTTGCACTAAGTCCCGAAATTTTGTGATTAGGCTTAAAATTTTTCCGAAATGAGATAGAGTCTTTTATGAACTGTTAGAGAGTCTCTTCAAGCCCTATAGTTGATACGCGGGGCCCAAGCCCAATAAATAAAGTCCAACAATCCAACCCAATGAGAAGGGTAAATAAGTCATTAACACAAGAAGGGGGTGACCTTAGTAAAGTATGGAGCTACACCAGCGCATTTATCTTCAGCTCAGCACCAGCAGATTCGTTTCCTTTATTTAAGCACGTGGAAGGGATGGTTATTCTAGAAATTCAACAACACACCTCATGCTTGTACATGTGGCACTTGATCCACCTTTGTAGGAGTTAATTGGCATCGTAGATTCAAAGAGTAGGAGTTGAATTCATTCTATAAATTCACTCCCAGCTCTCCTTTGTAAACACTTTTGATGATTAAATGAGTTTTATCTTTGCTAAAGCAAATTCCAGCATCCAAAACTCTGCCAAAAGTCACCTCCAAATTGAGCTTTCCCTCTCCACCTAGCTTCCTTCCATTGAAGGCCGCCTGAGCTAGTATTCACCTCACCAAACAGATCTTCAAATCACCACCTACACCACTGAAACTCATTCTTCCGCTGCTGCCACACCGCAAGCAACTACTTCCGCTGCATCCAAGCATGCCACTGCATTAAATCCATATTCACGGCTGGAGCCACCATATCAAGTGGTATTCAGAGCCATTTGTGCTAAATCACGCTCCAGCTAAGTCTTCCTTTTAATCCATATTGTCAATACATTGCAATGATGTTTTTGATTCAGTTGTGTACTATTTCGTGATTCTCTGTTTTCAGTAGATTTCTGTTGATTCATCTTATTCATACCAGCTTTAATTTGATTTTATTCATCATTTTATCGGTTCACTCCATTGTTGAGTCTTTTAATTTTGTAATCCTGTGCTGTTTTGTCTAAGTCATGTCAACTATGTTTCCATTATGTCCAATTTCTAAGTTTCAACCGTGTGTGGATAAATCTGCATAGTTGATTGGAGTAATTCAATAGAAGTATAGTGCATCTTGAATTCCATCAACAAGGCAGTACCAGTGGTTGCAAGAGCTAATCTGTTCTCAGATCTAATATCAGTTTTTTTTTGTTGCATCGTGTGGAAAAGTGTGTTGCACGAGTAGTGTGTTTTAAATTGTCATTTCTCAATATAATGACTGTGTGCATGTTAGTGTTGGATATGATGCAATGAGATAAAATGCATACCACATGAACTGAGATATGTCTAAGACAATCCCGTGGAAAGCATTACTCTGCAGAATCCAAGTTTCATAGTTCAGCAGTTTGAACCGTACTGCACTATTCATTGCTGAGTTGTCTTTGCATTTTTTAAATTTGTCCAGCTTAGATGTCATTTCTGGACTTCTTTAAATTCATTCTCAGAGTCTTGATCAAATGTTCCTTGCTGATTTGAAGTGATAAAAGATGTTTACCGATCATTTTGAATTTCCTGTCTGAATTTGATTTGGTAAATTGGCTAAATTTAGAGTTTAAAGCAACTGCACTAGTGAAATTTTGATTTGGCAGCATCTAGCCTCTGTTGGCAGCTTGCACAAGTTAGTTTTGGTAAACTAAAGTTGCTTGAACCCTTAAATTGGAATTCTAAACACGATTGTGAAATTTGGCCAATCAAACCACCATCATTCATCATAACTTTGCTGGTTTAAGTTGCAGAATTCTATGAATGTTTGCTTGCTGTTATCATTACATCAAATTCCATGTTCAATTGGTAGCAAAAGCTAGGCTCAACTGAATTAAAAGAAGTGTACATCTCGAATCTTATTATAAACTGCATTGTAAAAAGCTATTTGAGCCAGTACAAGCAAATTGTACAAGAAAAACCTGATGCACATTTTCAGCATTCACTTAGGCATTTCGTCAAACACTTGTGCCTAATTTTAATTTGGTTACGATTTGGTCAATTCTGCAACTTATCTTTGTTTCTTGTATTTTAAATCCACTCTAGAACCTCTCCTAAGATCATTTTGAGTGCCAGCCTTCTTTGCAAACCGCTTAATTGCTTGATTTTTACATGTTTGAAATTCTACACACAAGCTGTTTGATAAAAGCACAGTGTGCATTTTGGTTTTGCAAGTCCCTGGCAGCAGCAGAATTGCATTTTCTGGTTTCTTGATTGATCAATGGTGGTATGTGTGAGCTCTAAATTGGTGCAGTAACTAGCCCAGACAGTGCTTTAACTCTGGTAGCATATTAGGGAGTGGATTGGAGCAAGGAAAGATCAAATTTGAAGCTGATTTTTAGTGCAGAAACATCACAGGTCTGGTGTGCGGACTGCATAATTTCTAGTGCAGCAAAGTGTTGTTTTGTACTACACAAAAGCTGGTTGCTGCAATAGCAGAGTGTTTCACCTAGCAGCTGTGAGAATTGCCGTGAACTACTATAGTTCAATTCTTCAAGAGAAACCAAAGCTGCACACATCATTTTCTTCTCATTTCCTTTTTGTTTCAAGTCATTTTTTTTTTGCCAAAATACTTGTAAATGGCCATTAAGCAAGTGACTTGGAAGAATTCACAAGTGTTCTTCCATCACTTGTAAATTTTTTGCTCTTAATTCTTCATTAAAATTGGTAGACGGTGAGTGTGTCTTGGATCCAAAGTCCAAGCCTCACCTAAGAGACTTCACTTCTTTCAATTCTTCAAAGTTTTTGGAAAAGTCTTAAAGTTTAGTTTTCTCTTCATGATTGATTGTTTCTACACTTTTGTTGAGTTTAGAGGTAATTTTGATTTAGGGAGTTTTAGTAAGTAGCTAGAAGCATATTTGGCAAGGCAAGACTTGGTATTTAAGCAACCTTTTTAGGTTCACCTCTCTTACATGGAATATTGCTTTTAAGTGAAATATTTTCATCCTTACTTCAAGAAAACTTTTAAATTCATAAAATGTCTGGAAGATATTCTTCTTGGAATTTTAATTTTGATAAGCCACTTAGTTACAAAGACATCAAGAGAGAACATGATAAAGCTAGAAGGAAGACTTGTTCATTTCATGAGTTTGATAGGATTGAGGATAATTTGTATAAACAAGCTAGGGAAAATATTCCATTCTTTGGTGAGGACATTGGTGCATTAACATACTTAGCTTGGGAAAGGGAAATTGATGACATGCATTTCTTCATGATTAACATAAGTAAATCTGAATCCTATTATTCTAGAGATTGTGAATCTTACATCCTTAGTCTTTACACTTCTATATTTGAATGTCTTGCAAGAGAGTGGTGGGAAGAAAGACAATACCATGTTAGGATAGGTAGAAAATTTCCCATAATAATTGGAAAGAATTGAAAGCTTGTTTGAGAAGAAAATTTGTGCCTCCAGAATCTCAAAGAAATTTAGAACTTATGAGAGAACTTATTAGAGAAGGTCAGTCATGATGACTTGGGCCCAAGCCCAATTTCCTTAGTTTAGCACTTCTCTTATGCATTTGTAATATGTGTAAGGCATGTGGGACTTGTAGTCCTATATAAAGGCATGCCCACACCTTTTGTACTTACTTTTGAGATAATGAATTAATTTCCTGTTGAGAGTACTCCAGAATTAATTCCTTGAAAGTCAAGGCTGAAGAATCCAAGGGATTCCTCAGCCACCTTCCATTCACTTTGCCATTCCTTCAATTTCCACATCAGATTTTCACCTTCTATCCACACAACCCTTGTTACGCCAATCAGCCAGTACCAGGTGGTTTGCATCCACTACGGCTTCGCTGCTTCCATCATCCACGCGTCTCATCAGATTTGCATCTTCAGTAGCTACATCCTCACGTATCGTGGCTTCATTGCATTTCCTCATTTCACGTCAAACCCTAAATGCATTCTCTCACCCCGACAGCTTCTATTGTTGATTTCGTCTTCTCCAAATCTTGATTCCATCATGAATCCAAGTCCAGGACAACCTCTTCCACCAGGTTTGTCACCACTCCACCTATTAAAATCTCATCTACGATCCATTTTATCGATTGAAACCTTAATCTCCTCCATCTCACCGATTAAAACCTCGAGACCTTCCATTTCACCGATTCAATCGGTGAAATCTATCTTTTCACGGATTAAAATCACTTCTCCTCCGATCCAATCTTCTTCCGCATCCAACCTCAAGTTTTCTACCGAACAAACCTTTGATTCCGAGTCCTACAGCTCGATCCGTACCAGATTCTTCAGCTCGCCGCCAATCTGCCTCAGAGTCGAGCTCATCATGTGGTAAGTTTCTCTGTTTGTATCATTTCTCGCTGTTTGATCCTGTTTTGATCTGAGTTGCTTCTCTGTTATGAGTTTCAGTTTTGTATTGAGTTGAGTCGCATTTCTGTCTGCTTCTAGTTTTGTTTGATTCTGTCTTGATTCCCTGTATTCTTGCTATTGCGTTCTAATTCTGAGTTGTCAGCACTTTGCCTTCATTGTCTTGAGTATTATGTTATTATTGTTCCTAAACTGTTCGATTAAATGCCTGTAAGAGCTAATCTGAGTTGTTTGTTCATGAAGCTCTTCATATCTGTATTTAGGTTTCCATAATCTGTTGTGCCTGAGTCAATGTTTGCTTCCAGCTTTGCCTTGTTTTGTTTGTGTCTTTCATCATTTTAAATCGGTGCATTCTAATCTTTTGAGTCAAATTTTCTTTTGAAATCTAAATCTGTTTTGTCTAATAGTCATGTGCATTGGTTGTCACTGGTGCAGTTTTTAATGTGTTCTAAATCTGATTTCAGTGGTGCATTTGCGTGTCAAATTGAATTTGAGCCTTGGTATAAATTCTATCTAACCATAAAAGCTATGACCTATTCAAACGAATGAGCTGGTTGATAGATATCCATTGGCCATTTCAATTGATTCTTTGAATTGAAAACTGATTTGGTCTAGATTCGTTTTGTTAAATTCATTTCTGGATTTTGAGTTGCTGTTAAATAGCAAGTGCATACTTTAAAGATCAATGAAAGGCACAACCGAGATCAGTAGCACATTGTGAACACAACTTAATATTGTTGCAAGAAGTTGGCCGATCTGCATTATCATAGTCTGAGTCATTTTTTTTATGTTTTTTAAATCTGTTTGGCATTTAGATCATTGCTGGACATCTTACATTAACTTCCTAGTGTTTTGTTCAACTTTTCTTTGTTGTTTTGAGTCTCGTGACTAGTTCACATGTTTTTTTCAACATCTGAGTCAAAGTGTAGTGGTTATTTTGAGTAAGTTGGTGGCTGAACCATTGAACTGTTGAAAGACTTATTTCTGCATCTTGGAGCTGTTTAAACTAGTTTTCATTCATGCTTTAAACTTGCTGATGCAAAATTGTTGAGTTCTAGCTGCCATACGTATGTACACTATTGAGACCACCTATTTTTGACCATTTTTCTTCACAAGTTGCTGCATCAGATGTCTAATTCTGATTCTGGTTTTGAGCATTGAAATTGGATTGTAGCAAAAGGAGTGATCATATTATCTTTAGCATAAAATAGTGATAAAAAAGAAAAGGTTCCGAAAAGCCAAATAGACCTGTACAATCCATGCTTTTTAAAACTAAAACATAGAACCAAACTTTGGAAACTGAAGCTAGATTTCTCTGAGACAATTCAGCAGCTTCTTATTGGTCTTTTATTGATTTTTAAATCTGATCTAGAACTATTGGTAGGATCAATTTGAGTGCCAACTGTTCTTGATATCTTTGTTCATTGCTTGTCTTGATTGGTAGTCTTTGTTTTGTCTAATTCATTGTGTAATCTGTTCTGCCATTCCTTAATTGTTCTTTTCTTTGCTTTATTAATCTGGTCACAAGTCAGTTGTTTTCAGTTGCTCTGATGTTTGTGTTTACATTACCTTGTGACTGATTTGTTGTTGCCCATCACCTGTGCCTTAGTCTAGCCAGTTCCTTGTTTGAGAATCTGATGTTTATTCTGGATTATGAATTGAAAGAAGGTAATTGTGAGTTGTAGCATCCTAGGTGGTGGTTATCCACAGGATTCTTTGGCCTGGACTGAAATCTCTTTCAAAACCTAACCTTTGAGTGTGTAAGCTGTTAGAGAGTAACCTGAGTGTTGGAGAAATTAGTAAGGCTAATTTAGCCTAATTCCTTGGAAAATTTGAGAGAGAAAATCAGTTTTCATTTAACTATTTTGCTGAATGTTTCATTGTGCAGAATCAAGAATTTGCTTGAATCAATGAGTTGTAAACTGTGAAGTGAATCTGTGGTGCTACCAAGTAACTGCGAGGGACAAATATCATTGGATTCTCTGGTTAATTGGTTTCTTCATGTACAAAATTATCATTGATATTGTTATGTGTTCTTATGATGATTCTGATTTGATGAGATTTCTTTGAACTTGATAGAAGAACTAAAAAGTTATAAATATTGTTCAGACTGGTTTGTGATTATTTCTGGCCTGCACCAATTTGATTGTAACTGTTTGCGTATCAATCAAATTTAGAAGAAGCTCAAGAACTTCATTTTCAATTCTGATTGCATGATTGAATGAGTTAGATGAATGTGGTATGTGTTGTATCACATTTAAACCAGTTTAGTCCATCAATTTTAACTTGCTTGGATTTATGATAAATCAGTTTAGGTCCTGTGTTGAATCATATCCATTTTGAAGCTGGTTAACTATCAACTTTCATGTATAATTGTTGGACTGTAGTGTGACTTAGATGTGCAGACTTGATGTGTTTGAATCAATAAATTGAGCAGCAGTTTAAAGATTGTAAGGTGAACTATGAGCGTGAATTTGTTCGCCAAATAATAGATGTAAATTAGCAAGAGCTTGAAGCAGGTGTCTCGGTTACAAGAAACCAGCAGCTTGGAACATCCAGTGATTAGGGAAGTTGCTCCTGTTTGTTCAAATTGTGTGTTTTACTTGTAATTGGAAAATTTTATTGTATGCTCTGCTGATTGTGGATTGCTTAAACGGTGCAGTATCAAATTTTGAAGCTATTACGTGGTGTCGTTTGAGAACAAAGACTCTCTTTACTACATCAATTAGCCAGGCCGAGAAGAAAAAGGGAGTGTTTAGATTACTTGTTGGAATTGTTTGAACTATTTTTGTGTAACTTGCCAATTTTATGTATTGGAACAACTGCTGATTTAGTTAAAATTTTTTGTGTGGCAGATTATATTTTGAGAGCACCTCCACTTCTATTAGCTGCCAGGATCAACAAGTGCATACGTGAAGACGACGAGACAGGGAAGTTCTCACTACCTGTATTTTTTTTTTGTGCATTGTGTTTGATTAAGTGTTTAAGTGATAGTAACCGTGGTGATATGTGATTGTAGGATTGGTTAAGAGATTCAAAAGCATTGATTTCAGAAGAAATAGTTGCGCATGAGATACCTGAAGTGATGGCATACCCCTTGCCATGACCTAACACATTAATGAAGTGGTTGAGACATCTATGGAAGATTGGCCTAGACTATTTCTCTTGGGCCATCTTAAGCCATCATGAAGATTTAGTAGAGTTAGAATAATTTTGGGCCTTGCATTTTGGGCCAAGTAGTCTAGATTTCATTTGAGCTTTGTATTATGGGCCAAGTAGTCTAGATTTTATTTGGGCTTGGTATTATGGGCCTAGTAGTGTAGGATTTCAATTAGGCCTTGTATTTTGGGCCAAGTAGAATAGGACTTTGACCAAACAAGTCAACAAAGGGTCAAGGCCCAAAGTTGACTATGCTTGGACCTCCAAAATGGGTGTGTTGACCAAGGGGTCAACATTTTGGCTAAGCTTGGAGAACAAGGGAGAAGAATTTCGTCCTAGACATGTGGAAGCTTCCCATTGGAGAGTTTTCCTCCTAGTTAGTGGTCATGTGTCACTCTAGGAATGGAGAGTTCTTCTATAGGTAGTGGTCACATGTCACTCTCTCATTTGAGAGGATTTTTGCCACTTGTCTCCCTCCTATTGGAGAGGATTTCTCCTTGCTCTCCAAGACAACCAAGGTGGCTCTTTTAGGTTAAAGTTTCAGCCCATTTTGAGACACCTTAGCCTATAAATAGAGGTGTTCTCCATCATGTAATCACCTTTGATTTAGAGTAAAGTTATGTTGCCATTTTTGTGCCATACTACTCTTTTAAGGTCACACTAGGCTAGAGCAACCCAAGTGGCCTCCTGTAGCCACCTTCCTCCAAGAGTTGGCCCAACCGCTCTTAGAGAACCACCAAATACACCTTCCATCACCATTCAAACACCTAAAACCGTGACAACCTCCACCTTATACCACCACCATTCCGCATTCCATCTAAAACCTTGAGCATCTTGTTCTTGTTGGCTTGGTTGCTTCTAGATTTGGCTTGTCCTAGCTAAAGCATTTGCCATCATGAAGGATGGAGCATCTTTGGGCTGGACTTTAGTAGCAGTGGACTGTAGCATAGCTTGATATTTTTTTTTCTTTGTGTGTAATTTGATTTGTAACGGGCTTATGTTAGCCTACTCTTAGCTTTAGGATTGTGTTGTAAAAAGGCCTTTTATAAAGTCCAAGTTTGGAAGAGTCC
This sequence comes from Vigna mungo, assembly GCA_036885675.1. Classification (NCBI taxonomy): domain Eukaryota; kingdom Viridiplantae; phylum Streptophyta; class Magnoliopsida; order Fabales; family Fabaceae; genus Vigna; species Vigna mungo. Next base: position 10,063,622 of record CP144698.1, on the reverse strand, counting down.
TTGGTGCTCTTTCAAATCTTGGCAACCTTCTTGATTTTTCTTTTAATTTTAGCATAGTTAGGAGAGTGAGTATTGTTAGCCAAAGCTACAAGCTTCACTTTAGGAGTAGAATTTGATTGTTTTGAATTGTATTTCGCTTAGGGGCGTAGGGTTTTAGAGTTCCTTTAGAGTCCGTATGTTTTTGTTTGTGTGTGAGTCATATGTACTTTGCTTTTAAAAGTAATTTTACTTTAAAGGGTATTTAGTGAGTAGCATAAGACAAATCTGGCTAAGGTAAGACTTGGTACTTAAGCAACCCTAGTGGTTCACCTCTCTTACCTGGGATTTGTCAAGTGTGAAATCTTTAAACTCTTTAGATTAGAAGAACCTTTAAGAACAAAGGATGTCTAGTCATAGGATTAGTGAATTTGAGAAGGAACATACTCTTAGGATCATAATGAAAAAGATTGGGAATTTGGAAGAGAGCTTGAATCAAGATAGACTTAACAGGGAGGTGCAAACCTCATTCATTCAAAGTGAAATTAGAGCCATAAAAGAAGAACAAAAGAAACAAAGAAAAGAATTGTTGAGACAAATAATTCACAATGGTAAATTATTCATTCGAAATATAAGTGAATTTTGGCATCAAGAAAGAGAGTTTAGAGATAAACTTATGACATTTTTGAATGAGGGAAGTAAAAGGAGATTTGAGAGAGAACGTAGGCAATTACAAGAAAGAATAAAGAGATAAGAGAGAAGAAAAGAGAGAAAACGAGAAGAAGAAAGAAGAACAGAAAGAGTGGAAAGAGAACAAGTGAGAAGAGAAGAGGAAGAACGAGAGAAAAGAGAAGAGGAAGAAAGAGAGAGAAAAGAAAAAGAGAGAAGAGAAGAAGAGAAAATAAGAGAGAAAGAAAGAAAAGAAGAGGAAGATAAGGAAGAACTTGAAAAGAAAGACATGGAAGAAAAGAAGATAGAACAATGGAGAGCAACATCCCCTACTCTCACAATAAGATTCAAATTTTTAAGGGGAGGCTTTCTATCTTTTCCTTTTTCTCCATTTGTTATTGAATTTGCATTTTCTTTTCAAGAAGTTGTCATTACCTCTTTTCAAAAAGCTTTTTCAAATGAAGAAAGGTTTCTTTGTAAACATAAATTTGAAAATTTTAAAATTAAGAAACCTTCTTCTAAACATATTTTATGTTACCAATAAAGGAGTATTGGTAAAACCTGAAGACAAGTTTTGATGATGCTGCAGAATTGTAATTTTTGTCTACAATAGGAGAATATTTAAAAGCAACTTGTAGTATCTTGAATGTAGTAGGAAAATAATAATAATCGATTATCACAAGTCTCACTTGAATAATCGATTATCACTTACAATAATCGATTATATCTTTTCAAATTTTCTATAACAGACTTGCATAATCGATTATCACTTACAATAATCGATTATTCATGGCAGTTGTGAGCTGACCTTTGGCATTCAGCGTGTTTGGCTATTTAAATGAGTTTTGAAAGCATCAGAAGTAACACTTTTGAGTAAACTGAAAAAAAAGCCAGAACACTGTGTAGTCAGAGGAACGTTCTTGAGAAAGCTTTTTTTGTTTACTGTGTTCCCTTGCCTGGTCTTGTGGAAGGAGAGGCTTACGTATCGTGTGCTGATACAAGAAGTGGACTCTCTTCAAGTTGGCGGGGCTCTCTACCTGGTCTTGTGTAAGGAGAAGCACGTGAATCGTGTGTCGATTGCCAGTGCAGGTTCTCTTCAAGTTGGTAGAGTTATCTCTTTCATTTTATTACTGTTTTTATCTTGTAATCTGTTAAACAATTTTTAGTGGAACTGTTAATCACTCTTTGTAGTGATTAACGACTGGACGTAGATTCTGTTGAATCGAACCAGTATAAAAATTCCTGTGTGATTTTCTTTTGCCCTACACTCATTTTACATATCGCATATCAACTGTTTGATTAAATTTCTGAAAGAAATTTATTTTTAATAAAAAGGACAAATTCTGCTTTAACTGTGATCGAACACACTTTACGTTCGTTTGAAATCCGCTGCGTTAAACTCTTTAAAAATTTACCCCCTCCGATACCAACAATTGGTATCAGAGCTTGCTTTGATATTCTTTCAAAATCTTTGCGAAAATGGCCGGTCACAGTCAAAACTTTGTCTATGCTGAGGGTGCGTCTATTAACAGACCTCCATTGTTTACTGGAGATAATTATGCTTTTTGGAAAGTGAGAATGGAAATTTTCATGGGGTCTGTTGATAGAGGCATTTGGGAAGCTGTACAAAATGGCCCTTATATTCCTATGTATACAGTAGATGGTGAAGAAACAGTAAAACCTTATTTTAATTGGACTGCTGAGGAAAATAGACGAGCACAATTTGATATTAAAGCTCGTAATATTATTTCATCTGCTGTTGTGCTTGATGAATTTTATAGAATCTCTGTGTGTAAGACAGCACAGGAAATGTGGGACGTTCTGAAAGTTACACATGAAGGTACTGAGGATGTGAAACGGGCAAGGAAGAACACTCTTATTCAAGAATATGAGATGTTCAGAATGCAACCTGGAGAATCAATCTCGGATGTTCAAAAGCGGTTCACTCACATAGTGAATCACTTGACAGGTTTGGGTAAGATTTTTGATACTGATGAATTAAACGTTAAAGTTCTTAAATCATTGGACAGGTCTTGGCAACCAAAGGTAACTGCTATCTCGGAGTCCCAGAATCTTTCTCAGATGACAATGCCGATTTTATTTGGAAAACTTCGTGAGCACGAGCTTGACTTGAGAAGACTCACTGCTGAAGAGGATTAAGGCAAGAGAAAAACTCTAGCGTTTAAGTCTGAGATATCCAAAGGGAAAAACTCCAAGAAAGTAGAAGAAGATGATTCTGATGATGAAGAGAATATGAGTTTGATGATCAAGAAATTTGCAAAATTCATGAAAGCAAAAGGAAAAGAAAAATTTCACAAGGAAAGGAAAGAGAGTCAAGAGTCTCCATCAAATATAAAGTGCTTCGGATGTGGAGAAAGAGGACATGTAAAGTCTGAATGCCCAAGGTACAAGAAAAATGATGACAAGAAGGAAAGGAGATTTCAGAAGAAAAAGAAAGCATATATAGCTTGGGAGGATATTGACTCAAGCTCAACAAGTTCGAGTGACACAGAAGAAGAAGCAAACCTATGTCTTATGGCAGACTCAGAAGAAACTGGAAGTCAAGTAAGTGATTATAGTTTTGAAACCAGTGAGTTTGATTTACAAAAATCTTTTCTTGAATTGCTTAATGAATCTGAAAAACTTGATGCTGCTCATAAAAAGCTAAAAAAGGAGCACAATGAATTGAAATTGAAATATGACAAATTGCTTGATGATGAAGTTGTTTTAAGAAACAAAATTAGTAATTTAGAAACAAAATTGTCTGATGCAAATGCTACTTGTGAACCTGTTGAGTGCTTATCATGCAAGAGCCATATGTTTGATATTGATATACTTGAAAATTTGCTTGCTAAGGCAACTAACAGAAATTCACATGCTAAAACAACCTTTAGTAAAAGAAATATAAACGTACATAAAAATAATAAACCAAAAGTAAAAAGAACTCAAAAAATTTGGGTTGTTAAAGGAACTTCAATTAAAAATAAAATTAGCAATGTATGTTGTTTTTACTGTATGAAGCACGGTCACACTTCAAACAAGTGTAATATTAAACATGTTGGTGTGCCTAGTGGAAAATATATTTGGATTAAAGCTGTTAAGAACTAACCCCAAGGACCCATATTTAGATTGGGGACCTAAAGTTTCTGTTAACTTGTTTTGTAGGAAAAATCAAAGTCAAAAGGGTCATTATGGTATCTTGACAGTGGATGCTCAAGACATATGACCGGTGACAAAAGAAGATTTATTTCTTTTGAGAAGAAAAAGCAAGGATTTGTGACTTACGGGGATAACAACAAAGGAAGAATCATGGGTACCGGAGACATTGGAGGAGGAAATACCTTAACCATAAAAGGCGTCCTATATGTTGAAGGTCTCAAGCATAATCTCCTAAGCATAAGCCAATTGTGTGACAAAGGTCTCAAGGTAACCTTTGAAAGTGATAAATGCATTGTATACTTTAAAAATTCTGATGATATTGCTTTGCAAGGTGTTAGGCATAATAACATATATTTGATTGACATTGATAGTGCATCTAGTCATAGCATAACATGTTTAGTTGCTAAAGAGGAAAATCCTTGGCTATGGCATAAACGAGCAGCACATATTCATATGCAACATTTAAACAAGTTAATTTCAAAAGATCTTGTAATTGGTTTGCCTAAATTAAAATTTGAAAAGGATAAAATATGCTCTGCGTGTCAAAAAGGTAAACAAATCAAATCTTCATTTTCTTCTAAAAGCATGATTTCAACATCAAAACCCTTAGAACTTTTACATATGGATTTGTTTGGACCATCTAGAATTAAGAGTTTTGGTGGAAATTACTATGCTCTTGTTATTGTTGATGACTTTTCTAGATTCACTTGGACGTTCTTTTTAACATTGAAAAGTGAAGCTTTCAAAGCATTTAAAATCTTTGCTAAACGTATTCAAAATGAAAAAGATTTGAAAATTAAAACTTTAAGAAGTGATCATGGTGGAGAATTCGAAAATGAGTCTTTTGAGAAATTTTGTGAAGAACATGGCATTACACATAATTTTTCTGCACCTAGAACTCCTCAACAGAATGGTGTTGTTGAAAGGAAAAATAGGTCACTAGAAGAATTAGCTAGAACACTCATGAGTGAATCAAATGTGCCAAAGTATTTTTGGGCTGATGCAGTAAGCACTGCTTGTTATGTATTAAATAGGATGCTTATAAGGCCAATTTTGAAATTAACTCCTTATGAATTATTAAATGGTAGAAAACCAAATATATCTCATTTAAAAATCTTTGGATGTAAGTGTTTTGTTTTAAATAATAAAATTAATCTTGGAAAGTTTGATGAAAAATCTGACGAAGCAATATTTCTAGGATATTCATTAAATAGCAAAGCATATAGAGTGTTCAATAGAAGAACACTAATTGTTGAAGAATCTATGCATGTTGTCTTTGATGAAATTGTAGACCTTGAGGGAAATCCTCTTGAGTCAAATAAACCCATTGCAGGTGATGAGGATTATCTAAGAGAAGCTCTTGAAGAGATGTACCTAAATGAGAATTATCCTCCTGAACTTCGAGAAACATCTCAAGCGGTTGATCCTAAAAGCTATCAACAACCAAGAGGACTATCTTTGGATAACATCATAGGAGATATATCAAAAGGGGTAATCACTAGAAGTAACTTAAATAATTTTTGTCTAACAGTTGCTTTTGTATCACAGGTAGAACCTAAGAATATAAAGGAAGCTCTTCAAGATGACAAATGGTGTGTTGCAATGCAAGAGGAGCTAAATCAATTTGAAAGGAATGATGTTTGGGAACTCATTCCAAGACAAGAAGAATTCCAAGTCATAGGAACCAAATGGGTATTCAGGAACAAGCTTGATGAGGACGGAAACATCACCAAAAATAAAGCAAGACTAGTTGCAAAGGGCTACTGTCAAGAGGAAGGTATTGATTACGATGAAACGTATGCACCAGTAGCCAGGTTAGAAGCAATTAGATTACTACTTGCTTATGCTTCTCTGATGAAATTTAAATTGTATCAAATGGATGTTAAAAGTGCTTTTTTAAATGGTTTTATAAAAGAGGAGGTCTATGTTAGTCAACCTCCTGGTTTTGAAGATTTCAAATTTCCTGATCATGTTTTTAAACTGAAAAAGGCCCTTTATGGTCTTAAACAGGCACCTAGGTCTTGGTATGAAAGACTTAGTACCTTTTTGATTGATAATAGATTTTCTAGAGGAAAGGTTGATTCAACCTTGTTTATTAAGAAAGTAGGAAAACATATTTTGCTTGTGCAAGTCTATGTAGATGACATCATTTTTGGAGCAACTGATGACTCTTTGTGTGAAGAGTTCGCAAAAATAATGCAAGGAGAATTTGAAATGTCTATGATGGGTGAATTGAACTTTTTCTTAGGACTACAAATAAAACAAATGGAGAATGGGACATTTATATCTCAAACTAAGTACTGTAGAGAAATTCTTAGAAAATTTGGAATGGATAACTGCAAGGAAGCTAGTACACCCATGGACACCTCTTGTTATTTAGATAAAGATGAAAATGGAAAAAAAGTAAATGAAACCATGTTTAGAGGAATGATAGGGTCTTTGCTATACTTGACTGCTAGTAGGCCAGACATTATGCAGAGTGTATGTGTATGTGCTAGATATCAAGCCAAACCAAAGGAATCACATTTAACTGCAGTAAAAAGAGTCCTAAAATATCTTAAGGGAACTACTTCTTTTGGACTTTGGTATCCCTCAGATTCCTCACCTAGTTTAATAGGATATTCTGATGCAGATTATGGTGGCTGTAAAATTGATAGAAAAAGTACTAGTGGTACTTGTCATTTCTTAGGTTGTTCTTTAGTGTCTTGGCACTCAAAGAAACAAGCATGTGTAGCCCTGTCTACCACAGAAGCTGAATATATTGCAGCTGGGAACTGTTGTGCTCAAATCTTATGGATGAAACAACAACTTGAGGACTTTGATATTTTCCTTGAAAACATTCCTCTAAAATGTGATAACACCAGTGCTATAAATTTGACTAAAAATCCCATAATGCATTCAAGGTCTAAGCACATAGAAATTAGACATCACTTCTTAAGAGACCATATTCAAAAGGGGGATTGTCAAATTGAATTTGTAGATACTCTACATCAGTTAGCTGACATTTTTACCAAAGCTTTACCTAAAGATAGATTTTTTGAACTTAGGAGAGAATTAGGAGTTTTAGACATGTCCTAGGATCAAAATCCATGCAAAAATTTGCATTTTTCGTAAGTTTATTGAATTATAATCGATTATCAATAATACATAATCGATTATTTAGTCTTAAAATGCATTCTGGAAATCTTTGAGCAGATAATCGATTATCATCATGCATAATCGATTATCATATAATCCTGGGCAAAAATAAATGAACTGATAATCGATTATCTCGAGTCATAATCGATTATCACGCAAACAGATTCAAAAATAGAGCCGTTGGAGCGACTCATAACGGCTATAAACGGCCATAAACGGCTAGTTTTTCCATTTCTCTTATAAATAGGCCCTCATAATCGATTATTAGACATCTCTTTGCTACCCATTGCTGCTAAAAATCAAATCCAGAGCTCAAAACCTTCTTATTCTTCTTTCACTTCACAACCCTTCATCCTTTTTCATGGCTGAACCAAGGAGGTATCGTCGCAAGACAGCTGGGGCTCCTTCTTCCTCTCAACCACGACTTGCTAATATAAATGGATGGATCTCAGATCAAGAGAAACATGAAGACTTCATCAACTCCTGGCAAGAAAGGAAAATCATGGCGGTAAAGTATATCCGTCTTGATTTCTTTCGCTTTTATGGTTTTCAATTCCCAAATACTTTTGCTGAGCAGGGGTTAGCACATTTCGTAGAACAAAAAGGAAATATTTATCCCGATCTCTTAAGAGTTTTCTATTTCAACTTGCGCTATCGAGATGGAATAATTTCTACCAAGGTCAAGGGAGTCCGCATCATTTTAGATGATGATGTTTGGACAAATGTTGCTCAACTCCCTATTTGGGATGATGCTGTCAAAGTCCATTTAGGACTTGAAGACTTCAACAGCATGCTAACTTTCCAATCTTTTCTGCGACATCCTGAGAAGCAAGTAAATAGAAGGCAACTATTGGTTGGAGGTTTCAAAGTTGAAGAGAGGATGATCCACTACTTGATTGTTTGGATTCTCTGTCCTAGAGCAACCAACCATGCTCAATGCTCTGAGCAGGACTTACTTCTCTTGTATGGGATTTTAAATCACATACACATCGACTGGCCTGCTCTCATTGCTGACACCATGGTAAAAGCCAAGAAATCTCACTCTTATCAGTTTCCCTATGCTCTTCTTGTTTCTAGGATTTTAGAATATAAAGGAATACCTGTTGAAGGAGAACTTGTTCAAAATATTGAGACTGTGGGATCAGAAATCGGAGATACTACCTTTCATCAGATGGGATTCATTACTAGAGGAAGGGTCCTTATTCACAAAGATGATGATCATTCTGATGATGATGATGATATGGACACTCATATGGCTGACCCAGTGAGTGCTGCAGCTCCTTCAGAAGCTGGACCTTCCAACATACCCTTCTCTTCCTCAAATTCTATGGAAGATCATTTTGCAAGATTATCCAAACAATTAGAGGATATGAGTCTCGCACAGAAGACACATTTTGATCAAGTACATGAGTGGCAGCAATCTCTTGATGAGTACTTAGTCGATCAGTTTCTTGAGTTTGATGTTCGACTACATAACATTGAAAATCATCTCAATATCCCTCCCACTGAAAGATCTCCTAGTCCCGAATTTTAGTTTTTTTTTAGGATTTTAAGTTTGTTTGTTTTCTGTGTGGCATTTTCAATCTTTATAAATTTTCCAGTTATTCTTAATAAAATGAGCCTTTATGCATCTGTTATCTTTTTGAGGGGGAGCTCATATTAAGGGGGAGATTTTTACTTTATGCTTATGATCAAAAAGGGGGAGATTAATATCTATGTTATAGGGGAGAAGAAATAATATTCTTCAAAGTATACAGGTACTACTAACTCTGTGATCTTTTCAGCTTGTATGCATTGCAGGTAAAACTAAGTTGCTTTTAAAAGAATTTTTGATCATCATCAAAAAGGGGGAGATTGTTACCAATAAAGGAGTATTGGTAAAACCTGAAGACAAGTTTTGATGATGCTGCAAAATTGTAATTTTTGTCTACAATAGGAGAATATTTAAAAGCAACTTGTAGTATCTTGAATGTAGTAGGAAAATAATAATAATCGATTATCACAAGTCTCACTTGAATAATCGATTATCACTTACAATAATCGATTATATCTTTTCAAATTTTCTATAACAGACTTGCATAATCGATTATCACTTACAATAATCGATTATTCATGGCAGTTGTGAGCTGACCTTTGGCATTCAGCGTGTTTGGCTATTTAAATGAGTTTTGAAAGCATCAGAAGTAACACTTTTGAGTAAACTGAAAAAAAAGCCAGAACACTGTGTAGTCAGAGGAACGTTCTTGAGAAAGCTTTTTTTGTTTACTGTGTTCCCTTGCCTGGTCTTGTGGAAGGAGAGGCTTACGTATCGTGTGCTGATACAAGAAGTGGACTCTCTTCAAGTTGGCGGGGCTCTCTACCTGGTCTTGTGTAAGGAGAAGCACGTGAATCGTGTGTCGATTGCCAGTGCAGGTTCTCTTCAAGTTGGTAGAGTTATCTCTTTCATTTTATTACTGTTTTTATCTTGTAATCTGTTAAACAATTTTTAGTGGAACTGTTAATCACTCTTTGTAGTGATTAACGACTGGACGTAGATTCTGTTGAATCGAACCAGTATAAAAATTCCTGTGTGATTTTCTTTTGCCCTACACTCATTTTACATATCGCATATCAACTGTTTGATTAAATTTCTGAAAGAAATTTATTTTTAATAAAAAGGACAAATTCTGCTTTAACTGTGATCGAACACGCTTTACGTTCGTTTTTAAATCCGCTGCGTTAAACTCTTTAAAAATTTACCCCCTCCGATACCAACATTTTACATCCTTTCTTGGGTCATAATAAACTAATTAGTGATATGTTCTATGCTTATTGCATATTTACATTTGACCCAGGAGGAGTTTGTAAGGAGTCAACAAAAAATAAGTGCTCAGGATAACCATCAAGATTTGAGGACAAATCCTTTTCAAGGGGGAGGGGATGATGACTTGGGCCCAAGCCCAATTTCCTTAGTTTAGCATTTCTCTTATGCATTTGTAATATATGTAAGGCATGTGGGACTTGTAGTCCTATATAAAGGCATGCCCACACCTTTTGTACTTGCTTTTGAGATAATGAATTAATTTCCTGTTGAGAGTACTCCAGAATTAATTCCTTGAAAGTCAAGGTTGAAGAATCCAAGGGATTCCTCAGCCACCTTCCATTCACTTTGCCATTCCTTCAATTTCCACATCAGATTTTCACCTTCTATCCACACAACCCTTGTTACGCCAATCAGCCAGTACCACGTGGTTTGCATCCACTACGGCTTCGCTGCTTCCATCATTCACGCGTCTCATCAGATTTGCATCTTCAGTAGTCACATCCTCACGTATCGTGGCTTCATTGCATTTCCTCATTTCACGTCAAACCCTAAATGCATTATCTCACCCCAACAGCCTCCATTGTTGATTTTGTCTTCTCCAAATCTTGATTCCATCACGAATCCAAGTCCAGGACAACCTCTTCCATCAGGTTTGTCACCACTCCACCGATTAAAATCTCATCTACGATCCATTTTATCGATTGAAACCTCAATCTACTCCATCTCACCAATTAAAACCTCGAGACCTTCCATTTCATCGATTCAATAGGTGAAATATATCTTTTCACCGATTAAAATCACTTCTCCTCCAATCCAATCTGCTTCCGCATCCAACCTCAGGTTTTCTACCAAACAAACCTTTGATTCCTAGTCCTACAGCTCGATCCGTACTAGATTCTTCAGCTCGTCTTAGATCTGCCTCAGAGTCGAGCTCATCAAGTCATTCATTCACAATTTAAGTGGGTTCTCTCGTAGGGAAAGTAAGTTTCTAGAAAATCTTAAGAGGTTATGGGAAGAGACAAGCAAATATAGAGTGGAGAGATTAAAAAGAGAAAAACAAGAGCAAAAATCAAGAGAAAGAAGAAAAGAAGAGAGAATAAGAGAAAAAGAGAGAATAGAGAAAGAACAAAAGAAAAGAGAAAAGGAAGAAAGAGAAAGAGAAGCAAGAATAGAGAAAGAGAGAAGAGAAGAGGAAGAAAGAAATAGAAGAGAACAAGAGAAAAAAGAGAAGAAGAAGCAAAAGAGAGAAGGGAAGAAGAGCAAAGAAGAGAGAAAAGAGAGCAAGAGAGAAAAGAAGAAGAGATAAGAAGAGAAATAGAAAGAAGAGAGAGAAGCAAGGAAGAAGAACCAATAAAATAAGAAGAAGAACAAGAATTAGGAAAAGAGCAAACACCACCTCTTCCTATACTCCTCATAGAACCAAGACTTTTAAGGGGAGGTTTTCCATCCTTTAACTTTTCCTCATCTATCTTTGAGTTTCCCAATTTTAATTTGTCTTTCAAAGAAATTACCATACCATATTTTCAAAATTTACAACTTTCAACACATGGCAATTCACAACTTGAGTTATGGTTACCTCTTTGGTTATCATTAACTCAAGGAGAAAATAAATTTTTTAAAGAAGTAAGGCTTCATAAAATTATAAAATTTGAACAATTCAACGTTAGGAAGTCTTCTTCTAAACATACTTTTTCATGCATCTTGTTGGGTCAACTAAAACTAATTAGAAATATGTTTGATGCTTATTGCAGATTCATATTTGACCCAGGAGGAATTCTTGTGAAGACTACAAAAATAAGTCCTCAGTTGAATCATAAGATTTGAGGACAAATCCTTTCCAAGAGGGAGGGGATGATATGCGGGGCCCAAGCCCAATAAATAAAGTCAAATAATCTAACCCAAGGAGAAGGGTAAATAAGTCATTTACACAAGAAGGGGGTGACCTTAGTAAAGTATGGAGCTGCACTAGTGCATTTCTTCTTCAGCTCAGCACCAGCAGATCCGTTTCCTTTCTTTAAGCACATGGAAGGGATGCTTATTCTATAAATTCAGCAACACACCTCATGCTTGTACATGTGGCACTTGATCCACCTTTGTAGGAGTTAATTGGCACCATAGATTTAAAGAGTAGGAGTTGAATTAATTCTATAAATTCACTCCTAGCTCTCCTTTGTAAACACTTTTGATGATTAAATGAGTTTTATCTTTGCTGAAGCAAATTCCAGCATCCAAAACTCTGCCAAAAGTCACCTCCAAATTGAGCTTTCCCTCTCCACCTAGCTTCCTTCCATTGAAGGCCGCTTAAGGTAGTATTCACCTCACTAAACAACTCTTCAAATCACCACCTACACCACTAAAACTCATTCTTCCGCTGCTGCCACATGTTAGCGGAATGACAAGTGTACCATATCGTATCAAGTAATAAAAATGGTAAAACCCATTATCGTTCTTCCCATGAGACTCGAAAGGTCTTATCGTTCGTATGAATCAAAATCGTAACACTTGTGAAATAAAAATTAATTGTTGTGGTGAATGCAAAGATAGAAAATAAAAATGCAATGAGTGATTCAATGGACGAGAAAAGAGTATGAATAAATGGAGTTGTTAGGGGTTTACAATTTCATCTATTCCGCTCTCTCTTATTTACTTCTCTTGTTTAAATAGCCTTATTATCTAATTGCATGCAAACTTTCTTGGCCTAATACTAATTACCGGCTTGCTATCCCTAGCCTCCCCTAGCAACTAGCAACGCATTACAAACAGAAGCAAATATAATTGATCGTCCTACCCCCTATCCCTAGGTGGTATTGCTTAACCAAGGAAATTCTCACCAATTCGTCACATTATTGTACGTCCCCGTATCAATAAAGGCAAATATCAGTTACCGAATGAGTTAAGCGATAAAAGCTTTAAGCACAGTATGGGAATCCAACAATAGATAATAAACGCATATGAAAATCATATAATTCAAACAAGAGTTTCAATAAAAGAGAGTATCAAAAGATTACATTGTTCCCCCAACAATAAAAGGGTTTAGTTCACCATTGTCATGGTGAACCAAGATGAAAATAATGGAAGATATGGAAAGCAAACCCTAGAAAAGATGAAAAGGAGCCTAAGCATCCAAGAGATCCTCTCCAGAGAGTGAAAAGTAGCTCTGGCCGCCCTCCTCTGTCAAAAGAATGAGAATGAAGTCGCACTAGGGCTATTTGTAGCTGAAGAGCGCAACAGAAAACAAGCCCGAGCCCAACAGGCAACCGCCCGACGTCACACTTATGCCGCCCGGCGGTTTGCCTCATTGCCGCAAAACCGCCCGGCGTCAGGGGTCTACTGCCCGGCGGTTTGCCTCCCACCGCAAAAGTGTCAGGCGTCGCTGCCGTGGTGCAAACTCCTCGCATTTGGCCGCCAAGCGGTGCAATTCTGCCGCTGGGCGGTTTCTAGACTCTTCTTTTCTTGATTTTCTTCCTCTATCTTGAGTCTAAGGCCTTCATCTTCACCTCCATTCTTTACTGTCATCAAAATTGCTGCAAAACAATGCAAAACAAGCATAATATCGCTAAAAACAACTTTTGACTCTCGACTGACTCATTTATTGAGTTTTGTTTGATTTCAAGCTCATTTTAAAAAGGGAGTAATTTGGTCTAAAATAGCACATGAAAATAACGGTTTTTCAACAGTTATCACCACACCGCAAGCAACTACTTCCACTTCATCCAAGCATGCCACTGCATTAAATCCATATTCACTGCTGGAGCCACCGTATCAGTAGTCATATCAGCTTGTGGTGGACTAGTGAATAGTCCTCCATCTTGCTCATATTGATTTTGGTTTATGCTTGAATGAGATCCCCACCAGTGGTTGAGATTTCCTTGCATTGCCTGCATCCTAAAACAAAACTCTAGAGAAAATTGTTAGCACAAAAATATAAAACAAAAAATGGAAATTGTGGATTTAAAGAAAAAAATAAAAATAAAAATAAATAAAATAAAATAAAATAAAGCCAAAATTAATCAAGATTTACACAAATAGAATAGCCTAAACCGTGAGTCCCCGACAATGGTGTCAAAAGCTTGTTGGGACAAATCGGCAAGTGTACTGAGTCGCATAAGTAATATAAAATGGTAAGACCAAGTATAGTATCCTAAAGGACTCTTGGCGCTGAACAGTTGTGTGAAAACAAGATTAATTAAGACTTAAAATAAAAAGAGATCATGGGTTTGTATTGCAAAGAACATAAAATAAAGCAAAAGCAAATTGATCAGTGGCAAAAGAGCACAAAGATGAATGGAGGTTGATTTATATGAGATGGATATGTTGTTGGCGTTAGACTTCACCAAGTTCCCTCTCATGTATATAAGAATTCTTCTTTATTCATTAATGCTAACGTCTCTCACTAAAACACTTAAACCCGATGTCTCGGTAAATAAGCCTGTCCCTAATTACCAGTTCATATAATTCCTAGCATTCTTGGTAAATGTATGGTAAAATGATTTTGATTATCCTCTGCACATGTGCTTGATGAGATTTTAAGTTGAAAAGAATTTTAAAGTGTTTTTCAAGTGTCAGTCGACCTGATGGAACACCTATTCGACTGTGTTGTTGTTATTTTTGGAATTCTGTTATGCCTACTTGCTCCAACGGCTAGTTTCTGTTATCCTCAGTCGACTACACTAGTATTGGATTCGACTAAGCCAAAATCTTAGTACAAATTTTGTGAATATGTGCTTGATGAGATTTTAAGTTGAAAAGAATTTCAAAGTGTTTTTCAAGTGTCAGTTGACCTGGTGGAACACCTATTCGACTGTGTTGTTGTTATTTTGGAATTATGTTATACCTACTTGCTCCAACGGCTAGTTTTTCAAAAGTTAGTTAAGATTGAATGACTAAGTCAACTGTCATGATTGTGCATTGAATTTGTTGACTGAGGAACGTCCTTGTTGACTGTCAGTTATAATTGTTTTAATACAGTCGACTGGATTAGTAGGGTATTCGACTGAGAATGACAGGAAAACTATAAATAGAACAGAACACGATCTGTTTCAGAAGACTTTGTGATCTAACATTTTCATTGTCCTGTTTCAGAGTTATTTATCAGTTTTGGAAGCTCCAAGAATTCTCCAAGAAGACGGTGGTAATCTTTCTTGAGAGAGATTCAGATTGAGGAGTCAATTGCACATACTGTTTGATCAACATCTGCACAAAGAAGGTGCTTCTGATTTGATCTTGAAGGCTTAGTAGCATCCTGTAAAGACTGCTGCATTTGATTGAAGGCTTGGCAACCTGGGAAGTGTACTGTGATAGGCTTGGCAACCTGTGAAGCGTGCTATTAGAGGCTTGACATCCTGTGAAGAGTGCTGGTGACACGTTGAGGATTGTTCGACGTGGGTGCAGATTGCAGGAGAAGGGATTCTTGCTGCAATTCTGGTTTTGTGTGCAGCTACATTTGGTTTTGGGTTAGAGAGGAGATTTATATTTTTGTGTGGTGCTTCTATAAATTCCTTGTTGTAAAAACCACAACCATTATAGTGCATTTGCTTTCAAGGTTGGAAAAACACTAGATGTAGGCATTGTTGGCTGAACCAGTATAAAAATCAGTGTTTGATTTTCTCTATCCCTGTACTCTTTATTTCAGTCGACTTTATATTTTGAGTAGTCAACTACGTTTTTCCGCTGCATTGAAATTTTCATTACTTGCATTTCAAGGAACGATCAAAAGCTTTGAATTTTCATACCAAGATTGAGAAAAGATTTTGTTTTTGAACTAACACCAATTCATCCCCCCTCTTGGTGTAAATTGAAGCCAACCTGTTTCCTAACTTGCCAAACAAGGTAGCCATGTTCATATTTGTTAGATCTTTGGATTCAGATATTGCTGTGACTTTTGGTTGCCAATTCCTGTTCATACTTTTCAAAATCTTGATGTTCATCTCTTCTTTATCAAACACCTTACCGAGAGTCATTATATGATTTACAATGTGAGTGAATCGTTTCTGCACATCATAGATGTTTTCTCCAGCCTTCATTCTGAACATCAGGGAGTTCTTTCTCTCTCTCTTGACTTCATCTGTGCCTTCATGAGTTACCTCTAAGACATCCCACATTTCCTTTGCATATTTGCATTGAGATATCCTGAAAAATTCATCAAATGTCAGCGTAGAGGCAACTATATTTCTAGCTTTAACATCATATTGAGGTTTTCTATTTTCATCAACAGTCCACTCAGTAAAAGGTTTCAAAACAGTTTCTTTATCAACAGTTTTTGTAGGCACAAAAGGACCATCCAAAGTGGCATCTAAAATTCCTTTATCTTGCGATTCAAGAAAGATTTGCGTTTTGATTTTCCAAAAAGCATAATTTTCACCAGCAAACAAAGGTAGTCTGTTTGTTGAAGCACCTTCACCAAAAGTTTGAAACCAGGAAGCCATCCCTAGGTTTTATAGTCGAATGAATAAAAAACAAAGTCGACTAAATTTTCAAATATCTTATGAAAACCAGCCCTGGTACCAATTGTTGGAAAACAAGTAGGCTTTGTTTTTACACTAAGAAGGGGGGGGTGAATTGGTGATGTTTCAAAAACAAAATATTTTTGCAATCTTTTATCAAAAGTATGAACCTTTTTTAACTTTCTTGAAACTCAAGTAATGAAAATTTATATGCAGCGGAAAAATGTAGTTGACTGCATAAAAGATAAAGTCGACTGGAATTAAAGAGTGTAGGGATAGAGAAAATCAAACACTAATTTTTATACTGGTTCGGCCAACAATGCCTACATCCAGTGTCCTTCCAACCCAGGAAGGAAATGCACTATAATGGTTGCGGTTTTTACAATAAGGAATTTATAGAAGACCTCACATAAAAAATATAAATCTCCTCGCTAACACAAAACCAAAATATAGCTGCAATAACCAAAACCAGACTTGCATCAAGAATCCCCTCTTCTGCAATCTGAAACCACGTCGAACAATGCTCAATGTGAAACCCCTGTATCACATTCCAGCAGTCTTCACAAGATGCCAAGCCTTCACAAAATTCATCAGTTTTCACAGGATGCCAAGGCTTTAGTGATCAACCTAGAAGCACATTCTTTGTGCAGTATTTGATCAAGCAATGAGTGCGCAAGCTATCTCCCTTTGAATCTCTCTCAAGAAAGATCACCACCGTCTTCTTGGAGAATTCTTGGAGCTGTTAACACAAAGAATTCAATCTGAAACAAGAATGAAAATTTTAGATAATCCAAAGTCTCTGAACAACTCGTGTTCAGCCAATTTATAGTTTTCTGTCAGTCAGATTGTTTCTCAGTCGAATAGACTACTAATTCAGTCGATTGTATTACTACAGTTATAACAGACAGTAAACATATTAACTCTCAGTCAACCAAAATCAACACACATTTAATACAGTTGACCAAGTAATCAACACTTAACTAACTTTCAAAAATATAGTCGTTGGAGCGCAAAAGCATAACAAAATTCCAAATCAGATCAGAGATACAGTCGAATGTAAACCAGAAAAAGTCGACTAACACATGTAAAAACACTTTGAAATTCTTTTCAACTCAAAACATCACAAAGCACTGATTCTTAAAGTCTGTACAAAGGTTTTAGCATAGTCGAATCCATTAGGAATGTAGTCGACTGTACTATAACTTTGTCACACAATTATAAGTTCATGAAAGTGCTTGTGGTTTTTCACTTTAAAAAATGTGCAGTAAAATATATGTAATAATTCATTTCACATTGCACATAAGCATTTCAGCATGTTCCACATATATATCAAACAATCAATAATGGAACATACAACACAATACACCAAACATGTTAAGCAGATATAACAATCAGTACAACATCAGAACATGTAATGCAACAACATATGTACTGTTATTAAGCAAAGTGTTGTCATCATAAAAAACTTGATTGATATAGAGTTTGTGTTGTCAACAATCTCAACAGGTAAGACCAAGTATCGTTTCCCAAGAGACTCACGACACTAAGAAGTCATGTGATTACTTAACTAATCAAGACTTTGATGAACAATTTTGGGTTTTTGAATGCAAATACAAGAAAAAGTAAATATTCATGCAATTTGATTGATTGAACAGAAACGCAGAGGTGAATGAATGATATTTGTAATATGAGATGAAAATGTTGTTGTGGTTTAGATTTCACCTAATTTACTCTCATATATAAAAATTCATCTTCTTCATTAATGTCAATATCACTTTCTAAATTACGTAAAAGTCGATGTCTCGGTGAAGAAAGCCTATCCTTAATTATTAGACCACAATGTCTTGCATCGCTAATAATTAATTCTGCATTACAATTAGAAGCTTAAGATAACTAAGCGTTCTATCCCTATATCTAGGAAATAGTTCTCTTGGGAGAAATTCCCCAGATCTAGATTTCTCAGTATGTGTTCATATCAAAGAAACCAAAAATCATGTCATGAATGAGTTAAACACAACAAGCATAGAGTACGGGAGAAAAACCTTAACAATTAACGAAAGAAACATATATAAATCAGAATCAATTCAAATACATGAGAGTTCACAAGGTTACATCATCCCCCAATAACAAATAGAATTTAGTTCTCCATTTTTATGGAGAAGCTAGATGTATAATGGAAATGTAATGAAAGATAAACCCTACAAACCAAAGAGGAGTGCTCCTTCATCCAATCTTGCTTCCGGAGAGTCGAAAAGTGTGAATTTGCATCTTTTCTGTCAAAAGATACAATCCCTAGAGTGTCTGGGTACTTAAATAGATCAAATAAAAAGTCCAGGCCCACGTCACCCGCGCTCAGCGCTTCAACTTATGGCGGTCGGGCGTGAATCCTAGAGTAGTTGGGCTCAAAATCCTTCAGAGGGCGCCAAGGCATGGATCGACACTGGAAAACTGGCGCTCAGTGCCCTAGGAAGGGCGCCCAGGCGTAAATGTGAGGCTTCAGCGTTGAGGGCCTCAGAAAGGGGCAACCATGAATCAATGCGAGCCTTTAGGGACTTCCCATCAAAAGAAGTATAAACTAAAACTAAGAGTAAAGAAAGGGAAGTAGAATAAAGATTTCTAAAGCTCTTTCCTTATCTAAGTCTTAGATAGATTGTTTTTAACTAAATCCATTTCCTTTGTTTTGTAGGTCACCAATAAGGATGGAGAACCATGCACATACATCTTAGAAGGTTTGCCAAGCAAAGGAAAGAAAAGAAAGCATGTAGGAATGCATGTTACAACCAGCCGTGATGCACATTTTCCATATTTTCCACGTAGACACAACCAGTCGTATAACTTCTTCTCCTGAAGCATGTTTTCCATATGTTCCACGTGAAACACAACAAATTATTTAGCTTCTCCTGCACGCCTCTCATTGCTTCATACATGTTGTAAATGTGCAGCTTCCCTAGCAGCTTTCCAAGCTTCTCTTCATCTATGAAAGAGAGCTTGATCTATTATAAAACATAACTTGAGATTGAAATGAAATGCTGCTGAAATTTACAACCATTCTCTCGAGTTCATTGTTGAAGCTATTTTAGCTTGTTTCCCTCTAGCTCCTTTCCCCTTAGGAAAGCTTTCTGAGTTAGAACTTCACTCCACACCATATCCAAACACAATCAAACATTAGCTCGAACACATGGCGTGCATCAACCATCCTATGCCGTGATTTCCATCCGTTGCCACTTCTGCATCGAGAAGCCACTCCATTCTTGAGGGTGGAGGATGCTTCCATCAGGGCCCTAGAAAAGGGCGCTAAGGCGTCCTACGATCTTCCTTTTTGATACATTTTTAGTTCTTTCTGAGTTCCAAATTCTTGGTACTTAAACTTCTCTTCCAAGTCATCCAAATTTCCTACAAAATCAAGGGAATTAGTGATAAAATCATAAAGTATAACCTCAACTCTCTTTATTCCCAAAATAACCTAAAAGAAAAGGATTGAGCAAGTTTCTAAGTCAAAAAGGGTTCATTAAGTATCAAAATTAAGTCACAGATAATGGTGAAACCAACCGTTATCACAACCCCAAACTTAAAACCTTGCTTGTCCTCAAGCAAACCAAAATGTAACTTAGCTTTAAAAACACTACAACGGTTCAACATATCACATAACACTTTCTTCCAATACAAGTAATCACTTATATCAGCTTATCATAAAAATGTCAGTCAAGATGTACCGATGCCTTACTCCAATCAAGCTTAACAATGGTCCTCTCATACTCACAAAATATACACAGATGCTAACCTCATGAAGTATCAACAACGAAGCAAAGATTTAATGATAAAGTGCATGGAACTATTCCTCACCAAGGAAAGTGTTTCACTCAAGCTCAAAGGTGTATAGTGAGGTGACTCATTCACTATACTATCAAAATGTCACATAAACCAACTTTGCCTTTCATTTAAACACCATCAAACACGCTCACAAGCAAGTTATCATCGCAAGGTCTTTTCTAGGTTTGTAATGTGGTTGGGGTAAGAAGAAAATAGGTTTTTTTAGACAACAAAATCCTTGAGTCAAGAGAGTAACAATTCAAAATTTCATCATTTAAGAACCATATCTCTTTGCCCTTTTCAACTAACAAACCATTTTCACTTAATCCGAGCTTCCCATTTATTGAGCTTTTCTTTTTTCTTTTTCTTTTTCTTTTTCAATTTCATTATTTAGCTGAATGCTTTTTCTTCTATTTTCACAATTTTTTTCAAATTCCCCAACAACCCTAAACTTGAACCTTTCTCTATACCATACAAATTGTTAAGATATCAGCAAAAGTACCAAATTGTATCATGTAATAATAATGGTAAGACCAATATACTTTCCCCAGAGACTCACGACACTAAACAGTCATGTGATTACTTAACTAATTAAGACTTTTTGATGAATGATTTTGGATCTTTAAATGCAAATACAAAAAAAGTAAATATACATGCAATTTGATAAATTGAGCAGAAACACAAAGGTGAATGAATGATACTTGTAATATGAGATGAATATGTTGTTGGGGTTTAGATTTCCCCTAGTTTACTCTCATGCATATAAGAATTCTTCTTCTTCATTAATGTTAATATCACTTTCTAAATTACTTAAAACCTGATGTCTCGACGAAGAAAGCCTATCCTTAATTACTAGATCACAATCTCTTGCATCCCTAATAATTAATTTTGCATTGTGATTAAACGCTTAAGATAACCAAGCGTTCTATCCCTATGTCTAGGCAATAGTTCCCTTGGGAGAAATTCCCCAAATCTAGATTTCTCCGTATGTGTCCATGTAACAAAAACCAAAAATCATGCCATGAATGAGTTAAACACAACAAGCATAGAGTATGGGAGAAAAACCCTAACAATTAATGAAAGAAGCATATATTAATAAGAATCAATTTGAATACATGAGAGTTCACAAGGTTACATCATCCCCCAAAAACAAATAGAATTTAGTTCCCCATTGTCATGGAGAAACTATATGTACATTGGAAATAGAATGGAAGATAAAACCTAAAAACCGAAGACGAGTGCTCCCACATCCAATTCTACCTCCAAATAGTCGAAAAGTGTGAATTTGCGCTCCTTCTGCCAAAAGATACAAACCCTAGAGTGCCTAGGTCCTTAAATAGATCACATAAAAAGTCCAAGCCCATGTTGCTGACGTTCACCTCCTTAACTTTGGGCGCCCAAGCGTGAATGCGAGAGTAGTTGCGCTCAGTGCCCTTGGAAGGGCGTTGTTAACACTCTAGCAAGCGTACAAGATCGTTTCAAGTAACATAATTGGTAAAACCTAACATCGTTCTTCCCAAGAGACTCGAATGCCTTATCGTTCGTGTGAATAGAAATCGTAAGACTTGTAAAGAAAAAACAATTGGTTTGAATGCAAGAAACAAAAAGTAAACATGCAAACATGGTTGATTCAATTGACGAGAAAAAGACTATGGTTGAATGGAGTTGTTGGGGTTTACAATTTCATCTTATCCACTCTCTCTTATCTAATCCTCTTATTTAATTGCTTTGTTATCTAATTGTTATGCAAACT
Source organism: Vigna mungo (assembly GCA_036885675.1). Taxonomy (NCBI): domain Eukaryota; kingdom Viridiplantae; phylum Streptophyta; class Magnoliopsida; order Fabales; family Fabaceae; genus Vigna; species Vigna mungo. Next base: position 10,041,871 of record CP144698.1, on the reverse strand, counting down.
TTCTTAATCTACCCTTAGCCCGATCCCTCGGTGAAAAGAGCCTTTTAATAATTACTGGCTTGCTATCCCTAGCCTTCCCTAGTAATTATAAACAGAAGCAAAAACAATTGATCATCCTACCCCCTATCCCTAGGTGGTATTGCTTAATCAAGGAATTTCTCCCAGTTCATGACAGTATCGTACGTTCTCGTATCAATAAAGACAAACAACGATTATCGAATGAGTTAAACAATACAAGCTTTAAGCACAGAAGAAAAACCCAACAATTGATAATCAATAAATAAAAGAGAGTTTCAATAAAAGAGAGTTTCAAAAGATTACATTGTTCCCCAACAACAAAAGGGTTTAGTTCACCATTGTCATGGTGAAACTAGATGAAAAATGAAGGAAGAATGGAAAAACAAACCCTAGATAGGATAAAAAGGAGCCTATTGATGAGTCGATATTTTATTGATTTCACTTAGTTTATTGTGCTAGAATTAATCGGGAATTGTGCTTAATTGGCCGGTATTTTCTCGTTTTTCCTAATTATGCTTAATTTGACCGGAAATTCTAATTTTGATTAATTTGAATATTCTGAGCTAATTATTTGCATTATTAATTGAAGGGAAAATTTTGGAAATACAATTTGGGGCCTTTAGAGGTTAAATGACACACATTTGTGATTAAAGAAACGTGGAGTGCCGATTGAGTAAAAAGGGAGGTGCATGGCCTTGTTGTTGATTTACTTTAATTAGAAATGGGCTAACTCACGATCTGCTTTGTTTTGTTTCTTTGAAATATATGAGATGGGTTCGGCTTATGGCAGTAGCACTTTCATATAAAAAAATTGTTTAACTTGGCACGTGATGGCAGCAAGTGTGACTGCAGATTGGAGAATAAAAAAGGAGCAGAGAAAAAAAAAAGCTTTTGATCAACAAACGTCCAACATTGGAGTGATGTCCTGCAGCATGTGAAATTTTGATGGGCTGGACTTCAATCTCCTGCTGCACTCCACGCATACCGAAACTTACATCTAAAATGATCCATCAAGCACCTCACGGGCTGGAAGATGGAATTGATGCAAGGCACCACAACATTTAATATGAAGAGGTGCAGTTCACGGCCCAAGAAGGAAGCAACGGTCCAGCTCCAAGCCCAGCAGCATTGTAGTGTATTAATTGGTGAAGGAGGTACTTAGAGAAAAGGCCTTTCAAGTCCAACCCACGTACATCATGAAGCAACGTCTTCAGCACACGCACACAACTTTTAATTGGGATTTGGAGAAAATAAAAGGCCATGCTGGCAGTAGGAGTAGGGCCCGTGAGTAGCTTGGGATGGCTTGCAGGAGAGCTGCAGCAACACACAAGTGAAGGAGCTTCACACGTCCAGCTGCCACACCAAATACATTAGAAGCAGCCCAACATCTCCAACACACCCCAGCTTCAAACGGTCCAGCAAGGGGTTGCAGCAGGAAATTTCATTTGGTGCTTGGAGAGAAACGTTGGCAGCAAGCAGCCCATTGCAAATTAATTTGTGGGTCCAACACACAACCCTAGGGATATAGATTGGAAGCAGCCGTCATTTGAAGAGGAGACACACTTTGCTGTAACGTCTTTTTGGGGAGAATTGGGAACAATGTTTATGACATGGGATTCTGGATGAATGGGAAGAGCCACACGTAGAGGATTTTCTTTTTCTACCAACACATTTCTTCATTTTATTTTTTTTGGAAGCACACGACCACTACCATAATGTAGTTGCCAATCATAGGATTAGATTGTAGCAGGGGGCTGAGTGCCACGGCCTCAGGATCCTGGAATGAGAGTGGGACAATGTTTTTATTTTATCTTCGTTTAGAAAAAGCACACAGCCAATGAATTTCTATTGTTATTGTTTGCTTTGAAAAAGAAGTTACGGTGATTTAGTTTCATTCCCATTGTGCTTAAATTCCTTTTCTTTGCATTCATTTGGTTTTGAAAAGAAAATGCTAATTAATTGTTGAAGTGCAGTATGGGTCCTTGACCTTGCCTAGCTTTGTTTCAGCACCATCACATCATTAGCACATAGGAGTGTTGCAGCTGTCAAGTGTGATGTTTGGAACATTTTTCCTTGAATGAAAATGGCACATGCTGCCACATCCGCATGGGAGGAGCTCATTAGGTTTCTTTTATATTATTTTAATGCTTAATCTGAGAAGTTTTCTAACTTTTAAATTACTTTGCTTATTCACCATTTGCTTGATTTAATGTCTATTGTCACGGAAGTTAATTCTTACTCTTTTAATTCGGTTCAGTATTTTATATTTAATATTTCATTTCCAAGCATTTTACTTTTTGGTTCAAGCGTTGCACTTTAATAGCTTTAATTATGTTTAGATATATTTTGTTACAGTGTTAGGTGTTTAATATTTTATTTTATTTTAATGTTGTCTGTTTCGTTCGGTTGTGTTTAATTTCCATGCATTTTAATTTAATTTAATTCTCGTTTCAAACACTTTCACAAACCCCCCCCCACTTCGTGTCTGACCTAATTCTCGAACCGCAAAATTGGTCCTTGAGAGACGACCTAGGAGTCACTTCCTAGCACTATACTGCATTTCTTATATGCAATCAAATTTGTATGGGTTGCGACACCCATCAAATTTTGGCGCCGTTGCCGTGGACCAACGGTTCGGTTTTAGGTCTTTGTTGTGTTAGTATGTGTTGTCTTGTCTTGTGTTATGAGTGTGATGTTCCGTTTTGTGTGTGGTGTTAAGTGTGTTGCATTTAGGTAGCTTTAGTTGCATATTTTCATTGCATTCTTCCTTCCCCTTCTTTCTCATGTCTACCTATTTTGGCTATGTGAGTAATCCTAATTCTGCTTGTGTCTATGATTCTCCTCCTGCTTGTTACTCTGATATTGCTTCTCATATATACTCTGCTGATTTCTATGTTGAGAACAGAACGGTTCCTCCTCCATCTCATGAGAGTGCTCCTAGGGAGTCGTTTCCAATTGATAAGGAGGATATTCGTTGTGTTTTCAACACTGGACTGATAGATTTGCTGCCTAGGTTTCATGGTTTTGCAGGTGAATGCCCACATAGACATTTGGAGGAGTTCTACACCATCTGCTCTTCAATGAAACCTCCAGATGTCCCGGATGAGGATATGTTCGTTAAGGCATTTGAGTACTCATTACATGGAGCGGCAAGGGATTGGTGTTGTTGTCTTATTCCAGGATCCGTCACCAGTTGGGAAGATCTTGAGCATCAGTTTCTTGATAAATTCTCCCCTATGCGGTATGGTTATAGTGACGATCCTGGGTGGACGAATCCTAACTTGGGATGGTATGGTACTTCAGAGCATCAATATCAGGAACCATCATTCCAGACTCCTTCTATGCCTTCTCCACCTGTTAAGGAACCACAACAGCCGCAGTTTCATGAGCCTGCCCAAGCAACTCCTCATCCTTCCACTACTTCTGAGTCTACATTGAAGGAGTTACTAAGGCATATAGCCATGCAGAACATTCAGTTCCAGCAAGAGACCAAAGCTTCTATTCAGAGTTTGACTGATCATATGGGGCAAATGGCCACTCAGCTCACTGAGGAACAGTCTTATGTTTCAGAGGAATCACCATTTCAGGCTGTTCAGCTTCCAGATGATGTTGATGCCATCCACATAGGAGATGAGGAGCAGAGTCATGAGCTTACTACTGCGCCATCTACTTCCCCACCCTCCTATGTCCCCACTCCTACACCTGAGGATACTGATGAAGAATTGGAAGACCAGGCAGATATGAGTAACACTTTTGAGATAAGTAGACCACTTTCACCTTCCACCACTCTACCAATCTTTAGGGAAGTGGAGGTAAACATACCTGAGATAGATTCTGTTGTTGATGATTATGTTGATGATGGGTATGTTGGTGATTGTATTGTTGATGAGCATGATTTTCAATCCCCCTCTTTGCATGATGAGAACTACTTTGTGTTATCACATCTGAATGTTTGTTCTCCATGCACTGAACATGAATCTGAACATGTGATTGATATTGTTTCTATTTTTGAAATTGATTCATGTTCTGAGGGTATATCTGAGGTTCAGCCTCTTACACTGGGATTGGGTGTTATACCCTTGCATGTTATATCTTTGGAACCACATTGCACTAACCATGTTGCAGGAGGTACATATGGATTTGATGAACACACACCCATGGTGGAAGACAAGGGTGCTAGTATACACGACAGTTTGAAGATTAATAGGCACCAGCTGAACCTGCTCATCAACAATCACTGCTTCTTGGATCCAGCTGTGGAGGACATCTCCCTTCTTGATCAAATTTGGAGGATGAAGCAATTCCTCCTCAAGACTTCTTTGCTGAATCCTGTGGTGGAAGAGATCTCCCTGAAAGTCCAAAATTGGCAACTGCCACCATGATCAGGGGAGTTTCCTTTTCCCTTCTCCTCCCTTTCCCACTTTTATTGCACTTGTCCATGATCTGTTAATTGTTCTGATTTCTGATCTGATGTTTGTGACACATTGAGGACACTGTGTAGTTTAAGTGTGGTCTATTGGGGGAGACTCTGATTTTCTTTGATTAGTTTATGTTTTCTGCGTTAAATTTTTTTTTGTTTTCTAGGTAGTTTTTGTTGTGTCTTGTGTACAGTTTTGCATGTTTTTCTTGAATTCTGGACTTGGTTTAGGTTGTTGACTTGTCTTTCACTTCATTGATACTCTGATGTGTTGGATTCCTTGCTCTTCTTTACTTGGGAATATGATTATGATGTTTGAGAGGTTGATTTGATTGTGACAGAATTACCCTGTGTGAGATTTGGCCACTTTATATTCTTTCATGTGTGTGATATGTCTCTTGATTGCTTGCACATATGCCTTGGCTTGACTCTTGTTGATAGTTCTTGATTGATATGCATGTTTGAAAGTGATAAAGGCAGTTTTGTTGTTGAGCCTCTCTAGCCAAATGAGCCTACCTTGTTGTGATCCTTTGATAGCCCCTTTGAGCCTATATTTTCCCCATTTCTTTGTTTTGAAGCTCATACACTTGCCCTAACTGAAAAACCATGATTACCTTAACCTTAGGGAATTTTGGAGCTTTGGAATGGTTCTGGGAATAAGTGTGGTCTCTTGGGAGATTCAGATGAATTGGTTAGTTGGCTCCTCTTCTTGTTTTGTTTTGTAAATATGTTATGTATCTGTTTCTTAGAGTTGTGTTATGAAAAGAGAGAAAAGAAAAGAGACAAGATGAAAAAAATAAAAAAGAAAAAAAATACAGAAAAATGAGAAAAAAATAAAAAAAAATTGTGAATAAAGGAGTCAAGAAGAGGATGGAATTAGAGGTTTGGGTGTGATTTGATTGTGTTTCACTTGTTCCCCATTGCTCCTCTATTCCTTTTGGTTTGTAGCTTCTCATCCATATTTATCCTCCTTTTTCCTTGACCCCGTTACATCCATAAAAGACCTTTTGATTTGAACATGCATATATGTTTTGAGTGTTGATGTTAGAGGCTTGCCAAGACTGTTTGTTGCTTGCTTTCTTGAGTGCATTGAGTTGACACTGTTTACCCTAGACACTTGAGAGAAACACTGATAGTGTGCATCTGTGAGGTTCTGTTACTTTTGATTCACCTCTTGAGCTGATTGATCATTTTACCATGTCTTGAATTGCTCGAATGACTTTATGAGTATCTGTTTTCTCTGATTCTGTGTTGGATGTTGTCTATTCCTATCTCTGTCCAGATTTCTTGAGAACTATGCAATCTGTTTCTTCCATTGTGCGTCTTTCTTTTCTGTCTGTTGAGTCTGTGTCACTTCCCTGATGTCTTCTGAACTGTTCCCTGTTTTGCGTCTTGATTTTGCCCAGGAGTGCAAAAGACTAAGTGTGGTCTATTTTGATGAGTCGATATTTCATTGATTTCACTTAGTTTATTGTACTAGAATTAATCGGGAATTGTGCTTAATTGGCCGGTATTTTCTCGTTTTTCCTAATTATGCTTAATTTGACCGGAAATTCTAATTTTAATTAATTTGAATATTCTGAGCTAATTATTTGCATTATTAATTGAAGGGAAAATTTTGGAAATACAATTTGGGGCCTTTAGAGGTTAAATGACACACATTTGTGATTAAAGAAACGTGGAGTGCCGATTGAGTAAAAAGGGAGGTGCATGGCCTTGGTGTTGATTTACTTTAATTAGAAATGGGCTAACTCACGATCTGCTTTGTTTTGTTTCTTTGAAATATATGAGATGGGTTCGGCTTATGGCAGTAGCACTTTCATATAAAAAAATTGTTTAACTTGGCACGTGATGGCAGCAAGTGTGACTGCAGATTGGAGAATAAAAAAGGAGCAGAGAAAAAAAAAAGCTTTTGATCAACAAACATCCAACATTGGAGTGATGTCCTGCAGCATGTGAAATTTTGATGGGCTGGACTTCAATCTCCTGCTGCACTCCACGCATACCGAAACTTACATCTAAAATGATCCATCAAGCACCTCACGGGCTGGAAGATGGAATTGATGCAAGGCACCACAACATTTAATATGAAGAGGTGCAGTTCACGGCCCAAGAAGGAAGCAACGGTCCAGCTCCAAGCCCAGCAGCATTGTAGTGTATTAATTGGTGAAGGAGGTACTTAGAGAAAAGGCCTTTCAAGTCCAACCCACGTACATCATGAAGCAACGTCTTCAGCACACGCACACAACTTTTAATTGGGATTTGGAGAAAATAAAAGGCCATGCTGGCAGTAGGAGTAGGGCCCGTGAGTAGCTTGGGATGGCTTGCAGGAGAGCTGCAGCAACACACAAGTGAAGGAGCTTCACACGTCCAGCTGCCACACCAAATACATTAGAAGCAGCCCAACATCTCCAACACACCCCAGCTTCAAACGGTCCAGCAAGGGGTTGCAGCAGGAAATTTCATTTGGTGCTTGGAGAGAAACGTTGGCAGCAAGCAGCCCATTGCAAATTAATTTGTGGGTCCAACACACAACCCTAGGGATATAGATGGGAAGCAGCCGTCATTTGAAGAGGAGACACACTTTGCTGTAACGTCTTTTTGGGGAGAATTGGGAACAATGTTTATGACATGGGATTCTGGATGAATGGGAAGAGCCACACGTAGAGGATTTTCTTTTTCTACCAACACATTTCTTCATTTTATTTTTTTTGGAAGCACACGACCACTACCATAATGTAGCTGCCAATCATAGGATTAGATTGTAGCAGGGGGCTGAGTGCCACGGCCTCAGGATCCTGGAATGAGAGTGGGACAATGTTTTTATTTTATCTTCGTTTAGAAAAAGCACACAGCCAATGAATTTCTATTGTTATTGTTTGCTTTGAAAAAGAAGTTACGGTGATTTAGTTTCATTCCCATTGTGCTTAAATTCCTTTTCTTTGCATTCATTTGGTTTTGAAAAGAAAATGCTAATTAATTGTTGAAGTGCAGTACGGGTCCTTGACCTTGCCTAGCTTTGTTTCAGCACCATCACATCATTAGCACATAGGAGTGTTGCAGCTGTCAAGTGTGATGTTTGGAACATTTTTCCTTGAATGAAAATGGCACATGCTGCCACATCCGCATGGGAGGAGCTCATTAGGTTTCTTTTATATTATTTTAATGCTTAATCTGAGAAGTTTTCTAACTTTTAAATTACTTTGCTTATTCACCATTTGCTTGATTTAATGTCTATTGTCACGGAAGTTAATTCTTACTCTTTTAGTTTGGTTCAGTATTTTATATTTAATATTTCATTTCCAAGCATTTTACTTTTTGGTTCAAGCGTTGCACTTTAATAGCTTTAATTATGTTTAGATATATTTTGTTACAGTGTTAGGTGTTTAATATTTTATTTTATTTTAATGTTGTCTGTTTCGTTCGGTTGTGTTTAATTTCCATGCATTTTAATTTAATTTAATTCTCGTTTCAAACACTTTCACAAACCCCCCCCCCACTTCGTGTCTGACCTAATTCTCGAACCGCAAAATTGGTCCTTGAGAGACGACCTAGGAGTCACTTCCTAGCACTATACTGCATTTCTTATATGCAATCAAATTTGTATGGGTTGCGACACCCATCACCTATGCATCCAAGAGATCTTCTCCAAGGAGTGAAAAGTAGGTCTGGCCGCCCTCTTCTGTCAAAAGAATGCCTCTGAAATCGCAATAGAGGTATTTATAGCTGAGGACCGTCACAGAAATCAGGCCCAAGCACAGCAGACAACCGCTTGGCGCCACACTTTTGCCGCCCGGCGGTTTGCCTCTAATCGCAAAACTGCCTGGCTGCATCGCCAGGGCACGAGACAGTGGCTCCCCATCGCATTTGGCCGCCCAACGTTGGATTTTGGGCACTAGGCGGTTCCTAGACTCTTCTTTCTTCATGTTTCTTTATTTTTCTTGAGTCTAAAACCTTCCATCTTCAATTCCATTCTTCATCTTTATCAAAAATGCTGCAAAACAATGCAAAACAAGCATAATATCGCTAAAAACAGCTTTTGACTCTCAACTGACTCAACAATCGTGTTTTGCTTGATTCTAAGCTCATTCTAAGCCTTATAGGGTGTATTTTGGTCTCAAATGAAGCATGAAAATAACTGTTTCTCAACAGTTACCACAACCCCAAACTTAGAATTTTGCTTGTCCTCAAGCAAACAAAACAAAACTTGGCCTTCCATTTCTCTTCCAAAAATTCAACCTTCATGAAATTCATGACAAGAACTACTCAATTTCAGACTTTCAGTGAAATCAAATCAAAATGCATGCATGCTTTCAATTCAAATTAGTTCACATGATCACATATTTCCCAACAGATGTTATACTTTATGAATGACAAATCCACTAAGCATAGATGTAAGCATGAAATTTATCAATTCTCACCAGGCAAGTGTTTCACTCAATAACTCAAGTGTTTAGGATGACACTCCAACTCTCTATTATTCACAAGTCACATGAAACAACATTGTCGTTCATCTAAAACAATCAAAATCTTCACATGCAAATGCCATCACAAGGACTTTTCCAAGGCTTGTATTGAGGTTGGGCTAACAAGAAAATTGGTTTTTCTGGAATGCAAAATCCTTGAGTTAAGAGAGCTACAAAAATATTCAAAGTTTAAGCACAACTCTCTACCTCACCAATCTCAGTTATTCCCAACTTCTTCCCTTTTCTTTTAATTTTACATTGAGCTCATCTTCATGCTTTTCTTCTTTTCTTTTCTTTTTCTCATGCCTTTTTCTTTCTCAACATTTGAGCTCAATTCCTTTTCAATTGTCTTTCAATTTCACCCATACAACCCCAAACTTGAACCTTTTCAACACATATAGTTAAGCTCAACCCCACTCAAGGTAAAGAATTTCAAATCAAGGGTTCTCATCCTGTTGAAGGCTAAGGTTCAAAAAGGGTATAATATTTCAAGCACTTTGGGTGGAAATTTAGTTAGAGAAGGGTTTCCAAAAATGGCCTTGATCATATGACATACACATGCAATTCAATCAATCATCAAGACAAAAGCAATATCATTCATGTTTTCCTGTGAACAATACATATAACAATGAATACTCTGGAGCTCAATACCTCACACAACATGCTTTCTCACACATCATTCATTCATACACCCTGCTTAGCATCATAACCACAATCATAATTCATCACACATTTGTTCACGTAGCTAGTGAACTTTTTCACCTGGATATCAGCATGGACACAACTCAATTATCATCCACATCCAATCATCATCAAATAGACTTATCATGCATGCCATTCAGTCAAACATTTTCAGAAAAGTGTTCAAGCCAAGCATAGACACTAACAATCAAAATTCAACATATTCTAAGAATTAAAAAATGTAAAAGTGAAAGAGAGAACCTAGGTAGCCTCCTAGTAGCGCTTGTTTAACATTACATGCCTGACCCAAACCCTTCTAACACTTGTCAGTAAGTGCATACCTTTCCAACACCCTTCAATAGGTGTGCTTCCCTGTATCCTTCAGTAGATACCTAAATCTTCTAGCATATCTCAGTAAATGCTATCCAGTAGCATTCATCAGTAAATGCTGACAGTGACATCCATCAATAGATGTCTATTCACCATCCTCTTTCATAACAACACCCATCAGTAGATGTTGTAGAAGCATCCATCAATAGAGGCTATCATCACTACCATCAGAAGCAACATATAACCAAGAAAAAAAAAACTTAAACACACAAAGAAAAATCAAATCCCAATCACACAAATAATTAAAAAGACAAAGTTAGAAACTGGGTTGCCTCCCAGCAAGCGCTCTTCTCACGTCATTAGCTTGACCCAGTGAAAGCCCAAACACCTATCAGTAGGTGTTGATATTCTATGTTGACGTTATTCCTTCCTTCATGACACCAACAAAATCTGGAAAATATCCTTGTCACCAACTCTAAGGATTCTCAATCTCAAGAGCGCTCTTTGTTTGCTTTGATAGTCTTGACAACCCATAACCTATTCAAAAATTTAATTGGTGTGCCAGGTTTGGGTTTGTCACTTTCCACAGCAGGATGTTGGTGAACCAATTCTCCTTCCTTATCTGCCTCCTGATGATCTTGTGCTCCTAGTACAAATTTTATCCTGCACATATTAAAGAACAATGCACTAGAGCACAAAATTAGCCCAAAAATAAAAACAGTAAAATATATATTTTTTAAAAAAAATATAGGAAAATAAAAACAAAAAATAAAAACAAAAAATAAAAACAGAAAAAATAAAAACATAAAAAATAAAAAAAAAATAAAAAAGAAAGATAAAAACAAAAAAATAAAACACACCCCTCAGTAGGTGTTGATTCTCTTTGCTTGATACTTTTTTCTTTTTCTTCTTTCTACTAAATTTCTTCAGAAAATTAAGAACACCAAGCACTTGTTTCCATGTTTCAATCATAGGAACTTTGATCTCCAATTTCTTGAAGATCTCCATGGAGCACATAAATTTATTTTCTTTCCTATGATATTTCTTTTGATAAGGAAGGGGTTTTGCATATGATCTTTTCTTCTTTTCTCTCATCCTCTTCTTCTCACTCTTCTTCTCCCTCAACTCTTTTTTTTTCTCTTTTTATTTTCTTTTTTATTTGTGCACATTTTCTATTTTTCTTTTTTCTTTGAACCACTTGAATGGTAAAGCTACCTGGATCTTGTAATTTAGGAGGTATTGTTCTCTGTATGCTGCACAACAATTTCCTTGCACCTCAATAGTTTCTTTCTCAATATACTCCCTTTTCTTCATGAGAAATTCTTTTAAAAACTTTGCAGATGATGGTATTTGCTGAAGAGCCTCAGAGAATGGTATGGTTATTTCCAATTTCTTGAAAATCTCCATAAAACGCTCGAACTGTTTTTCTCTCTCCTTTCTAGAATATATCTTTGGATAGGGCAAGGGTTTTTCATACTCCATCTCTTTCAATTTTACAACCTTTTCTTCTATCTTTTCCTCATCAACAACCTTATCACTTTCAGAGCTAGTGGCTTGACATTCCTTCCTAGAGTTAACCTCAGTATTAACCCTAGAATTCAATATTTCATTGGAATAACAAATTTGTATATCCAACCTTTTATTTCTTGCTTCACTCTCTTTTGTAGAGGAGAGAGTAATTTGGATCAGTCGTTCCAATGTCTCGTCCAATATGTTGATTTTCTCATTCAAAGCTCTAGAACTGGAATGACCAATTTATATCTCCAACCTTTTATTTCTTGCTTCACTCTCTTCTGTAGAGGAGAGAGTAATTTGGATCAGTCGTTCCAATGTCTCGGCAAATCTGTTGATTTGCTCATTCAAAGCAGATACCTGTTGCCCTAATAGTAATTGTTGATGTGGTTCTCCCACTTGTCAATTCCAACCTTGATTCATGCTTGAGTGAGGTTCCCACAAGTAGTTGAAATCATTTTGATAGAATTGAGTGCCCATATAATCAAATTCTTGTCCAAACTGCATTCTGCAAACATTAGGCACAAAACCCTTGAAAACATTTATTAGAAAAAAAATAAAAACAAACATTAATCAAGTTAAATTTTATCAATTTACACTACTTGAAAAAGTTAAACCTCGAGTCCCCGGCAACGGCGCCAAAAACTTGTTAACACTCTGGTAAGCGTACCAAATCGTTTCAAGAAATATAATTGGTAAAACCCAATATTGTTCTTCCCAAGAGAATCGAAGGCCTTATCGTTTGATGTGAATAGAAATCGTAAGACTTGTAAAGAAAAAGCAATTGATTGGAATGCAAGAAACAAAAAGTAAACATGCAAATGTGGTTGATTCAATTGACGAGAAAAAGACTATAGTTGAATGGAGTTGTTGGGGTTTGCAATTTAATCTTATCCTCTCTCTTATCTAATCCTCTTATTTTATTGCTTTGTTATCTAATTGTAATGCAAACTTTCTTAATCTACCCTTAGCCCGATCCCTCGGCGAAAAGAGCCTATTACTAATTACTGGCTTGCTATCCCTAGCCTCCCCTAGTAATTAATAATGCATTATAAACAGAAACAAAAAAAATTGATCATCCTACCCCCTATCCTTAGGTGGCATTGCTTAATCAAGGAATTTTTCCCAGTTCATGATAGTATCATACGTTCCCGTATCAATAAAGACAAACAACGATTATCAAATGAGTTAAACGATAAAAGCTTTAAGCGCAGAAGAGAAACCCAACAATTGATAATCAAAGCATATGACAAGCATATAAATAAATAAGAGTTCAATAAAAGAGAGTTTCAAAAGATTACATTGTTCCCCAACAACAAAAGGGTTTAGTTCAGTATTGTCATGGTGAAACTAGATGAAAAATGATGGAAGAATGGAAAAATGATGGAAAAATAAACCCTAGATAGGATAAAAAGGAGCCTAAGCATCCAAGAGATCTTCTCCAAGGAGTGAAAAGTAAGTCTGGCCGCCCTCTTATGTCAAAAGAATGCCTCTGAAATCAAAATAAAGGTATTTATAGTTGAGGAGTATCACAGAAATCAGGCCTAAGCACAGCAGACAACCGCCTGACGCCACACTTTTGCCGTCCGACGGTTTGCCTCGAGTCGCCCACCGCCCGGCGGTGAATTGCGTCGCACGAAGATTTGCCTCTAATCGCAAAACCGCTTGGCTGCACCGCCAGGGCGCGAGACAGTGGCTCCCCCTTGCATTTGGCCGCCCAGCGTTGGATTTTGGGCGCTGGGCGGTTCCTAGACTCTTCTTTCTTCATGTTTCTTTGTTTTTTTTGAGTTTAAAACCTTCCATCTTCAATCCCATTCTTCAACTTTATCAAAAATACTGCAAAACAATGCAAAACAACTTTTGACTCTTAACTGACTAAACAATCGTGTTTTTCTTGATTCTAAGCTCATTCTAAGCCCTATAGGGTGCATTTTGGTCTCGGCAGAAACATTGCTAGAGACAAAACCAAAGTGGAAAAAATTCCTTTTGTCAAAAGTAGCTCCATGTGTGCTTGGCCAAATCGGGTAAAAAATTAATTACACCTTCTCTCTTCCTTCTCCACTCCATTTTCGTTTTTCTTCAACAACCAAGCTTTCAAATTGTTTCTTCCCAAACCGTGAACACACTCCAAGGAACCCAAAGCTCAATTGCAAAATGGTTCAAGAACAATAAAACCAAGTTCTACCTTCATAAATCCAACTTCAAAACACACTTTTCTTCAACTTTTAAACCCAAACAAAATCAAACCCCCATGCTTCTATGCAATACCGTCCAGCCACCATCATCAAGCACAAAGTCCAGTTCAAAATTCGTTTCCCAACATCAACAAGAAAATGCTAGAAGAAAATGGCTCAAGAATACAATACCCATGCACCAACTTAAGCCTTTTTCACTACCAAACTTGACAATAACTCCATTTTCATCCTCCAATCCAAGAAAGTCAAAGTAAAAACGAAATCACTGCAGCAAAATGATGAGAAAACCGAAATGGAGAATGGGTCTCCCTTCAACCCAAGAGACAATCATCAAAAGGCAAGAAGAAACACTTCAAACTCATGCTTCCAACTCCAAAAAGCAAGAAATAAGATGGGGAAAGGGAAGGTTTTTCACCACCACCAAGCAAAGACAACCAAGATTTAAGTAAGAGAAGAAGAAAATTTCATCTTTGCTCATTCACAATGGCCAAAACCGTAGCACACAAAGGCTCTCCATGAGAGTGTTCAAACCCTAAGCAAAATGAAGTGTAAAGTGTGCCTCGAATGAATGTCTCGGCAATTTGGCTCTAAATGCCGTCCCACACACCCAAAATGGTGGGGTCCACCTCCTAGAAACCCTAGGGTTCAATGCCACATGTCCTTCAAAGTTTGGGCCTAACATAAAAATTGCCAACATGGGCCCAATGCACCAAAAGCTTAAGTAAAGTTCTTAATCAACTAGATTACAATTTTAATTAAATTTGCAATGACTAATTATTAAATCTTGAATGTCCATGCCATCTCCTAATGCTCCAAAATATGTCTCCAAAATTTTCCCTGCAATTAAACATGCAATTAATTAGCTCAGAAAATCCAAATTAGTGAAAATATGAATTTCCGACCAAATTAAGCACAGTTAGGACAAATGGGGAAATAACGGGCAATTAAACACAATTCCCCGATTTATTTGAGTGTAATAAACCAAATATAGTCAAGAAATAACGACTCATCACCTAGGCGTGGAATAACTCAGGAAAGCTGGCGATCAATGCCCCAGAAAGGGCGCCCAGGCGTGACTGCGAGGCTTCAGCGTTGAGGGCCTCAGTGCTGAGGGCTTCAGCGTTGAGGGCCTCAGCGCTGAGGGCTTCAGCGTCGAGGGCCTCAACGCTGAGGGCTTCTGCGCTGAAGGCCTCAAAAAGGGGCATCCAGGCGTCAATACGAGCGTCTGGCGCTGATTGTCCTAGAAAAAGGGCGCTTAGGCGTCCTACGATCTTCCTTTCTGATGTTTTCCAGTCCTTTCCGAGTTCCAACTCCTTGGTATTTCAACTCCTCTTCCAAACCATCCAAATTTCCTACAAAATCAAGGGAATTAGTGATAAAATTATAAAGTATAACCTCAAGTGTCTTTATTCCCAAAATAACCTAAAATCAAAGGATTAAACAAGTTTCTAAGTAAAAATGGGTTCATTAAGTATCAAAATTAAGTCACAGATAACGGTGATATGAATCGTTATCACAACCCGAAACTTAGAACTTTGCTTGTCCTCAAGCAAAACAAGATGTAACCTAACTTTAAAAACACTACAACGGTTCAACATATCACATAGCACTTTCTTCCAAGACAAGTAATTATTTATATCAGCTTATCATAAAAATGTCAGTCAAGATGTAGCGATGCCTTAGCCAATCAAGCATACTGTGATGCTCACATGATCACAAAATATACAACAGATGCTAACCCTATGAATGATCAACAACCAAGCAAAGATGTAATCATAACATGTATGGAACTACTCCACACCAAGAAATGCAGTATAGTGCTAGGAAGTGACTCCTAGGTCGTCTCTCAAGGACCAAATGTGGTTCGAGAATTAGGTCAGACACGAAGTGGGGGGTTGTGAAAAGTGTTTTTGTGAATGCAATTAGACTAAATTAAAATACGCAAATTAAAACTAACTAACAGGATTGAAACGGTTGGATACTAAAGCTAACATGTCAGTTAATTTATCACTACCAAAAATACTAGACAATATTTAAGTAAATGAAAATGCTAAACCTAACACTGCAATAGACAAATATCTCACAAAGTTAAAAGCAAATGTCTCTAACCATATTCCCCTTGAACTCAACTTACACTCTTTATAAAAGTAAGAAAATTGATGATGAAAGTAAACCATTTAGCCTTGACATAGCTTCCAAAAGAAAGAAAATCAATTTCTTTTCTCCACTAAAAGTCACGTGCACTCCCCAAAATAAAATTGAATAAATTATTTTCTCCAAACATTACCGTGTGCACACCAATTAACATTTTCTCTCCAGTAAATTGTAAGGACCCTTTCTTCAATGACTATCCAACGTCCAATTGTAAGCTGCCACCCTATTTAAAAGAAAACTAAATGCTAATAAAAGATGTTCTTTACTCCAAGAAAGAAGGAAATCAACGCCTCTGCACCATGATTTCAATCAGCTAGCGCGGCTGCCCAAAATGAAAATGCTTTTCACTCCAAAAGTTAATATCACTATGTGCATAGCAAAATGAAAATGGTCGTAAGCTCCATGAATCAGCGCATCAAAAGTGTGATAAAATAGAAATGCCTTCTTCAATCTAGAAAATTAAATGCAAGTTGAATCTATTCCCAAAAAAAACTGAATGTAAAACCACAAAAGACTTAAATAGTATCTCCTAAAACAAAAGTTAAGTGGCAGCAGCAGCTCCTTCTTCATCCCAAAATAAGAACTAAACGTTGCCAAACTGAAATTGAATGTGTCAGCTCCTGCACACCCCAAGAGGCTGTGACCTCCTTCCTCTCTCCCATAGTGCCAACAGTGTTTTTAAAAAAAAACAAAGGAAAGTGTGGTCTTTGTTCCAAGCAAGTAAAAAAAAACTAAACAACAAGTGGTGGTTGCTGACGTTCCAGCCCCTTGCACGCAATGAGAATGAAAATAAAATGTTCTTCTTCCTTCAACCAAAATCCAACAACAATATCATGGTTCTCAAGAAAAGCTATCTAGCAAAAACGTTCAAAGCCTCCTCCAAAGCAAGTGGCTGCAGCAGCTATATCCAAGGGCCGTGAGGTCTGTCTCCAAGAAAAGAAACGTCAAATGCTTCCTGAAAATTGAAAAGTGAGTGGCGGCTAATAGCAATGTGTCCCCCTAGGGTTGCGTGTCAAAATTGGACGTGTGGCAGCTGGGCTTTTGAGGATTTTTCAACTGTTGGGCCGTGATGCTGCCACCTCTTTAAATCACCATTTTCTTCAGCTGGAGGTGGTGCAAGCAAAATTTCCATCATGGGCCCCGCTGGATGTGTTTCCATAAAAACCGTAACACCCCCTTATTTTTTTTCCAAATAAATAAATGCAGCGTGTGCTGCTTTTTCTTTTAATGTGCTGCTCTTTTTTTTTCCAAGTCATTGTCCGTGGGTGCCTTTTAATGAGATTTGAGCCTTCTATAAATAAATGTGCTCCAAGGACATGCTAATTATCTCCTTCTACCAATAATTAAGCATTGTGCTTCTTCTCTAGCTCTACGTCACCACTCCTCTCCATATTAGTCAGCATTTTCATTCATTGAGATGCCCATGGGCCTTGATAGATATTCTTCTAGTCAAAAAAAAATGAATTTAATCTCCAAATGTCCAAATTGTATTTCCAATATTTCCCTAAAAATAATAATGCAAATAATTAACTCAGAAAATTCAAATTAATTAAAATTAGAATTTCCGGTCAAATTAAGCATAATTAGGAAAAACGGGAAAATGTCAGACAGTTAAGCACAAAACCCTGATTAATCCTAGCACAATAAACTAAGTGAAATAAATAAAATATCGAGTCATCATGGGGATAACAATAAAGGTAGAATCATGGGTACCGAAGACATTGGAGGAGGAAACACGTTGACTATAAGAGATGTCTTATACGTTGAAGGCCTAAAGCATAACCTCCTAAGCATAAGTCAATTGTGCGACAAAGGTCTCAAGGTAACTTTTGAAAGTGATAAATGTACTGTATACTTTAAAGATTCTGCTGATATTGCTTTGCAAGGTGTTAGGCGTAACAATATATATCTGATTGATATTGAAAGTGCATCTACTCATAGTATAACATGCTTAGTTGCTAAAGAAGAAAATCCTTGGCTATGGCATAAAAGAGCTGCACATATTCATATGCAACATTTGAATAAATTGATTTCAAAAGATCTTGTAATTGGTTTGCCTAAACTGAAATTTGAGAAAGACAAATTATGCACTGCATGTCAAAAGGGTAAACAAACCAAATCTTCATTTTCATCCAAAAGCATGATTTCTACTTCAAAACCTTTAGAACTATTCCATATGGACTTATTTGGTCCATCTAGCATTAAAAGTTTTGGTGGAAATTACTATGCTCTTGTAATCGTTGATGATTATTCTAGATTTACTTGGACTTTCTTTTTAACTTTGAAAAGTGAAGCTTTCAAAGCTTTTAAATCTTTTGCCAAACGTATTCAAAATGAGAAAGATTTGAAAATCAAAACATTGAGGAGTGATCATGGTGGTGAATTTGAAAATGAATCCTTTGAAAAATTTTGTGAAGAACATGGCATTGCACATAACATTTCAGCTCTTACAACTCCCCAACAAAATGGTGTTGTTGAAAGGAAAAATAGATCACTAGAAGAATTAGCTAGAACGCTTATGAATGAAACTAATGTGCCAAAATACTTTTAGGCTGATGCAGTTAGCACTGCTTGTTATGTTTTGAACAGGATGCTTATTAGGCCAATTATGAAATTAACTCCTTATGAACTATTAAATGGTAGAAAACCAAATGTATCTCACTTGAAAATATTTGGATGCAAATGCTTTGTATTAAATAATGGAAAAGATAATCTTGGTAAATTTGATGCAAAATCTGATGAAGCAATTTTTCTAGGATATTCTTTGACTAGTAAAGCATATAGAGTATTTAATAGAAGAACATTGATAATTGAAGAATCAATGCATGTTGTCTTCGATGAGATTGTGGACCTTGAGGTAAACCTTCTTGAGTCAAATAAACCTATTGCAGGTGATGAAGATTATTTGAGAGAAGCTCTTGAAGAGATGCATCTAAATGAGAATTATCCTCCGGAACTTCAAGAAAGACCTCAAGCTGTTGATCCTAAAAGCTATCAACAACCAAGAGGACTCTCCTTGGACAACATCATTGGAGATATTTTAAAAGGGGTAACTACTAGTCATAATCTTAATAATTTTTGTCTAACTGTAGCTTTTGTGTCTCAGATAGAACCCAAGAACATAAAGGAAGCTCTTCAAGATGATAAGTGGTGCGTTGCTATGCAAGAAGAGCTAAACCAATTTGAAAGGAATGAAGTCTGGGAACTTATTTCGAAGAAAGATATTTATCAAGTCATAGGAACCAAATGGGTTTTCAGGAACAAGGTTGATGAGGATGGAAACATCACAAAGAACAAAGCAAGACTAGTTGCAAAGGGTGATAAAGGTTGAAAAACCGTTATTTTCATGTGCTATTTTGGACTAAATTACACCCTTTACTACTTAGAATGAGCTTAGAATCAAGTAAAACTCAATAAATGAGTCAGTTGAGAGTCAAAAGTTGTTTTTAGCAATATTATGCTTGTTTTGCAGCAAATCTGAGGAAAGTAAAGATTGGGGATGAAAATGAAGGTCTTACACTCAAGGAAAATGAAGAAAATTGAAGAAAATAAGAGTCTAGGAACCGCCCGGTGGCAGACCCCTAACGCCGGGCAGTCCGACGGGAGGAGAAGACATTAGCAGACCCGTGACGCCGGGCAGTTTTATGGCACAAGGGAAACCGTCGGGCGGTAGATCCCTACCGCCGGGCGGTGGAGCGATTTAGGGTGAATCGCTGAGCGACAAAGTGTGACGACGGGCGGTTGTCAGCTGGGCTTAGGCCTGTTTTCTGTTGCGTTTCTCAGTTATAAATAGCCCTGTTGTGATTTCCTATTCATTCTTTTGACAGAAGTGGGCGGCTAGACCTAAATTTTACTCTCTGGAGAGGATCTCTTGGATGCTTAGGCTCCTTTTCATCTTTTCTAGGGTTTGTTTTCCATATCTTCCATTATTTTCATCTTGGTTCACCGTGACAATGGTGAACTAAACACTAATAAAAAATATTCTTTTTACAGCGCACATTATGCCACGGTTCCCCAGAAACCGCAGCATAATGCTGCACGGTGGCAGTTCTGTAAATAAATTGAACTTATATGCCGCGGTTCCCCACACAACCACGGCATATACCCAAGTCAACCAACCCCTTTGACTCCACGTCAGGCAAAAATATTTAATGACAGGGGAATAGGTCGCGGTTGGACAGAGAACTGCGGCCTATTCCCCCTGGCACCTGCTGACATTCCCTATCAGTCAGCCCTTGTATTAATTGGACAGGGGAATATGCCGCGGTTCTCTGACCAACCGCGGCCTATTCCGCCTGCTACCTGCTGATATTCCCATTAGTCAGCCTTTGTATTAAATTGACAGGGGAATAGGCCACAATTCTCTGACCAACCGCGGCATATTCCCCTGTCCAATTAATACAGGGGCTGAATGATGGGGAATGTCGGCAGGTAGCAGGCGGAATAGGCCGCGGTTGGTCAGAGAACCGCGGCATATTCCCCTTCTACCTGCTGACATTCCCCAAAAAGCAGTTGGGAGGCAGTTAAGGGAATTCTGAACGTTGGGGAATAGGCCGCGGTTCTCTGGCCAACCGCGGCCTATTCCCTGGTCTAAGTAAATTTTAAAATTTTCAGAGTATATGCCGCGGTTGGGCGCTGAACCGCGGCATATAAGGTAAAAGAAATTTCAAAAATGTCATTCTGTATTATTTTTTTAAAATGAATAGGCCGCGATTATGTGTAGAACCATGGCCTATTCCCCCTTTATGCCGCGGTTAAGTGTAGAACCGCGGCAGATTCTGTTCTGAAGGTTAAAAAAAAAACTGAACAGTTTCATCTTCTCCACACATTCTGAAAATTTCTCTATGCCTCCACGCGAAAACGCCAGAAAGCACGATCTTCGTCTTTGTCGTCGTCATTGCGCCTTCCGCCGTGGTGCCCTCCTTCTGCCTTGCGCCATCTTCGTCTTCGTCTTTGCCTCCATCGCGCCTGCAACTGCGCCTCAAACTCGCCGCCACCGTTCCTCCACCAGTGTCACCGCCGCAAGTCCTACATGGTCGTCCCTGCCCGTTGCTGCCATCGCCTCCACTGTGCTGTCCATCACGGTAAGTTAATCAAACTATTGTATTTGATATATGAGTTTGTTTAACATCAAATGTTTAGTAGTGGTTGAGTAAAATTTTTGATTTTTCTTGATATAACCTTTGGATTTTATGGTTGTATTAATTTGAATTTGGAAAATTCTGTTGTAATTTGGTTAGTGATTGTGATAGTTGGATTTTTGTTAGAATTTTTTGTATTACAAACATTTAAATGTAAAATACAAAAATTTGTTAATTTTAGTACACACCATCAAATACATAATTTGTTAGAGTTATACACCAAATTAGAAGAACCATTTTGACCGAGGCATATATAATTTTAAGAAGGATTTTAACTTTGTTGGAAATAAAATTATATAGGTATAAAACTATATAGGTATAAAATTAATTGTATGATTGTATGGCTGAGTTGATTGAATTTATAATTTTATATACAAAATTGTATAATTGTAATTTCGTCAAATTTAGGAATATGGATCGAAATTGGATTAATTTACCACGTATTAGTGTTGAGTACGAGAGAGGTGTAGAGGAATTTATACAATTTGCGCAACGTAATGAGGGGAGAAGTGACGATGAAGTGAAGTTTAGATGTCCTTGTGTAAACTGTTTGAATGGGAGAAAGTTGAACGCAACTCAAATTAGAGAACATCTTATCTGTGATGGTTTCCTAAGATGCTATACAACATGGATATGGCACGGCGAAGAAATACACTTTCCGATTGACTCGCAAACTGAAAATGTTACAAATTCCACCATGGAAGAAGATCAACCGGATGAAGACAAATTAGAGGACATGATCCGCGATGTTGACGCAGAAAATTTTGCCAAAGCTCATGTGTATGAGACGATGTCGACTGATGCCGAAATACCTTTGTATGTCGGTTCAACTAAGTTCATACATTTGTCAGCCGTGTTAAGGCTCATGAAATTGAAGGCGAGCAATGGATGGACTGATAAGAGCTTTACAGAATTGTTGACGTTGTTGAATGAAATGCTGCTAGATGGAAATACACTGCCCACTCGTAATTATGATGCGAAGAAAATTCTTTGTCCAATGGGTATGGAGTATAAAAGGACACAAGCTTGTCCGAATGACTGCATTTTATATAGGAAAGAGTTTGAATTTTTGACAAAGTGTCCAAAATGTGGCTTATCACGATACAAGTCAAAAAACAATAGTGAAGATGATGGTCAGATTGAAAAAAATGGATCTGCTTTGAAAGTAGTTTGGTACCTTCCAATAGTTCCCAGACTTAAGCGTTTGTTTGCGAATCCCAAAGATGCTAAAAACCTTAGATGACATGCAGATGAGAGAAAAATTGACAGGCTGCTTCGTCATCCAGCTGATTCACAGCAATGGAAAAATGTTGATCGACAATCCTCCGAATTTGGTAAAGAGTGTAGAAATGTTAGGCTTGGTTTAGCCACTGATGGAATGAACCCATTTGGTAATCTGAGTACCAATCACAGTTGTTGGCCAGTTATATTGATAATTTACAACTTATCTCCTGCATTGTGCATGAAGAGGAAGTACATGATGTTGTCTATGATGATATTTGGTCCAAAGCAGCCTGGAAATGACATAGATGTTTATCTAAGCCCACTAGTTGAAGACTTGAAGGTTTTGTGGGTTGATAGGGTTGAAATATTTGATGCATTCGCTTCAGAGACTTTTATGATGCGTGCAATGTTATTTTGCACCATTAATGACTTTCCTGCTTATGGTAATTTGTCAGGATACAGTGTCAAGGGTCATAAAGTGTGTCCTATATGTGAAGAAAACACTGCAGCTCATCAATTGAAACATGGAAGAAAGACGGTGTATCTGCGTCATCGGAGATTTCTAAAACGTAATCATCCATATCGAAGGTTAAAAAAAGCATTCAATGGAGATCAAGAGAGGGACGAAGCACCAAATCCACTTACTGGCCTTCAAGTTCTTGAAAAAGTTAATAAAATACATCATGTATTTGGGAAAACATCCAAGAAGTCATCTGTAACGACCCCTTGGAAGAAGAAATCAATATTCTTTGATCTTCCATATTGGTCAAAGTTAGATGTTCGACATTGCATAGATGTGATGCATGTAGAAAAGAATGTGTGTGATAGCTTGATTGGTACACTTCTCAACATTCAGGGAAAGACAAAAGATGGAGTGAATGCTCGTTTGGATTTGGTTGACATGAATATCTGAAAAGTTGGCACCCAAGGAGGTTGGTAAATGTACTTATTTGCCCCCTACATGTTACACAATGTGTAGACAAGAGAAGATAAGTTTTTGTGTTTGTATAAAGAGTATCAAAGTACCACAAGGATACTCTTCAAATATCAAGAGTTTAGTGTCGATGCAGGACTTAAAGCTTGTTGGCATGAAGTCTCACGATTGTCACGTCTTAATGCAACAGTTGTTACTGGTGGCTATTTGTGGAATTTTGCCCAAAAATGTTAGGCACACCATAAACAGGTTGTGTTCATTTTTCTCGTCAATATGTAGTAAAGTCATCGATCCTACAAAGTTGGATGAACTTCAAGGCGAGATTGTTATCATCTTGTGTCAACTAGAGATGTTTTTCCCTCCATCTTTTTTTGACATCATGGTACATTTACTTGTTCATTTGGTTTGAGAAATCAAGTTGTGCGGACCGGTATACTTAAGATGGATGTATCCTATTGAGCGTTATATGAAGATTTTGAAAGGGTACGTTAAAAATCCATATCGTCCTGAAGGTTCAATGATTGAAAGTTATATTGCTGAAGAAAGTATCGAGTTTTGTTCAGATTACATGACATCAATGAATCCAATAGGAGTTCCTCGCACATCATGGTTGAATAAATTTTCTACAAGTAAAAGCATCCGAGGTGTGAATGTGGTGACAAAAGATCGCGATGAATTGTTGCAAGCGCATCTTTATATATTGAACAACACAGATGAGGTAATCCCTTTTTTGGAAGCACACAAAGCCATTGTTAAGAATAAAAATCCAAGACAATCAGAGAAATGGCAATTGATGGAGCATAACAAAACATTTATGTCTTGGTTCAAATATGAAATTGACAAAGAGCCACATCCTTTTGAAACTTTATTGTGGCTTGCAAATGGTTTGAAGTTTGATGTCATGTATTGTCAAGGTTATGAAGTCAATAATTGCACATTCTATACGAAGAAATTGGATGATAAAAGCACAGTACAAAATAGTGGAGTCAGTTTAGAAGCTGAGTCATTTCAATTTTCCACATCAAAAGATCAATCTCCTGTACTTGGATCAATGAGATATTATGGTATAATAGAAGAGATATGGGAGGTTGATTACACCAAGTTTTTTGTTCCATTGTAATGTAAGTGGTTTGACAATAAGAGTGGTGTGAAACTAGATGAATCAGGTATGACACTAGTTGATTTTCGAAAGGTGGGTTACCGAGATGAAAACCATAAAAAAAATGCATGAAAAGTAAAACAATGTAGATTAAAAAAAAATACTTAAAACCTGAATGCTTCCTAATATATATATATATATATACATAATATACTATAAGAAACTAGTCACTGATTATGCGTGAGGAAAGAAAATGAGGAACCCTAACTCTCTTTTCTTGGACGTGACAGTCGTGTTCTAAAAATGAACAATTGACAGCAGCTCTTCCAAATATCCATCTCCGCTTGTCCACACTTTACCAATTAAATCATTATGTTCTTGTTTGATTGAAATCACGTGCTTTCTCTTCCAATTGAAACGGGAAGTCATCACCATATACCTACTCCATCATCAGACCGTGACACTACTTCCTTTTTCCAATTGAAAATCAAATATTTCTATCTAGGTGGCTGGTGGAATTTCAAAATAAAAGGGAAAAGATTGGGCTCTTCATTCAGCAAAGAAGTGATATATAGCTTCAATAAAAATTCATAAAAGCAAACTGAAAAGTGAAAAATACTCAAAACTATGTGAAAAGACAAGAAAAAGAAATCGTCCCCTTCATCCAAAATCAAACGGCTTAGAGTAAATCTCCATCAAGAAACGTTCGAGCAAAATCTGAAAACACGTTGCAACCAATTTTTCAGCAAGTGACGGCTCCTCCGGAAGTGTCCCCTGCAGCTTCCAATGCCGAGAATGACCTCTGCCAATGAGAAAAATTCAATCAGAGCAAGTGGCGGCTTCCTCCTTTCTACTCAACCAAAATCACCGAGAGTAAACATGGTCCAAGGAAAAAAATCTGCAACTTTCCAGCACCTCCCAATCGTCCTCTGCCGAGAGAGACCCCCTTTCAAATGGGTGACGGCTGGTCATTTTTAAGAGAAGCCACGTGTCCAAAAATAATGGGATGGGGTCCACCTCAAAACCCTAGGTGCCATGTGTCCATTTTTTACAATTGGGTCTAGTCTAACAGTACCAAAAATTGGCCCAAAAATACAAAACATAATTTTAAAAAGCCTAATCTACTAAATTAAAATTTGATTACATCTAAAATTAATTTGTAGAAATTCTTCAATTGCTTGTGCTCTTCCAAAAGTCTCCTAGTGTAATTCCAAAATTTCCCTGAAAATGAAAATAGGAATAATTAAGCTCAAATAATTCAAATTAATTAAAATATGAATTAGTGGTCTAATTAAGCCCAAATGGTGAAAATGACACAATAACTAAGAATTAAGCACAAATCATCAACACAATTCGGCGCAAGAAACTAAGTTAATGGTATAAAATATTGATTCATCAAAATAGACCACACTTAGTCTTTTGCACTCCTGGGCAAAATCAAGACGCAAAACAGGGAACAATACTGAGGACATCAAGAAGTGACACAGACTCAACAGACAGAAAACAAAGACTCACGAGGAAAGAAACAGAATTACACAGTTCTCAAAAGATCTAGACAAAGAAAGGAAATAGACAGTATCCAACACAAAATCAGAGAAAGCAGATACTCATGAAGTAATCCAAGCAATTCAAGACATGGCAAAATGATCAATCAGTTCAAGAGGTAAATCAAAAGTAACAGATCCTCACAGATGAACACTATCAGTGTTTCTCTCAAGTGTCTAGGGTAAACAGTGTCAACTCAATGCACTCAAGAAAGCAAGCAACAAACAGTCTTGGCAAGCCTCTAATATCAACACTCAAAACATATATGCATGTTCAAATCAAAAGGTCTTTTATGGATGTAACGGGGTCAAGGAAAAAGGAGGATAAATATGGATGAGAAGCTACAAACCAAAAGGAATAGAGGAGCAATGGGGAACAAGTGAAACACAATCAAATCACACCCAAACCTCTAATTCCATCCTCTTCCTGACTCCTTTATTCACAATTTTTTTTTATTTTTTTTTTCTCATTTTTCTGTATTTTTTTTTTCTTTTTTTTTTCATCTTGTCTCTTTTCTTTTCTCTCTTTTCATCACACAACTCTAAGAGACAGATACATAACATATTTACAAAACAAAACAAGAAGAGGAGCCAACTAACCAATTCATCTGAATCTCCCAAGAGACCACACTTATTCCCAGAACCATTCCAAAGCTCCAAAACTCCCTAAGGTTAAGGTAATCATGGTTTTTCAGTTAAGGCAAGTGTATGAGCTTCAAAACAAAGAAATGGGGAAAATATAGGCTCATAGGGGCTATCAAAGGATCACAACAAGGTAGGCTCATTTGGCTAGAGAGGCTCAACAACAAAACTGCCTTTATCACTTTCAAACATGCATATCAATCAAGAACTATCAACAAGAGTCAAGCCAAGGCATATGTGCAAGCAATCAAGAGACATATCACACACAAGAAAGATCATCAAGTGGCTCAAATCTCACACAAGGTATTTCTGTCACAATCAAATCAACTCTCAAACATCATGATCATCTTCCAAGCAAAGAAAAGCAAGGATTTCAAGCCAATCAGAGTATCAATGGAGTGAAGGAAAAAACCGACAACCTAAACAAAGTCTAGAAATCAAGAAAAACAGGTAAAACTGTACACAAGACACAACAAAAGCTACCTAGAAAACAAAAAATTTAACGCAGAAAACATAAACTAACAAAGAAAAATCCGAGTCTCCCCCAATAGACCACACTTAAACTACACAATGTCCTCAATGTGTCACAAACATCATATCAGAAATCAGAACAGTTAACAGATCATGGACAAGTGCAATAAAAGTGGGAAAGGGAGGAGAAGGGAAAAGGAAACTCCCCTGATCATGGTGGCAGTTGCCAATTTTGGACTTTCAGGGAGATCTCTTCCACCACAGGATTCAGCAAAGAAGTCTTGAGGAGGAATTGCTTCACCCTCCAAATTTGATCAAGCAGGGAGATGTCCTCCACAGCTGGATCCAAGAAGTAGTGATTGTTGATGAGCAGGTTCAGCTGGTGCCTATTAATCTTCAAACTGTCGTGTATACTGGCACCCTTGTCTTTCACCATTTCGTGCCATTATTGTACGTCCCCGTATCAATAAAGTCAAAAATCAATTACCGAATGAGTTAAATGATAAAGGCATTAAGCACAGTATGAGAATCCAACAATTGATAATAAACGCATATGAAAATCATATAATTCAAACAAGAGTTTCAATAAAAGAGAGTATCAAAAGATTACATTGTTCCCCCAACAACAAAAAGGGTTTAGTTCACCATTGTCATGGTGAACCAAGATGAAAATAATGGAAGATATGGAAAGCAAACCCTAGAAAAGATGAAAAAGAGCCTAAGCATCCAAGAGATCCTCTCCAAAGAGTGCAAAGTAGGTCTGGCCACCCTCCTCTGTCAAAAGAATGAATTGGAATTCGTCACAGGGCTATTTATAGGTGAGGAGCGCAATAGAGAATTAGGCCCAAGCCCAGCTGACCACCGCTCGGCGTCACACTTTGCTGCCCGGCGGTGTACCCTAAATCACACCACCGCCCGGCGATAGGGGTCAACCGCCCGACGATTTCCCTCGTGCCGCAAAACCGCCCGGCGTCAGGGGTCTGCCGCCCGGCGTCCACTGCTGTTGTCTTCTCCTCCCGTCTGACCGCTCAGCGCCAGGGGTCTACCGCCGGGCGGTCCCTAGACTCTTTTTTTCTTCGATTTTCTTGCTTTTCTTGAGTCTATGACCTTCACCTTTATTCCCAATCTTCACTTCTATCAATTTTGCTGCAAAACAAGCATAAAATCGCTAAAAACAACTTTTGACTCTCGACTGACTCATTTATTGAGTTTTGTTTGATTTCAAGCTCATTCTAAGCAGTAAAGGGTGTAATTTAGTCCAAAATAGCATATGAAAATAACGGTTTTTCAACCGTTATCATCAGCTCAATTTGAATGAAAGACCTAGGAAAACTCAAATATTTTCTTAGAATAGAGGTTGCCTACTCCAAGTACGGAATTTTCATCTCCCAAAGGAAATATGTACTTGATCTCCTCAAAGAAACAGGAAAGTTGGGATGTAGAACCTCAACAGTTCCTATAGAACATAATCATAAAATTGTAAGTGAAGAAAATGCTCCTGTAGAAAAGGCCCAATATCAGAGATTGGTGGGAAAATTGATTTATCTATCACACACAAGACCAGACATTGCTTATGCAGTTAGTGTAGTGAGCTAATGTATGCATGATCCAAGAGAAAGACACATGCCGCAGTTGACAAAATTCTCCAATACTTGAAGTCAAGTCTAGGAAAGGGGCTATTATTCAAAAGGGAAGACACATTGAATATGAAGATATATACTAATGCTGACTATGCAAGTTCTATTACTGACAAAAAATCTACTTCTAGGTATTGTGTATTTCTTGGAGATAGTGTGGTAACATGGAGAAGCAAAAAGTAAGATAGAGTATTCCGTTCTAGAGCAGAAGCTGAATTTCGACCCCTTGCTCAAGGAATGTGTGAAGGACTCTAGATGGAAGTCATTTTGGATGATCTCAAAGTCAAAGTGGAGAACCCGGTGCAACTACACTTTGACAATAAGTCTGCTATGAGCATAGCCCATAATCCAGTACATCATGACAGAACCAAACACATTGAAATTGACAGACATTTCATCAAAGATAATCTTGATATAGGCTTTGTGATTACAACTCATGTTCCTACAGATTTTCAAATAGCAAATTTTTTTTAAAAAGGCTTCCTTCGGGTAGATTTTAAGATCTTGTAGGCAAGTTGGGAATTATTGATATTCATTTACCAACTTGAGAGGGAGTGTTGTAATTTGAGATAATACTTTAGAATCTTCTTAATTAGAGAAAATATATAAATAATCTTTTATTTTATTTTATTTTTCCTAGTTTTCCTAGTTTCCCTGTTTTCCTTTTTTAGGAGAACTAGATTATTAGAAATAGAGGATATGAGAATGTATTTTCGATGATTGAGAATAATAAAATAAGTCTTATTTTCTACTAGGAGTATAGTTGAACTTTTTATACAAATGACCCCCAAGCCCCTGGTAATCGATTACAGGGTTCATGTAATCGATTACAGGGTTCATGTAATCGATTACCAGGGTCCTATGGGCCATTTGTACAAAAAGTTCAATTATACTTCCCAACTAAAACAATAGCACTCCTCACCATAGTTTTTGCTCGGTTTTTGTAAAAATGTTCCATTTTTTGATATGGGTGAGTTAGTTCAATGTTATTGGGTCCTTGCACCAATGATGAGATTAGGCCATTGATTTCTTCAAAAAAGTGTCCATTTATAAGGTGGTTTTCTCTAATTGAGGTGAGATTCATGAACATTGTTCCTTTTTAAAAGCTTGGTAAAGGGTTCAAAATATAAGTCAAAATTTGATTTGTTACAAACTCAATTTCAATATATTTTTCCTATGAATACTTAAAAAATAAAAATAAAAATTCGACTTTCCAAAAATCAAATTCTAACCAACATTTATAAAAAAAAATTAAAATATAATTCAGAATTCGGTTTTTTAGAAACCGAATTTTGATCTAAAATTAAAAAAATATATATATAAGTCAGAATTCAATTAAGAAAAAAATGTGTTATTTGTGTAAATATAAAACATTCTCGTAATTTTAAATACAATCTGTGATAAAAAAAAATCTTTTATACATAGATAAAGAACGAAATTTAAGTATATGTTCGTATTTCTTATTCCATCGATTCAAATGATAAAAAAATGTTCAATGTGAATAAAATTTGTATAATAATTTTATAAACTAATGTTTTGTTTTACCAATTAATTTCAAACAATTTAATAGATTATAAAATTAAAAATAGAATTTATACAGATATAATGTGATTTTTTATGTTCTTCATTTCGTTTTTTTTTTCTTGGTAAACATCAACTTATCCTAACTGGTATCTCCTCATAAAAATAAAAGTTATAGTAAGCTTTGGCGAAAGAAATTAAAGAAATGAAAGGAAAATTTAGATTTTTTGACGTAAGGAAACTGAATTGGCTCATGGAAACACCGCTCTGCCACAATTGTTGCTTGTAGTCACCTCACTCAATGAAAGCAGATTCTCTCACCAAAAAAGCGAGAACCCTCCCCAAGGCATCTTCTAGATATGGAAGGCCACACAATATACAAGTGTATCATTTTTTTATTATTTATTTAATATATTTTGCATGTTCTCTGCAAAATTTCCCTTCAAAAGTATAATGATAAACACCTTTCCATTAAGGAATTCTAGTAAGCACTTTTGTCTGCAAGAAGCCACCTCCTAAGAGTGTGGGATTCAGATATTATTATTTTTATTTTTAGGTTTAATAGGTTCGGAGGTTCTTATATTTGGGGCTTTGTTTCAATTGGGTCCTTCAATTTTGGAAGTGATCAATTAGGTCCCTAATTTTGTCAATTTGAATCAATAAAAACCTTTCCGTTAAATGCAGTTAACGCCGTGAAGTTTTTAAACATGTGACACGCTGACGCTTCCAGGTGGCACCGTTTCAAGTGCATAGGTAGATTATATTCAAATTGACAAAATTAGGAACCTAATTGATCACTTCCAAAATTGGAAGACCCAATTAAAACAAACTCCCAAATATAGGGACCTCCGAACCTATTAAACCTTATTTTTATTATTATTATTATTATTATTATTATTTATTATTATTATTATTATTATTATTATTATTATTATTATTATTATTATTATTATTATTATTATTATTATTATTATTATTATCAATAAAAATATGCTATAAAGTTTCACCCATTTGGCAGTTTTTCATTGTCTCAAAGTCCTGTAAAAATTGTTTTTAAGAGGAGCTGGCACAAAATATCGATTCTTACACCTTATACATCTCTGTAACAAAAAACAGTGAAAATGTAATGGAACCCTAACAAAATTTCATGCTTCAATAACAATTGTGATCATGCATGGTTTAATTGCTTGTAGAAGTCGTGTATTTGGTTTTTTTTTTTCAATTATCAAATTTTGATAATAATTTCTAACCAAAATAAATATTCAAATTAAAAGTTACTTTCATGTTTCATCTTCATGTAAAGTTATTAAAATATAAATAATGTGAACGAACTTTTCTTATTACTATATCAACAACAAAGTTAATAATTAATCCTATTTTTGAAAAAAAAAAATGATGAATCTAACGAGGAAATTTGAGAGTCCACACCTTATAAGCTCCACCTGTATTTTTAGGTGGCCAAATGAAATATATCCTTCATGACTTGATTGTTCAATAATATTAATGAAATCTTTTATAAAAAAAATTGAAACTAATGAAATAGTTTCTTTTGTTCACCTTTAAAATATATATTGACACACAAATATCTTACATTTGACATTATTTTTTATTGTTATTTTTTATTCTTTCTATTATAAAAAAATATAAAAATTTATTCCTTTGTAATTATTTTATCTTTATATTATATTTCATAAATATAAAAATATGTTATCTTTAAATATAAAAAAAAACTTATCAAATCTATATTCATTTAATATGATTTTCATAATACGAAAAACATAAACAATTAATAATAGGTGCAATTATAGTTTGATCAGAAATCTTTTGGCATATAAAAAAAAAAGCATAATTTCTGCAGTGATTAGAACTTTTGAGTGAAAGCCATATGCTCCAAACACTATGCAAATAACACAAAAGGTACCTAATCAAACCCCCCAAAACGCCATGTGAGCATCCAAGGCAAATAGCATTGCAAAAGTAACAAAAAGAAAGCCAAAAAGTTTGTTTGAGGTCGAAAATGGTGGAAGATGAGATCGTGGATTATTACATGGGTGTGTGCGTGTATTTAAAAAGTTCCTTTTTTTTTTTCATGCTTTTAGCCACCTTTTCTACATCTTGGCTAATCATATATCCTTCAATTTTTACCTTTTTTTTCCTCTAAATTTTATGTCAATATTTCTTCTTAGTCTCTCTCTACCTCCCTTTTCTTTCTCTC
This sequence comes from Vigna mungo, assembly GCA_036885675.1. Lineage (NCBI taxonomy): Eukaryota > Viridiplantae > Streptophyta > Magnoliopsida > Fabales > Fabaceae > Vigna > Vigna mungo. The sequence continues at coordinate 10,009,670 of CP144698.1, read as the reverse complement.
TCTCTCGTCTTTCTCCTAGTCAGCTTAGAAACAACGCATTCTTAGCAACCCACACATTTTGTTTTATCCTATAGCACACACATATATACAAACACAAAAAGCAAACTTTGATATTAATATGAAACATCACATAGGGTAGGTCCTCCAATAACAAAAAAAAAACTATGTGCAAATTGGTCTCTTCCTTAGTTGTGCACAAGTCTCTTTCCAATACACACATATTGGATGGAGGTTTGGCTCCACATAGAGCTAACCTCCAATTTATGATTTCCTTTCTTTTTTCTCATCCATTCTTCTTCTCTTATCACCCATCCATGCCACCCTTTTGATATTTTCTTTTCTAATGTGGAAAGCTAATTTTTTAGCTAGGTCAACCTACCATCCATTTTCATTGTCTTTTTTCTTTTTCATATCTTTTTTTTCTATCTTTTTATGTATTTCATTTTTTAATTCTTAATAAATGAAATTTGAGTTTATATTAACTTTATAAAATTAGTTTATATGATAATGTATACGTCTACTTATATATTATACATTTATTTTATTTTTAATCGGTGTAAAGTTTTCAATACTATCTCTTCAACTCTATATTATATAATTAAGAATAATTTATTCATATTTTAAAAATATAGTAATAAAATAAAGTATTTTTTTGAAATTAAACCAACCTATACATAAATTAAAAACAAAATTTTAAAAGATAATATTTTCAATTAATTAATTTATACAAAAATAGCTTGTAAAAAATATTTTTTTTTTACAATTTTGATTAACAAATCTATCCAAACATATTTTATAATTTGAGAACAAGTATCATGATAATTAAGAAATAAGTGATTCTCTGTACATCTCCTTACTTTTTTCCTACACCTCCAAAATTTTAATTTTACCTATTTTTATTTTACGAATTTAAAAAATCGTTAAAAATTTAATCGACTTTGCAAATCCGACAAAGTCTTAAGTAATTTTCGAAAGCAGACAAAGTCTTAAATGACTTTCGAAAACTGGTTAAAGTTTCTTATTTTTGTTTAATTTTTATTTATTTTAGTTTACTTTTTTATAATAATAATAATAATAATAATAATAATAATAATAATATGTTAAAATATGTTAGTTAACTTTTATAAAATCTAATCTAATATTTTTAAATCCATAAGAAATTAATAAATGTTAACCGATTTTCCAAATATGATTAACATGTTTTTTAAATTTTTTTATTTTAGATTTTTTAATATGTATTATTTGTTATTATTTAATACTATATTTTATAAATTCAAATATTAATGTATATTAAATTATATAAAAAATATTAAATTAAATAAATGTTTATTAAATATTAAATTAACAAACAACATTAAAAAATATAAAATCCGGTTAACATCTTAATTTGATATATATTAAAATATTATTATTAATATTATTATTATTATTAAAACAAAAAAATAAACTAAAAGAAAAAGATTAAAAAAAATAAGGAAGCTTAATTGGCATTCGATTAAAGAAAGTTTTTAATCAATTTTTAAAAATCGGTTAAATTTTTTTTATCCCGTTTTCAAAAATCGGTTAGAAATTTTTTTAATTAGATGTTGAAAACCTGACCTTACTGACTTTTGAAAATTGATTAGAATTTTAATGATTTTTAAAATGCATAAAACTCTTAATCAATTTTTGAAAAATTAATCCTTAATAAGAGTAAAATTTGAATTTTGAAATTGCAAATAAAGAGGTGCAGAGAGAATCCCTCTAAGAAATATATTGTCATGTTGAAGCTTGTAAACAATTTCTTAATAAATTATGCATGTCGTGACAAATGAATTTCGAAAAGTTGCCTTCTAAAAAATAAAATAATAACGATAAAAGACGAGAACATATTATACTAATAATAGTACGTAGTTTATTTTAGATATTAAATTTGAGGTTTAAAAGGCCACATATGTTTTATTCAACGAGTTTTTGTTTTTGTTTTTCTTTTATATACAAACTATTGACTAAACCAACTCTTTTTAATAAAAGAAACAACAATTGTAATATACAAATTATAAATAAAGAAAATATATTTTACAGAAATGGCCATGATACAAGTTTATTGACTTTTATGACTATTATCTTAATAATAATATCAAACAATCACTTTTAATTTTGGTTGTGAGTATAAAAAAAAGTTACACTAATTATGTTCAAGAATCATATTTGTAAATTACAACATAAAAATAAGCTTGTTTATATTTTTATCAAAGTAGTTTGAGGTTTTAATTATCACATTTTTTATACAGGATAAAAAACTTATTCATATAAGAAAACATGTTAATTATATTTCACTTGGTTGGTTAAATTGTTTTTGTTGTATATATAAATCACGAAGTTGATGGTCATGACATTATTTTAGGGCAAGTGGTGACAAATGTTGAGTTTTCTGTGATATTGTAACCATGCAAGAGATTGCACAATGCATTATTGAGACTTTTTCATAGATTTTGTTTTTGAAAGAAAAGTAACTTAACAAAGAAACGAAAGCAATACTTCCAAATAAAAAAAAAACACATCCCAAGAAACTATATATGCAATGCCACTTTGAGCCAAATTTTGTGTGTTTGAGGCAATTATTGATCATAAATTATGTTCACTGGTTTCTGGTCTTTCGGTTATATGATACAAAATGAGTTTGTTGTTTATATATAATCCAAACAAAGCAAATTGACAACTCCATTGAGGGTGACCCATATGTGATGTCTTTTATTTTGGGCTCATATTTTTCAATCACAACCTTCAATTCTCTTAGGGTTTGCATGCCATCATGTGATTATATAACTAAGACTTAGGTCAAATCTCATCACATTTTCAATGAGTTTAGTCAAGATGATGAATGTGCATAATAATAATAATAATATAAGAGGAAAATTTTACTATCATTACAACTTTATGGAAAGTTCTAATGATAAGTTTATCTTTTTGTGTAGTGATACCCCTAATTTTAAGTGTCGTGCAAATCGGAGATTTGTTATCATAACCACCAAATTATGAGAGGAGGTGGGGTCGGTATTAGTAAATAACTAGGAATCAATAAAAAAACCCATGCATAATTTCCATTTTCTTTCACTCCTAGTAAAAGGTAATAGTGCAATTCAAAACTTATTTTAATAAATTGTTATTCTCTTAGTTTAATTCTTAATTTGTAATTTGGGTTTTTTTTTTCTCTATACTCTTTTAGATGTCAAAAAAATATGTAATTTTAGTCTTTTTAAAATTTAAGTTATTAACTTTATCATTTCTATGTATCTATATCTATCTATACATGTAAGATTTTATCAATAATCATTTTGTTACTACTTAACTTTCCGAAAATCGTTAAATGGTTTCACACACCTTAGGTGCTTCTTGAAGATTTTTGTCATTTGATAACATTTTTAACATTAGATCATATTTTTCTTGGGAAATTATGATCTTATCGTTAAACTTCTTATTTTAGTTTTATTATTTTATTTTGTTATTCTTATTTTGGATTTGGAGTAATTGTAACATTCCAAAATATAGCATAAACTATATAATAATCATCACACATTTAATATAAAAGACCAGTTGGGAAAAAGATCATAAAATATAATTTACTGTTATCCAAAATAACCATAAATTAAAACTTTATAAACAACGTAGTTATAATAAAACTATATACAAGAATGGTCATCTTAACCACAAAATAGAACACAACTAAAAACAGATAAATCTACTTCTACTACAATGGAGCATCAGAAACATCTCCCCTAATAACTTGCTCCACCGACATATTATCACCCTCTGCTCACACCCACCAGATGAGCATTGCCAAACCAAACAAAGGAAACATAACAACAAAACAAACAAAACAACAGGGTAAGCTAGATTCAAAACATTACATCATATCAATTAAAATATCTCACATAATAATCATACAGATAACATAGATAACTTAATCATCTTAGTGTAAAAAGACCTAGACCGACTGTCTGGAATTAGAATGAATGTCGAGCTATGGCGAGAAAGGTCTGACTTTATCCAAGGGAGTTTGAAGAGTTCAGGCGAGAGTTAGACAGGAGAAACTTGAACAGGATGCTCAGTGACCTCCCCAATGAGATTGATGAGGTGTTGGTAAAGAAATTTTATGTTAATGCTTAACAACCGGAACAAAGTGGCCAAGATAGTGTTGTAATCGAGGGAAGCTGATTAAGTATAATAAGAAGTCTTTAAACACATTTCTGTCGATAGTTGTAACTCCTTCTGGCCAGCTCACACCTTTTAGCACTTTTTTGAGCGACACTCTTGATCATGATGAGATAGCTTCCACTCTATGAATTATAGGATACACCAATATGTTAGGCATCAATGGCACACCAATCCACATCCTCATGAAGCATCTAAATTCTTTGGCTCAAATGTGGAGTGCTTTTTCCTTCACCAACCTCAGGCCCAATACACACACTTCAAATATTAATCTTGAGCAGTCTTATCTCGTTTAAGGGATAATTAAGGGTTTATACATGGACATCAATGCTCTCTTTTCCTAGGATATTGCTTATACTGTTGATGCTCCAAATGTCAAGCTAGGATTTCCTACACTTATCATTGCGCTCTACAAGGACAAGGGAGTCACTTGAGACCTTGGCCACTTCGTTGAGGATATATATTTTAATTTTTAGTTGCTTTGTTTCACTTAGTTTGATTCAGTTAGATATTCAACACTTTTAATTATGCAAGAACAATTTCCTTTGAGCGAGTTATTTTGAAAATATTTTGTTGTTTAGTCATTAAATGTTTTGGATGCCTTGTTTTGTCTTTGGTATTTTGAGCCTTGAATCCATTGCATGATAACTTGTTTGATCTTGAGGAAAACATTGAAAATTTTGAGTGTAGAAATGTATGATTGTGGTTGCAAAATTGATTTCTTTCCTCATACTAATTGATTGTAACCCAGAGCATAAGGAAACTGGTAAGAGTGATATTTCTTGGCTTTTACCATGGTGTCAGCAATAAGAGCAGGCCAATCGATATCTATGTTATTTAAAATCCCATATAGAAGAAGCAGATCTTGCTTAGAACATTGAGCATGGTTAGTGGCTCTAGGACACAGTATCCACACAATCAAGTAGTGGATCACCGCTCTTCAACTTTGAAACTACCAACAAGCAGTTGCCGACAGTTCATTTGCTATTCAGGATGGTGTAGGAAAGATTGAAAAGCCAACAGGCGATTGAAGTCCGGAACACCGAGATGAACTTTCACAATATCATTCCAGATGGTGAGTTGGGCAACGTTTGTCCATACATTGTCACCCAAAATTATTGGAACGCCTTTCACCTTGGTGATTATTATCCCATCTCGATATTTTAAATTGAAGTAGAATACTCTTATGAGATCGAGATAGATGCATCCCTTTTGCTGCACTAGGTGTGTGAGACCTTGAGCAGTGTTAACTAAATGGCAAGTGTACCATATCGTTTCAAGTAATAAAAATGGTAAAACCCATTATCGTTCTTCCCATGAGACTCGAAAGGCCTTATCGTTCGTATGAATCAAAATCGTAAGACTTGTGAAAGAAAAATTAATTGTTGTGGTGAATGCAAAGACAGAAATTAAACATGCAATGAGTGATTCAGTTGACGAGAAAAGAGTATGAATAAATGGAGTTGTTGGGGTTTACAATTTCATCCAATCCGCTCTCTCTTATTTACTCCTAATTGTTATGCAAACTTTCTTGGCCTACCCTTAACCTGATCCCTCGACGGAAAGGGCCTATTACTAATTACCGGCTTGCTATCCCTAGCCTCCCCTAGCAACTAGCAACGCATTACAAACAGAAGCAAAAACAATTGGTCGTCCTACCCCCTATCCCTAGGTGGTATTGCTTAACCAAGGAATTACTCACCAGTACGTGACATTACTGTACGTTCCCGTATCAATAAAGGCAAATAATAGTTACCGAATGAGTTAAACGATAAAAGCTTTAAGCACAGTATGAGAATCCAACAATTGATAATAAACGCATATGAAAATCGTATAATTAAACAACAGTTTCAATAAAAGAGAGTACCAAAAGATTACATTGTTCCCCCAACAACAAAAGGGTTTAGTTCACCAATGTCATGGTGAACCAAGATGAAAATAATGGAAGATATGGAAAACCAACCCTAGAAAAGATGAAAAGGAGCCTAAGCATCCAAGAGATCCTCTCTAGAGAGTGAAAAGTAGGTCTGGCCGCCCTCTTTTGTCAAAAGAATGAATCTAAACTCGCACTAGGGCTATTTATAACCAAGAAAAGTAATAAAATTCAAGCCCAGGCCCATCAGAGAACCGCCCGGCGGCAGGGGTCTACCGCCTGGCGCTTGTCTTAACTCACAAGACCACCCGGTGCCAAAAATGGCCACCCGGCGCCGGTCAACTGCGCTCTGGTGAACTGGTTGACTTTCTGGTTGACTGGTTGACTGGTTGACTTTTCTACATTCTGGTTGACTTTTCTGCACTGCAACCGTTTGATCTTCAACCTTTCTTTCCAGTCATCTCCAATTCTCATCAAAACCCTGCAAAACAATGTAAAACAAGCATAATATCTCTCAAATAACTCATTTATTGAGTTTTACTTGATTTTAAGCTCATTTTAAGCAGTAAAGGGTGTAATTTAGTCCAAAAGAACATATGAAAATAACGGTTTTTCAACCGTTATCAAGCAGCAAACACATCGAGAAATTGAAAACCATAAAATCGATAAAAATCAAGGCGAATATACTTTACCTCCATGATACGTCGTTCTTGCCAAAAGTTAACATAGTCAGCATGCTTCTCTTTATCCGAAATCCATCCATCAATGGTGGCAGGACGAGGTATGGAGGAAGAAGAAGCACCTGTAATTCTTATGTGATTGAGTCTGGGTTCAACCATGGAATGAAGTGGAAGTGGTGAAGTTTTGAGAAATTGCAAAGTGATGAAGAAATCTGGGTCATATTTGTTGAGATTGTTGACAACACAAAACTCTATATCAATCTGGTTTTTCATGATGACAACACATTGTTTAATAACAGTACATAAGTTCCAATATTACATGTTCAGCTGATATGCTATACTGTTTTGAACAATGTTTGTGCTGAACATGTTTTGTTGTTTTGCATGTATGTTCCCTTGATTGATTATGTGTTATATGTTTGGAACATGCTTGTAGTGAAATGTGTGATAAAATGATTTTGATTATCTTTTGCACATTTCTAAAGAAAAGCTCACAAGTAATTTTATGAACTTATATTTGTTGTGACAAAGATCTGGTTCAGTCGACTACACTGGTATTGGATTCGACTAAGCCAAATTCTTAGTAAAGATTTTGTGAACATGTGCTTGATGAGATTTTAAGTTGAAAAGGATTTCAAAGTGTTTTTCAAGCATCAGTCGACCTGGTGGAACACCTATTCGACTGTGTTGTTGTTATTTTTGGAATTCTGTTATACCTACTTGCTCCAACGGCTAGTTTTTCAAAAGTTTTTTAAGATTGACTGACTAAGTCAACTGTCATGAATGTGCATTGAATTGGTTGACTGAGGAGCGTCCTTGTTGACTGTCTGTTATAACTGTTTTAATACAGTCGACTGAATTAGTAGAGTATTCGACTAAGAATGACAGGAAAACTATAAATAGAACAGAACATGATCTGTTTCAGAAGACTTAGTGATCTAACATTTTCATTGTCCTGTTTCAGAGTTATTTCTCAGTTTTGGAAGCTCCAAGAATTCTCTAAGAAGACAGTGGTGATCTTTCTTGAGAGAGATTCAGACTGAGGAGTCAATTGCGCATACTGTTTGATCAACATTTGCACAAAGAAGGTGCTTCTGATTTGATCTTGAAGGCTTGGCATCCTGTAAAGACTGCTGCATTTCATTGAAGGCTTGGCAACCTGGGAAGTGTGTTGTGATAGGCTTGACAACCTGTGAAGCATGCTGTTAGAAGCTTGGCATCCTGTGAAGAGTGCTGGTGACACGTTGAGGATTGTTCGACGTGGGTGTAGGTTGCAGGAGAGGGGATTCTTGCTACAATTCTGGGTTTGTGTGCAGCTATATTTGGTTTTGGGTTAGAGAGGAGATTTATATTTTTGCGTGGTGCTTCTATAAATTCCTTGCTGTAAAAACCGCAACCATTATAGTGCATTTGCTTCCAAGGTTGGAAGAACACTGGATGTAGGCATTATTGGCCGAACCAGTATAAAAATCAGTGTTTGATTTTCTCTATCCCTGCACTCTTTATTTCAGTCGACTATACCTGTTTAGCAGTCAACTACGTTTTTCCATTGCATTGAAATTTTCATTATTTGCATTTCAAGGAACGATAAAAAGCTTTGAATTTTCATACCAAGATTGCGAAAAGATTTTATTTTTGAACTAACACCAATTCACCCCCGTTCTTGGTGTAAATTAAAGCCAACCTGTTTCCTAACAATATTTGAGTGCAACAGTGTTTCTGGGTCCAAAAGAGTGACCATTAATCGTCTATATGAGGCTATTTATAAGAACAATGGAGAAACTAGCCATTTATAGCCGTTATAGAGCTCTCCAACGACTCTATTTTTTAAAATTTACGCGTGATAATAAATTATTGTTAGTGATAATCGATTATCTGCTTGATAACGGTTGAAAAACCGTTATTTTCATGTGCTATTTTAGACCAAATTACTCCCTTTACTGCTTAGAATGAGCTTGAAATCAATCAAAACTCAATAAATGAGTCAGTCGAGAGTCAAAAGCTGTTTTTAGCGATATTATGCTTGTTTTGCATTGTTTTGCAGTAATTTTGATGAAAGTAAAGAATGGAGGTGAAGATGAAGGCCTTAGACTCATGTTAGAGGAAGAAAATCAAGAAAAGAGGAGTCTAGAAACTGCCCAGCGGCAGAATTGCACCGCTGGGCGGGCAAATGCGAGGAGTTGCACCAAGGCAGCGACGCCTGACGGTTTTGCGGTACGAGGCAAACCGCCGGGCGGTGGACCCTTGACGCCGGGTGGTTTTGCGGCAGTGAGGAAAACTGTTGGGCGGCATAAGTATGACGCCGAGCGGTTGCCTGTTGGGCTCGGGCCTGTTTTCTGTTGCGCTCTTCAGTTATAAATAGCCCTAGTGCGACTTCATTCTCATTCTTTTGACAGAGGAGGGCGGCCAGACCTACTTTGCACTCTTTGGAGAGGATCTCTTGGATGCTTAGGCTCCTTTTCATCTTTTCTAGGGTTTGCTTTCCATATCTTCCATTATTTTCATCTTGGTTCACCATGACAATGGTGAACTAAACCCTTTTTGTTGTTGGGGGAACAATGTAATCTTTTGATACTCTCTTTTATTGAAACTCTTGTTTGAATTATATGATTTTCATATGCGTTTATTATCAATTGTTGGATTCTTATACTGTGCTTAGTGCGTTTATCGTTTAACTGATTCGGTAATTGATATTTGCCTTTATTGATACGGAGACGTACAATAATGTCACGAAATGGTGAGAATTTCCTTTGTTAAGGAATACCACCTAGGGATAGGGGGTAGGACGATCAATTGTATTTGCTTATGTTTGTAATGCATTGCTAATTGCTAGGGGAGGCTAGGGATAGCAAGCCGGTAATTAGTAATAGGTTCTTTTCGTCGAGGGATCGGGTTAAGGGGAGGCCAAAAAAGTTTGCATGCAATTAGATAATAATGTTATTTAAACAAGAGGAGTAAATAAGAGAGAGCGGATTAGATGAAATTGTAAACCCCCAACAACTCCATTCATCCATTGCCTAAATCTTGTCAATTGAATCACACATTGCATGTTTATTTTTTGTCTTTGCATCCACCACAATTAATTAATATTCCTTCACAAGTCTTACGATTTTGGTTCATGCGAACGATAAGGCCTTTCGAGTCTCATGGAAAGAACGATAATGGGTTTTACCATTTTTATTACTTGATACGATATGGTACACTTGCCATTCCGTTAACACTGCTAAAGGTCACTTTTCCAAAAATTGTAGAATAATCGATTACAGACGAAGATTATTCTTTTTGGATAGTTAGCGAGTTTTGGGTTTGAATGGGAATAATCGATTACTCTTTTTGGATAATCAATTATCTGCGATTAGAGGTTTTCCTAAAGCCAAAAATAATTGATTATTACCCTTTGATAATCGATGAAAAGCGCTAAGCTTACGAAAATTTGGAAAATATCAGAAATCTTGATCCTAAGACATATCTAACACTCCTAACTCTCTTCTAAGCTCATAAAATCCATCTTTAGGCAGTGCCTTTGTGAAAATATCTACTAATTGATGTAAAGTATCAATGTATTCAATTTGGCAATCTCCCTTTTGTATATAGTCTCTCAAGAAATGATGTCTAATCTCAATATGCTTAGTTCTTGAGTGCATTATGGGGTTCTTAGTTAGGTTTATAGAACTAGTATTATCACATTTCAGAGGAATGAGATGAAGGAAGATATTCAAGTCCTCCAATTGTTGTTTCATCCATTAAATTTGGGCACAACAATTGCCAGTAGCAATATATTCAGCTTCCGTGGTGGACAAGGCTACACACAGTTGTTTCTTTGAGTGCCATGAAACTAAAGAACAACCCAAAAAGTGACAAGTTCCACTAGTACTTTTCCTATATAATCTGCATTAGAATATCCTATTAAACTAGGTGAAGCATCAAAAGGATAGCAAAGTCCAAAAGAATTGGTTCCTTTAAGGTATTTCAAGATTCTCTTGACAGTAATCAAATGAGACTTTTTGGGATTAGCTTGGTACCTAGAACATACATAAACACTTTGCATAATATCTGATCTACTAGCAGTTAGGTACAATAAAGATCCTATCATACCACTAAACATAGTTTCATTTACTCCTTCACCAGATTCATCCTTATCTAAATAACACGAAGTTGCCATAGGTGTGTTTTCCTCTTTACAATTATCCATGCCAAACTTCTTAAGCACTTCTCTACAATATTTTGTTTGGGAGATAAAGGTTCCCCCCTCCATTTGCTTTATTTGTAATCCTAAAAAGAAATTTAGCTCACCCATCATAGACATCTCAAATTCACCTTGCATTATTTGTGCAAATCCTTCACATAAGAATTATCAGTAGATCCAAAGATAATATCATCTACATACACTTGAAGAATCAGGATATGTCTACCTACCTTTTTAATAAACAAGGTTGAATCAACCTTACCTCTAGAAAAGTCATTATCAATTAAGAAGGTACCAAGTTTTTCATACCAAGACCTAGGTGTCTGTTTAAGACCATACAATGCCTTTTTCAATTTATAAACATGATTAGGATATTTAAATCCTCAAAACCAGGAGGTTGACTAACATACACTTCTTCTTTTACGAATCCATTCAAAAATGCACTTTTCACATCCATTTGATATAATTTAAACTTCATCAAAGATGCATATGCAAGTAATAATCTAATTGGTTCTAACCTAGCTACTAGGGCATAAGTTTCATCATGGTCTATACCTTCCTCTTGACAATAGCCCTTTTCAACTAGTCTTGCTTTGTTCTTTGTGGTTTCCATCCTCATCAATCTTGTTTCTAAATAACCATTTAGTTCCCATGACTTGATAATTGTCTTGCTTAGGAATGAGTTCCAAAACATCATTCCTTTCAAATTGATTCAGCTCTTCTTGCATAGCAACACACCATTTATCATCTTGAAGAGCTTCCTTTATGTTCTTAGGTTCTATCTGAGACACAAAACCTACAGTTCAGCAGAAATTATTAAAATTGTGTCTAGTAGTTAACCCTTTTGATATATCTCCAATGATGTTATCCAAAGATAGTCTTCTTGGTTGTTGATAGCTTTTAGCATCAATAGCTTGAGGTTCATTTTGTAATTCCGGAGGATAGTTCTCATTTAAGTACATCTCTTCTAGAGCTTCCCTCTAATAATCCTCATCACCTGCAATAGGTTTATTTGACTCAAGAGGGTTAACCTCAAGGTCCACATTCTCATCAAAGACAACATGCATTGACTCTTCTATTAAACACCCTATATGCTTTGCTAGTTAAAGAATAACCTAAGAAGATGACTTCATCAGATTTAGCATCAAATTTACCTAGATTATCTTTACCGTTATTTAAAACAAAGCATTTACATCCAAAGATTTTCAAGTGAGACACATTTGGTTTTCTACCACTCAATAATTCATAAGGAGTCAATTTTAGAGTAGGCCTAATAAGTGTAACGCCCCGACAACTTACAGGACTGTTGACTGCCCCACATATCACCACAAGGCTTTCCAGTGTGATTTGTCATCACTCGCACACTTTCCGGGAAAACTTCCCGGAAGGTCACCCATCCCAGAATTACTCCAGGCTAAGCACGCTAAACCATGGAGTTCTTATGCAGTACGGTGTGGTTCGAGGACGAACCAAGCGGAAGCTGGTGGGCATGTGACGCCGAGCACTAAGAGGGCGGGGAGTGATCGCCGGTGCAAGAGGCACGGACAAAGATCGGCTCCTGGCAGGCTTCTAGTGGAAGGGGCACATGGACAAATCGTACATACACCGGAATGAGAGGGATTTGGAGACTGTATAGGTATGGGACTATACAGTTGAAGGATAGCTTAAAGGAATTGATTTGGCTACTCATATCACCAAAATGCATTTGCTTTTCGGTAGCCTAACCCATAAGAACTCCATGGTTAAGCATGCTTAGCCTGGAGTAATTCTGGGATGGGTGACCTTCCGGGAAGTTTTCCCGGAAAGTGTGCGAGTGATGACAAAGCACACTAGAAAGCCTCGTGGTGATTTGTGGGGGCAGTCAACAGTCCCTGTAAGTTGCCGGGACGTTACAATAAGCATCTTGTTTAGCACATAACAAGTAGTACTAACTGCATCAGCCCAAAAGTATTTTGGCACATTAGATTCATTCATAAGCATCCTAGCTAATTCTTCTAATGATCTATTTTTCCTTTCAACAACACAATTTTGTTGGGGAGTTCTAGGTGCAGAAAAATTATGTGCAATGCCATGTTCTTCACAAAATCATTCAAAAGACTCATTTTCAAATTCACCACCGTGATCACTTCTTAATGTTTTGATTTTCAAATCTTTTTCATTTTGAATGCGTTTAGCAAATGACTTGAATGCTTTAAAAGCTTCACTTTTTAAGGTTAAAAAGAAAGTCCAAGTGAATCTAGTATAATCATCAACAATCACACTAAAGCATAGTAGTTTCCACCAAAACTTTTAATTCTAGATGGACCAAACAAGTCCATATGCAAAAGTTCCAGAGGTTTTGATGTAGAAATAATGCTTTTGGATGAAAAAGAAGATTTGGTTTGTTTTCCCTTTTGACATGTTGCATATGAATGTGTGCAACTCCTTTATGCCATAGCTAAGGATTTTCCTCTTTAGCTACTAAACATGTTATGCTATGACTAGATGCACTTTCAATATCAATCAAATAAATATTATTATGCCTAACACCTTATAAAACAATGTCAGTAGAATCTTTAAAATATACAGTGTATTTATCACTTTCAAAAGTTACCTTGAGACGTTTGTCGCATAATTGACTCATGATAACTATTGAAAAATAGTTATTTTCGTTCTTCATTTGAGACCAAAATACACCCAATAAGGCATAGAATGAGCTTAGACTCAAGCAAAACACGATAGTTGAGTCACTTGAGAGTCAAAAGCTATTCTTAGCGATATTATGCTTGTTTTGCAGCATTTTTGATAAAGAAGAAAAATGGGATTGAGGATGGAAGGTCTTAGACTCAAGAAAGATGAAGAAACATGAAGAGAGAAGAGTCTAGGAACCGCCCAACGCCCAAAATCCAACGCTGGGCGGCCAAATGTGAGGGGGAGCCACTGTTTCGCGCCCAGGCGCTGCAGCCAGGCGATTTTGCGATTTGAGGCAAACCGCCGGGCGGTGGGTGACTCGAGGCAAACCATCGGGCGGCAAAAGTGTGGCGCCAGGCGGTTGTCTGCTGGGCTTGGGCCTGATTTCTGTGACGCTCCTCAGCTATAAATAACCCTATTGCGATTTCAGAGGCATTCTTTTGATAAAAGAGGGCGGCCAAACCTACTTTTCATTCCTTGAAGAAGATCTGTTGGATGCTTAGGTTCCTTTTCATCCAATCTACAGTTTGTTTTTTCATTCTTCCATCATTTTTCATTTAGGTTCACCATGACAATGGTGAACTAAACCCTTTTGTTGTTGGGGGAAACAATGTAATCTTTTGAAACTCTCTTTTATTGAAACTCTTGTTTATTTATATGCTTGTCGTATGCTTTGATTATCAATTGTTGGGTTCTCATCTGCGCTTAAAGCTTTTATCGTTTAACTCATTCGATAACTGTTGTTTGTCTTTATTGATACGGGGACTTACGATACTGTCATGAACTGGTGAGAAATTCCTTGATTAAGCAATACCACCTAGGGATAAGGGGTGTAGGACGATCAATTGTTTTTGCTTCTTCTCAGTAATGCGTTGCTAGTTATTAGGGGAGGTTAGGGATATCAAGCCAATAATTAGTAATAGGCTCTTTTCACGAGGGATCGAGTTAAGGGTAGGCCAAGAAAGTTTGCATAACAATTAGATAACAAAGCGAATTAAACAAGAGGAGTATATAAGAGAGAGCGGATAAGATGAAATTGCAAACCCCCAACAACTCCATTCATCCATAGTCTTTTTTCTCGTCAACTGAATCAAACGGATTGCATGTTTATTTTGTGTTCTTTCATCCGCAACAATTAATTTTTTTGTACAAGTCTTACGATTTCAATACGCACGAACGATAAGGCCTTTCGAGTCTCTTAGGAAGAACGATATTGGGTTTTACCGATTATATTACTTGAAACGATCTGGTACGCTTGCTAGAGTGTTAACAAGTTTTTGGCGCTATTGCCGGGGACTCGTGGTTTAACTTTTTCAAGTAGTGTGGAATGATTGAAATTTGACTAGTTTGTAATTATTGTTTATATTTTGTTTTGTTTTATTTTGTTTATTTTTCTGTAAAAGTGATTTTAGGGTGTTGTTTCTGTGTATGCAGGAAACAATACACACTAGAAGCAGAAAGAACCAGCAACCTCTTCTACAAGGGTTATCAGACATAAGGGAAAGGAGAATCAGACGTTCTTCATGTGAAAGATCTCCCTCTCCTGAAGGATTCTTGTAATCTTCACTTGATACTTCTGCACAAGACATTGAGGAGATGGCGAATCAACCTCCTCTTCCTCCAAGACGCACACTAGGGGACGCATCAAACACGTTGGGTCCTTTGCACTTCAACAACATGGCCCTACTAGCAGACAATGCAACAAAATATGGTGATGAGCCCTGCACTCATTCAGTTAGTACAGAGCAATCAATTTCATGGGTTATCAAAAGAGAATCCCTATAAACATTTGACAATCTTTGGTGAAATTTGCAATACCGTCAAGATGAACGGAGTTTCGGATGACAGGGTCAGACTCAGCTTGTTTCCTTTCTCTCTTTGAGGAAACGCTAAGGATTGGTTGCATTCATTCCTAGAAGGTACTTTTAGAAATTGGGATGCGTTGGCAAGACAGTTTGTCACTAAATTCTTTTCGCAGACCAACATCAATCAAGGGAAGTAAGAAATTTCTTCATTCAAGCAAGGAATAGAAGAAACTCTAGGACAGGCTTAGGACAGATTCAAAGGCCTGTTGAGGAAAACCCCAATCCATGGGTTTGATAACCAAGGGTGGAAACCTCACCCAAGCATGGGTCAAGGTCAATTTGGACAATCTAGGCAAGCAGGACAATTCAATAGACCACCAAAGCAACAATCACAATGGCAAAAAATATCTGCTTTATTTGACAGAACTTCAAAGCTTGAAGAAACTCTTCAATAGTTTATGCAGGTGACTATCTCCAACCATAAGAGCACTGAAGCTGCTATAAGGAATTTGAAGATATAGGTGGGTCAACTGGCCAAGAAGTTGGAGGATAAATTTGAGAAGCAATTTGGGGCTAATACTGAGGTTAACCCTAAGGAAGAGTGTAGAGCTATTGTGAGTATAAGTGGTGAGAGGGTGGAAGAGAGAAAAGAAAAAGTTGAGTTAGAAAAGAAAGAAGAAAAAGAAGAGAGAATAGGTGAGGTTGAGAGAAAAGAGAAAGAGAAGAAGAAGGGACAGAAAAAAATAGAGAAAAAGATTAAAAAGATTCTTCCTTACCCTAAGGAGTGTGGTATAAGAGAAAAAGAGAAGCAATTGGGGTGTTTTAAAGAAATCTACATGAAATTGGAGATTAAAATTCCTTTGACTGAGGTATTTGATAACGGTTGAAAAACCGTTATTTTCATGCTTATATTGATATCAAAATACACCCTTTATAGCTTAGAATGAGCCTAGAATCAAGTAAAACACTTAAGATGAGTAATTTGAGAGTCAAAAGTTGTTTTTAGAGATATTATGTTTATTTTGCATTGTTTTGCAGGGTTTTGATGAGAATTGGAGATGAATGGAAAGAAAGGTTAAAGATCAAACGGTTGCAGTGCAGAAAAGTCAGCCAGAATGCCGAAAAGTCAACCAGAAAAGTCAACCAGTTGACCAACGCCCGGCGGTGAAAATATGGCGCCGAGCGGTGGTGCGATTAAGGGGAAACTGCCAGGCGGGTTGTCAGATGGGCCTGAGCCTAAATTTTGTTACTTTTCTTGGTTATAAATAGCCCTAGAGCGAATTTAGATTCATTCTTTTGACAGAAGAGGGCGGCCAGACCAACTTTTCACTCCTTAGAGAAGATCTCTTGGATTCTTAGGCTCCTTTTTATCCAATCTAGGGTTTGATTTTCCATTCTTCCATCATTTTTCATCTACTTTCACCATGACAATGGTGAACTAAACCCTTTTTGTTGTTGGGGAACAATGTAATCTTTTGAAACTCTCTTTTATTGCAACTCTTATTTATTTATATGCTTGTCGTATGCTTTGATTATCAATTCTTGGGTTTCTCTTCTGCGCTTAAAGCTTTTATCGTTTATCTCATTCGATAATCGTTGTTAGTCTTTATTGATACGGGAACGTACGGTACTGTCATGAACTGGGGGAAATTCCTTGATTAAGCAATACCACCTAGGGATAGGGATGTAGGACGATCAATTGTTTTTGCTTTTTTTTATAATGCATTATTAATTCCTAAGGGAGGCTATGGATAGCAAGCCAGTAATTAGTAATAGGCTCTTTTCGCCGAGGGATCAGGTTAAGGGTAGACTAAGAAAGTTTACATGACAATTAGATAACAAAGTGAATTAAATAAGAGGAGTAGATAAGAGAGAGTGGATAAGATGAAATTGTAAACCCCAACAACTCCATTCATCCGTAGTCTTTTTCTTGTCAATTGAATCAATCGCATTTGCATGTTTACTTGTTGTTTCTTGCATTCAAACCAATCACTTTTTCTTTACAAGTCTTACGATTTCAATTTGCACGAAGGATAAGGCCTTCGAGTCTCTTAGGAAGAACGATATTGGGTTTTACCAATTATATTACTTGAAACGATCTGGTACGCTTGCCAATTTTGTTCAACAAGTTTTTGGCGCCGTTGCCGGGGACTTGAGGTTTAACTTTTTCAAGTAGTGTAAATTGATTGAATTTGACTTGATTTTATGTTTGTTTTTATTTTTGTTCTAATAAATGTTTTCTAAGGTTTTGTGCCTAATGTTTGCAAAATGCAGTTTGGATAAGAATTGGATTATATGGGCACTTAATTCTACCAATATGAATTCAACCACTGGTGGAAACCTAACTCAAACTTGGATCAAAGCCAGAATGGGCGAGATGTTAAGCAACAACTCTCTAGGCCAACAGAAACGTTGGGGGAAGCTGAACAACGTTTACGGCAGGAATTATTCTCTGTACCAAAAGGAACGTTGGGAGAAGCTGAACAAGTTTTACGACAGAAACTATTCTCCTTGCCAAAAGAAACGTTGGGTGAAGCCCAACAACGTTTACCACAAAAACAATCTTCTGTACGGAAAGAAACATTGGGGGAAGTTAGGGTTGAAGTTTTTGGGTATTATTAGGGTTAATACTTAAGTTAGCCCTAAAGAAGATTGTCAAGCCACTAGCTTTGAAAGTGATAAGGTTATTGATGAGGAGAAGATAGAGGAAGAAAAGATAGAAAAGAGGATAGAGGACACAAAATTGGAGAAAGAGGAGGAGAAGATTAAGGAAGAAAAGATAGAGAAAGATTTAAAGGAAGAAGAAATAGAAAAAGCAGTGGTTGAGAAAAAAGAAAAAAAGAAAATATATGCGAAAATAAAGAAGAAAAGAAGAAAAGAGAAAAAGAGAAAGTTGAGGAAGGAGATTAAGAAAAAGAGGAAGAGAGTAAAGAAGAAAAGATCATATGCAAAACCCCTTCTTCATCAAAAGAAATATCATAGGAAAGAAAAGAAATTTATGTGCTCCATGGAGATCTTCAAGAAATTGGAGATCAAAGTTCCTATGATTGATACATGGAAACATGTGCTTGGTGTTCTCAATTTTATGAAGAAATTCAACAGGAAGAAGAAAAAGAAAAGAACATCAAGCAAAGGGAGTATCAACACCTACTGAGGGGTGTTTTTATTTTCCTGTTTTTATTTTTCTGTTTTTGTTTTTCTGTTTTTTTTTGTTTTTTTTTTTGTTTTTGTCTTTCTGTTTTTGTCTTTCTGTTTTTATTTTTCTGTTTTTATTTAAAAAATAAATAAATAAATAAATAATTTAAAGAAAAAACGAAAATTAAAAATAAGATAATATTTTTACTGTTTTTATTTTTTTAGGCTAATTTTGTGCTCTAGTGCAGTGTTCTTTAGTATGTGCAGGATAAAATTTGTACTAGGAGCACAAAATCATCAGGAGGCGGATAAGGAGAACTGGTTCACCAACACCTTGATGTGAAAAGTGACAAACCAAAACCTGGCACACCAAGTGAAATTCAAGAATAGGTTATGGGTTGTCAAGACTATTAAAGCAGACAGAGCTTTTAAAGTTGGTGATAAGGAGAATATTAACACCTACTGATGGGTGTTTGAGCTTTACCACGTCAGGCTCGTGACGTTAAACAAACGCTATTGGGAGGCAACCCACGTTTTATCTTTCTTTTTCCTTTGTACTTTTAATTGTTAGTATAGGAACATTTTATTTTTGTGTCTGTGCTTAGCTTGTACAATTATTCTGATGGTGGTTTCATTTTATAAAATGCATGACGAGTTATTCAATGATGATTGAATGTGGTTGATGATTGAGAATGTGTGTGTGCTGATATCCAGGTGAATGGTTCACTAACTATATGAACAGATGTATAGTGAGTTATGATTGTAATTGTGATGCTAAGCAGGATTCATGAATGATGTGTGAGAAAGCATGTTGTGTGAGGTATTGAGCTCCAGAGTCTTTACTGATGTATGTACTATTTACAGGGAATCGTGAATGATATTGCCTTAGTCTTGATAATTGATTGAATTACATGTTTATGTGGTATGATCAAGGCCATGTTTGGAAACCCTTATTTAGCCAAATTTTCACCCAAAAAGGTTTAAAACTTTATATCCTTTTTGAACCTTGACCTTAAACAGTATGAAAACCCTTGATTTGAAAGTATTTACTTTGAGTTGGGTTGAGAATACTTGTATACATTGAAAAGCATTGAGTTCAAAGGTTGAAAAGAAAAATGCATGAACATAGAAGAAGTGAAAGGAAAAAGCATGAAAAAAAAAGAACTCAATGTAAAATCAATAAAAAGGGAAGAAGTTGGGAATAAAGGAGATTGGTAATAGAGAGAGTTTAAACTTGAACCTTTTCAATAATAAAATAGCTCTCTTAACTCAAGGATTTTGCATTCCAGAAAAAACCAATTTTTCTTGTTAGCCCAACCTCAATACAAGCCTTGGAAAAGTCCTTGTGATGGAATTTGCATGTGAACATTTTGATTGTTTTAGATGAATGGCAATGTTGTTTCATGTGACTTGTGAATAATATAGAGTTGGAGTGTCATCCTAAACACTTGAGTTATTGAGTGAAACACTTGCCTGGTGAGAATTGATAAATTTCATGCTTACATCTATGCTTAGTGGATTTGTCATTCATAAAGAATAACATCTGTTGGGAAATATGTGATCATGTGAACTGAATTGAATTGAAAGCATGCATGCATCTTAAATTGAGTCCACTGAAAATCTGAAATTGAGTAGTTCTTGTCATAAGCAACATGAATTTTGGAAGTGTTGAATTATTTGATGAAAAAGTGGAAAGCCAAGTTTTGTCTTGTTTGCTTGAGGACAAGCAAAGTTCTAAGTTTGGGGTTGTGATAACGGTTGAAAAACCGTTATTTTCATGCTTATATTGATATCAAAATAGACCCTTTATACCTTAGAATGAGCCTAGAATCAAGTAAAACACTTAAGTTGAGTCATTTGAGAGTCAAAAGTTGTTTTAAGAGATATTATACTTTTTTTGCATCGTTTTGCAGGGTTTTGATGAGAATTGGAGAATGAAAAGAAAGGTTGAAGATCAAACGGTTGCAGTGCAGAAAAGTCAACCAAAATGCATAAAAGTCAACTAGTCAATCAGAAAAGTCAACCAGTTGACCAGCGCCCAGCAGTGAAAATGACCGTCGGGCGGTGGCCAGATTCGAGGGAAAGTGTCGGGCGGTAAAATATGGCCCCGGGCGGTGGCACGATTAAGAGGAAACCGTAGAGCGGTCAAATTAGGCGTCGGGCGATTATTAGAAGTGCCTGGGCCTAAATTTTTTTACTTTTCTTGGTTATAAATAGCTCTACTCCGAGTTTAGATTCATTCTTTTGACAGAAGAGGGCGACCACACCTACTTTTCACTCCTTTGAGAAGATCTCTTGGATGCTTAAGCTCCTTTTTATCCAATCTAGGGTTTGTTTTTCCATTCTTCCATCATTTTTCATTTAGTTTCACCATGACAATGGTGAACTAAACCCTTTTGTTGTTGGGGAACAATGTAATCTTTTGAAACTCTCTTTTATTGAAAATGTTATTTATTTATATGCTTGTTGTATGCTTTGATTATCAATTGTTGGGTTTCTCTTTTGCGCTTAAAGCTTTTATCGTTTAACTCATTCGATAATCGTTGTTTGTCTTTATTGATACTGGAACGTACGGTACTGTCATAAACTGGGGAAATTCCTTGATTAAGCAATACCACCTAGGGATAGGGGGGTAGGACGATCAATTGTTTTTGCTTCTGTTTATAATGCATTATTAATTACTAGGGGAGGCCAGGGTAGCAAGCCAGTAATTAGTAATTGGCTCTTTTCGCCGAGGGATCGGGTTAAGGGTAGACTAAGAAAGTTTGCATGACAATTAGATAAAAAAGCGAATTAAATAAGAGGAGTAGATAAGAGATAGTGGATAAGATGAAATTGTAAACCCCAACAACTCCATTCATCCATAGTCTTTTTCTTATCAATTGAACAATCGCATTTGCATGTACTTGTTGTTTCTTGCATTCAAACCAATCACTTTTTTTTACAAGTCTTACGATTTCAATTTGCTCGAACAATAAGGCCTTCTAGTCTCTTGGGAAGAACGATATTAGGTTTTACCAATTATATTACTTGAAACGATCTGGTACGCTTGCCAGTTTTGTTCGATAGTATTGCAACAAGTTCCTATGTATGCTTAATTTTTTAAGAAATTCCTCAAAACGAAGAGATATCTAGATGAGGAAATTATTGAAGTACAGGGAAATTGCAGTGTTATTTTGCAGAAGGCACACTTAGGATGACAAAAGAGTGTGTTTCTGCGTCTCTTCTGTCAAAAGATACAGTGCCTAGGACGTCCAAGTCCTTAAATAGAAAACAGAAACATAGCCCAAGCCCGTATCGCCAATGCTCAACGCCCCACTTAGGGCACTCAGGTGTCGTCCAATAGGTCTTGGCACTCAGAGCCCGTAAAAGGGCTCCCAAGCATGGTGCGACTCGAAGAAGTGGCACTCAGTGTCTCCAAAAGGGCGCCCAAGAGCGAGCTCAAAGCTTTCTGCACTGAGGGCCTCAAAAAAGGGCACTCAAGCATGAGACATTGTACTCCGGTGTTGAAGGCCCCTGAAAAGGGCGCTCAGGCGTCCTGCAATCCTCCTTTCTAATGCTTTTCCAGCTCTTCCTGAGTTCAACCTCCAAATCATCTCAATTCTTGTTGAAAATAAGGAAATCTAGCATAAAATCATTAAATTCACCTTCAACTCTCTTATTAACACAAATAACAAAAAACTATGATTTCAAGCTAGTTTCTAAGTCAAAAAGGGTGTTTTTAGTATCAAAAGTAAGTATCAAATAACGGTAAATTCAACCGTTATCACGCTTGCTGGGAGGCATCCCAGTGATTTAAAAACTTTATTATTTATTTGGTGATGTAATTTAAAACTTATGTTATTTATTTTGTTTTATTTGGTTATGAGCCTACTATGGCACAACATCTACTAATGGATGTTGGGTGGTTGAGTATCTACTGAAGGATATTATGCTACCAGACACCTACAGATGGGTGTTGATGAGAAGATTTGCATCTACTGAAGGGTGTTGAAAGATTTATGGTGTTAGGGTCGTGACGTTAAACAAGCGCTAACTGGGAGGCAACCCAGTTTTCTAAACTTATCTTTGTGTGTTTTGATTTGTTTCTGCTCTAGTATGCATTATATGTGCTAAATTGATGAATGATTGTGGGGTGTAGAGAGATTAATTGTTTTGAATGAGTGTTGATGTGTGAGTTGGGTGAAAAATACATGAAAACTCAAAAATTTGGAGTTGAAGCTGAGGGCCCATGCATTGGGATGCTCAGGGCAAACTGAAAAAGAGAGGGGAGTTAAGTCATGCACGACGCTCAGCGCCATATTGGGTTTTAAATGAATTGGGCTCAGTGTAGGGTTTAGCCCATTACACATTTTTACGTCTTTAGGTCTTGCCCAAGCCCCCTCTCTTAGATTTCACTCATTCTAGCCTCACCAAACACTCTCCCTAAGAGCTCTCTTCACTTTCCCCTTCATTCTCCTACCAAAAACCCTTGTCTCCACCCACGTTGCATTATTCAAATCCATCAAATATTGGGGTTTTTGGTTACTTTACTGCAAGGGTTCGGATTCCCCTAATTCTTAAGCATTTTTCATTGATCTCTGCATCTCTAACCAAGTTCATGCGTTTTATTTTTTTCAAAAGCATTTGAAAACATGATTTTTGATGAACCATGATGTTTATGCATGATACATTGAATTTGTTGTTGTTTGAACCGATTAAAATGCTTTATTGATTGTTGCAACTGAGGAAAATGTGTTTTGGTAATGTCTAAGGCCGGCTAGGGCCATGTTTTAGAGTTGAATTGACTGTCGCTAAGGGCCCTTCTGAGGGGCGCTCAGCGCGATTCTACAGGTGCTATTTTTTGGGTTCCTGACTGTTTGCGTGTTCTTGGTTAGTTAATTATGTGTAGGTGATGTTGAGGACCCCCTATTTTGCCCTCAGCATGGATGAGAAGATTGTGTTTTGAATTGTTTTCTTTTAAGGTAATAATGCTTGATGATATCTTTGTTTGTTTTATAACTCTTTGTGGTGTAGGAATGGCTTCATCTTTAGGAAAGAGGATCAAGACTATTGGGAACAAAAGAAAGGATAAGGAGCAAATTTACTCAAACAAGTTCCTTTCCATTGCGCATGAAATTCTTAATAGTGGAAGGAAGGATACTACTGATGGAGAGGAAGGTGGGAATCATACCAGCCATGGCCACACAATTTGGTAGAGAACTGGAGAGGAGAGGATGGGAGAACCTGGCTTCTTACCCGACATCTACTAATATTGATATGGTAAAATAGTTCTACACAAATGCTAGGGCATTTGGCACTAAGAGGCGGAAATATACGAGCTACGTGAGGCGTAGAAGGATATCCTATGATGCTGCCACAATAAACAGGTTCTTAGCCACTGAGTGGACTGGAGAGCAGTGCCAGTTTGCTTTGACTGTTGAAGAGGGTCAAGACTTTGCTGATGCAGAGAGGGTGCTATGTGTGCTACTTCCAGAGAAATAGGCAGGAAGCGCCTATTCACATAAGAAGATCTTATCTAATGCCTCTGGCCAAATATTAGATGGCATTCACACATGCCAATGTACAGCCCTACTCTCATGTGTCAGACATCACAACCAACAGGGCCATATTCCTCTATTGTGTTCTCAGGGGATTGAACATAGATATTTGGCAAGTGATATCCAATGAAATTCAAAGTTGTGCCCATTCTGTGAGTAACAAGGCACCCTTGGGACACCCCTCTTTGATTACTCATCTGTGAGAAACTACAGGTGTTAATGTTTCCTCACCACCACTGGAGCGTCCAAGAAAAGAGATTGACGCCTCCTATTATACTCAGTATTGTGCATTGGATGAGGTGGGATTACCGATGCCACCACCACAGCCTCCTAGGGCACATAGGAGGGCACCACCGCCAGCTTAGGATCAACCACGTGATGCTGCTCCATTCCAGATAAAGGACATGTACATGTCCTTGATGGAGGCTAAGATGGAGGCCATATACAAAGGTGAATATGAGTTATTGAGGACTCTGACAGTTTCCTTTCCTGAGCGTCAATTCCTATCTCAAGAGGATTTCTTAGCACGTACTGGTTGGCCTGCTGGTCCAACACAAGTTGATGGTGGAGCTGGAGCAGTTAAAGCTTCAGCTATTTAGGAGGATGACGATGATAGTGATGAGGAAGAAAAAGAGGAAGAGGAAGATGATGAAGAGGACAATGAAGATTCAGACGACAATAGAGGATGAGGAGTTGAGATAGCATCTACTGATGGATGCTATCATCACTAGAGCAGGATTTTTCTCGTATTTTATTTTTATTGTTGAACTTTATTTGCTTCTGTTTTTAGAATAGGTTGATGTACTTGGCTTAAAACTTAATCTGTGATGCAATGGTTTGATGATGATATGTTTTGCGATGAGTATTACTTTATGATGTTTGATTATATTGATTGATGTTGATATGATGCATGAGATGTTGATATACAGGTGGTTGCTCACAAATATTGTGAAACAGATGCATGAGGTAAACTTTTGATTGTGATATTGAGCAAGATGTTTATCTAAGTTGTGGAACTTAAATTAGCCTGTGTGAGGATTGAACTCCAGAGTTTTTGTCAATGATTGCTATTACTTTGAAAACATGAATGACTTTGCCCAGGTTTCTATGATTGAATCACTTGTTTGCTTGTGTCATATGATCAAAGCCATCTGTGTTATCCCTTTTTAGCCAATGCATGATTTTAGCCCAATAAAAGAGAGCACAATGTGTTCTTTCCTTTGAACCTTGAGCCTTAAACATGATATGAAAACCCTTTTTGAAAATCTTTACCTTGAGTTAAGTTGAGAATATTTGTGTGGTATAGATAAAGGTTCAAGTTTGGGGTCGTTGGGAAAGTTGAAAAAGAAAAAAAAAACAAGAGAATAAGCATTGAGCAAATGAAAAGAAAAAAAATAAGAAGAAGAAAAAAATAAGAGCTCAATAAAAGGGGAAGTCGGGAATAAGTGAAAATGGTTTCTTGGAAAGAGAGATTGTGTTTGGATGATGAAATTATGAAAGGCTCTCTTAACTCAAAGATTTTGTGATCCAGAAAAACCAATTTTCTTCTTCGCCCAGCCACATTACAAGCCATAAAAAGACCTTGTGATGATACTTGCTTGTGAGTATGTTTGATTATGGTTCAATGAAAGGCAAATTTGTTTTATGTGACATTGTGATAGTGGAGTGAATGAGTCACCTTAATATACACCTTTGTGATTGAGTGAAACACTTTGTCTGGTCAGGAGAAGTTCCATTTATGCATGATTACATCTTTGCTTGGTTGATTGGCCATTCATGAGGATAACATATGTTGAATATTTTGTGATTAAGTGAGCACCACGTTGAGATTGACTGAATTAAAGCATCTGTACATCTTGACTGACATCTTTATGATTAGTTGATATGAGTAATTACTTGTTTTGGGAGAAAGAGTTTTGAAATGTGTTGAACCATTGTAGTGACTGTTTGAAAGTTAAGTTGCATTTTGTTTTGCTTGAGGACAAGCAAAGTTCTAAGTTTGGGGTTGTGATAACAGTTCAATTTACAGTTATTTGATACTTAATTGATACTAAAAACGTCTTTTTTGGCTTAGAAACTTGTTTGAAATCATAGTTTTGCTTAAGTTGTGTGAATAAGAGAGTTGAAGGTGAACTTAATGATTTTATGGTAGATTTCCTTGTTTTTGACAGGAATTGAGATGATTTGGAAGAACAGCTGAAGTACTAAGGAGTTGGAACTCAAGAAGGACTAGAAAAGCATCAGAAAGGAGGATCGCAGCAACGTTCAACGCCATTTCAGAGGCCCTCAGCGCCAGAATTCACAGTCTCACGCATGGCTGCCCTTTTTACGAAGCCCTCAGCGCAGGAAGCTTCGGCCTCGTGTCTAGGCACCCTTTTTGGGACGCTCAACACCATTTCCTCAAGTCACACCACGCCTACATGCCTTCTAAGCTGACCCTGAGCGCCATATGTTTCTAGACACCGCTCGAGCGCCCTAAGTGGGTGTTAAGACTCCAACAAGTGTATTGAATCGTATCAAGTAATATAAATGGAAAGACCAAGTATTGTTTTCCCTAGAGACTTATTGGCCTAGACAGTCGTGTGATTTGTTGATTATTTAAGACTTGAAAAAAAAAACAAAATCAGTGTTTATGATGCAGAAAGTAAATATGCATGCAAATGTTGATCAATTGACCAAAGAATACCAAGGTGAATAATGTATGAATTAATTATGTTGTTGGGGTTTCCGACTTATCCTATCCACTATCATGTATTTACGAATTCAACTCCTTCATTAATGTTAATGCCACTTTCTAATTTACTTTAAACCCGATGTCTCGGTGAAGAAATCCTACTCCTAATTACTAGTTCAAAATGTCTTGTAGCCCTAGCAACTAATCATGCATTTCATTCGCACAAAAGCTTAAAGGCAATCGGTCCTCCTATCCCTATGTCTATGTAATATTGGTCCCAAGAGAATTTCCCCAAGTCTAGATTTCCCAGTATGTGTCCATATCGACATAATCAAAGATCATGCAATTGAATGAGTTAAACAAAGCATGCATAGAGTAAAGAGGAAAAACCCTAACAATTAATGAAGTAAAGCATATAAATTAAGAATCAATTCAATACATGATAGTTTCAAAGGATTACATCGTTTTCCCAACAACAATGGAGGTTTCGTTCACCATAAACATGATGAAACTAGATGAAAATAATGAAAAGAATGAATCCTAGAAATTGTAGATTGGAGCTTCCCCATCCAAAATTTGCCTCCAAGGGGTGAAAGGAGTGTTTCTGCGCCTCTTTCTGGAAAAAGATAGACCCTCTAGGTCAACTAAATCATTATATGCTCATAAAAATAATAAGAAATTGGCCCAGGCCCACGTTGACAACGCTCAGCGCTGGAATTGCCATTCAGCAATAGGTGCGATACTTGGAATAACTTTCAGCATTGACGCCCAGGCACGTGGCGGTGATTTCACTGAAGACTCTGGCACTCAGTGGTAAAAAGGCTGCTCAGCGATGGCTGCGGCACTTGAATTTCCCTTCAGCGTTCACGCTCAAGCGTCACGCAGAGAACTCCATAACGAGGATGGCACTTAGTGGTGGAAACGGCGTTCAGCGCCAATTGCGATTCTTCTTTTGTGCACTTTTCCAGCTTCTCCTGAGTCCAACTCCTTACTACGTAAACTTCTTTCATCCAATTCATGTTAATTCCTTCCAAAACAAGGAAAACGAAGCATAAAACCAATAATACCACCTTCAACTCTCTTATTCTCTAACTTAAGCAAAAAAGCATGATTTCAAGCTAGTTTCTAAGTCATAAAGGGTGTTTTTAGTATCAAAATTAAGTATAAAAACAACGGTATTTCAACCGTTATCAGTGGGACACTAAGAGCTGGTGATATGGCCTTGGACTGTGTTTCTGTTATAATTTCGAACTATTTAAGGATTTGGACGTCCTATGCATTGTATCTTTTGACAGAATAGGCGTAGAAACACACCCTTTCACCCCTCGAAGGCGGATTTGGATGCGGGAGCTTGTATCTTCAACTTTTAGGGTTTTATCTTTCATTCTTTTCCATTGTTCATCTAGTTTCACCATGTCAATGGTGAACTAAATTCTATTTGTTGTTGGGATGATATAAACCTTTGTGAACTCTCATGTATTTGAATTGATTCTTAATTACATATGCTTCTTTCATTAATTGTTAGGGTAATTCTTCTTTGCTCAATGTTTGCTTTGTTTAACTCATTCATAGCATCATGTATGATTTGCATGAGTACCAAAGGGTATCTTACAATTCAGGTTTTGGGGAATTGCTCCCAAAAGTAGTATTGCTCAGAAGTGGGGATATGAGTTTTGGTTGTCTTAAGCTACTAATCGTAATGCAGAATTAATTATTAGGGATGCAATAAGTTGTGACCTAGTAATTAAGGATAAACTTTATTCACCGAGAAGTCGGGTTTTAAGTACTTTAGATAGTAACATTGACATTAATGATGAAGTAGAATTCGTATATAAATGAGAGAAAACTAGGTGAAATATAACCCCAACAACATATTCATCTCATAATACTAAATTCATCCATTCATCTTTGTGCTTTGGTTCAATTGATCAAATTGCATACATATTTACTTTTCTGTATTTGCATTCTAAATCAAAAGAGTTTGTTCTCAAGTCTTATTTAATCAAGAAATCAAATAACTGTGAAGGCCGAAAGTCTCTTGGGAAACGATACTTGGTCTTACCATTTTCTTACTTGATACGATTCGGTACACTTGCCGAAGTCTTAATAACTGGGCGAGTATACTTTAAGTACTACTCGCTGAGCGAATAGAGTAGTCTCGTTAGACGAGATTAACAAGGTCTAACACTAATTTTCATATGTGTTTTCTCTAGTTATGTTGTGTTAAAGGTTGATTTATGAATGATAATATGATTACTAGTTTGTGATGTGTATTTGAGAGTGGTTGGAACCAATCGAAGGAGGAATCGATGGTGATGTTGTTTAGTGTGTGCCTTAACATATGGGAGCTATGAAAGTAGGTATCTTGATATATTACAAACCATTCAAGTCATATAGAGATGAATAGGGTGGGAAAGAGAATGGCAGGAGGTCTTTACCTTGGACTTTTTATGAAATATTAATCTCATAAGATGTTGAGATTCTTGACAACACAAACTCTATATCAAACTAGTTTTTGATGATGACAACATAGTGCTTAATAACAGTACATATGTTCCAGTATTACATGTTCTTATTCTGAATTGTTTGACATATCTGTTGAACATGTTTTGATGAATTGAAATGTATGTTCCTATGCTTGATTATGTGATATTTTTGTGGAACATGCTTGTATTGAAATGTGAGATAAAATGTTTTTTATTACTGCACAGTTCAGAAAGACAAAGATCACAAGCACCTTTATGAAGTTATACTTGTTGTGACAAAGTTCTAGTTCAGTCGAATACACTCATAATGGATTCGACTATGCTAAAACTTTTGTATAGATTCTGTGAAACTGTGCTATGTGAGATTTTAAGTTGAAAAGGATTTCAAAGTGTTTTCTCATCTGGCAGTTGACAGTGTGGATCACACATTTGACTGTATTACTGTTCCATTTGGAATTTTGTTAAGCCTACACGCTCTAACGGCTATATTTTTCAAAAGTTAGTTAAGATTGACTGACTTGGTCAACTGTAATAAATGTGTATTGATTTGGTTGACTGAGGAGCCTTTGTGTTGACTGTCTATTATAACTGTCTTAATACAGTCGACTGAATTAGTAGGCTATTCGACTGAGATACAATCTGATATAACAAAAAACTATAAATTAATAGAACGCGAATTGTTCTGTAAGACTTTTGTGATCTAACATTCTCATTGTCCTGTTTCAGATTAAATTCTCTGTTTTAGAAGCTCCAAGAATTCTCCAAGAAGACACTGGTGATCTTTCTTGAGAGAGATTCAAAGGGAGGAGTCAATTACGCATATTGTTTGATCAATATTTGCACAAAGAAGGTGCTTCTGGTTTGATCTTGAAGGCTTGGCATCCTGTGAACACTGCTGGATTTGATTGAAGGCTTGGCAACCTGTAAAGTCTACTGTGATAGGCTTGGCATCCTGTGAAGAATATTGGTTACACGTTGAGGATTGTTTGACGTGGGTGCAGTTTGCAAAAGAGGGGATTCTTACTGCAATTCTGGTTTTTGTGTGTGCAGCTATATTTTGGTTTTGGGTTAGAGAGGAGATTTATATTTTTACGTGGTGCTTCTATAAATTCCTTGTTGTAAAAACCGCAACCATTATAGTGCATATGCTTTCTGGGTTGGAAGGACACTGGATGTAGGCATGGTTGGCCGAACCAGTATAAAAACTAGTTTTTGGTTTTCTCTATCCCTACACTCTTTATTTCCAGTCGACTTTTTTTGTTTAGCAATCAACTGCATTTTTCCGTTGCATTGAATTTTCATTACTTGCATTTCAAGGAATGATCAAAAGCTTTGCATTTTCATCTCAAGATTGCGAAAAGATTTTGTTTTTGAACAAACATCAATTCACCCCCCCCCCCTCTTAGTGTAAAACGAAGCATACCTCTTTCCTAACAATTGGCACCAGAGCTGGTTTTCATAAGATATTTGAAAATTCAGTCGACTCTATTTTTATTCTATTCGACTGTAAAACCTGGGGATGGCTTCAAATTTTCAAACTTTTGGTGAAGGTGCTTCAACAAATAGACCACCTCTGTTTGTTGGTGAAAATTACCCTTTTTGGAAAATTCACATGCAGATCTTTCTTGAATCGCAAGATAAAGGAATTTTGGATGCCACTTTGAATGGTGCATATGTGCCTACAAAAATTGTTGATAATGAAATTGTTTTGAAACCTTTTACTGAGTAGCCTACTAATGAAAATAGAAAAGCTCAGTATGATGTTAAAACTAGAAATATTATTGCCTCTGCACTAACAATTGATGAATTTTTCAGGATATCCCAATGCAAGTCTACAAAGGAAATGTGGGATGTTCTAGAGGTAACACATGAAGGGACGGATACAAGAGTATGAATTGTTTAGAATGAAAGCTGGTGAAAGCATCTATGATGTCCAGAAACGATTTACTCATATTGTAAATCACCTGATGGCTCTTGGCAAAGTCTTTGACAAAGAAGAGATCAACATCAAGACTCTGAAAAGCCTGAACAGGAATTGGCAACCAAAAGTCAATGCAATCTCTGAATCCAAAGATCTTACAACTATGAATATGGCTACCTTGTTTGGCAAGTTACGAGAACATGAGTTAGAACTTGGTAGACTGAAGGATGAAGAGGAGATTGAAGAAAAGAAGTTCATTGCTCTGAAAGCTACAAGCAAGAACATCACTGAAATAGAGATGGACGACAAAGAGCTGATGACTCTGATGGTATGAAAGTTTATTCGACTTATGCAAAATGATAGTCAATTGTCTAACCATGTAGGTTAAAGCAAAAAGAAGAGCTTCAGCACAAATGTTGTCCAGTGTTATGAATGTGGAAAAGAAGGTCACATCAAGTCTGACTTTCCTGAATTACAGCCAAAGCAGAAAGGAAAGAAAAGATTCCCTCAAGGCAGAAATATAAGAAGAAAAAGAGCATACATTGCTTGGGAGATCTCTGAATCTGAAAGTTCAAGTGATGAGGATGCTTACGAAGAGGAGAAATCCAACATATGTCACATGGCTGGAACTGAAAAGGATGAGTGTGACAGTGATGATGAATTTGAGAAGCTGCCTATAGAAGAGAAATATCAGTAGTTGATTGAGACATTCAGAGAACTACATGTTGAAGCAATGCGACTGGATACAAGGTTAGTCGATTGAACTCTGAGAAAAGAGATTTTGAAAATAGAATTAATAACCTTGTTGCAGAGAATGAAAGATTAGAAAAAGAATTGAATGAAGCTTTGTTATCTGCTAGGAATTGTTAAGTTAAAATTGTTACTCTCGAAAAAGCTTGTGAAAATTGTCCTACACACATTGAAAAGATAGATTACTTGACTAGCACGCTAGCTAAGTTTACTCAAGGTAGAGACAATTTAGATGTTGTATTAAATTCATCTTGCAGAATTAATAATAGACAAGGAATTGGATACAAAGCTCACTCTAACAGAACCAATGCTAGGAATTTATTGAATTAAGAAAACCTGCTAGAAATGCATTTTTTTACTGCAGATGTGTTGGTCATACTGTTAGAAATTGTTGTTACAGAAATGTTGTTGTTCCTCAAGGATTATGTGTATGGATACCAAAGGAACATGTAACAAGAACTAAAAATCAAGGACCCAAAGTCGAATGGGTACCAGCAACCAAAACTTAATTGTCTTGCAAGATATACAGCTGATGCAGAATTGTTCTCAAGGATGAATCATTTATGGAACATATCAAAAACCTTGAGTGTCTACAACTGGTAAATCTGTATCTATCTGCTGCATCATGCATATATTGATTGATTGTTGTTGTATGATTGTTTGTGCTATGTGCTTAACTGTTTGAGTGGTTGAATTTGGTTGAAAATGTCTTTTATGAGTCAAAGTCGACTCCAATATTAATTCAATCGACTGAGTCATTTGAATATATGAAAAAATCTGTTTTTGAACGTTAAGATTTAAACTTAGGGTTTAAGAAAAATCCTTGGCACGTTGTCCTTCTATAAATGAATGTGATAGTCTGAGGCATCCACATACAACTTGGTAAACAAACCCTTTGTCTGATTCTGGTGTAATCCTTCCATCTTTTCTGCTCAATGGCTGCATCATCATCAACACCAGGAAAACGTCCTATGTCTGCAAGAAGAGAGCCTGATCCTTTTGGATGGTTCAGTGACGATGATCAGAGAACTGATTTTATATGCAAATGGGGATTCAAAGAAGTCTTGAGGCATAAGTGTGCAAATATTGCATTCTATAAGTCAAAGTTTTGTAGAACTACAAGGTGAATGCTATCCAAACTTAGTCAAAGTGTTCTACTGCAATCTCAAGAGGGAAGGAAACAATCTGATATCGAGAGTAAAAGGAAATGATATTGTTATAAACAATACCATTTGGGAAAAGGTTGCTGGCCTACAAACTGTAGGACTATCTTCCCACCTTGGAATTGCTGGTTATGACAACAGACGACTATACAACACTTTGCTAAGAAAACCTGATTCTTCAAAGTATTCTGATGATTTCAACATTAGAAATCTTCAAATGGATGAGTGCTTATGTGCCTATTTTATGATGTGCTTATGGACGACTGCTTACCAGAGAAGATGATCACACTTTACTTAGAGATGAAGACATATATCTAATTTCCGCCTTATCATCTAGAATTCAAACGAATTGGGCGTTTGTTGTTCGTGATCACATGATGAAGTTTACCAAAAGTCATGGATTATGTCTACCTTATGGAGTACTCATCAGCAAGATATTAAGGTTACAAAAAGTAGACATCACAAATGAAAGAGTCATTCACTGCAGGAAATGCAATGTTATGGAAACTCAATTCCTGGACTCAGTTGGAATTATCAAATTAAGAGATGAATGGACAATGATTGATGATATTCCATCTATAGTTGAATTGGATCCTCTTAAAATTGATGTAACAGGATATAAATTTCATGCATCAAGCATCTTTGAAGGCCATCTAGATAGAAGATTTGATCGACTGGAGAACAAACTAAACATGATGCAAAAATCTTTATCGGATCTTCACAAGAAAATAGACTATGAACTCAAGATAAAAGCTTTTGAAGAATCCTCCATTGGTGATACAGACAGTGGTATAAATAGTGCTGACAAGACGATTGAAGAATCATCTGAATCAGAATAGTGCCTTGTTTATCAAAGTTATGTGTTGAGTCCTAGGCTAAAGTCTTTCATTTTGTGAAATGGCATATAAAGCCATCTTTTGTTGGTTTCTTTGTTTTAATTGTATTTCCTTGCTCTTGCACCACCAATGTAATATCTTTTAATCCAAGGAAATGAAATTAGTCATTTGAATCAATCCATTTACTTAACTGGTTGAATAATATCTAATACTCTGTTTGATTGATTCGATTGTGCTATGTTTGAAGTCAACTATGCTTAAACTGTCATGCATTCTTACTATTGACTTCTATTATGATATGATTAAATTCTTGCTTAACCACTATGCTTGATCTAGAAAAGGTTGTTGAAAGGTTTTGCAGGAATGACATTGCTTTGGACATCAACAATTGGAATTAAGCATTTGCAAAACCAATGCATTCGATTGATGATTTAAGCATTCGACTGCATCTAAATAGGTTAACAATTCCAATTCTGGAATTTGATTCTATCCTTACTGTCTGCTAAAATCATTAATATTATGCTATTATCTCTGCTCTTTACATGTTCAAATATCTGATTTGAGATAATATTGTGAGATTGTTGATATTTGTATCATTGCATGTACATTTGATTTGATAATTTGACTATCATACAAATTTGTGCTTAAACTGCTGCTTAAACTGTGAGATTCTGCATTGTGCACTCAAACTATTTTTGATATTCATGCATAATGACAGGGGGAGTATCACTGTTTTACACATTGTTTCATCACACACCTATATTTCAGGGGGAGTTTAAACTGTTTTGTGATGAACTTGTGATTTGTGAGAGCATCATTATACTTTATGATAACGGTTGAAAAACCGTTATTTTCATATGCTATTTTAGACCAAATTACTCCCTTTACTGCTTAGAATGAGCTTGAAATCATACAAAATTCAATAATGAGTCAGTCGAGAGTCAAAAGATATTTTTAGCGATATTATGCTTGTTTTGCATTGTTTTGTAGCAATTTTGATGGAAGTGAAGAATGGAGGTGAAGATAAAGGCCTTAGAATCAAGATAGAAGAAGAAAATCAAGAAAAGAAGAGTCTAGAAACCGCCCAGCGACAGAAATACACCGCTGGGCGGCCAAATGCGAGGAGATGGCACCAAGGCAGGGGGACACCTGGCGATTTTGCGATAAGAGGCAAACCGTCGGGCGGTGGACCCCTAACGCCAGGCGGTGGAGCGATAAGAGGCAAACTGTCGGGCGGCATAAGTGTGACGCCGGGCGGTTGTCTGCTGGGCCTGGGCCTGTTTTCTGTTGCGCTCCTCAACTATAAATAGCCCTATTGCGATTTCATTCTCATTCTTTTGACAGAAGAGGGCGGCCAGACCTACTTTTCACTCTCTAGAGAGGATCTCTTGGATGCTTAGGCTCATTTTCATCTTTTCTAGGGTTTGTTTTCCATTTCTTCCCTTATTTTCATCTTGGTTCACCATGACAATGGTGAACTAAACCCTTTTGTTGTTGGGGGAACAATGTAATCTTTTGAGACTCTCTTTTATTGAAACTCTTGTTTAATTATATGATTGTCATATGCTTTGTTTATCAATTGTTGGGTTTCTCTTATGCGCTTAAAGCTTTTATCGTTTAACTCATTCGATAACTGTTGTTTGTCTTTACTGATACGGGAACGTACAGTACTGTCATGAACTGGGGGAAATTCCTTGATCAATGAAATACCACCTAGGGATAGGGAGGTAGGACGGTAAACTGTTTTTGCTTTTGTTCGGTAATGCGTTGCTAGTTGCTAGGGGAGGCTAGGGATAGCAAGCCGGTAATTAGTAATAGGCTCCTTTCACCGAGGGATCGGGCTAAGGGTAGGCCAAGAAAGTTTGCATAACAATTAGATAACAAGCTTTTTAAACAAGAGGAGTAGATAAGAGAGGGCGGATAAGATGAAATTGTAAACCCCCAACAACTCCACTCATCCATACTCTTCTTTTGTCAATTGAATCAACCTCATTGCATGTTTATTTTTTGCTCTTGCATCCACAACAATTAATTTTATTTCTTTACAAGTCTTATTATTTTAATTCACACGAACGATAAGGTCATGAGTCCTTTGGGAAAGAACGATATCGGGTTCTATCGATTTTATTACTTGAAACGATCTAGTACGCTTGCCAGGGAGTCAACACTTTACAAACTGCATATCTTTATGATGCATCTCTGTTTTCCAAAACTGCATAAATATCTGAAGCATTCCTTTTTTGTTAATGCACAAAGGGGGAGAGATATACATGAGTTTATGAAAGCAAGTCTATATGGGGAGAATTGCTGCATCATACTTTATCTGCTTGATATTTTTGCTGTATATGCAGAATAAATGATCTGCTATGATTGTTTCTGATATATGTTTTTTACTCTGTCATATGTGGAACTGTACAAACATGGTTGAGTTATTAATCATGGTTGTGCATCATCAAAAAAGGGGGAGATTGTTGAGATTGTTGACAGCACAAACTCTATATCAAACTAGTTTTTGATGATGACAACACAGTGCTTAATAATAGTACATATGTTCCAGTATTACATGTTCTTATTTTGAATTGTTTGACATATCTGCTGAACATGTTTTGATGAATTGAAATCTATGTTCCTATGCTTGATTATGTGATATTTTTGTGGAACATGCTTGTATTGAAATGTGAGATAAAATGTTTTTTATTACTGCACATTTTAGAAAGAAAAAGATCACAAGCACCTTTATGAAGTTATACTTGTTGTGACAAAGTTCTAGTTCAGTCGAATACACTCATAATGGATTCGACTATGCTAAAATCTTTGTACAGATTCTGTGAAACTGTGATGTGTGAGATTTTGAGTTGAAAAGAATTTCAAAGTGTTTTCTCATGTGGCAGTCGATAGTGTGGATCACACATTCGACTGTATCACTGTAATATTTGGAATTCTGTTAAGCCTACACGCTCCAACGACTATATTTTTCAAAAGTTGGTTAACATTGACTGACTTGGTCAACTGTAATAAATGTGTATTGATTTGGTTGACTTGGGAGCCTTTGTGTTGACTGTCTGTTATAACTGTCTTAATACAGTCGACTGAATTAGTAGGCTATTCGACTGAGATGCAATCTAATATAACAGAAAACTATAAATTAACAGAACGCGAATTGTTCTATAAGACTTTTGTGATCTGACATTTTCATTGTCTTGTTTCAGATTGAATTCTCTGTTTTAGAAGCTCCAAGAATTCTCCAAGAAGACGGTGGTGATCTTTCTTGAGAGAGATTCAAAGGGAGGAGTCAATTGCGCATACTGTTTGATCAATATCTGCATAAAGAATGTGCTTCTGGTTTGATCTTGAAAGCTTGGCATCCTGTGAAGACTGTTGCATTTGATTGAAGGCTTGGCAACCTGTGAAGTCTGCTGTGATAGGCTTTACATCCTGTGAAGAGTGTTGGTTACACGTTGAGGATTGTTCGACGTGGGTGCAGATTGCAAAAGAGGGGATTCTTACTACAATTCTGGTTTTTGTGTGTGCAGCTATATTTTGGTTTTAGGTTAGAAAGGAGATTTATATTTTTGTGTGGTGCTTCTATAAATTCCTTGTTGTAAAAACCGCAACCATTATAGTGCATTTGCTTCCTGGGTTGGAAGAACACTGGATGTAGGCATTGTTGGCCGAACTAATATAAAAACCAGTGTTTGATTTTCTCTATCCCTGCACTCTTTATTTCCAATCGACTTTATCTGTTTAGCAGTCAACTATGTTTTTCTGCTGCACTGAATTTTCATTACTTGCATTTCAAGGAAAGATCAAAAGCTTTGCATTTTCATCTCAAGATTGCGAAAAGATTTTGTTTTTGAACAAACACCAATTCACCCCACCCCCCCCCCCCTTCTTGGTGTAAAACGAAGCCTACCTGTTTTCTAACATAAGAGGGTGATAACCTCTGCATTTATGACTCTACAGAGTATAAATACTATTACGGGCGCACACTTATATTGAATACATATGTCAAAGCGTGTATTCGAATAATTGAGTCTAAAGTCAAATGATTACATATTTATGAGTTATAGAATGTTATAAATGTCGAACTAATATGTGATGTGCTAAATTGTTCATGAAGTTTTCCTTTGTGCGCTAGTGCACCCTATTGTCTCTTTTGTTGTCTTTGATGTGTTGTTTATTTCTTTTACACCTTATTGGTGTGAATAGATAAGAGATAGGGATTGAAACATTTCTGGTGAAAGATGGTAATGTTGCATATCGTCTTCTTTGTTGTCTAATTATTGCATTTAACTCTTTTGAATATATTTATTATTATAGTTATTAACATCTTATTTTATCAGTGATAAACTATTAAAATTAATATGTTACATATAGCATTACTAACCATTTAAAGATTAAGTGAGTTCCACTTAAAATATATTTAATTTAATTCCAAAAGAAAACCAATTGCAATGTGATATCATATTTTCAAATTCAATAAATATTCCTCATCTCACCCCTTTAATAAACATTTTTTTTTAAATAATATAAATGCTAATGCAATTTATTAGAGAAATTAAAAATGAAAAATTAATATTTCACTAAAAATTGAGAATGCTATCCAATTTAGAATTTCCTTAAAGTTAAAATTGTAATAATTTTATGCTCTTTTATTGATGCGGGTTATGATAAAATTAATAAATATTTTGTAACGATAACAGTTATTTTATACAAGTTGGAAGACTGTTTCAAGTGAAAAATATTTTATAATTACAGAAACACTAAATAATTTATTTTAACACTTAAATTAAATATATATATATATATATATATATATATATATATATATATATATATATATATATATATATATATATATATATATATATATCCAATTTGGAAAGTTGTTGGTCCCTTGCGTCCCGCCACCAATCTGCTAAAAACGTAGATGGGGACTGGATTGACCTAATCTTATAAATTTGTCGGAAACCAAAATCAATAGAGATTGAAAATAAATTTAAAAACAAAAAAGCACACATTTAAATGAAATGATAAGCTAAATGCCAATGGAAATAGAGATAGAAAAATAAAATAAAATATATATTTGCACTTAGATTTTTATAATTTGTTTGTGGAGTAAAAGTGTGTTTATTTTAGCTAGTTTTTTAATATTTATACTTGACCAAAACAGAAATCTTTTAGCAAATTGAGCTTCTTTTTCATTGGCTTTAAACATTTTGTCAAAGGCTTTTGAAATTACATGTTAGGTGAAAATACTCTTTATCTCATCGAAAACATTTAAGGAAAAACTGTTATCCTTTCCCACTCACAATGCCTATATCTCATTTTTTTTCTATTAAAGAACTATTTTACAACATTTGAACATCATCTACATAGCAGTGATTAATCCATAGTAGTATTTATAATCATTATTATTGATTGTAGAGTAATTTTAGACCAATCGTAAAATGACACATAAATAATGTTCAAATATTGTAAAAAAAATATTGTCTGAATATCATTATCCTTTTTTTTATTACAAATTTTATTTAATTATTAATAACGTTTTTGATATTTTAAGTAAAAAATAATAAAGTTTAAGAAACACTAACAAATTCATTTTTCTCCAAAAATATAAAAAAAAAAACGTCGTATGAAAATTTATTCAAATATAACTTTTGTAAATTTATCAATTAAAGATTAACTAATTTCACTAAACACTTTTAATTCAATAAAATAACATCATTTTACCAATCTTTGTAATACCAACATAACCATTATTATCACATTAAATATGTTTAGAGATCAATCAAGAATCAATTTCATTCCAAAAAATCATGATGATGCATGAAAAAGTAAAAGCAACTATTGGTTGCACCCCTTGACCACCAAAAACTAATTGATTATTTCATTCCATAAAGTTAATCCAAACACACTAAATGATATTTCAAAGTTTTCCTTTTTTGAATTTCTCTGCTAAGATCAAATGCGTAAATCACCAAACTTGTCCTTCTTTTCTGTGGTTCTTGAAGTAATTAAACTCTTGAAGAAATTCTAGAAATACTAAACATACATCGAAGGATTGGTTGTAGAAATACTAAACATACTTCTAGGATTCTTTGTAGTTTGTTAACTTTGAAAGATAACACTTGAAGAATGATAAATCAAAGTTAACTAGATTAAATGCTATAACAAAATACCTGCATATATATACATAAAATTGGCACAAGATGTTCATGCTACACATTAAGATCATGTATGCCAAATTCAGAACCTAACACAGTAATCATCACCAAACAAGACAAAGCTAAAGCATGGAGATGAACAGAGTCACCACCCCTTCTTGGCTAAATTGTTCTTTTCTTCCAAAGCAATTTGCTTTGCCCTCAAGATAACAACCAGGACACTCACCAATCCTTAGACAATAGAAATGGGAAATATTTAAAGTAGTAAGTAACACACAACTGTAGAATCTTAGAATCTAGATGGGTGGTGAATCTCATTGAAAAGCCTAAATACATAAGAAATTACATAAACTAGGTAGTGAGTTATGAATCACCTTTAAAAATATAAGGTAATAATTAGTTCAGCATCTCCAAGTTGAAACTGTGATGAGTTCTTTCCTCTGCCAGCAAAGAACAAGAGATGAGTGCTTTCTCTCCAATTGGAATCCCCTAACAGGTGCCTTCTGCACCAAGCACTCAGCTTGAGCTTCTGTGAAGTTGCTAAATGTGAATGGAGAGAAACCATATTGAAGAAACATGTTCCTCCAAGTAGGAAGTTTTTCTTGTGAACGAAGGGGACATGTTATGGTTTTCTTAAGGGATGGTAAAATGAAATGCTTTTCAATCTTTTGGAGGACATCGAGGTTGACATTCACAGCATCAAGTGATTCAAGTAAGGCTGAGTAACAATGAAGAGCATGGACTATATTGGTGGAAAATGGTGCATCCAATTGGTCACAATTTCTATCAAGAGTGACTACCACTTTTGGCCTAAGCTGCTTCAGAAAGCGAAGGACTAAGGGAAACAATGTAGGGTAGTTTGTGAAACAGGAAAGTGGCATGTTCACAGCAGTTGCTTCATTATCATAGTACT
Source organism: Vigna mungo (assembly GCA_036885675.1). Lineage (NCBI taxonomy): Eukaryota > Viridiplantae > Streptophyta > Magnoliopsida > Fabales > Fabaceae > Vigna > Vigna mungo. The sequence goes on along the minus strand of CP144698.1, from coordinate 9,968,677 downwards.
GAACAGAGAGTGGACATGAAGGAGAGCTCAATGACTCAATGCTTAAGACATTGAGCTCAAAAGACATGTTGATGTCTTTGGCGTATTGGTTTAACTTTTCTTGAGTCACATTGAGCTCGAACTCATCATAAGAGAGGGGTGACACAATGGCTGTGATTTTGAGGGAAGGCACACCATTAGTCCTCATGGCAAGTGCTTGCATGAAAGAAGACCATTGCACTCCAAACCCAATATCAAAATCGATAATGTGAATACGATCAAACCTTTCCAAGGCTTCAATGATGGCTTGGTTACTGGTGAAGTTGGCAAACTGAATGATAGGTGATATCTCAGAAAAAGACTTGTATGCTCCGATTTTGAAAATGGAAGTGATGGGTGAGAAAGCCAAGACATTGTGAGGATTTGAATGAAGCAGAGACAACAAGGCCTCCTTCATGTAGAAAGCAGCCCTCTGAAAAGGCCTACCAATTGGGGAGAGCTGGTGATTGAGCCGCGCCAATATCCCTTGCGCATGAACCGGATTCCCAGCTTCTATCAGCTCAGCAGTTTTGTATAACTGGTCAAATATAGCCTGCTGAAGCTGGTGGCTTGCATCTTCTCCGGTGGAACTAGCCTTCTGCGGTTTAGCAGATGGCACAATCTGTGGTGGCATGTGATGAGGAAACAATGGAAGCTGTGTTTGTTGCCTCCTGCCAAACATCTCTTGCCCAGAATCCAAAAGGGGCAACCTTGGAGCCTGATAACTGTACCCAGCAGGCTCAAAAACAGGGCGCTTTGCTGGATGCTGAGAGAAAACTTGCTGTTCTTGCAATTGGGGGTACATCATTGGCACAAAGAAAGATGGGTTCTCAGAGAATTGAACTTGAGTCTGGTTTAACTCAAACTGGGGATTAATGACTTGAGGCTTCTCATCCACCTCTCCAATCACTTGCTGCTGAGAGTTAAACCCACCAGGAGATGTTGAGAACAACAGAGAATTGTTACCAGAAACAGAAAACATGGATTCTCCAACAGACAAAGAACCAGTCTTATTACCATTATGGCCATCTATATTCTCAGCAATAAAAGGGAAACCAGGGTAATTCCCTGAAGGATCAACAATACTTACCATATTCAACCCTTGATCCACAACACCAAAACCTGCATTGAAATCAACGGTTTGCTGAGAGCCACAGCCACTGCCCTGGAAGAGCTTGCTCAAACCTACAGAAGGGTCTTCGGCATCTGCCATGATTAGTCTCAGAATGGATTGATCTTGACTCTCCCAATCCTCCATTCTCACTCCACATTTTTCTGTGCTAGTTTCCAATGCTGTCTGAGGAGGGTTCTGAGAAAGGATTGGGGTGTAACAAGTGGTGTTATTGGTTGAACCACCACTGCCACCCTTGCTGATGGTGTTGCTGCTGCCAAGGGAAGAGGACATGGTGGAAGAGTTTGGGCTTCTTCTGGAATCAAGAACTGAGGTGGGCTCAGTGCTGCCCACATAGCAATAATCCTCTTTGTCTATGGTCCACTTTGCTTGTGGATGATGCAAAAGCAATGAAAATGAATCTGAGCCTGAAGAAAAATCCAACACTCCCTTCCCTTGAAACTCCTCAAAAGGAAAGGTCATCGCCTTCATCTAAGAAAGTTAACTAACAAGAGTGTCAAGTGCCCACAAAACCAACCACCCCCAAAAGGCTCCAGTTTCTTCAAAAGTTAGCACCTTTGTTCAAAACCGGTTTCAAAGCAGGTATTTTTTAACAAATGGGGTTGGCCTACAAAACCAGAAACAAACAGGGCTTGGAAAATGAAGCAAACTCAGATGCTAAAGTTCAGAAAGGTGAAATTTTGGGCTGCAAGAAGGCTCGGAATTTTGGTGGGATATTCAAAATTGGTGATGGACACTAACTCACATACAGGATTCCAAAGATGAAAACTTGAGCATCCATAAAGCTTGCCTTTTTCTTTCTGGATCTGTGGCTTGTTATGCTCCAAACAGCAGCAGTGAAGGAAGAAAGCCATGAGTGTGATTCTTCTTTGTTGCTTGTTTAAGAAAATAAAGAAAAAAAAAAACCAAGAAGAAGACCCCTTGAAGAACACCCTCAAAGCTTGTCCTTTTCTTTCTGGATCCGTGGCTTATTAAGCTCCAAATAGTTGTTGAAGTAAAGGGAGGATGCCATGAATGTGATTCTTTGTTGCTTATGTTTTCTGTGGGAAACACTCTGTTACTTGTGTTTTCTGGGACGGAGTGCTCTCTTTCTCTCTCTATCACTGTTTCTACTTTATTTTTTAACTTTTTTTAGTTTATGTTGTCTATGTTGTCTGCACAGTAGTTTTTCTCCATTTGCCAATGTTGCTTTCATCTCACTGTGTTTTCCCATTCTCAAATGTAGCGCGTGAGATCACATATCTCTTATTTATTTATTTATGTAATTATTATTTTTAGGTCATGCTCCATATATGCATAGTCCACATACTACATCTACAGGCATAGTGCTCACTGCATTGCAGGGTGGCAATTTTAACTTATACCAATATCATATGATATTTTGATTTGGTCAATTGTTTGAACTTGCCTGACTAACTTTGTAATAATAGTCTTTCATAAATAGCTTTAAATAAAATTAAATAAGTTCCCTACCCTTACATATAGATAAAATATTGAAACTCATTAAAAAAAGTTATTTTCTCGCTAAAAAATACTATAAATTATCATTTTGAATAATTTCACACTCTTAATGAATATATTGTTTTTACGATAACAAATATGACTATTAATAAAATTTATTTTCAAATAAATTAAAAAATTAAAAATTATTTGAAATTGAATAATTAATTATTGATGTTTTAAAGAAAATTCGAAAAAAAAGTTAATAATAATAAAACATTTCAATCCAAAACATTAAAATAAAGAAACCCTTGAATTCTTCTATATAACATTTCGGTATAATTTTACTATTGTGGAAAATAATGATGACACAACTAAAAGTTGTGTTTGATAAAATAAGAGAAAAAAAAATATGTAAGTTTGAAAATTTGCAGAACCTAGTATATTATTTATACTTTATGTTTGTCAAATCAATCAACTTATACACTGTTGAAGTATTTTTCTCTATTTTTCACCTAATTTCATTATGTCAAACAAATAAATAATTAATTTTTATTTTATAGTATTTTTGTAACTTAGTTTTGTATTTATATTCTCTTTATTTTTCCTTTGTCACTAGTGGATGTGAGTAGGTATACTTGTGAACGTGTAGCTAGAATTGGATTATTATACTTGCTAGCATGTTAAAATAAAGTAATGTCCCTAACAAGTAAGAAAAGAGAAAGAGTGTTATTTTTATGGGAAGAGTAGTTATTGAGATTCCTCTCTAGATATTAAGATAAAATGATTATCTAAAATTTGCAATAAAATTAAGAAAAATCTCATAATAACGTTCGACAATAATTGCTGTTTAATTAGCCAACCTACTATTAGAAGCAATATATATCATGTGTTGTCATGCTTTTACTATCATTCCATAGCAAGACATCATTATGCTTTGCCATGGCACTATGTTTCTGTGTTGACATCTTAGGACCATGTTTGGTTTCTAGTTTCCTTTCAATCTAAGGTCCTTTGTCAGTGTTTTTTTATGCTATTTTTAGTCTAGGGAAAAGAAAATAGAGATGAAAAAAAAAAGAAAATGATTTTTTAAAACAATAAAAGTTCATTTTTAATTAAAAGTTCATTTTTAAATAAAAATTCCATTTTTATATCATTTCAAAATTTTCAAATTCAATACTTTCTCATTAGTTTCTTTTTTTCTCTTTTAAGACTTATTAATATAACTTTTGATACATTCATGGTGACTTTATAGGTTTTTAAAATGAGTTGAGTTATAAATGAGTTAATTTAATTTGGTTGACTTTTTTTTAAAATCTCAAATTTTTTAATATGATTTAATTCATTATGAGAATTGATTTATTTAGACACTGTTTGGATTAGGAAGCATATTTTAGAGAGAATGAATGAATTTTAGGACATGGAAAGTAGATTATGAAATTATTTGGATTAAGATATTTGAAGGAATGATTCAAGAGATTTTAATCAAAAGTTTGTGAATTTGTGAATGATAGGATAAGTATGATAGATTAAAAAAATATTTTAATTGATAAAAATGAATGTTTAAAACTTTTTGACTTTATAGCAAAATTTAAAGTATAAATTACATGGAATCAAACAAAACACTAAGTTTTCTACATAAATTACTTATTACAAAAGTTTTAACGTAATAAACAAGTCTTCATGAAGGTCTTCTTACAAAGTGAACACTTGAAACTTAATTTTAGGCATCATCAACACTTTTATGCTTCATCTTTTTGCTAACATAGAGGACACTAGAGAAGGCTTATTACACAATATGTCATCATTCTTGTTGATGGATCGGTAAGTGTACTGAATCGCACAAGTAATATAAAATGATAAGACCAAATATCGTGTCCCAAGAGACTCTCGGCACTAGACAGTCGTGTGATACTCGATTAATTAAGACTTAGAGAAAACGAGATCATTGGTTTTAGATGCCAAAACAGAAAATTAAATATGAATGTAATTGATCGATAACAGAGTAGCACAATGATGAACGAATGTTGTTTAATACGAGATGAGTATGTTGTTGCGGTTAGATTTCACCAAGTTCCCTCTCATCTATGTAAGAATTCTTCTTTATGCATTAATGTTAATGTCACTCACTAAATCACCTAAACCCGATCCCTCGGTGAAATAAGCCTGTCCTTAACCCTAGTTCATGCAATTCATAGCATTCCTAGTGATTAATTGTGAAGATTAAGAGCTTTAAGACGACCAAGACTCATACCCTCATCCTTGAAAAATATTACTCTGGGGAGTAATTCAACAAGAACCTGAATTGTAAGGAACCTCCTGGCACTCATGCAATTCATAAATATTCTAATGAATGAGTTATACACAACAAGCATTGAAACAGATGAATTACTCTAACAATTAATGAAAAAGCATATATTATTAAGAATCAATTCAAATACATGAGAGTTCACAAGGTTACATCATCCCCCAACAATAAATAGAGTTTAGTTCCCCATAGACATGGAGAAACTATGGAGAAACTAGATGAGCAATGAAGAAGAATGAGATAGAAAAACCTTAGAAATTGGGAATGGAAGCTCCTGCATCCAAAACCGCCTTTAGAGAGTGAAAAAGTGTGTTGTTGCGCTCCCTCTGCCAAAGATACAAAACCTAGGACGTCTGGATCCTTTAAATAGAGTGAAACAGAAAAGAAAACGAAGTCCGCCCCATGTCGTTGGCGCTCAAACGCCCCACTTAGGGCGCCCGGGCAGTGAGCGGCAGTCCTTGACGCTTAGGCCTCCAAAATGGCGCCCAAGCTTCGTGCCTTCGACGCTTAAGAGCCCCAAAAGGGCCGCCCAGGCGGTGAGCAACACTCTTCTACCCTCAAGCCTCCAAAAAGGGCACCCAATTGGGTGAGAGTATTGAAACATCACATGATTAAAAGTGCATTAAAAAGATCAATTTACTTACCTTATGCATTATTGGTAAGTAAGATTCTTGAAGAGCAAGGAGTTAACTTGGTAGGAGAAAGAAAGTCGAGGTGTAACTGTATAAACATAATAAATCAGAATACTCTGGTTTCATTTGGGCTGACAAGAACACTGAGAGGATGGTGCTTCAAAGGTGAAGAAAATTTATTATATCAGTATGGAAATACTTCTATCACACCTGAACAAAGAAACATCGCACACTCCAACAACTGTTGCATAAATTTTGCTACCAATCAACTTCAGAATATTGAGAACAAGCTTGATCAGCTTGACGAAAAAGTTGACCTGTTAATACGAAAAGGAATTGAAGAAGAAACAAATGAAGGAAACATTATGCACTCTCATGTGTAACATGGGATTAGTTGGTTGAATGATGTGATCTGAGTTATGATAGTCATCAGTCTGTTTTCATTTTGTATGGCTTATAATGCCATCTTTTGTTTGTTTTTGTTCCTTGTTTGGTCTATCAATGTAATATCTTCTTTTAAGGAAATGAAATCAGTTGTTTGAATCAATACAGTTACTTTAATTTGTTTCACATTGTTTGACCTGGTCACTGCACAACTTCCACAGATATGGGTCATCCCAAACATAATACTTAGCATCACTCTTAATTTTAGCAATCTGAGCACGTGATGCTAAGGGAGGAAAAACAAATGCAACCAAGTAATTCACAATATGTGCAAGCCAAGGAGTAGGGTGAGAGAAAGAAATCATCAACAAACTCTCATCCTGGATGGGCAACACATGAGCCTGATCCCCAGCTCTCTCAATCCTGCTTAGGTGATCTGCAACCAAGTTTTGTGCTCCATTCCGGTCTTTAATCTGCAAGTCAAACTCCTGGAGTAGTAGCACCCACCTGATCAATCTAGGCTTTAACTCAGCCTTTTTCAATAGAAACTTTAGAGTTGCATGGTCAATATATACAATAACAGGAGGACCAAGCAAATACAACCTAAATTTATCTAGGGCAAAAACAATTGCCAACAACTCTTTCTCAGTCGTGGTGTAGTTTGCTTGGGCAACATCCAAAGTGCAGGAAGCATAGTAGATCACTCGAGGCAGCTTATCAATTTTTTGTGTCAAGATAGCTCCCAAGGCATAATTTGACGCATCACAATGAGCTCGAATGGGGCTGTCCAATCTGGTGCCTGAATGATTGGAGTGGTGGTCAAAGCTTCCTTCAGGCAGTCAAACACCTGCTTGCACCTGTCATCAAACTCAAAGTCAACATCCTTCTGTAACAGTCTGGACAAGGGAAGCGCCTTCTTGCTAAAATCCTTGATGAAGCGCCTGTAGAAAGCTGCATGTCCAAGAAAAGATCGAACCTCTCGCACGCAAGAGGGGTAAGGCAACTGCGAAATCACAGATATCTTAGCAGGATCTACCTCTATTCCCTTTTCAGAAATGAGATGCCCTAGAACCAAACCTTGTTCAACCATGAAGTGACATTTCTCAAAATTGAGAACAAGGTTTATTTCTATGCATTTTTGCAACACTTTTTCCAGACTATCTAAGCATGCATCAAAAGAGGATCCATAAATAGTAAAGTCATCCATAAACACCTCTATTCAACTCTCAAGAAAGTCGCTAAAAATGCTAAGCATGCACCACTGGAATGTACCAGGGACGTTGCATAGGCCAAAAGGCATCCTCCTATAGGCAAAAGTGCCAAAGGGGTAGGTGAATGTGGTTTTCTCTTGATCCTCAGGCGCAATGTTTATTTGAAAGTAACCAAAAAAACCATCAAGAAAACAGTAATGGGATTTACCTGCCAGGCGCTCCAGCATCTGATCAATGAATGACAGGGGGAAATGGTCTTTCCTGGTCGCTTGATTCAGCCTCCTATAGTCAATGCAGACTCTCCAGCTGTTCTGCACTCTTGTGGGAATCAACTCATCCCTTTCGTTTTTCACAACCATGAGGCTAGTCTTCTTGGGCACAACATGTATGGGGCTCACCCACTGACTATCTAATATGGGGTAGATGATCCCAGCTTGCAAAAGCTTCGTCACCTCCTTCTTGGTAACGTCCATAATCACAGGGTTTTGCCTTCTCTGCGGCCGTCTCACTAGCTTTGCCCCATCTTCCAACAGAATCCTATGCATGCACGTGGATGGGCTAATACCAGGGATGTCCGCCAAACTCCAACCTATGGCCTTCTTATGCGCCTTCAACACATCAAGCAACCTCTCCTCTTGAACAGAATCAAGGGAGGTGGAAATGATCACCAGTTTCCTCTCATCATCCTCCAAGTACACGTACTTGAGGTTTTCTGGGAGCTGTTTCAGCTCAAGAGTGGGTTCCTGCAAGTCAGATTCAAGTGTACTTCCTGCAACGTGGTTAATGCATTCTGACTCTAAAGAATGAACAGGTAAAGGCAGAAAACCCATCTCATCGCAATCCAGATCAATATCCATCACAGGTATATCAACAACATCATCAATATCATCCAAATCATAAAAAACACGCATATCATCAATAACCTAGACATCATCAATAACCTGGACATCATCAATAACCTGGACATCATCAATACCCTGGACATCACAGTTCTCATCCAAATCAACATCCAATTCAACATCATATTCAAATCTTGATTCAAACCCAGATATTATGCATGAATGTACAGAAGATAGAAAAGATTGTTTCTTCTCATGCATAGAACGAAAATAATCAACAATAAACTCATCAACAATGTCATCCAATGTATCAATTCTAAACACTGAATGGTCCTCAACTGGAAATTTCATGGCATCAAGAATATTAAAATGTACAACAATATCAGCAAACTCGATAGATAATGTCCCAGCATACACATCAATCTTGGTACGGGCAGTTTTCAAAAATGGCCTGCCTAAGATGATGGGGGCGGATCCATGAGAGAAACCGTCCTCCATTTCCAACACATAGAAATCAGCAGGAAATATCAATTCACCTACCCTAACCAAGACATCCTCTATGTAACCTGTTGATAACGGTTGAAAAACCGTTATTTTCATGTGCTATTTTAGACCAAATTACTCCCTTTATTGCTTAAAATGAGCTTGAAATCAAACAAAACTCAATAAATGAGTCAGTCGAGAGTCAAAAGCTGTTTTTAGCGATATTATGCTTGTTTTGCAGCAATTTTGATGGAAGTGAAGAATGGAGGTGAAGATAAAGGCCTTAGACTCAAGATAGAGGAAGAAAATCAAGAAAACAAGAGTCTAGAAACCGCCCAGCGGCAGAATTGTACCGCTGGGCGGCCAAATGCGAGGAGTTTGCACCGAGGCAGCAACGCCTAGCGGTTTTGCGGTAAAAGGCAAACCGCCGGGTGGTGGACCCCTTACGCCAGGCGGTTTTGCGGCAATAAGGCAAACCGCCGGGCGGCATAAGTGTGACGCCGGCGGTTGCCTGTTGGGCTCGGGCTTGTTTTCTGTTGCGCTCTTCAGCTATAAATAGCCCTAGTGCAACTTCATTCTTATTCTTTTGACAGAAGAGGGCGGCCAGACCTACTTTTCACTCTCTAGAGAGGATCTCTTGGATGCTTAGGCTCCTTTTCATCTTTTCTAGGGTTTGCTTTCCATATCTTCCATTATTTTCATCTTGGTTCACCATGACAATGGTGAACTAAACCCTTTTGTTGTTGGGGGAACAATGTAATCTTTTGATACTCTCTTTTATTGAAACTCTTGTTTGAATTATATGATTTTCATATGCGTTTATTATCAATTGTTGGATTCTCATACTATGCTTAAAGCTTTTATCGTTTAACTCATTCGGTAACTGATATTTGCCTTTATTGATACGGAGACGTACAATAATGTCACAAAATGGTGAGAATTTCCTTGGTTAAGCAATACCACCTAGGGATAGGGTGGTAGGACGACCAATTGTATTTGCTTCTGTTTGTAATGCATTGCTAGTTGCTAAGGAAGGTTAGGGATAGCAAGCCGGTAATTAGTAATAGGCCCTTTTCGCCGAGGGATCGGGTTAAGGGGAGGCCAAGAAAGTTTGCATGCAATTGGATAATAATCCTATTTAAACAAGAAGAGTAAATAAGAGAGAGCGAATTAGATGAAATTGTAAACCCCCAACAACTCCATTTATTCATACTCTTTTCTCGTCAATTGAATCACTCATTGCATGTTTATTTTCTGTCATTGCATTCACCACAACAATTAATTTTTCTTTCACAAGTCTTACGATTTTAATTCATACGAACGATAAGGCCTTTCGAGTCTCATGGGAAGAACGATAATGGGTTTTACCATTTTTATTACTTGATACGATATGGTACACTTGCCATTCCGTCAACACCTGTCGGATGGGTAACACTCCTATTGGCTAACAGAATGACCACACCCGTAGGCTGTAATGGACCAAGAGACAGAGATTTATAAATAGACAATGGCATGACATTTATAGATGCACCCAGATCCAGCATAGCATTTTTAAACTTACTATTACCAACCACACAAGGAATGCAAAACGTACCTGGGTCCTTGCACTTTTCAGGAATGTTCAGGACCGACTTACCAATAAGAGCTGATACATTCCTCCCCATGTTGATCCGTTCATTGCCCTTCATCTTCCTCTTATGTGTGCACAACTCCTTCAAGAATTTGGCATATTTTGGTATCTGCTTGATGGCATCGAGTAGAGGTATGTTCACCTCTACCTTCCTGAAAGTCTCCAAAATTTCCCTATCCACCTCTTCAGTCTTTTTGCTAGGAAGTGCCCGTGAAGGGAATGGAAGAGGGATAGGTCAGTCAACCAATGGAGAAGGTGCGACAGTGGTGGTAGAGGTGGAGGAGGGAGAAGGTCCACCTGAAGAAGATCCACCGGCTGAAGAAGAAGATCCACCAACCTCAAATGCCCTGCGTGGATGATAACGGTTGAAAAATCGTTATTTTCATATGCTAATTTGGACTAAATTACGCCCTTTATTGCTTAGAATGCGCTTGAAATCAAACAAAACTCAATAAATGAGTCAGTCGAGAGTCAAAAGCTGTTTTTAGCAATTTTATGCTTGTTTTGCATTGTTTTGCAGCAAAATTGACAGAAGTGAAGATTGGGAATAAAGATGAAGGTCATAGACTCAAGAAAAGCGAGAAAATCAAAGAAAAGAAGAGTCTAGGCACCGCCTGGCGGTAGACCCCTGGCGCCGGGCGGTTTTGCGGCACGAGGGAAACCGTCGGGCGGTGGTGCGATTCAAGGTCCACCGTCGGGCGGCAAAGTGTGACGCCGGACGGTGGTCAGCTGGGCTTGGGCCTATTTTTCTGCTGCGCTTCTCACCTATAAATAGCCCTGTTACGAATTCCAATTCATTCTTTTGACAGAGGAGGGCAGCTAGACCTACTTTGCACTCTTTGGAGAGGATCTCTTGGATGCTTAGGCTCATTTTCATCTTTTCTAGGGTTTGCTTTCCATATCTTCCATTATTTTCATCTTGGTTCACCATAACTATGGTGAACTAAACCCTTTTTGTTGTTGGGGGAACAATGTAATCTTTTAATACTTTCGTTTATTGAAACTCTTGTTTGAATTATATGTTTTTCATATGCGGTTCTTATCAATTGTTGGATTCTCATACTGTGCTTAATACCTTTATCATTTAACTCATTCGGTAATTGATCTTTGACTTTATTGATACGGGGACGTAAAATAATGGCACGAACTGGTGAGATTTTCCTTGGTTAAGCAATACCACCTAGGGATAGGGGAGTAGGACGACCAATTGTATTTGCTTCTGTTTGTAATGCATTGCTAGTTGCTAGGGGAGACTAGGGATAGCAAGCTGGTAATTAGTAATAGGCCCTTTTCGCCGAGGGATCGGGTTAAGGGGAGGCCAAGAAAGTTTGCATGCAATTAGATAATAAAGCTATTTAAACAAGAGGAGTAAATAAAAGAGAAAGGATTAGATGAAATTGTAAACCCCCAACAACTCCATTCATCCATTGCCTAAATCTCGTCAATTGAATCACACATTGCATATTTATTTTCTGTCATTGCGTCCTCCACAATTAATGAATTTTTCTCCGCAAGTCTTATAATTTTCATTCACACGAACGATAAGGCCTTTCGAGTCTCATGGGAAGAACGATAATGGGTTTTACCATTTTTATTACTTGATATGATTTGGTACACTTGCCAACCCGCTTACAGTGGACTGTCATGGTCGTCCTCTCTAGGACAAGTGGCAGGCACGGGTGTAGGCGTAGAAGCGGGCTCGAAAGGCACAACTATCTGCTTCCCCGATCTAAGGGTAACGACACTCTGATGAGTCACTATTTTATCGACTTCACTTAGCTTATCGTACCGAATTTAATAAGGGAATTGTGCTTAATTGTCCGGTATTTTCCCGTATTTACTAATTGTGCTTAATTTGACCGGAAATTCTAATTTTAATTAATTTGAATATTCTGAGCTAATTATTTGCATTGTTAATTACAAGAAAATTGTTGGATAATATTTTGAGACATTTGGAGAGGCATTCGTTTGCACATAGATATTATGCTTCAATTTGAAGAGGTTGGCTGCCATATTTTTAGGCTGGACTGTCATGGCCCATTGGAATTAATAGCAGCTGGCAGTTAGAAGGACTTTTTATCACCTATTTTTCATTGCTTGGGAGAAAGAAAAAAAAACACACAAGCTGCTCTTTCATTATTTCTTGCAAGCGTTAATTCATTTATTAGAAGGCAAAACATTTATTTTCACTGAGGAAAGGAGAACGCGCTGTTTGGAAGATTTTTTTTTGCCTTGGAATTTTATTTATTCCATCACACGGTGAATGCTATGAGGCAGCCATTTTATCCTTGCTTGTAGGAAGAAAAAGCTGCACTGGCCATTTTATTCCGGTAGCCATTATTCTTGGAGCAGCAACATATCACACGACCCGAATAAAAGCTGCAAACGGTCCAATAGGAGAGCAGCTTGAGCGGGCATCATTTATCTCATCCAAGCATCAAACATGACCCAACAGCTTTGGAGCATTCAACAAGCACCTCAGCCCATCACGCTCTAGCTGCATCTGATTTGATTGGATATTAGCTTTCAAAGTCCAACAATTGCTGCTACAACTTGCACACATACATTTTGAGTAAAGGAAAGTGGGCAGCCCATTAAGTAAAAGGAGTGTGGTGTCATGCCTTTGCCTGCCACGGAGAAAGGGGCACATTAGCAAAATATTATCTCCTAAGTAAAGGGTGCAACCAGCAAAGAACTGGCAATACACACAGCCCACATAAGACACGGACAGCTGCAGCACGAGGGAGGATTTCATTGGGTGGACAATAAAATAGTAGGGCACCTCGGGATTGAGGGGTACACAGCCGCCATACACAGACTTTGCAAAAATGGAGGGTGATGTTGTTTGAAGAAGAGAGTTTTGGCTGGAGGACTGCAACGTTTTTAGAGAGCCGTCAGTTGGAGACTACCGAGGTTTCTTTGGCTGCAACGTTTCTAAATTGTAGGGGTCTGAAGCAATTTTGTTGACGGTATCCTTCAAGTGTATGAACGTGGTCTCAATGAATGAAGAAATAGTTTTCTTTTTCTTATTTAGTGAATGAATGCAACTTGAGTGGAATTCAATACTTTTTCATTGAATATTTTTATTCTCTTGATTCCAACGCTAATACAGAAGTATTGTTTGGCATTGAATGTTCATCTTTATTCCATGTCGGTACGCTGCCCTTTTCAATTCAGATTTATGCATTTTGCTTGAAGCCATTTTGCTTGTAATGATTGGACGTTGTGGGTGGCTTAGTGTAGCTAGCTTTCACTTTTATTTATTGGATGAATAAAGACATGATTTGATGGGAGTTGGTGAGCAGGGCATCTACGATCTTGCATTTTATTTTGCTTTTAAGTGGTAACTCCATTTCAAGTGTCACAGTAACATATTGACTTCCTTTATAGCAAATGAATATTCATTCATGTGAGGGATAAAGCCACGGTCTAGGGATGTTTAAGTTCATTTTTTTTTATTTTGCTTGCTTTAAAAAAATGAGAATGGAAAAAAAAAAGAGATTTCTTTTCATTTGAAGTTGGAGATGTCACGTCCAGTACACGTGATTTTCAATCTCATTTTCTTTGTGTTCTTGTTATTTATTTATTTATTTTTTTACATTGGTGCCATGATAAATTGCGTTTAATGTTTAGTTCTAAGATATATTTTCTCTTGATCCAAGCTACATTCTCCATTTAACTCTTTAGCTTAACCATTTTATATCCATGCAATTATATTCGGTTGTATTTAATTGTCATTTTTAATTTCGCCATTTGCATTCACAAACTTTTCACAAACCCCCCACTTTTACTGCGTGTTTGACCTAAGCCTCGAACCACAGTTTGGTCCTTGAGAGACGACCTAGGAGTCACTTCCTAGCACTATACTGCATTTCTTATATGCACATCAAATTTGCATGGGGTGCGACACCCATCATGAATCAACCCAGGTTTTCTCTAAACTTGAAATACCACTTGATTTGCCTGAGTTGTTCATGCATTCAGATATTCTTGATTCTGCTGCAGATTCACATGTTAGTGATGACTTGGATATATAAGCTGTGAAAACTGAAGATGTTTTAGACTTAGGATTAAATGTTGATCTTTCATAGTTTTCTGAAAATTTTACATGTAGTTGTGAATCTGCTTCTTGCTCTATTTGTGTTGAGATCAATTCTGTGATACAACCAGCTTCCAACTTTATGATTGGTGATACTACCTGTGAATCTGATGAAAATATTGAGGAACAGGCAGATAGGAGTACCACCTTTGAGATAGGTAGACCACTTTCACCTTCCTCCACTTTAGCCACATCTAGGGAAGTGGAGGTAAACATACCTGGGATAGATTCTATTGTTGATGATTATGTTGATGATGGGTATGTTGATGATTGTATTGTTGATGAGCATGTTTTTAGTTCTCCCTCTCTGCATGATGAGAAACAACTTTTGCCATCTTGTATGAATGTTTGTTCTCCATGCACTGAACATGAATTTGAGACTGTTGTTGATATTGCTTCTGAATTTGAAATTGTTTCATGTTCTGAAGGTTTATCTGCTGTACAGGCTGTTACATTAGGATTGGGTGTTATACCCCTGCATGTTATTTCTTTGGAACCATATTACACTAACCATGTTGCAGGAGGTACACATGAGTTTGATCAACACACACCCACAGTGGAAGACAAGGGTGCCAGTATACACAAAAGCTTGAAGATTAATATGCACCAGCTAAACCTGCTCATCAACAGTCAATTCTTCTTAGATCCAGTCGTGGAGGACATCTCCCTGCTAGATCAAATTTAGAGACTGAAGCAATTCCTCTTCAACACTTCCTTGCTAAATTCTATGGTGGAAGACATCTCCCTGAAAGTCCAAAATTGGCAACTGCCACCATGATTAGGGGAGTTTTCTTTTCCCTTCTCCTCCCTTTCCCGCTTTTATTACACTTGTCCATGATCTTTTGACTGTTCTGATGGTTAATCTGATGATTGTGACACACTGAGGACATTGTGTAGTTTAAGTGTGGTCTATTAGGGGAGAATTCTATTTTCTTTGTCAGTTTTTGTTTTTCTACGTTAATTTTTTTTGTTTTCTAGGTAGTTTTGTTGTGTCTTGTGTACAGTTTTACTTGTTTCTCTTGATTTCTGGACTTTGTTTAGGTTGTCGGTTTTTCCTCCACTTCAGTGATACTCTGATTTGCTTGAAATTCTTGTTTTTCTTTGCTTGGGAAGATGATTATGATGTTTGAGAAGGTGATTGATTGTGATAGAAATACCCTGTGTGAGATTTAAGCCACTTGATATTCTTTCTTGTGTGTGATATGTCTCTTGATTGCTTGCACATATGCCTTGGCTTGACTCTTTTTGATGATTCTTGATTGATATGCATGTTTGGAAGTGATAAAGGCAGTTTTGTTCTTGAGCCTGTCTAGCCAAATGAGCCTACCTTGTTGTGATCCTTTGATAGCCCCTTTGAGCCTTTACTTTCCCCATTTTCTTTGTTTTGAAGCTCATACACTAGCCCTAAGTGAAAAACCATGATTTCCGTAACCTTAGGGAATTTTGGAGCTTCGGAATTGTTTTGGGAATAAGTGTGGTCTCCCTGGGGATTCAGATGAATTGACTAGTTGGTTCCTCTTCTTGCTTTTGTTTTTGAGAATATGTTGTGTATATCGTGTCTTTTAGAGTTGTGTTCTGAAAAGAGAGAAAAAAAAAAGAGACAAGATGAAAAAAAAAAGAAAAAAATTACAGAAAAATGAATAAAAAAATTTGTGTGAATGATGGAGTCAAGAAGAGGATTGAATTAGAGGTTTTGGGTGTGTTTGAATGTGTTTACACTTGTTCCCCATTGCTCCTCTATTCCCTTGGTTTGTAACTTTTCATCCATATCATATCCTCCCTTGTCCTTGGCCCCATTACATCCATAAAGACCTTTTTATTTGAACATGCATATGTTTTTGAGTGTTGATATTAGAGGCTTGCCAAGTCTATTTGTATTTGTTTTCTTGAGTGCATTGAGTTGAAACTGTTTACCCTAGACATTTGAGAGAAACACTGATAGTGTGCATCTGTGAGGTTCTGTTGCTTTTGATTCACCTCTTGAGCTGACTGATCATTTTGTCATGCTTGGAATTGCTTTGATGACTTCATGAGTATCTATTTTCTCTGATTCTGTGTTAGATGCTGTCTACTTCTTTTCTCTGTCCAGATTTCTTGAGGGCTGTGTAATCCTGTTTCTTCCCTTGTGAGTCTTTATTTCTATGTGACGAGTCTGTGTCAATTCCCTGATACCCGTTGAACTGTTTCATGATTTGCATCTTAATTTTGCCTAGGAGTGCAAAAGACTAAGTGTGGACTATTTTGATGAGTCAATATTTTATCGACTTCACTTAGCTTATTGTACCGAATTTAATCAAGGAATTGTGCTTAATTGTCCGATATTTTCCCGTATTTGCTAGTTGTGCTTAATTTGACCGGAAATTCTAATTTTAATTAATTTGAATATTTTGAGCTAATTATTTGCTTTATTAATTACAGGAAAATTGTTGGATAATATTTTGAGACATTTGGAGAGGCATTCGTTTGCACATAGATATTATGCTTCAATTTGAAGAGGTTGGCTGCCATATTTTTAGGCTGGACTGTCATAGCCCATTGGAATTAATAGCAGCTGGCAGTTAGAGAGGACTTTTTATCACCTATTTTTCATTGCTTGGGAGAAAGAAAAAAAAACACACAAGTTGCTCTTTCATTATTTCTTGCAAGCGTTAATTCATTTATTAAAAGGCAAAACATTTATTTTCAATGAGGAAAGTAGAACGCGCTGTTTGGAAGATTTTTTTTTTGCCTTGGAATTTTATTTATTCCATCACACGGTGAATGCAATGAGGCGGCCATTTTATCCTTGCTTGTAGGAAGAAAAAGCTGCACTGGCCATTTTATTCCTGTAGTCATTATTCTTGGAGCAGCAACATATCACACAGCCCAAATAAAAGCTGCAAACGGTCCAACAGGAGAGCAGCTTGAGCGGGCTTCATTTATCTCATCCAAGCATCAAACATGACCCAGCAGCATTGGAGCATTCAACAAGTACCTCAGCCCATCACGCTCCAGCCGCATCTGATTTGATTGGATATTAGCTTTCAAAGTCCAACAATTGCTGCAACAACTTGCACACATACATTTTGATTAAAGGAAAGTGGGCAGCCCATTAAGTAAAAGGAGTGTGGTGTCATGCCTTTGCCTGCCACGGAGAAAGGGGCACATTAGCAAAATATTATCTCCTAAGTAAAGGGTGCAACCAACAAAGAAGTGGCAATACACACAGCCCACATAAGACACGAACAGCTGCAGCACAGGGGAGGATTTCATTGGGTGGACAATAAAATAGTAGGGCACCTCGGGATTGAGGGGTACACAGCCGCCATACATAGACTTTGCAAAAATGGAGGGTGATGTTGTTTGAAGAAGAGAGTTTTGGCTGGAGGACTGCAACGTTTTTAGAGAGCCGTCAGTTGGAGACTACCGAGGTTTCTTTGGCTGCAACGTTTCTAAATTGTAGGGGTCTGAAGCAATTTTGCTGACGATATCCTTCAAGTGTATGAATGTGGTCTCATGGAATGAAGAAATAGTTTTCTTTTTCTTATTTAGTGAATGAATGCAACTTGAGTGGAATTCAATACTTTTTCATTGAATATTTTTATTCTCTTGATTCCAACGCTAATACAGAAGTATTGTTTGGCATTGAATGTTCATCTTTATTCCATTTCGGTACGCTACCCTTTTCAATTCAGATTTATGCATTTTGCTTGAAGCCATTTTGCTTGAATGATTGGACGTTGTGGGTGGCTTAGTGTAGCTAGCTTTCACTTTTATTTATTGGATGAATGAAGACATGATTTGATGGGAGTTGGTGAGCAGGGCATCTACGATCTTGCATTTTATTTTGCTTTTAAGTGGTAACTCCATTTCAAGTGTCACAGACACATATTGACTTCCTTTATAGCAAATGAATATTCATTCACGTGAGGGATAAAGCCACGGTCTAGGGATGTTTAAGTTCATTTTTTTTATTTTGCTTGCTTTAAAAAAATGAGAATGGAAAAAAAAAAGATTTCTTTTCATTTGAAGTTGGAGATGTCACGTCCAGTACACGTGATTTTCAATCTCATTTTCTTTGTGTTCTTTTTTTTTATTTATTTTTTTACATTGGTGCCGTGATAAATTGTGTTTAATGTTTAGTTCTAAGATATATTTTCTCTTGATCCAAGCTACATTCTCCATTTAACTCTTTAGCTTAACCATTTTATATCCATGTAATTATATTCGGTTGTATTTAATTTTCATTTTTAATTTCGCCATTTGCATTCACAAACTTTTCACACCCCCCCCCCTTTTACTGTGTGTTTGACCTAATCCTCGAACCACAGTTTGGTCCTTGAGAGACAACCTAGGAGTCACTTCCTAGCACTATACTGCATTTCTTATATGCACATCAAATTTGCATGGGGTGCGACACCCATCACACTCACATTCTTCGGGTTCTGCACAGTCTGAGATGGTAGCTTATCAGAATTTTGAGACTGCGCCTGGTTAAGCTGAGTAGTCATCTGACCCATCTGGTTAGTGAGACTCTGTATAGAAGCTCTAGTCTCCTACTGAAACTGCAGGTTCTGCATTGTCATCTGTCTCACTAACTCTTCCAATAAAGGCTCAGATGAAGAAGTCTGGGCAGCTGGTTGGGCAGGTGCCTCTTGCTGTTGTTGTTGCCTCTAATTTTGTTGCCTCTGATTTTGTTGCATGGGTGGAGGCACATATCTGTTGAGGCCTCTAGTGTTCTGGAAAGGTGGTGCCTGCTGCTGATGCTGTGGCGCATTGTTCCACCTAAGATTGGGGTGATTCTGCCACCCTGGGTTATATCTGTTACTGGACAAATCATGATTTTGCTATTGTGGCTGCCTGTTGTTGTAGATGTTTGTAGCATCAGCTTGAGGCGCATCAGAGGTAGCTGAGTGCTGCAAAGAAGGACAAGCATCTGTATAGTGGTCACTAGAAGGACAAATAGCACATAGTCATGCAATAGATGCAGATAAGCTGCAGGTCTCTGGTTTGTTGTCAACTGTGTCACCAACTTCGCAAGAGAGTCAATCTTGCCTTCCAACTTACTTTCAACAGCTGATAAAGACTGGGCAACAACATCATGTACGCCCCTCACCACAATGGCATCATTCTTGGCGCTAAATTGTTGGGAGTTGAAGGCCATCTTCTCAATCAATTGCCTGGCCTCAATAGGTGTGGTGTCTCCAAGTGCTCCACCATTGGCAGCATCAATCATAGCCCTATCCATGTTGTTGAGGCCTTCATAGAAATACTGAAGAAGGAGTTGGTCAGGTATCTGATGGTGAGGACAACTTGCACAAAGTGTTTTGAATCTCTCCTAATACTCATATAAGCTCTCTCCACTAAGCTGCCTAATCCCAGATATGTCTTTCCTGATAGCTGTGGTATGGGATGCTGGGAAAAATTTCTCCAAGAACAGCCTCTTCAGATCATCCCAGCTAGTGACGGATCTAGGCGCCAAACTGTACAACCAATCCTTAGCAGCATTTTCCAATGAATGAGGGAATGCCTTCAAGAATATGTGATCTTCAGGAACATCATGCGGTTTCATAGTGGAACAAACAATGTGGAATTCCTTCAGATGCGTATGTGGACTCTCACCTGCAAGACCATGAAACTTGGGCAACAAATTTATCAGTCCAGTCTTGAGAACAAATGGAACGTCCTCATCAGGATATTGGATGCACAAGCTTTCAATATCGAAATCAGGTGCCGCCATCTCCCTAAAAGTCCTCTCACGAGGTGGAGGTTGTGCCATATTGTTCTCAGTATGAAAATCAGAATCAGAATCAAGTACAAATGCAACAGATGCAGTAGATGCACTATGCACAAAGTACTCAGCAGTGGATTCAGACTCGGCAGTAGGATGAATAGTATCTAATGGAACAGACTCAAAAATAGACTCTAAAGACAAATTCCTAGAATGCCTAACTAACCTATGAAACGTCCTATCAATCTCAGGATCAAAGGGTAGTATGAATCCAAGATTTCCTCTAGTCATGCACTAAATCACAACACCCTGTAATCATGAAACAATAGCACAAAAATTTCAAACCACAGAAAACAACACAAGACAACACAACTCACACAAACAAGAACACAACACAAGACTTAAAACTGAACCGTTGGTCCCCGACAGCGGCGCCAAAATTTGATGAGCTGTCGCAACCCATACAAATTTGATTGCATAAAAGAATGCAATATAGTGCTAGGAAGTGACTCCTAGGTCGTCTCTCAAGGAACAATTTTGCGGTTCGAGAATCGAGTCTAACACGAAGGGGTGGTTTTGAAAAGGTTGTAGTGAATACAGACGAACTAACTGAAATCCAAAACACAGATGCAGACAAAGATGTAAACACAAATCTAAAGAAAACGGTTTCAAACAAAAACTAAAGAAGGTTGGTCATTAACTTAACTACAATGTTTCCAATCATAGATCAGCACAATAAGGTTGCAACTCAAACCTCTAATCCAACAAAGTTAACCAACTAAGTGAGGTTAACCCTGTTTTCATAAAAGCGAACTAAGCGAACGCAGTGTTAATATCAACTCTAAATTACACCATTCAGTTACATCAACTAAGCGAAGATGTAACACCAACTGGGCAACTAAGCGTATACCCAATTGCAAGTGCAAGAATAAAATTTACATTAACTAAGTCAGAGTGCACAGACAATCACAATTCAAGAATCTCAAGGAAACAGTGCAATATCGCCAATGACCAACCAAACTAATTTAAGCTACCATGGAAATTAAATTAACACTATTAAAAACCTTAGACAACATTCAAACATCAAACACTATTACAAACAAATTAACAAACACAGTTAAAAATAATTAAATGCAACACTAACTCAAACACATAAACTCAACCTATTAACTAAATTAATTTAAAACCAAGGGAACCAACAAGTCTAATTTAATCCTAACAATTAATTTGACTAAATGACAATTAACAATTAATTTTAAAAGTCCAATTGGCCAAAAAGAACAGCCGTGCACCACACTCTACCTAGTCCACTTCAATTTTTACTTTTCAAGAAACCATCCAATTTGTTGTCTTTTTGTCCCCATGTGCACCATTTCTCAAAAGGAATTAAAATATACTTAAAGCAACCCATTTGAAACTGTGCTCTCACTCCTTTCATGCAGCAAATTCGGACATCCCATTCCAAGAGCAAACTGCCGTGAGCTCATGTGCATGCTACAAAGAAAATTGCTTCCAAACCAAAGGGTAAATGAATGTAACCATGGGTGCTCCTACCAATGTGCCAAGTAAGCTAAACCAAAAGAAAACAAACTCCAAAAACCTCAATGCTTAAGACCCTCCTCGGTAGAATCAACCAAAAGCCAAGCTAGAAGTGGAAAGCTTTCTAGAATGACAAAGAACATCTTTCTTGGTTTGCCCAAAAATGATAAAAAATTAATGGCACCCATCTCTCCTCCTTTCTAACTCCCATTCGTAGATTCCACAACCCGCACACACCTCCAACTCTTTCTTCTTCCTCACACCGAAAACACACACCCAAAAGACCCCATTTCAAGTTGCAACTCCATTCAAGACAATAAACCCACACTACTACTACTTCAACTCAACCCAATCTTCCATTTCTTCAAGCTCTTGTGCAAAAACGAAAATGATAACTTACCCTTCAACTCCAGCACTGTCCAGCCACAATAACACATCAAACTTTGGTTCCAAATTGGTTTCAAACATCCAAACCGAAATATGGAAGGAAAGAGCCAAACCCAGAACACCCACACATCAACTTAAGCTCTCTTCAACCCAAAACTCAACAAGAACTCCATTTTCATCATCCAACCAAGTAAAATGCAAGGAAAACCATGAGTGCTGCAGCAAATGGAGAGGAAAACGAAAATATAACTTCATTCAAATCCAAGAACTACCATGAAAATGCAAAGAAAAGCTTGAAAGCTCAAGCTTCCAACTTCAAAGAATAAGAGAATGAAGAGAGAAATGGACGGTTTTTCACAACCAATGAGTTAAGACAACCAAGAGTAAGTCAAGGGAAGAAGAAAATCTGCATCATATTCATTGAAAATGGTCCAAAACCGTGGCACCAAGCAAGCACCCATGAGAGCATGTTCAAACAAGAGAAACCCTAGAAGAATGAAACAAAAACCGTGAGATATGAGTCTGTGTGTGGTGGCTCGGTATTCTTCCTTCTAAAACCAAGAATTTCAAATTTGGTGGGGTCCACACACTACAAGTCATCCCTAAAGAGATGCCACATGGCCCCCACAATTGGTTTTTTACAAAAATGCCCCTAAAAGAGTCCAAAACACCTAATTCTAATTAAGGGCTTTTAGAAAACGAAATTACAACTTTAATTAGAATTTAAATGACTAAATATTGAGTCTTGAATGTGTCACGCCATATCCTAATGCTCTAGATGATATTTCCACAATTTCCCTACAACTAGAAATGCGCTTAATCAGCTCCGAAAATCCAAATTAGCACAATTACGAATTTCCGACCAAATTAAGCAGAATTCGGAAAACGGGGAAATAACAGACAATTAAACACAATTCCCTGGTTTATTTAAGTGCAATAAACTAAATACAGTTCAAGAAATAACGACTCATCAGTAGTCAACTACGTTTTTCTGCTGCAGACAAACTTTCATTACTTGCATTTCAAGAAAGTACATAAAGCTTTATACTTTGATTTCAAGATTGAGAAAAGATTTTGTTTTTGATACAACACCAATTCACCCCCCTCTTGGTCTAAAAACGAAGCCAACCTGTTTTCCAACACATTAAGCATGTTGGGTGACCAGCAAGTGTACTGGATCGTAGCAAGTAATAATCCTAGTAAGACAAGGTATTGTTTCCCAAGAGACTCTCAAGATTAAGCAGTTGTGTGATAACTTCATTAATTAAGACTTAAAAAGAACGAAATCATTGGTTTAAGAATGCAATTACAGAAAATTAAATATGAATGCAATTTTGATCAATTGAAGAGTAGTACAACGATGAACAAATGATATTTGTGTTATGAGATGAATATGTTGTTGGGGTTAGATTTAACCAAGTTTACTCTCATGTATATACGAATTCTTCTTCTTCATTAATTTCAACGTCACTCGCTAAATTAGTTAAAACCCGATCCCTCGACAAAGAAAGCCTATCCTTAATAATTAATTTTGCAATAAGATTTGGTGCTTAAGACGACCAAAACTCATACCCCCATCCCTAAGAAATACTGCTTTTGGGAATAATTCTCTAGAGCTTGAATTGTAAGATACCTCCCGGTACTCATGCAAATCATAAATCATGCTATGAATGAGTTAAACAAAGCAAGCATTGATCACAGAAGAATTACCCTAACTATTAATGAAAGAATCGTATATAAATAAGAATCAATTCAAATACATGAGAGTTCACAAGGTTACGTCATCCCCCAACAACAAATAGAAGTTAGTTATGTTGAGATTGTTGACAACACAATATCTATATCACTCTAGTTTTTGATTATGCAACACATTGCTTAATAACATGCATATGTTGTTGCTGTGTTACATGTTCTTATGTTAATTGATTGATATATCTGTTGAACATGTTTATATGTTGTATTGATGTGTGAATGCATATATATTAAGCTTGTACTTGTTACATCTTTTCTGAATGCATTGCACATGTTTTAAAGCATGAAAACCACAAGCACTTTTATGAACTTATAACTGTGTGACAAAGTGTTGGTATCGGCGGGGTATGGTTCGAAGAGTATAACGCAGCAGAATAAAACTTAGAGTAGCAGAAAGCGTGTTTGGTCACTATTTAAATTAAAATGGTCCGCTTTAGAAAATTAATTTTCTTTAAGAAAATTTATCGAACAATTGATATGCGTAAAAAGGTAAGGAGTGTAGGGATTAGAAAAATCACACAAGTATTTTTATACTGGTTCGATTCAATAGAATCTACGTCCAGTCGTTAATCACTATAAGAAGTGATTAACAGTTCCACTAAAAAGATGTTTCACAGATTACAATAATAGTGAATAAAAACAGATAAATAAACCTTCCTTCGACGAACGAACCGGAAGAAGAACACTATGTCAACTCGAAGAGAACCGGTCTGACTTTCGACAAATGAAACACAAACTTCTCCTATTCACGAGACCAGGCAGAGCACCTTGCTAACTCGAAGAGAGCTTGCTCCGACTATCAACACACGAAATGCGAGCCTCTCTTGTTCACGAGACCAAGCAAGAGAACTTTGAACTATGGCTTATGAGAACTTCCTCTAACAAACAGTATTCTACTAAGCTTCTGTTCGAAAACGTTATCTCAGAACTTCACAGAATCCCAATATATAGCCATATGCTCTGAATATCAAAGGTCAAGTCCCAACTGCCACGAATAATCGATTATTGTAAGTGATAATCGATTATTGAAGTCTGTTACAGGTTTTTCAAAATGTCATAATCGATTATATCAAGTGATAATCGATTATTCTTGAAAGACTTGTGATAATCGATTATTGCTTCTTCATAATCGATTATTGCAGTTAAAATTGCAAGTTTTACAAAGTTTTTAAGACTTTCCTACTACATTTAATTTCTACAAATTGCTTTTAAATAATTCTAACATCTTGTTCAATTAAAACTTCTTGCAGCATCATCAAAACAATTGTCTTCAAGATTTACCAATACTCCTTATTGGTAACACAAAGCAGTAGTACAAATTTTGAGAATCAATGCTTTGTGAGATTTTGAGACGGAAAGAATTTCAAAATGTTTTTACATGTCGAAGTCGACTATGTGATAACGGTTCAAAAACCGTTATTTTCATATGCTATTTTGGACTAAATTACGCCCTTTACTGCTTAGAATGAGCTTGAAATCAAACAAAACTCAATAAATGAGTCAGTCGAGAGTCAAAAGCTGTTTTTAGCGATTTTATGCTTGTTTTGCAACAAAATTGATAGAAGTGAAGTTTGAGAATGAAGATGAAGGTCATAGACTCAAGAAAAAGCAAGAAAATCGAAGAAAAGAAGAGTCTAGGGACCACTAGGCAGTAGACCCCTATTGCCGGGCGGTGGTGCGATTTAGGGTACACTGTCGGGCGGCAAAGTGTGATGCCAGGCGGTGGTCAGCTGGGCTTGGGCCTATTTTTCTGCTGCGCTTCTCACCTATAAATTGCCCTGTTACGATTTCCAATTCATTCTTTTAACAGAGGAGGGCGACCAGACCTACTTTGCACTCTTTGGAGAGGATCTCTTGGATGCTTAGGCTCCTTTTCATCTTTTCTAGGGTTTTCTTTCCATATCTTCCATTATTTTCATCTTGGTTCACCATGACTATGGTGAACTAAACCCTTTTTGTTGTTGGGGGAATGTAATCTTTTGATACTCTCTTTTATTGAAACTCTTGTTTGAATTATATGATTTTCATATGCGTCTATTATCAATTGTTGGATTCTTATACTATGCTTAATGCCTTTATCGTTTAACTCATTCGGTAATTGATTTTTGCCTTTATTGATACGGGGACGTACAGTAATGACACGAAATGGTGAGAATTTCCTTGGTTAAGCAATACCACCTAGGGATAGGGGAGTAGGACGACCAATTGTATTTGCTTCTGTTTGTAATGCGTTCCTAGTTGCTAGGGGAGGCTAGGGATAGCAAGCTGGTGATTAGTAATAGGCCCTTTTCGCCGAGGGATCGGATTAAGGGGAGACCAAGAATGTTTGCATGCAATTAGATAATAACGCTATTTAAAAAAGAGGAGTAAATAAAAGAGAGAGGATTAGATGAAACTGTAAACCCCCAAAAACTTCATTCATCCATTGCCTAAATCTTGTCAATTGAATCAACACATTGCATGTTTATTTTCTGTCTTTGCATCCACTACAACTATTGAATTTTTCTCCGCAAGTCTTACGATTTCGATTCACGCAAACGATGAGGCCTTTCGAGTCTCATGGGAAGAACGATAATGGGTTATACCATTTTTATTACTTGATACGATATGGTACACTTGCCATTCCGCTAACAAGTTTTTGGCGCCGTTGCTGGGGACTCGAGGTTTAACTTTTTCAAGTAGTGTGAATTGATTGACTTTGACTTGTTTGTAATTATTTAATTTTTCATGTTTGTTTTTATTTTTGTTCTATTAAATGTTCTCTAGAGTTTTGGGCCTAAGATTTGTAGGATGCAGTTTGGACAAGAAGTTGATTATATGGGCACTCAATCCTACAAAAATAATTTCAATCACTGGTGGGAACCTTACTCATACAGGATGTAAAAGAGAAACAATCCTCTTTAAGAAAAGAAACGTTGGGGGAAGCTGAACAACGTTTACAGAATGAACAAGTCTCTTGTGCATTAAGGTCTCTGGGCATTATTGGGGTTAATACTAAAGTGGACCCCAGAGAAGAATGTCAATCTACTATCCTTGCAGATGATAGGGTTAATGATGAAAAGATAGATGAAGATGAGATAACAAAAGTATTGAAGTCTTTGGGTATTATTGGGAGTAATACTGAAGTTGACCCTAAAGAGGAGGCTATTGATGAAGAGATAATATGGGAAGATGAAATAACAAAAGCATTAATATCTCTGGGTATTATTAAGGTTAACACTGAGGTTAACCCTAGGAAGGAATGTCAACCCCCTAGTTTTGAAGTTGATAATGTTATTGAAGTGGAAGAGATAGAAGAGGAGAAAATAGTGGAAGATGAAGCAAAAAGGTTGAGTGAGGGAGAGAAAGATGAGGAGAAAAAACAAGCGGTAATTGAGAAAAAATAAAAAAATAAGAAAATAAGAAAAAAGAAAAAAAGAAAGTGGAAGAAGGAGAAGGTTGAGAAAAAGAGGAAGAGAGGACAGAAGAAAAGATCACATGAAAAACCTCTTCCTCATAAAAAGAAAAATCATAGGAAGGGAAAAGAGTTCAAGCTGGCAATCTTCAAGAAATTGGAGATTAAAGTTCCTATGGTTGAAACATGGAAGCATGTGCTTGGTATTCTCAACTTTATGAAGAAATTCAGCAGGAAGAAGCAAAAGAAAAGAATATCAAGAAAGAGGAGTATCAACACCTACTAATAGGTGCTTGAACTCTACCGGGTCAAGCTAATGACGTTAAAAGTGCTGGGAGGCAACCCAGTTTTTGAATTTTTTTTATGTTTTATTTCGTTTTGATTTTATTTTATTTTATTTTATTTATTTTATTTTATTTTATTTTATTTTATTTTATTTTATTTGATTTTATTTTATTTTTATTTTTGTGTTGTGCGCTACTTCTGATGGCAGTAATGATAACATTTAGTGATGGATGTCACTGACAGCATTTACTGATGAATGCTACTGGGATAACATCTACTGAGGGATGCTAGAGGATTTCGGTATCTATTGATGGATGCAGGGAAGTACACCTACTGAAGGGTGTTGGAAAGATTTGCGCTTACTGACAAGTGCTAAACAAGTTTGTGTCAGGCTCGTGACGTTAAACAAGCGCTACTAGGAGGCAACCTAGATTCTCTTCTTTCACTTTTGCATTTTAAATTTTTAGAATAGGTTGAATTTTATTTTTCAGTGTGTATGCTTGATTTGAATACTCTTTCTGAAGATGTTTGACTAACTACTTTGCATGATGAGTCTATTTGATGATGATCTGATGTGAATAATTATTGAGTTGTGTGCATCCTGTGAAACAGATGTGTGATGAAGTATGATTGTGGTCATGGTGCTAAGCAGGATGTATGAATGACTGTGCGTGAGAAAGCATGTTGTGTGAGGTATTGAGCCCCAGAGTTTTTATTGTTGTATGTATTGTTCACAGTGAAGCATAAATTTTATTGCCTTAATCTTGATGATTGATTGATTTTTATGTGAATGTCAAATGATCAAGGCCATGTTCAAAAACCCTTTTCTAGCCAAATTTTCACCCAAAATGCTTTAAAGATTATATCCTTTTTGAACCTTAGCCTAAAACAGGATGAAACCCTTTGATTTGAAATTACTTATCTTGAGTTGGGTTGAGAATAATTGTATGGAATGAAAAGGTTCAAGTTTGGGGTTGCATGGGGAAAATGGAAAGGCAAAAGAAAAGCATTAAGCTCAAATGTTGAAAAGCAAAATACATGAGTAGAAAAAAGAAAAGAAAAGAATAAAAGCATGAAGATGAGCTCAATGAAAAAGAAAAGGGAAGAAGCTAGGAATGAGTGAAATTGGTGACAAAAAGAGAGTTTAAACTTGAACCTTTTCATTGATGAAATAGTTCTTTTGACTCAAGAATTTTGTGATCTAGAAAAACCAATTTTTCTTGATAGCCCGACCTCATTACAAGCCTTGGAAAAGTCCTTTTGATGGCATTTGCATGGAAAGATGTTGATTGTTTAAGATGAATGGCAATTTTATTTCAAGTGACTTGTGAGCAATAAAGAGTGGAGTGCTACCGTAAACACTTGAGTGATTGAGTGAAAGACTTGCTTGGTGAGAACTTCTAAAGTTCATGATTGCATTTTTTTTTAGTGGACTGATCATTCATACTGTGTAGCATCTGTTGAGGAAAGCATGAGCTAAATTAAGTTGAGAACAAGCGTGCATCTTGATTTGAGTTCATTGATTATCTGAAATGGAGTAAGTCTTGTCATGTACTTTGGAAATGTTGAATCATTGGATGAAAGGGTAGAAAGTGAAGCTCTGTTTTGTTTTATGGTTTTGTTTTGTTTTGCTTGAGGACAAGCAAATTTCTAAGTTTGGAGTTGTGATAACAGTTGAAAAACCGTTATTTTCATATGCTATTTTGGACTAAATTACGCCCTTTACTGCTTAGAATGAGCTTGAAATCAAACAAAATTCAATAAATGAGACAGTCGAGAATCAAAAGCTATTTTTAGCGATTTTGTGCTTGTTTTTCATTGTTTTGCAGCAAAATTGATAGAAGTGAAGATTGAGAATGAAGATGAAGGTCATAGACTCAAGAAAAAGCAAGAAAGTCGAAGAAAAGAAGAGTCTAGGGACCGCCTGGCGGTAGACCCCTGGCGTTAGGCGGTTAAACGGGAGGAGAAGACACCAGCAGTGGACGTCGGGCGACAGACCCCTGACGCCGGGCGGTTTTGCGGCACGAGGGAAACCACCGGGCGGTAGACCCCTACTGCCGGGCAGTGGTGCGATTTAGGGTACACCGCCGGGCGGCAAAGTGTGACGCCGGGCGGTGGTCAGCTGGGCTTGGGCCTATTTTTCTGCTACACTTCTCACCTATAAAAAGCCTTGTTACGAATTCCAATTCATTCTTTTGATAGAGGAGGGCGGCCGGACCTACTTTGCACTCTTTGGAGAGGATCTCTTGGATGCTTAGGCTCCTTTTCATCTTTTCTAGGGTTTGCTTTCCATATCTTCCATTATTTTCATCTTGGTTCACCATGACTATGGTGAACTAAACCCTTTTTGTTGTTGGGGAACAATGTAATCTTTTGATACTCTCTTTTATTGAAACTCTTGTTTGAATTATATGATTTTCGTATGCGTCTATTATCAATTTATGGATTCTCATACTATGCTTAATGCCTTTATCGTTTAACTCATTCGGTAATTGATTTTTGCCTTTATTGATACAGGGACGTACAGTAATGACACGAAATGGTGAGAATTTCCTTGGTTAAGCAATACCACCTAGGGATAGGGGAGTAGGATGACCAATTGTATTTGCTTCTGTTTGTAATGCGTTGCTAGTTGCTAGGAGAGGCTAGGGATAGCAAGCCGGTGATTAGCAATAGGCCCTTTTCGCCGAGGGATCGGGTTAAGGGGGGGCCAAGAAAGTTTGCATGCAATTAGATAATAACGCTATTTAAAAAAGAGGAGTAAATAAAAGAGAGAGGATTAGATGAAACTGTAAACCCCCAACAACTCCATTCATCCATTGCCTATATCTTGTCAATTGAGTCAACACATTGCATGTTTATTTTCTGTCTTTGCATCCACCACAATTATTGAATATTTCTCCGCAAGTCTTACGATTTCGATTCACGCGAACGATAAGGCCTTTCAAGTCTGATGGGAAGAACGATAATGGGTTATAGCATTTTTATTATTTGATACGATATGGTACACTTGTCATTCCGCTAACACTATGTGCGCCACATATTCGACTGTATTTGTTATCTGTTTTGGAATTCTGGTATGCTCTTGCATTATAACGGCTATATTTTCAAAAGTTAGTTGAGCATTGATTAGTTGTTCAACTGTATTAAATGAGTTTTTATTTTGGTTGACTGTATGCTACCAGTTTGATTGAATTGTTATAACTATCATAACTCAGTCGATTGAATTAGTACCATATTTGACTAAGAGACTGTCTGTTAAACAGAAAACTATAAATAGACCGAACATGAATCTGTTCAAAGACTTTTGATGATCTAACAATTTTATTTCTATTTTAGATTGAAATCTTTGGTTTTTAGTGCTCCAAGAATTCTCCAAGAGGACGGTGGTGATCTTTCTTGAAAGAGATTCGAAAGGGAGACTGACAGCGCACACATTGCTTGATCATATTTTGCGCAGTGAAGGTGTTTCTGTTTGATCAAGATTCTGGCTTGGCATCCTTGAAGACTGCTGTATTGGACCTGTTGTGATTACAGGGGATAAACTCGTGGAGTCTGGTTCACTTTGAGGATTGTTTAAAGTGGTGTTTGGCAGATTGCAGGAGACGGGACAACTTGCTGCAAGTCTTGCTGCTTTTGTTGCCTATATTTTGGTTAAGGGTTAGAGAGGAGATTTATATTTTTGACGTGGAGGTCTTCTATAAATTCCTTGTTGTAAAAACCGCAACCATTATAATGCATTTGCTTCCTGGGTTGTGTTGGGGCAAATTGGCAAGTGTACCGAGTCGCACAAGTAATATGAAATGGTAAGACCAAGTATTGTATCCCAGAGGACTCTTGGCGTTGAACAATTGTGTGAAAACAAGATTAATTAAGACTTAAAATAACGAAGATCGTGGATTTGTAGTGCCGAAATAATAAAGAAAATAAATTGCAATTGATCGATGGCAAAGGAGCACAGAGATGAACGAAGGTTGATTTATATCAGATGGTATTGTTGTTGGGGTTAGACTTCACCAAGTTCCCTCTCATGTATATAAGAATTCTTCTTTATTCATTAATGCCAACGTCCCTCACGAAAGAACTTAAACCTGATCCCTCGGTCAATAAGCCTGTCCCTAATTACCAGTTCATGCAATTCCTAGCATTCCTAGTAAAAATATGTGAAGATCAAAAGGTTAAGACGACTAAGAATCATACCTTCATCCCTGAGCAATATAACCCTTAGGAGTAATTCAACAAAGACCTGAATTGAAAGGAACCTCTTGGCACTAATGCAATTCACAAATAATGTTATTGTAGAAGCAAGAATAAAGTAGATGAGTTACTCTAACAAATAATGAAATAAAGCATATAGAATTAAGAATCAATTCAAATACATAAGAGTTCACAAGGTTACATCATTCCCCAACAACAAATACAAATTAGTTCCCCATAGACATGGGGGAACCTATGAACAATGGAAGAAAGAAAGAAGAATGGAAGACGAAGAATTGGCTAGGAGTGTATTGTAGGCTCTCTTCTGCCAGGAATGCAAAACCTAGAGCCCCAGGGTCCTTTAAATAGTTCCAGAAGTGTCCCAAAGTGCGGCCCGGTCCAAAAGAATCAAATCAGAGTAGAAACCCAATCCATGTAAAATCACGCTCAAGCGTCGCAGGGAGCTCGCCCAGGCTTGAATCAAGGGTTCTGTAGGGCTTGGGCGCCAGTTTTCAGCACCTGGGCTATGAGTGTCCATCGCCCGGGCGTCAGGTCCATCGCTCGGGCAACCAACGGTGATTTTCAGCTCGCTGTTTTCGCGTTTTTGTCCCCAGGTGATGGAGGACCATCCAAGATCAACATAAGACCTTTGACAAGAGCCATGTCCAAGAGAATCCAAGAGGAAGAGGGAGTACTCACTACTTTACTCTTATGGAGTATTAATTACTAAATCCTCTTTTTCTTTGTAAAATGACTTCACCTTACTTTTGTAGGACATAAATAAAGAAGAGGAACCAAGTCTATGCAACTCAAGGAAGTTGCCACGTAAGCATAGGACAAAGGAAGACAAAGTTGAAAAGAACACCGCTGGCGCCCAGCGCCCTCTTCCTGCCGCCCAGCGCCAGCAACATCAGATTCATCTTCTTCATCGAGATGCTGAGCTGGCAACTATAGCTTGCACCCCAAGCTTATCAAGCTCTGTAGCTTCCTTAGTACGCATCTTTTACACATTTAGTAGCTTGTTAGGCACGTTTTGGAGTCCTCTCTTCATCTATAAAAGGGAGACTCATACCATTGTAAAGGCAATTTTGAATTGATAATGAAATGCTATTGAGATTTCTCCAGACACTGTTTTCAGAGTTCAAAGAATTTGTGCTTATTCTGCACATTCTCCTCTAGCTTCCTTCCCTCTTGGAAGGCTTTCGGAGCTTGAGAATCCTTGCTTCTTCCACACACCTTCATTGAAGCCTTCATCAAACACCTTCCGTGCTTCTTGCTGCACCTTCATTCCGCTGCCATCTCTGGACTTAGAGGCTGTTCGTGAGTGAATTCCAAGGATGCTTCCATCATTTGGCATCAAGAGCCAGCTGTTCCAGTCACGCTTCAAGAGCTAAGTGTCTCGTTTCCATTTCCTCTGTTTTCCGTCTTGTGCAGTTCAAAATGTCACTGTTTCACCCAAATTTTTTTTTTGTTTTTCTCTCTGATTCATTGTGTTTGAGTGGATCTTGATTCGTTCACTGTTCCATAGGCGTTTTTCTTCATTTTAATCGGTGCATCTGCTTGAATTTTCGTTTATTCCAGTTTCATTTTCAGTTCCGTATTGTTACTGTCATATGCAATTAAACCTTGCTGTTTTAACTCTGTCACTCGGTTTTGTTTCTATTTCAGCCTTGATTTTTCGTTTTTGTTGTGTGTCAATGCATTTCTACGCTCAATTTTGATCACACAAAGCCATGAGGCATTGCCTAGCTTTGATCAAGGAAATTTTTGAGCATTGACCGAGACTGTCTCTGCATAAAACCGTGATTTCTGGTTTGGAATTGTGATATCTGATTTCGTCCAGCATTTTGTTGTTTAAAGCTTCAAGCACATTTGCTTAATGATCTTAGATGTGTCTACGATGATTTCAATTCACAAACATCACAGAATTGCAAATTGAATAGTTGAGTTGCGTAAACTCTGGTTTCAACTCTTTGCTTTGAACATTAATTCTGGAATGAATTTGTGAATTCTGTTTTGTCCAATTTTCTTTGCATAAACAGCTTTGAGCAAGTTTATTTGATGCTTTTTAACATGTTGCAAGCTATGTCAACCAGTATTAGTCATTAAAATGCAAAAGAAGTGATTGAGTTGCTTATAAATTGGATATTCCGAGAATCTCTAGTATGCAGTTTTGGGCACCGTGCTGCTGTATTCATTGCTTGTGTCTTAGGCCATTTTTAATTCTCATAGCTCATCTTTTCTAAGCTAGATCTAGTGTATAGGACCATTCTTATATGTTGTTTGATCCAGCCAGCTTTGATTCTATGCAGTTTTTCCAATTCTGATGCAGATTTCTTGCTTTTTGCTGCATAATTAGCAACTTCAACTATGATTTCGAGCATGTGTATGTTTCTGTGCATTGCAACTGTCTGAACACATTCATTTGATCATTTGAAACTTGTCTCAACTGTTGCTTTGATCCATTTTTATTAAATCTGTAAAATCATAGTTTGACTTCCCATTTTTGCTTGAAATTTGGAACTCAACAAGTCATATTGTGATTCAATGGATTTTAGCACAGTTTGATTGTTTCCACATCTATATTTGGTGCATCAAAGTTTCCCAATACTATTCAAATGGCCAAAATATGCACCTAACCGAGATCCATATATCAAACCACTACATTTTTGTGATTTTGGGAAGTGACCTAGTGAATTTCAGCTGCAAGCCTTTTCTTTGCTGTTTGAGTGTTTGGACACATCTATTATGATGATATACAGTTGCTTGAAGTGTCCTTGAGCCGTTTCCCTCACTGCCACTTAAATTCCATACTGCTGTTTCTCATTTTTCCTGCATTTTTGCTCCTGCTGTCATATTTAAGCCATCATTTCAAATTCAATTTGTAAACTGATTTGGCAAAAGCCAAGGATCTTGTTCCAAACACAATTAAATCCATACACAGGTGTAAACCAATTTGAAAAAGGCAATTAAATCCCTGCAATTCAGTTTACACATTTAAAACCAGAAAACACAAGTTCTATAGTTCTTTGTGGCATTTTGACAAACAATTTTAAATTTTCATCAAACAGTTTGCATTGCACAGAATTGTCCTCATTGTTTTGAGTTTTTCTTGCTTTTATAATCTGTTCTAGTTCCTTTCCTAGGTTCCTTTTGTGTGCTACCTTTTATTCCAGCTGTATATCACTTGAATTCATCATTTTTGGCTTCCTTTCTATGCTAGCAATCATGTTTTTGGCTACTTGAATTCTGGTGCAGCAGTTGTCCTATTTACCTCAAGGTTTCTGTATTTGACAGTGGTGTATGGCTTCATTTTGAGGTGATCCAAGTTCCACAAGCTTCATCCAAGAGGGTAGCATCTTAGGGAGTGGAGAGTTTGTAGAATTGGATACAAAGGTTGTTCTCCAAGCTGCATTCTTGTGCAGTTTTCAACAGCATTTTTTTCAACCTTCTACACCAGATTTTTTAAACACTTTTGGAGCTAAGCCACAACCAGATTTTTGTAGATTGCTTTGTATACAAATAATAGCTCATTTTTCTACTTTTCCAGCTTTGTATCACGGAACCTTTGAAGTTTAATTGCTTTGCATTTTTCAAACTTAAAGTAACTTGGGAAAATTCTTTTTAAGCAATTCCAAGTCTACTAAGCAACATTGTAATAGTTAGTTTCCACTTCTTAGTGTGAAAGTGTGTCAAGGGGCTCCAAGTGTAACTTGCACTTTCACATAGGGCCGTTTATCATTGTCTTCCATTGCCATTCATTTACTTTCCTATCTTGATTGACTTTTATGTTTTAAGTCTTTGTGATACTTAGGAGCGCGTTTCATTTAGTTAAACCTTCATTTGGTTTCTAGGAACATAACATCTTTGCATTCCAAAAGGTTTTGAAAGACTTCTATCTAGAAGAAACTTGGGTGAGAAACGTCAGGAGACACTCTGGCTAAGGAAGGACAAGGTTTCTAAGCTTGTCCATTGTGACTCACCTCTCCTTCCTGGGAGCTATTCGGTTTCTTCACCTTTAGATTCTCTATAGAGGTCATTCACCAAAAACAGGAACATCCTCTTTTCAAAAGTTTTGATTCATACTTGTGCAAGGCTTTCAAATAATTGTGAAAACACTTTCTCTACTTCACAAGCATGAGTCACTCTAGTGTTCAAGGTAACATCAATCAAGATCAAGAGAACATAGAGTTGTGAGAAGAACTCAATAGAATCAAGGCTAAGTTGACTGAATTGAGACAAATGGTCACCAATCTTACTTTCAATCAAAGAGGGCACAACTAACAGGATCACTCTCATAGGCAAAACCATGACCATGATGAACATTCCCAACATAGTGATCACCATAGTTATCATCCGTATGATCACTTCCAACCCCCCCTAGGAGGCGCCATAATCATAGGGAACATCATGTGGAACCCAAGCTTGACCTACCCCCCTTTTATGGAAGAGACAATGTTGAAGAGTACTTTGAATGGGAAATGAAGGTGGAACAAATTTTTGATTGTTACCACATAGATGACAGGAAGAGAGTGACCCTAGCCACCTTGACCTTTCAAGGTGCAGCCCTTTATTGGTGGACCTCTATCATTAGAGATCAAAAGATGAATGGTGACTATACTATCCAATATTGGAATGAATTAAAGGCAGCCTTACATAGAAGGCATGTTCCAGCCTATTATGCCAGGGAAGTCATGGACAAGCTCCATCGACTCCAACAAAGACACATGAGTGTTGAGGAATATCGACAAAAGTTAGAATTACTCATGTTGAGAGCTGGGATCAAAGAAGAGGAGAGATTCACCATAGCTAGATTCCAAAGTGGATTAAACTATGACATTAGAGATAAGGTAGAACTTTTACCTTACTTAGATCTAAATGATTTTGTCCAGCTATGTGTAAGAGTAGAAGAACAAAATAGGAGAAAAGCTTCCACCAAGAGAACCTACCCTACCACATCATCATATAAGAGAGATTTTAAGAGGGAGGGTAGCTTTCCAAAATATGAGGAAACAAAGGAGCGAGAGCGAGACAAACCACAAGACAAGCTCAAAGGCAAAGATAGAGAGCTAAAAAGAGACAAAGAAAGCTCTAAGGGAAAAGAACAAAGGACTTCAAGAGACCCACCTAGAGATACCAAGGGTAGAGAAACTAGATGTTTCAAATGTGGGGCAAGAGGACACTATTCAAATGAGTGTCACTTTAAAAAGTCAACCTATATCCTTGAACATGAGAGTCCAAGTGAGGAGTCCTCTTCTAGCGCGTCTGAGTTGTCCTCATCTGAGGAGGAACATGAAGCTCCACCTTGTGATGGAGATCTCCTCATGGTTAGAAGACTCCTTGAAGCAAAGCATGTTGAGTTAGAACAAACTCAACGAGAAAACCTATTCCACACACGCTGCAAAGTTCTTGATAAAACTTGTTCTATGATTGTGGATAGTGGTTCTTGTTGTAATTGTTGTAGCTCTAGAATAGTGGAAAAGCTAGGCTTAACTCCTACTCCTCATCCTAACCCTTACAAACTTCAATGGATAAAAGAGGATGAAGGAATAGTTGTTAAGGAACAAGTAAGTGTACTCATTTCCATAGGCAAGTATGAAGAATCCTTTGTGATATAGTTCCAATGGAAGCGGGCCACATTTTACTTGGGCGACCTTGGCAATTTGACAAGCAAGCTTTGCATGATGGAGTCACCAACAAGATCACCATTCAACACAAAGGTAAAAAGATTATCTTGAGCCCTCTTACACCATCCCAAGTGCGAGAGGATCAAATAATACTTAAGAAGAAGTTGGATGGTGAGAAAAAGCTTCACAATAACAAAGTTTCCAAAGAGAAAAAGTTGAGTTTGGTGGAAAGTGCCTTCACCAATGAAGTTGTTCCAACAAAAACTTCTAAAAGTATTTTACTTGGACAACCTCACTTTCTTCTCTATTGCAAGGAGGCACTTCTTTCCATAAATCATCAACTTCACTCTCATCCAAAGGGGTTACAAAAGCTTTTAAAAGAATTTGATGATTTATTTCCTAAAGAGGTTCCAAGTGGTTTACCACCTCTTCGGGGAATTGAACATCAAATTGATTTGATTCCTGGAGCCAGCCTTCCCAATAGGCCAGCTTATAGGACTAATCCCATAGAAACCAAAGAGATAGAGAGGCAGGTTCATGATTTATTGCAAAAAGGGTGGATACAGAAAAGCCTTAGCCCTTGTGCGGTGCTAGTGTTGTTAGTCCCTAAGAAAGATGGTTCTTGGCGAATGTGTACAGATTGTAGGGCTATTAACAACATTACAGTCAAGTATAGGCACCCTATTCCTAGATTGGACGATATGTTAGATGAGTTACATGGAGCAAACATGTTCACCAAGA
Source organism: Vigna mungo (assembly GCA_036885675.1). NCBI lineage: Eukaryota > Viridiplantae > Streptophyta > Magnoliopsida > Fabales > Fabaceae > Vigna > Vigna mungo. The sequence continues at coordinate 9,930,869 of CP144698.1, read as the reverse complement.
TTGATCTTAAGAGTGGATATCATCAAATTAGAATTAAGGAAGGAGATGAATGGAAAACCGCTTTTAAGACCAAATTTGGCCTTTATGAATGGTTAGTCATGCCTTTTGGCTTAACCAATGCTCCTAGTACCTTCATGCGATTAATGAATCATGTCCTTCAGGAATATATAGGCAGTTTTGTTGTCGTCTACTTTGATGACATCCTCGTCTACTTCAGAAACAACATCTTCATCATGTGAGGAAAGTGTTGATTTTGCTTAGACAACACCATTTATTTGCCAACTTTGACAAATGTACCTTTTGTCAAGAAAGTGTTATTTTTCTAGGCTTCAAAGTTGGGAAAGAAGGGGTACATGTTGATCCTAGCAAAATCAAAGTTATCCAAGAGTGGCCCGTTCTAAAAACAGTGGGAGAAGTAAGAAGTTTTCTCGGTCTAGCAGGTTTCTATAGACGTTTTGTGGAAAATTTCTCTACTATTGCTGCTCCTCTCAATGAACTTTTAAAGAAAGATGTGTCATTCAAATGGGATGACAAACAAAGTTTAGCCTTTGATACCTTAAAGCATAAGTTGACACATGCACCCATTCTACATTTACCTGATTTTTCAAAAGCTTTTCAAATAGAATGTGATGCTTCTGGGGTAGGAATAGGAGCTGTCCTTATACAAGAAGGTCATCCCGTAGCCTATTTTAGTGAAAAACTTAGGGGACCTACATTGAACTATCCTACCTATGACAAAGAACTTTATGCCCTTATTAGAGCATTGAAAACTTGGGAGCATTACTTGGTGTCTAAAGAGTTTATCATCAACACTGACCATGAATCTCTCAAGTATATTAAAGGGCAAGGAAAGTTGAACAAGCGACATGCAAAGTGGATCGAGTACCTTGAGCAGTTTCAATATGTCATCAAACATAAAAAGGGGAGTACTAATGTTGTTGCGGATGCTTTATCTAGAAGACATGCATTACTAGTTACTCTAGGTTCACAAATACTAGGTTTTGATGACATCAAACAACTTTATGACACTGACACTACCTTTGCATCCACTTATGCATCTTGTCTTAAGAAGCCATTCAACGGATTCTACATTTCTGAGGGGTATCTTTTTAATAAAGGAAAACTATGTATACCCCAAGGATCCATTCGAAAGCTTCTTATCAAGGAAAGTCATGGAGGAGGACTCATATGGGCCATCATGGAGTTGATAAAACTCTTCATACTTTGAAAAGCAGATTTTATTGGCCACATATGAGGATAGATGTCAAAAAGCATTGTTCTAGTTGCATAACTTGTTTACAAGCTAAGTCTAAAGTAATGCCTCATGGACTCTACCTTCCTCTTCCAATAGCTAGTACCCCTTGGGAAGATATTAGTATGGATTTTGTTTTGGGTCTACCAAGAACTCAAAAGGGGTTTGATTCTATCTTTGTGGTGGTTGATCGATTTAGTAAAATGGCTCATTTCATACCTTGCCACAAAATAGATGATGCTAGCTATATAGCAAAACTCTTCTTCAAAGAAGTTGTTAAATTGCATGGCTTACCCAAAACTATAGTCTCTGATAGAGATGTTAAGTTCCTTAGCTACTTTTGGAAAACACTTTGGGCCAAGCTAGGAACTAAACTACTATTTTCTACTACATGTCACCCACAAACTGATGGGCAAACAGAAGTAGTAAATAGATCTCTATCCACTCTATTACAGGTAATGTTGAAGGGCAATATTAAAAATTGGGATGATCATCTACCTCATATAGAGTTTGCTTATAATAGAGTAGTTCACAAGACTACTAATCTTTCTCCTTTTGAGGTTGATTATGGTTTTAACCCTCTCACACCTCTTGATTTAATTCCTCTTCCAGAATCATCTTCTTTTCTACATAAAGAAGGTCTTTCTAAAGCGTTTGTCAAAAAGTTGCATGAAAAGGTTAAAATTCATATTGAAAAACAAACTCAAAAATATTCTGAATACAACAACAAAGGGAGAAAACAAGTAATCTTTAAAGAGGGAGATTTAGTTTGGCTTCACTTGAGAAAGGAAAGATTTCCTTCTCAACGTAAATCCAAATTAAGCCCTAAAGGTGATGGTCCTTTCAAAGTTATCAAAAAGATCAATGATAATGCATATCAGTTAGACCTTCCTGAAAGTTATGGCGTCAGTCCTACTTTTAACATTTGTGACTTAATTCATTTCACAGGAGATGCCCAACAGGATGTCCAAGATCTAAGGACAGATCTTTTTCAAGAGGGAGGGACTGATGGAGGACCATCCAAGATTACCATAGGACCTTTGACAAGATCCATGTCCAAGAGAATCCAAGAGGAAGAGGGAGTACTCACTACTTTACTCTTATGGAGTATTAATTACTAAATCCTCTTTTTCTTTGTAAAATGACTTCACCTTACTTTTGTAGGACATAAATAAAGAAGAGCAACCAAGTCTATGCAACTCAAGGAAGCTGCCACGTAAGCATAGGACAAAAGAAGACAAAGTTGAAAAGAACACCGCTGGCGCCCAACGCCCTCTTCCTGCCGCCCAGCGCCAACAACATCAGATTCATCTTCTTCATCGAGATGCTGAGCTGGCAACTATAGCTTGCACCCCAAGCTTCTCAAGCTCTGTAGCTTCCTCAGCACGCATCTTTTACACCTTTAGTAGCTTGTTAGGCACGTTTTGGAGTCCTCTCTTCATCTATAAAAGGGAGACTCATACTATTGTAAAGGCAACTTTGAATTGATAATGAAATGCTGTTGAGATTTCTCCAGACATTGTTTTCAGAGTTCAAACACTTTGTGCTTATTCTGCACATTCTCCTCTAGCTTCCTTCCCTCTTGGAAGGCTTTCGGAGCTTGAGAATCCTTGCTTCTTCCACACACCTTCATTTAAGCCTTCATCAAACACCTTCCGTGCTTCTTGTTGCACCTTCATTCCGCTGCCATCTCTGGACTTGGAGGCTGTTCGTGAGTGAATTCCAAGGATGCTTCCATCACCTGGGCTTCGCTTGGGCTTTGGGTTTTCTCCCTTCTTGTTGCCTTTTTTGACGCCTTTTGAGTTCAATCTTTATGGCTTTTCACTTCTTCCATTATTGCTTCAATCTCTGTAAAACAAAGGGAATTTGTTATAAAACAGTTAAAATCAACCTCAACTCTCTTCTTCATACAATTTACTGAAAATATATGAGTTCAAGCAAGTTTCAAAGTCAAAAGGGTGCTTTTAGTATCAAAATCACATAGCAAATAATAGTATTTTAATCCGTTATCACAACCCCAAACTTAGAACTTTGCTTGTTCTCAAGCAAACAAAAGGCAACTCGGCTTTTCAGAATAATCACTACAATGACTCAACCTTTTTCAAGACAAGAATTAAGTTTTGTGAAATCCAACATAAGATCTCAGTCAAGATGTGCAGATGTTTTCATGCATTTAATAGGTACTATCCTTGAGAATGATCAATCAACCAAGTAGAGCTGCAATTAGAAATTCAAAGAACTATTCCTTACTAGGGAAAGTGTGTCACTCAAGCATTCAAAAATATATCACTCAAGCATTCAAAAGTGTCTCACTCAACTCACAGGTGTATGGTGTGGTGTTTCTCTCTGTTGTTACAATGTCACACAAATTAATTTTGCCTTTCATTTAACCACAATCAAACATACTCACAAACAGGTTGTCATCACAAGGGCTTTTCATGGCTTGTAGCTTGGTTGGGCTGAGAAGGAAATTGGTTTTTCTGGTCAGCAAAGTTCCCTTGAGTTAAGAGAGACCTTTATGATTTCATCTTTGAAGAACAACTCTCTTATTTTTTTCCTAGCCTTTCCTTGTAGTGAGGTCTTTCTTTTTCTTTTTGAATTTTCCTTTCTCACTTTTTCTTTTCTTTTGCCTCTTTTTTTTTGCTTTTCTTTTTTATTGCTCACTGCCTAGAGAAGTGGGTTGCCACCTGGCAACCCCAAACTTGAACCTTTATCAGTACCTCATCCAATGTTCTCAGCTTAACTCAAGGTAAAGATTTTTCAAAAAGGTTTTTCAAGACATATCAGGCTCAAGGTTCAAAGGTTAAAACAAGTTGTTCTCTTTTCTGTGGGCAAAAATTATGTGAAGGCTTAAAAGAATAAGGGATAATAAAAGATGGCCTTGATCACATGAAACCTGCAAGCAAGTAGTTCAATCACAGAAAATTTGGGCAAAATCATTCATGCTTCTAAAGTAACAACAATTATATATATAAAAAAAATACTCTGAAGCTCAAAACTCACACAGGTAAACTCACAAGTTCTAAAATTTAGAAAAACATCCTGCTTAGTATCTCAATCAAACTTTATCTTAAGCACCTGTCTCACAAATTGGGATTCATCACTTATAGCACATCATGCATCATCTCAACTTCAATCAAACACTAAAATCTCATAAAGCAAAACTTATCACACAAAACAGACACCATTGAATCAAAGCAGTTTAGTTCATTCAAGCAGAGCACAATAAAAATAAATTAAAATGAAATAGACAAAAACAAAACTTAAAACAAAAATTAAAAATTAAAAGTTCAGAGAACTGGGTGCCTCCCAGCAAGCACTTCTTTAACATCACTAGCTTGACCTAGTCTCCATCATAGCATCCATCAGTCGATGCTAATCTTCCATGGTGTCCCTCAGTAGACACCAATCTTTCTTATTTTCATTGGCACCCATCAGTAGATGTCTAGTCACCATCCTCTTCCATAGCAGCATGCATCAGTAGATGTTATCTCAAACTCTTCCAGCATCCATCAGTAGATGCGAATATTTCTCATCAACATCTTTCAGTAGATGTTAATTTTTCTCTTCTTCATCAGCATCTATCAGTAGATACTGTCAGTACTGCAATTAGAAGCAGCGCATAACCTAAAAAAAACTCAAATACACAAAAATAAAATCAAATCCAAACCACACAAATAAGAAAATAAAAAATTAAAATAAAATAAAATAAAATAAGATAAATCAAATCAAATAAAAGAAAAGAAAATAGATCAAATAAAATAAAATCAAATCAAATATAGTCAAATAAAATAAAATAAAGAAAAAAAATTCAAAAACTGGGTTCAAGATATTTTTTCTTTTTGTTGAATTTTTTTAGGAATTTAATATACACAGGAACCTGTGGCAGTGTCCTAATCATAGGAACTTTAATCTCTAATTTCTTGAAGATTTCCCTAAAACGCTCAAACTGTTTTTCCTTTTTCTTCCGATGATCCTTCTCTGAGTGAGGAAGGGTTTTTTGATATGATTCTTTCCTTTTGCTTTCATTCTTCTCCTCTCTCTTTTTCTCCTTGGGACACTCCTTAGGACAAAAGGACTTTTCTCAATTTTTTTCTTTTTTTTTTCAACCCCTTCTTTTTCTTCCTTTACTTCCTTCTCTTTTTCTCTCAAAAAGTGTTTATCTTCTCTCTCATCTTCTTCCTTTTCTACCTCTTTCTCTTTCTCACTCAAAATTTCTTCTTCTTCTCTCTATTTTTATCTCATCCTCTTTCTCTTTTTCTTCTTGCTCTTCATCGCTCAAACTCTCTTCTTCTTTTCTCTCAACCTCTTTTTTTTCTTCTTTTTCTCCTGCCTCATCTGGAGCTTTGTCACTTTCAATGACAACCTCTTTGCATTCCTTACCAGGCCTCTCGTTGTTTGTGATCTCAATCAGCATCTGACTTAGGACCTTGCACTGAGCCCCAAAATTTTGTGATGAGGCCTGAATTTTTTTTCAAAATGAGATAGAGTCTTGCAAGAACTGCTGGAGGGTCCCCATGCTTTGTAGAGCTATCATCTTGTGGTGGACTAGCGAATAGTCCTCCATCTTGCTCATATTGACTTTGATTTGTGCTTGGGTAAGGTTCCCACCTGTAGTTGTAATCATCCTGGTAGAACTGCATCCTATTAGATCATATTGAGAGGTCTGCACAAAAATTCTAGAGAGAGATTGTTAGTATAAAAATAAAACAAAACAAAAATAGAAATTGGGGATTTGAAAAATAAGGATAAAAATGGGAAAAATAAAATAAAATAAAATAAAGCCAAAATTAATCAAGATTCACACAAATAGAATAACTTAAACCGTGAGTCCCCGACAACGGCGCCAAAAACTTGTTGGGGCAAATCGACATGTGTACCGAGTCGCACAAGTAATATAAAATGGTAACACCAAGTATCGTATCCCAGAGGACTCTCGGCGCTGAACAGTTGTGTGAAAACAAGATTAATTAAGACTTAAAATAACGAAGATCATGGATTTGTGGTGCCGAAATAATAAAGAAAATAAAGTGCAATTGCTCGATGGCAAAGGAGCACAGAGATGAACGGAGGTTGATTTATATTAGATGGGTATGTTGTTGGGGTTAGACTTCACCAAGTTCCCTCTCATGTATATAAAAATTCTTCTTTGTTCATTAATGCAAACGTCCCTCACGAAAGCACTTAAACTCGATCCCTCGGTCAATAAGTCTGTCCCTAATTACAAGTTCATTCAATTCCTAGCATTCCTAGTAAAAAGATGTGAAGATCAAGAGGTTAAGACGACTAAGACTTATATCCTATTCCCTAAGCAATATAACCCTTAGGAGTAATTCAACAAGGACCTGAATTGAAAGGAACCTCCCGGCACTTATGCAATTCACAGATAATGCTATTGTATAAGCAAGAATAAAGCAGATGAATTACTCTAACAAATAATGAAATAAAGCATATAGAATTAAGAATCAATTCAAATACATGAGAGTTCACAAGGTTACATCATTGATGGGTGTCTCGGCCCATACAAATTTGATTGCAATTTAGAAATGCAGTATAATACTAGGGAATGACCCCTAGGTCGTCTCTCAAGGACCAACTGCGGTTCAGAGTCAAGTCTAACACGAAAGGGGGGGGGGTTGAAAAGTGTTTTTGTGACTTCAAATAACTAAATTAAAATGAATGGACTTTAAACTCAACTGTGTAAGTTAGAAAACATCAAGGTAAAATAAAGCGCTAAACCCAACATTTCAACAAACAATTGTCCAAACACAATTAAAACTATTAAAATGCAACACTAAATTAAGTGGATGAAAAACAACTCAACCTACTAATTAAACTAAGTGAAAATAAGAGAAATTAACAAGCCTATTTTACTTCTAGTAAATTGAGTGACTCAATATGCAATTAAAAAATAAATTAAAAGTCCAAATGGCTTAAGGAAACCTCTTGGCCGTGAGTCATGTTTCAACAAGTCAAACTTCAATTTCCACCTTCAATAAGCCACCAAAATGTGTTGACTTCTTATCCCATGTGCACAATTCTTCAAGGAAATAAGCATGTGCCTTAAACACACAATAAAACCATGTTTTCCTCCCTTCCCATGCAGCAAAAACGTGATTGTACACACCAAGGCACAAAAAAACGTGAACTACAATGCAATGGTTGCAAACAATGCTTCAAAAAGTCCACAAGTTAAAAATTGCTCAATTTCTCCTACCCTTGTGCCACATAAGTAAGGTCAAATGAAAAATAAACACCAAAGACCTCTCATCCCCTTGCAATTCTCGGCTGCAACAATGCTAGAGACAAAACCAAAGTGGAAAAAATTCCTTTAGTTAAAAGAAACATCTCCTGTGTTTGGCCAAATCGGGTAAAAACTTAAATGCACCATTTTCTCTCTCCCTTTCAATCCATTTTCGTTTTTCTTCAACAAACAAACATCCAAATTGTTTCTTCCCATCTCCAAACAGAGACACACACCCAACTAACCAAAGTTCATCATCAAAATAATTCAAGAAAAATAAAACCAAGTTCTACCTTCATAAATCCAACTTCACCACTTACTTTTCTTCAACTTTTTGACCAAAACAAAACCAAACCCCTATGCTTCTATGCAATACCTTCCAGCCACCATCATCAAGCACAAAGTCCAGCTCAAAATTCGTTTCGCAACATCAACAACAAAATGCTAGAAGAAAATGGCTCAAGAATACAATACCCATGCACCAACTTAAGCCTTTTTCACTACCAAACTTGACAACAACTCCATTTTCATCCTCCAATCCAAGAAACTCAAAATAAAAACGAGATTACTGCAGCAAAATGATGAGAAAACCGAAATGGAGAGCGGGTCTGCCTTCAACCAAAGAGACCCTCATGAAAAGGCAAGAAGAAACTTTTCAAACTCATGCTTCCAACTCCAAAAAGCAAGAAATAAGATGGGGAAAGGGAAGGTTTTTCACCACCACCAAGCAAAGACAACCAAGATTTAAGAGAAGAAGAAAATTTCATCTTTGCTCATTCATAATGGCCAAAACCGTAGCACACAAAGGCTCTCCATGAGAGTGTTCAAAACCTAAGCAAAATGAAATGTAAAGTGTGTTAGGAATGTGTCTCGGCCTTTGCTACCAAAATATCGTCCCCCCTCTCAAAATAGGTGGGGTCCACCTTCTAAAAACCTAGGGTTTTGGTGCCAAGTGTCCCCCACATTGGGCTTCTACAAAATTTGCCACAAAAGGGCCCAAATGCAATTAATCTAATTAAGGTTTCTGAAAAAACGAAATTACAACTTTATTAAAATGGAAATGGCTAAATGTTGAGTCTTGAATGATCATGACACCATCCCTAATGCTCCAAATGATGTTTCCCAATATTTTCCTGCAACCAAAATACACTTAATCAGCTCAGAAAACCCAAATTAGCACAATTACGAATTTCCAACCAAATTAAGCAGAATTCGGAAAACGGGGAAATAATAGACAATTAAACACAATTCTCTAGTTTATTTAAGTGCAATAAACTAAATATAGTTCAAGAAATAAGCACTCATCAATCATTCCCCAACAACAAATAGAAATTAGTTCCCCATAGACATGGGGGAACCAATGAACAATGGAAGAAAGAAAGAAGAATGGAAGACTAAGAATTGGCTAGGAGTGTATTGTAGGCTCTCTTCTGCCAGGGATGCAAAACCTAGAGCCCTAGGGTCCTTTAAATAGTGCCAAAAGTGTCCCAAAGTGCGGCCTGATCCAAAAGAATCAAATCAGAGCAGAAACAGGACCCTATCCATGTCAAATCACGCTCAAGCGTTGCAAGGAGCTCGCCCGGGCGTGAATCAAGGGTTCTGTAGGGCTTAGGCGTCAGTGTTCAGCGCCTGGGCTACGAGCGTCCGTCGCCTGGGCGTCGGGTCCGTCGCCTGGGCTTCGCTTGGGCTTCGGGTTTTCTCCCTTCTTGATGCCTTTTTGACCCCTTTTGAGCTCCATCTTCATGGCTTTTCACTTCTTCTTCCATTATTGCTTCAATCTCTGTAAAAACAAAGGGAATTTGTTATAAAACAGTTTAAATCAACCTCAACTCTCTTTTTCACACAATTTACTGAAAATATGAGTTCAAGCAAGTTTCTAAGTCAAAAGAGTGCTTTTAGTATGAAAATCACATAGCAAATAATGGTATTTTAATTCGTTATCAGGTTGGAAGGACACTAGATGTAGGCATTGCTGGCCGAAGTAGTATAAAAACCAGTGTTTGATTTTCTCTATCCCTGCACTTTTACTTTACAGTCGACTTTACTTCTGGCGCAGTCAACTACGTTTTTCTGCTGCATACAAATTTTCATTACTTGGATTTCAGGAAAGTTTGAAAAGTTTAATACTTTGTTTTCAAGATTGCGAAAAGATTTTGTTTTTGATAAACCACCAATTCACCCCCCTCTTGGTGTAAAAAGAAGCCTACCTGTTTTCCAACAAGTTCACCATTGTCATGGTGAAACTAGATGTACAATGGAAAAGAATGAGATAGAGAAACCCTAAAAGTTGAAGATGGAAGCTCCCACATCCAAATCGACCTCCAAAGAGTGGAGTAGTGTGTTGTTTTGCCTTCTTCTACCAAAAGATACAAAACCTAGGGTGTCCAAATCCTTTAAATAGGGCAAAATCATAACAGAAACAAAGCCCAGGCCCGTCTCGCCGGTGCTCAGTGTCGTACTTAAGGCGCTCAGGCGTTGTGCGGTGCTAGAACTGGTGCTCAGCTTCACTCAGAGGGCAACCAGGCGTGGTTGTTGACTCCCTGGCAAGCGTACCAGATCGTTCCAAGTAATATAATTGGTATAACCCAATATTGTTCTCTCCCAACAGACTCACAGCCTTATCTTTCGTGTGAATTCAAATTGTAAGACTTGTAAAGAAAAATTAATTGTGGTGGATGCAAGAACACAAAATAAACATGCAATGCGTTTGATTCAATTGACAAAGAAGACTATGGATGAATGGAGTTGTTGGGGGTTTACAATTTCATCTTATCTGCTCTCTTTTATCTACTCCTCTTGTTTAAATTGCTTTATTATCTAATTGTTATGCAAACTTTCTTGGCCTACCCTTAGCCCGATCCCTCGGCGAAAAGAGCCTATTACTAATTACCGGCTTGTTATCCCTAGCCTCCCCTAGGAACTAGCAATGCATTATCGAACAGAAGTGATGGGTGTCGCACCCCATACAAATTTGATTGCATATGAGAAATGCAGTATAGTGCTAGGAAGTGACTCCTAGGTCGTCTCTCAAGGACCAAATGTGGTTCGAGTCTTCAGTCTAACACGAAGTGGGGGGGAAGTTGTGAAAGGTCTTTTTTTGTTAATGCAATGACGAAATTAAAAATAAAGCTGGAAATTAAATACAACCAAATGTAATTGAAAACCTTGAAATGAATGGACAAAGCATGAAGACCGAACGGTCCTACAGATGACCGAACGATTCTACATTGAGAGCAAACTATCTCTAAACCAAGTGAGGAAAATGGAAATGCAAGAAGGTAAAGAAACCAAACAAAATAGACAACATGGTGAATGGAAAAAGAAAATTGAACAATGCAATAAATAAATATTCAGACACAATTTAAGCTATTAAAATGCAACACTTAAACTAAAGAAATAAAATGCTAATCATCATGGAATCAACACTTAAAAAGGAAAAACATAAACAAGAAGATAAAATAAAAATGCCTAAACCACGTGGATCTCTTCACCGTGACAGCTCCAAATTAAAATCAAGCACCAAAAGAGAAAAATGAAATCAGCCCTTAGAAAAAAAAATAATAAAACCGAATGCAGCGTAATGATGAGTCTGTGTGCCTTTCTAAAATATATGAATTCAGCGCATGAAAGAAATCCTATGAATCATTGTGCCTTCTTAACTCAAACCAATGTCCGTCGTACACCTAATCTAAAAAAAAAAGTTTGCTTTTCCAAAAAAACATTCAAAATGAATCAAATGTACCTCCCATTGTGCTAGCTGCTGGACATAACCCGTGAGAACTACCGGCATAAAAAAATTGATTAAACTCTTGCTCTCCTAATGCATGACGCTGCAACTATATTTCTTTTTCTTTAGACGAAAATGAAAATGCTTTCTAATTTGTAATTTTACTATGTGGCAGCGGTGGCACCCAGCTTACTCACCATTCCAACCCCATTCCCAATGATCAAGCATCGAAAAAAAAAAAAAAGAAAGTTAATACGTTACTTCTCTAAAACAAGTACAGGTGCGTCTAAAATGCAAGATGAAATACCCTTTTAATTGGAAACAAAATCAGTTTGCAAGCACTTCTCCAGCCAACAAAGAAATAATTAAATATGATTCTAGAATTCCATTCAGCAGCGTGCTCATTCCAGCAAATTGAAGACCGAACGTGCAGCTTTTCTTTTCTCCAAACAATAAATACCCGTGTGTGCACCTTGTAATTAAATCAATGCTTACAAAACAAAGTAAAGGCTGAATGAAATCCTGAAGAAATCAAATGCAACACTTTACTCAAGGAAAATAAACGAAATAGCACCGTGCTGCTTCCCATTCATCATTACTTCATTCTAAAAGAAAAGGGAAAGTGTCGGCTGTTACGCTCAAGTTCAAATGAAGATGAAAAGTGCTTGTCTAATTCTGGGCTGTGAACTGGATGCTTCCTAAAGTAATTTAATTGAATACCAGCAAAGAAAAGAAACTGAAAAAGGTATGTAACATTCCTCCATAGTCCCTCACCATGAACATTGTTCAAAAAAATGCTATGCTCTAAAATCGTTCCCGCTCACTCCCCAACGTTGCAGTAGCAAAAATTCCTTTTTGTGTGACGGCTGGTGTCCTACTAAGAGGCCAAGTCTTGCCTCTAAAATGGGTGGAGTCCACCCTAAAATAAAAGGAAACCCTAAGATAGGACATGTGTCTTAGACTTTTGGGCCCAACATAAATTTTAATGATCCAATATGCAAAAGTTTGTCCAAAAAGTTTTTAAAAAAATTAAATTACAATATAACTAAAATTTAAAAAGTCTAATTTGAGAGTCTTGAATTTATTTGGTGCCATCCAAATGTCCCAAATTGTGTTTCCGAAATTTTCCCTGAAAATAATAATGCAAATAATTAGCTCAGAAAATTAAAATTAATTAAAATTAGAATTTTCTGTCAAATTAAGCATAATTAAAAAAATGGGAAAATACTGGACAATTAAGCACAATTCCCTGATTAATTCTAGCACAATAAACTAAGTGAAATGAATAAAATATCGACCCATCAAGAAGCAAAAACAATTGATCATCCTACCTCCCTATCCCTAGGTGGTATTTTATTAATTAAGGAATTTCTCACCACTTTATGACATTATTGTACGTTCCCGTATCAATAGAGACAAACAACAGTTATCGAATGAGTTAAATGATATAAGCCTTAAGCGCAGATGAGAACCCAAAAATTGATAATCAAATAATATAAAAATCATATAAATAAACAAGAGTTTCAATAAAAGAGTATTTCAAAAGATTGCATTATTTCGCCCAACAACAAAAGGGTTTAGTTCACCATTGTCATGGTGAACCAAGATGAAAATAATGGAAGAATGGAAGAGCAAACCCTAGATAGGATGAAAAGGAGCCCAAGCATCCAAAAGATCGTCTCTAGAGAGTGAAAATTAGGTTTGGCCGCCCTCTTCTATCAAAAGAATGAGAATGAAATTGCAAAAGGGCTATTTATAGCTGAGGAGCGCAATAGAAAACAGGCCCAAGCCCTGCAGACAACCGCCCGACATCACACTTATGCCGCCCGGTGGTTTGCCTCTTATCGCGAAACTGCCCGGCGGTTTGCCTCTAATCGCAAAACCGGCAGGCGTCCACGCCAAGGTGCTACTCCTCGCATCTGACCGCCCAGCGGTGTATTTCTGCCGCTGGGCGGTTCCTAGACTCTTCTTTTCTTGGTTTTCTTCCTCTGTCCTGAGTCTAAGACCTTCATCTCCAACTCCATTCTTCATTTCCATCAAAATTGCTACAAAACAATGCAAAACAAGCATAATATCGCTAAAAACAGCTTTTGACTCTTGACTGACTCATTTATTAAGTTTTGTTTGATTCCAAGCTCATTCTAAGCAGTAAAGGGAGTAATTTGGTCTAAAATAACATATGAAAATAAAGGTTCTTCAACCGTTATCACAACCCTTAACTTAGAAATTTGCTTCTCCTCAAGCAAACAAAACAAAACAAAACTAAAAACAAAACCAAACTTGGCTTTCTACTATTTCATCCAATGGTTCAACATTCCTAACGTACATGATGAGAACTACTCAATTTCAGATAGTCAGTGATAATCAAATCAAGATGCATGTATGCTTTCAATTCAGTTATCTCACAGATTCCTCAACAGATGTTACATATTATGAATGACCAATCCACTAAGCAAAGATGCAATCATGAAATTTAGAAATTCTCACCAAGCAAGTGTTTCACTCGATCACTCAAGTGTTTAGGGTGACACCCAACTCTCCATTATTCACAAGTCACATGAAATAAAATTGCCGTTCATCACAAACAATCAAAATCATTACATGCAAATGCCATCAAAAGGACTTTTCCAAGCCTTGTAATGAGGCCGGGCTATCAAGAAAAATTGGCTTTTCTGGATCATAAAATCTTTGAATCAAGAGAGCTCATTTATCATTCAAGGTTCAAGTTCAACTCTCTTTTTCAACCAATCTCACTTGTCCCCAACTTCTTCCCTTTTTCTTTTATTTTTACATTGAGCTCATCTTTCATGATTTTTCTTTTTCTCATGGATTTTTCGTTTTCAACACTTGAGCTCAATGCCTTTCTTTTTGCCATTCAAACTTTCCCCACAACCCCAAACTTGAACCTTGAATGTACTTACAAGCATTAACCCAATTCAAAGTAAATAGTTTCTGCACAAGGGTTTTCATTCTCTTTAGGGCCAAGGTTAAAAAAGGGTATAAAATTTCAAGTACATTGGGTAAAAATTTGGCTAAGTACGGGCTTCCAAAAATGGCCTTAATCATATGACATATACATGCAATTCAATCAATCATCAAGACTTAGCCAATATCATTCATGATTTCTTGTGAATAAATTCATATAACAATAAAACTCTGGAGCTCAATACCTCACACAACGTGCTTTCTCACACACATTCATTCCTACACCCTGCTTAGCATCATAACCACAATCACAATTTATCACACATCTGTTTCACAAGATATTATCATGCAACACAACTTAATTATCATTCACATCTAATCATCATCAAACAGGCTCATCATGCAAATTATTCAGTCAAACATCTTGAGAAAAGTATTCAAGCCAAGCATACACACGGAAAAGAAAATTCAACCTATTCTAAGAATTTAAACTACAAAAGTGAAGGAGAGAATCTAGGTTGCCTCCTAGTAGCGCTTGTTTAACGTCACGAGTCTGACCCAAACCTCTTTAGCACTTGTCAGTAAGGGAAAATCCTTCCAGCACCCATCAGTAGGTGTGCCTGCCTGGTATCCTTCAGTGGATACAAAAATTAGCATCCCTCAGTAGATGCTACCCCAAAATTGTTCAAAAATTCAAAATTTACTTGTTCAACAAAAATTAAAATAAATAAAATGTTTAAAAATACAAAATGTGCTCTCTAGTAAATCAACTCTTCTTCTTCACATTGGGATCTTCATCGTTCCACCTGCTCAGCTTTCTCCTATCCACTCTTCAAATTGCTGTGGAGTATGGCCTTCTGATCTCCATCATTCCTTCTTCTTTTAGCTTCCTGTTGACAATCCACTTCCTGTTTTTATATCTTACCGACATGCCCCGCAGGAATGGTTTGTCTTCTGAGTAGGTAGACTCTCCTTTATCTATCTTTTCCTCCTCTAGTGTTTGCAAAATAGTACAACTATTAAGATGATCAGTACCTATGGTGTTCTCCTCTTTTGCAACTTCTCTTCTGCCCTTTTTATATTTGGATCTTCTTCTTATTCTCATTTTGCTGTCTTCAGATCCACTATAAACTAACACTTGGTCTTGATCTCTTAACACTATTCTCCTGTCATAGACACATATCATCATCTGAGAAGCCCTCATGAAAGGCCTTCCCAAAATTAATGGAATTATGCCATCATTCACCATATCCACAACTACAAAATCAATCAAGAACTTTAACTCCTCAATTCGAACAATTGCATTTTCCACCATACCAACTGGCTTCTTATTAGATCCATCCGCAACTGTCAGGGTTGTGTTAGCTGGTTTTAATTTTAGCCCTCCAATCTTCTTGAAATCACTAAAGGGCATCAAATTAACACTTGATCCTGAATCGATCATGGCTCTCCCTATATCCAAATTATTAATAACACACGGAAGAGTCAAATTCCTTAAATCCTTTAATTTTGGTGGATGGTCCTTCTTTCTGGGCTTAACCAATTGTTCCTGCTCTTCTTCATAATCAAGATCAATTACCTCTCCAAGATAATATTTGATCCTCTTGTCATACTCAAGAATTTGTAAAAATGATCCAAGAATAACGGTCACCCGATTAAAGATTTCTTGGAATGGCTCTTGGTGGCTCTCTTGTTCTCTTTCTTTTTCTTCTCTTTTATCTTCACAACATTTCTGCTCAATAAATTTATCATTACAACTCATCTCCTGATCTTCACTACTCTCGAATTCAATTATTTCTACTGATTTCCTCTTACTTCTTGTCATAACAACTTTGCACTCATCTTTGGGGTTAACATCAGTGTTAGCCCGAAACTGATTCTTCTTGGTGGTTTCAACTCTTTTAGACAACTGCCTAATCTGTGTCTCTAATGATCTAAAGCTGGCTTGGTCACTAGCTTGTTAAGACTCATAGACTTTCTAAAATTTATCAAATCGGTCATTTAATTCTTTGACTGTCTCTGTTAAGCTGCTAACCTGCTGCCATAATGGTGAGGGTTGTTGCTGCCGGAAGTTTCCTCCGTGTCCAGAATAAGCATTCTGATTTTGTCCACTACTCGGGTGGTTCTTCCAACCTTGGCTAGAATTGCCTTGGTTAAAATTACCTTGCTTGTACTGGAATTGGTTCCCCATGTAGTTCACCTCCTGCTGCATTTCTTCTGTAAAAGCACATTGACCATTAATGTGGTCACCGCCGCATAAATCGCAAAGTTGTTGAGTCTGAGAAATATTCCTTAACCCCGTTGGAAATTCAGAAAGGACCTTTGTTAGTTTGTCTAGGTATTGGTTAAGGAGATGATTTATGCAGCCATAGCATCATCTGCAGGGACATGCAAGAGTCCTCCTTTCTGTACTCCCCTCTCACTTTGAGATACTTCATTCAGAGCCATCTCTTCAATCAATTCGTAAGCCTCATCTTCAGTCTTTCTATTTATATTGCCTCCAGCTGAAGCATCCAACATCATCTTAGAATGAGTATTTAGCCCTCCGAGGAAAGCAAGTAAATATGAGGTCTTATCAAATCCATGGACTGGAGTTTTCCTTAACAGGCCTTTAAATCTGTCTCAGGCCTGTCCGAGAGTTTCTTCCATTCCTTGCTTGAATGAAGAGATTTCCAGCTTCCCCTGATTGATCTTGGTCTGCAGAAAGAATTTGGTAACAAACTGTCTTGCCAAGGCATCCCAAGTTCGAAAAGTTCCTTCCGGGAATGAATGCAACCAATCTTTAGCGTTTCCTCCGAAAGAGAAAGGAAACAAACTGAGCCTAACCCTGTCGTCTGAAACTCCAGTCATTCTGACAGTATTGCAAATTTCACCAAAGATAGTCAAATGCTTATAGGGATTCTCATTTGACAACCCGTGAAATTGGTTGTTCTAAACTAACTGGATAAGTGCAGGGCTCATCACCATGTTGGTTGTATTGTCAGCTGGTATAGCTATGCTATTGAAGTGCAAAGGACCCACAATGTTTGCTGAGTCCCCCAATGTGCGTCTTGGAGGAGGTTGGTCCGCCATCTCCTCTATATCCTGTGCAGAAGTGTCCGATGAGGATTGCAAAAGTGGTTCAGGAGAAGGAAAGTTCACGTACAGAGTGTCTAATTTTCCTCCTTCTCCTGTCTGATAACCCCTCAAGAAGAGGTTGCTGGTCTTTTCTGCTTCTAGTGTGTATTCCTTCTTGCATACACAAGAAACAACACCCCTAAAAGCACTTTTATAGAAAAAAAAACAAAATAAGAAAAACAAATAATTACAAACAAGTCAAATTCAGTCAATTCACACTACTTGAAAAAGTTAAACCTCGAGTCCCCAGCAACGACACCAAAAACTTGTAGACTCCCTGGCAAGCATACCAGATCGTTCCAAGTAATATAATTGGTATAACCCAATATCGTTCTCTCCCAAAGGACTCACGGCCTTATCGTTCGTGTGAATTGAAATCGTAAGACTTGTAAAGAAAAATTAATTTTGGTGGATGCAAGAACACAAAATAAAAATGCAATGCTTTTGATTCAATTGACAAAGAAGACTATGGATGAATGAAGCTGTTGGGGGTTTACAATTTCATCTTATCCGCTCTCTTTTAACTACTCCTCTTGTTTAAACTGCTTTATGATTTAATTGTTATGCAAACTTTCTTGGCCTACCCTTAGCCCGATCCCTCGGCGAAAAGAGCCTATTACTAATTACCGATTTGCTATCCCTAGCCTCCCCTAGCAACTAGCAATGCATCACCGAAAAGAAGCAAAAACAATTGATTGTCCTACCTCCCTATCCCTAGGTGGTATTTCATTAATCAAGGAATTTCTCACCAGTTCATGACATTACTGTACGTTCCCGTAGCAATAGAGACAAACAACGGTTATCGAATGAGTTAAACGATAAAAGCCTTAAGCGCAGATGAGAACCCAACAATTGATAATCAAAGCATATAAATAAATAAGAGTTTCAATAAAAGAGAATTTCAAAAGATTACATTCTTTCCCCCCAACAACAAAAGGGTTTAGTTCACCATTGTCATGGTGAACCAAGATGAAAATAATGGAAGAATGGAAGAGCAAACCCTAGATAGGATGAAAATGAGCCTAAGCATCCAAAAGATCTTCTCTAGAGAGTGAAAATTAGGTTTGGCCGCCCTCTTCTGTCAAAAGAATGAGAATGAAATCGCAATAGGGCTATTTATAGTTGAGGAGCGCAACAGAAAACAGGCCCAAGCCCAACAGATAACCGTCCGGCGTCACACTTATGCCGCCCGGCGGTTTGCCTCTTATCGCGAAACCGACCGGCGTCAGGGCTCCACCGCCCGGCGATTTGCCTCTAATCGCAAAACCGCCAGGCGTCCATGCCAGGGTGCTACTCCTCGCATCTGACCGCCCAACGATGTATTTCTGCCGCTGGGCGGTTGGTAGACTCTTCTTTTCTTGGTTTTCTTCCTCTGTCCTGAGTCTAAGACCTTCATCTCCAACTCCATTCTTCACTTCCATCAACATTGCTACAAAACAATGCAAAACAAGCATAATATCGCTAAAAAAAAGATTTTGACTCTCGACTGACTCATTTATTAAGTTTTGTTTGATTCCAAGCTCATTCTAAGCAGTAAAGGAAGTAATTTGGTCTAAAATATGAAAATAACGGTTCTTCAATCGTTATCCGTGGTGTGTCTGGAAGAGTGGCTCTTAGCGCCCCAAAAAGGGCGCCCAAGCGCCAGCCAGTAGGTTTTGGCGCTGAGGGCCCCTAAAAGGGCACTGAGGCGTCCTGCGTTCCTCCTTTCTAGTGCTTTTACAAGTCTTTCTGAGTTCCATCTCCTTGGCACTTCAACTTTGCTTCCATATTATCTCATTTCTTGCTAAAATTAGGGAATTTAGTCATAAAATCATTAAGTTCAACCTCAACTCTCTTATTCACACAACTTAATTGAAAAACATGATTTCAAGCAAGTTTCTAAGTCGAAAAGGGTGCATTTAGCATTAAAATTACATCACAGATAACAGTATTTGTTGGAAAACAAGTAGGCTTTGTTTCAACACCAAGAGGGGGGGGGGTGAATTGGTTAGTTTTCAAAATCAAAGCCTTTTTAAAATCTTTTTCGCAAAGTATAAACCTTTACAAAGTTTCTTGAATCACAAGGAATGAAGATTTCAAGTGCAACGAAAAATACTAAGTTGACTATGAAAGTTGTAAAGTCGACTGAATATAAAAGAGTAGGGATAGAGAATTCAAACACACGTTTTTATACTGGTTCAACCTCAGTGCCTACATCTAGTGTCCTTCCTAAATCAACTATAGACGTCGGTGTGGCACGTTCAGATGTCTAGATGACGAAAAGAAATGACTTTTGAAATACCTGTCAAACTATAAACGTCAGGTGGGTGGGGCACTGACATCTACAATCGAATATAAACATCAGGTGGCGGGATCAGACGTAAAGATTGCGGAAAAATGACTTTTCACCTACCTGTCAGACTATAGACATCGGTCGGAAAGGCACAAACATCTACATGGCAGAAAGAAATGACTTTTCAGTACTTGCCAAACATATAGACATCAGTTACTAGGGGCCCCGACATCTATAGATTATAGACGTCGAGGCCCCTCCTAACTGACATCTATAAGGCGGAAAGAAATGATTTTTCACCCACTTGTCAGACATATAGACATCAGTTAGGATAGCCCCGATGTCTAAAATCCTATAGACGTCGGGGCCCCTCCTAATGATGTCTATATGGCCAAATTATTTACAAAAATGCCACCGGTCATCAACATAGGTCGTGCTTACCCCTAACCGACGTCTAAGGGGTGACGTTAAATAGTGTTTTTGCACTAGTGTTCCTAGCGTTCCTGGTATAAGATGTGAAGAACAAGAGATTAAGATGACTAAGACTCATACCCTCATCCCTAAGAAATATAACCCTTAGGAGTAATTCAACAAGAACCTGAGTTGTAAAGAAACTCCCAACATTCATGCAATTCATAAATCATGCTAATGAATGAGTTAAACAAAAGCAAGCATAGAAACAAATGAATTACTCTAACAATTAATGGAAAAACATATGAAATTTAAGAATAAATTCAAATACATGAGAGTTTACAAGGAAGGAAGAATGAATTTAGTTCCTCATAGACATGGGGGAATTCTATGAACAATGGAAGAAAGAATGAGAATGAAAACTTAAGAATTGGGAAAAAATGTATTACTATGCTCTTCTCTGCCAAAGGTTAGAAATGTGCAAAAACAGGGCCTGGTCCAATAGAGTTGAAACAGAGCAGAAACAGGGCCCGATCCACGAAAGTTGACGCTCAAGCGTCCAAGGAGACCGCTCGGGCGGTGAGAGCACTTCATGTAAGGCACGTGCCTTTAATTTGACACAGGCATGCAATTTAGTCAATCATAGAAACCTAGGCAATATCACTTATGTTTTCAAGTAGATAGCAAACATTCAATCAAGAACTCTAAATTTCAAAACCTCACATATAAGCTCAATAATCATTCCAAACATCCCAGATAAATACCCTGCTTAGCATCATAATCACAATCAATATCATCATGCATCTGTTCACAAAGCTTGTGAACCACCACCTGTACATCAGCATACAATGCAATCTCAACATCAATCAATATCAAGCATCATCAAGTAACACCCATCATGCAACAATATCAATCAAACCATTATAATAGATAAAGTATCAGACCAAGTACATTAAAACTTCCACTAGTAAAGAGAAGCAAATAATGTTCAAATTAAAAATCCAGATAGATAAGAAAAAGAAAAACTCATGTTCTAGCACCCATCAGTAGATGTTATATCAGTTGTTCAGCCCATTTTGTCGTCTGAATCCTCCTCATCTCCATCCTTAACATCCTCAAAGTCATCATCTTCCTCGTCATCCTCGTCCATGGTTGGAGCTTTAGCTGCTCCAACTCCACTACCATGTGCCTGTTCCTCCGGCCAAGCCACCACATTGTTGAATTCATCCATCGTCCACCGGTGTGAAGGATGGGTATCATACATACCTATAAGCATCTCTACTGTAGCCACCTGCCCCCTATGGATGGATTTCAATCTGGCCTCCATCATGGACATGTACATGTCGCTCATCTGAAAGGGCTCTGCATGATGTGTTGGTCCATGATCTTGTGGTGCTCTCCTCCTGGGAAGTCTTTAAGGCACTAGCTAGGATGCTTCCTCTCCCCCGTAATACTGTCTGTAATAGGCCTCATCAATGGCCTTCCTAGGTCGCTCAAATGGTGGAGTAGAAGTGTCCACCCCAACTAACTAGCATAGATGTGTGATCAAGGAGGGATGCCTTAAAGGTGCCTTGTTGCTCACAGTGGTGGCATAGCTCTGGATCTCATTTGCAATGAAGTGGCCTATGTTCACATTTAATCCCCTCAGTACGCAGTAGATGAACATATCCCTATGAACTGTAATGTCGGAGACATGGGAGCATGGTTGAATGTTGGCATGAGAAAATGTCATCCAATACTTTGCCAGTGGTGTCAGATCAACTCTCTTAATATGAAAAGCCACACCATTCTGGTTCCTGTGAAAATGCCCTCCAGGCACACAAAGTGCGCTTTCTATGTCCTCATAATCAGTACCCTCCTCCACATTCAGTGAGTACTGGCACTGCACACCTGTCCATTCTATATTCAGAAATCTATTAATGGAATCAAGATCATACCAGATAAGTTTCCCACGGGCATAGCTTGTATAAGCTTCTGTTGGAGGGTTGCCAAGAGGCTTTGCATTTGTGTAAAACTCCTTTACCACTACAATATTAGCTGATGTAGGGTAAGTGGCAAACTTCTCCCAATGCCTACTTTCTATCTCCTCTCCAAATTGTGGAGCATAGTTTGGAATCCATCATGCCTTTCTCTCCATCAACAGACGTCTTTCTTGGACGATGAGGTGGTGCTTCTCATGTCTCCTAGAGAGAAACTTGTTGGAATAGAACCTCTCTGGTTCTCTCCTCTTGCTTCCAATGGTTTTAATCCTCTTACCAGATGAGGAAGTCATCCCTGCATCAAATACAAGTCATAAAACCAAAGAAGAACTCATTAAGCATTAGCAACCCACAAAATTCATCCAAACACATCATTAATCAGTGTTGAGGGCAAAATAGGGCCCCTCAGCGTCACCTACACAACACAAGAAAGCAAAAACAAAATATGCAGAGCTAACGCTCAGCGCCAGCTAGCTCTCAGCGCTATCAGCTGCAGTTTTTCAAAATCCATTCTATGTGACTCTAATCTCCACCCACATGCAAATTCCTTCATTCCAGACCTCAATCATAAAATTTAATCGGTCCAAACATCAATTATTTAACTTAATCATGCATAAAAATCAAAAGCCCTAAACTTTCATGCTTGAACTAACATTCTCATACAAATTCATGCTTTGAAAACCCTAGAATGTAAAATGTATGACTTACTTGGGTGGAGAGACTTCAAATGAGTGCACACTAAGGATGTTGATGAATGAACCCCAAGTTTTGTGCTCTCACGAAAAACCCAAACTTTGATGATGGAAAGGTGCAAAAGTGGTCGAAAAGGGATTTTTGAGAAGATGGTGTTGAGATTGTTGACAACACAAACTCTATATCAAGTTTTTTATGATGACAACACAATGCTTAATAACAGTACACATGTTGCTGCATTACATGTTCTTGTCCTGTATTGTTTGTCAAATCTGCTGAACATGTTTTGTTGAACTGCAACGCATGTTTCTATGATTGATTGAACTGCAACTGCAACGCTTGTACTGAAATGTGAAATAAAATGTTTTTTATCACAACACATTTCTGGAAGAAAATGATCACAAACACCTTTATGAACTTATAATTATTGTGATAAAGTTCTAGTCCAGTCGAATACACTCATAATGGATTCGACTATGCTAAAATCTTTGTATAGATTTTGTGAACCTGTGCTATGTGAGTTTTTGAGTTGAAAAGAATTTCAAAGTGTTTTTACATGTGTCAGTCGACAGTGTGTATTGCATATTCGACTGTGTTACTGATCTGTTTGGAATTCTGTTAAGCCTACATGCTCCAATGGCTATATTTTTGAAAAGTTAGTTGAGCTTGTGTGACTTGGTCAACTGTAATAAATGTGTGTTGACTGTCTCTTATAACTATTTTAATACAGTCGACTGAATAAGTAGGCTATTCGACTGAGAAGCAATCTAATCTAACAGAAAACTATAAATAGACAGAACGCAAATTGTTCTGTGACTTTTGATGATCTGACATTTTCATTTTCCTGTTTCAGATTTGATTCTCTGTTTTAGAAGCTCCAAGAATTCTCCAAGAAGACGGTGGTAATCTTTCTGGAGAGAGATTCAAAGGGAGGAGTCAATTACGCTGACTGCTTGATCATAATCTGCACAAAGAAGGTGCTCCTTGTTTGATCTTGAAGGCTTGGCATCCTGTGAAGACTGCTGCGTTTGATTGAAGGCTTGGCAACCTGTGAAGTCTGCTGTGATAGGCTTGGCATCCTGTGAAGAGTGCCAGTTACATGTTGAGGATTGTTCGACGTGGGTTCAGATTGTAGAAGAGGGGATTCTTGCTATATTTCTGGTTTTGTGTGCAGCTATATTTGGTTTTGGGTTAGAGAGGAGATTTATATTTTTGCGTGGTGCTTCTATAAATTCCTTGTTGTAAAAACCGCAACCATTATAGTGCATTTTCTTCTTGGGTTGGAAGAACACTAGATGTAGGCATTGTTGGCCGAAACAGTATAAAAACCAGTGTTTGATTTTCTCTTTCCCTACACTCTTTATTTCCAGTCGACTTTATCGGTTTAGCAATCAACTTCATTTTTCCGCTGCATTGAATTTTCAATTACTTGCATTTCAAGAAAGATAAAAAGCTTTGCATTTTTGTATAAAGATTGCGAAAAGATTTTGTTTTTGAAATAACACCAATTCACCCCCCCTCTTGGTGTAAAACGAAGCCAACCTGTTTCATAATAGGTGGGTGTAGGGAAAAGTGAAGAGGGTACTTTGGAGAGAGCTTGAGCGTGCCAAATGAAAGTGTGAGGCTGAATGAGAGGCTTGGGCAAGACCTAAGGGGTATTAACATGTGTAATGGGCCAACTAACGCTGAGCCCTAATTAAAAACCCACTTATGCAATCTGCGATGCCACCGCTCAACGCTAGGTGTCGTTGAGCGATGTGGGCGATTTTAAAATTTCCCTTTTTTTGGCTTGCCTTAAGCTTCATGGACCCTGTACCACTCAAATTCAACTCTCGATTTCATTTTTTATGCAATTTCCCCTCACTCCATTTAGTCATGCAACAAATTAAACCATAAAATGCAACTAGAACAAAATTAAACATGCAACAGAAGTAAATCAATCAACTGGGTTGCCTCCCAGGTTGCGCTTGTTTAACGTCACGAGCCTCACCCAAACCTTTCTAGCACTCATCAGTAAGTGCAAATCTTCCCAACACCCATCAGTAGGTGTACCTTCCTGTATCCTTCAGTGAATACTAAGTTATCTAGCATCCCTCAGTAGATGCTACCACCCAATAAACAATATTCAACAATATTCAAAATTACATAACTAAAATAATCAAAAGAAACAATGTTTTTAGGTTACTGGCGTGCCTCCCAGCAAGCGCTTCTTTAACGTCATTAGCTTGACCCAGTAAAGCTCAGGTTCCATCTTCCGTGTTGGTGTCTCTCTTACTTTCATGACACTAACTCATCAACTGCTTCCGGTCCACCTTCTTGACTCTCCTTGAATATGGAGCCTTGATGGGTGTCGCAACCCACACAAATTTGATTGCATAAAAGAATGCAGTATAGTGCTAGGGAATGACCCTAGGTCGTCTCTCAAGGACCAAACTGCGGGTTCAGAATCAGGTCTAACACAATGGGGGGGTTTTGAAATGTTGTTTGTGGATGCGGAAAAATTAAAATGAAATTAAAACAGTAAAAACGAAAATTCACGCTGGAACTAGGCAGCTCTGACCTTTGCTCAATGTTTTAACCATAACTTTTTCTAAAAAGCTCTAAATGACATGAGGTTTTTTTTCCTGGAAAGTAGACTCAATTATCTTTCATTTGATATATAAAACGTAGCATTTGGACCTCTGGTGTGGTTGCAGTAATTTTTTTAAAATCGAGTCCAGAGTGAAAATGCTAAACCAAATACTAGACTAAACAAATATCTAAACACAGTTAAATTAAATTAAATGCAAAATTAAACTAAAGATATTAAAAGCAATTAATCTTAAAAAGACAAATTAATTCAAAATAAACAATCCTAATTTTTTTACCAAACACGTGACCTCATTCCAATTCAATCTTCCAATGCTCACCAAGAAATCAAGAAGTACCGTGGCACCACAAATTAAATCAATCACCATGTTTCATCATTTCTAAAAGCAATTAAATGAAGCTAAAGAAATGCTATTATACCCTTGCAGCAGAAACAAAATGCCAATTGAAAAGGAAATGGACCGTGACCCTACTCACCACACTTTAAAACTAAATTAAAGAAACATTGCCTAGCTTGCTATTTCCAAGGAAATTGAAAAATAATTCTCAAAAGAAAAACTAAATGAAATGACCGTGTAGGCTTTTCAAAAGAAAATGATTGCAACCCCTTTTCATGGACGTGATGCACCACCAAATTAATTACCATTGCAGCAGCTGAACTTTATCCAATAAATGAGCACCGCCTACTTCTTATCAAAAGCAAAGAGAAATAAAATCAATGCACTCCCAGGCCATGACTCCACACCAACGTTGCTTCAGTGCATCATTCTCCAATTAAACTAACTTAAAAACGTGAACCAAGCTTCAATCGAACAGTGCGGGAAAACCAATTGAAAAATGATCAGCGAACTTTGACAGCGCGAAGGAAAAATGGTTAAGCCTAGAAGCTCTCCATTAGTTAGCGCAAAAATGGAAATGGCGTTTTCTCTTCAACCAAAATCCAATAGCAAAATCATCTTCTAAGAAAACGTTGCTGCAGACCCCAAAAAAAATGAATTTCCGAGAGTAATCTGTGTTGCCTCCCAATCTTCCTCTGCCGAGAGTCTCCAAACACTACAGCCAAAATTCTCTCCACCACCAAGTGACGGCTGGTCACTTTTAAGAGAGGCCATGTGTCCTCTAAAATAAGGGTGGGGTCCACCCTAAAATAATAAAACCCTAGGTGCCAAGTGTTCTACAATTTTGGGCTACTCATAATTTTTTGAATAGTGGCCCAATGTGCAAAAGTTTGTCCAAAAAGTTTAAACAATTAAAATTAAAATACAATAAAATTTAAAATGTATAATTTGAGAGTCTTGAATTTATTTTGTCTCCTCCAAATGTCCCAAATCGAGTTTCCAAAATTCTCCCTGAAAATAATAATGCAAATAATTAGCTCAGAAAATTCAAATTAATTAAAATTAGAATTTCCGGTCAAATTAAGCATATTTAGGAAAAACGGGAAAATACCGGACAATTAGGCACAATTCCCTGATTAATTCTAGCACAATAAACTAAGTGAAATCAATAAAATATCGACTCATCAAGCCTCAATCTCTATCACCCTATTCTCTTTGAACCCTTGCACAATCCACAGCTTCTTCTTGAATCTCACAAGACTACCAAGCTTGCATTGTGCATCCTCCAAGTCAAAGTGGACTGTCCCTCCTTTATCAACTTTCTCTTCTTCCTTAACCTGCATTAAAACAATATTTTTACCTTTGTTTATCGGCTTTGCAAACTTAGGTTTAGCGACCGGTTCAACCTTCCTTGCAGCTTTGTGAGCTATCTTCTTTACTTGAATTTGCTTCTCTTTAAAGACATCGTAGATCACCCCCTCTTCTTGGTTTTAATCATGATTAATTCGTTAAAAACTCAGAAAAAATTTTCAAAATAGTTATTCCATTAACAACATATGTTGGTTTAAATGGACCGTTTAGTGTTGATCTATTGGGAGAAATCGGCAAGTGTACCGAGTCGCACAAGTAATATAAAATGGTAAAACCAAGTATCGTATCCCAGAGGACTCTCGACGCTGAACAACTGTGTGAAAACAAGATTAATTAAGACTTAAAACAAAAAGAGATCATGGGTTTGTATTGCAAAGAACATAAAATAAACCAAAGTAAATTGATCAGTGGCAAAAGAGCACAAAGATGAATGGAGGTTGATTTATATGAGATGCATATGTTGTAGGGGTTAGACTTCACCAAGTTCCCTCTCATGTATATAAGAATTCTTCTTTATTCATTAATGCTAATGTCCCTCACTAAAACACTTAAACCTGATGTCTCGGTAAATAAGCTTGTCCCTAATTACAGTTCATACAATTCCTAGCATTCCTGGTAAAAAGATGTGAAGATCAGGAGGTTAAGACGACTAAGACTCATACCCTCATGTCTGAGCAATATAACCCTTAGGAGTAATTTAACAAGGACCTAAATTGCAAGGAACCTGTTAGCACTCATGCAAATCACAGTCATGCTATTGTATAAGCAAGAATAAGAACAGATAAATTACTCTAACAAATAATGAAATAAAACATATAAAATTAAGAATCAATTCAAATAAATGAGAGTTTACAAGGCTACATCGTTCCTCAAATACAAATAGAGTTTAGTTCCTCATAAACATGGTGGAACCCTATGAACTATGGAAGAAAAAATGAATGAAAAGACTAAGAATTTGGCTACAAGTGTATTGTTATGCTCTCTTTTGTCAGGGATGCAAAACCTAGAGCCCCAACGTCCTTTAAATAGTGCCAGAAGTGTCCCAAAGTGCGGCCCGGTCCAAAAGAATCAAATCAGAGCAAAAACAGGGCCCGATCCACGTCAAATCTTGCTCAAGCGTCGTAGGGAGCTTGCCTGGGTGTGAATCAAGGGTTCTGTAAGGCTTGGGCGCCAGTTTTGGATGCCTGAGCTATGAACATCCGTCGCCCGGGCGTCGGGTCCGTCGCCCGGGCGAGCAACGTTATTTTCCAGCTCGTTGTTTCGCGCTTCTGTCGCCTGGGCTTCGGGTTTTCTCCCTTCTTGGTGCCCTTTTGACCCCTTTTAAGTTCCATCTTCATGGCTTTTCACTTCTTCTTCTAGTATTGCTTTAATCTCTGTCAAAACAAGGGGAAATTGTTAGAAAACTGTTAGAATCAACCTCAACTCTCTTATTCACCCATTTAATTGAAAACCAATGAGTCCAAGCAAGTTTCTGAGTGAAAAAGGGTACTTTTAGTATAAAACTCATATAGCAGATAACAATATTTTAATTCGTTATCATGATCCCAAACACCTTTATCCACAGATTGAAGAAAGATTTGCATCCAGATTTTCCAAAAAGCATAGTTTTCACTAGCAAATAGTGGTGGTCTATTTGTTGATGCGCCTTCAGAAAAGGTTTGAGAACTAAAAATCATTTTCCAGGAACAGTCGACTTAAAGACAAAAGTAATTGACTTGGTTTTCAAATATTTTATGAAAACCAGCTCTAGTGCCAATTGTTGAGAATAGAATGGCTTAGTTTCAATACACACGGGGGGGAGGGGGGGTTGAATTGGTGAAACACAAAATCAGAGTCTTTTAAAAATCTTTTTTGTAAAAGGATGATCTTTCAAAACTTTCTTGAAACGCATGAAATCAGATTTTTCAAATGCGGAAAATAATTGACTACGTGAAAAGTAATGTCGACTTTGAAAATAAAAGTGCAGGGATAGAGAATTCAAACGCATGTTTTTATATTGGTTCGGTGATGAGTCGATATTTTACTGATCTCATTTAGTTTATTGTGCTATAATTAATTAGGGAATTGTGCTTAATTGTCCGGTATTATCCCGTTTTTCCTAATTGTACTTAATTTGATCGGAAATTCTTATTTTAGTTAATTTGAATATTCTGAGCTAATTATTTGCAATTTTAATTTCAGGGAAATTTTGGAAATACAATTTTAGACATTAGAGAAAAAAATAAATAAATAAAAGACTCTCCACAAAAATTTTCAATAAGAAAAAGGGTACTATGGTCACTTTCATTCTTTGGGGGTGTAACATTTTAAATTTGGGGGTGCACATGGAAAGTATTATCCTATTAAAAAAAAGGGAGAAGTGTGATGATTGAAAGTTGCATTTCACGTGAAGTCATTTTCCAATTGCAAAGAGTTTCAACTTTTTTGTCTAATTAGAAATTGGATGCATTCATTTTGCTTAAGGAAAAAAAATGTTGCACTTATAAAAATGGTGGGCACCACTTGCACATGAATTCTCTTTTCTTTTATAGTTAAAGTGGATGCAAAGAAAGACAAAGCTGCAAGCTAATCCTATTGGGCTTCAAATTAATTTACATCCAACCTTCACATATCCACGGGAAATGCAAACAGCAGCAGTTTGAGCTTCAACATGATTTTACTTTAGAAAATGCACTTGATTTTCCCTTAGAAGCAACAACCACATGGTGTCATGGTTGGATTCACTTTGGGTTATGAGAAGGGGTGCTTTGTTGTTAGTCTGGCTTGGGAAGTGTTGTCCAGCATTTAAAAAATAAAAAAGATGTTGCACGTGAAAATGTAAAGGCTTGGCTTGTAGCAAACAATTGGGCAACATCTACATTCATCCAACTAAAGGGCTGCACATGGGTTGAAGGAAAAAAAATTGATAAAAAGGAGGAGCGTGATCCAGCAATTACAAAGTTGCCTAAGAGGTGCACGGCTCATGCTTGTAGAATAAAAAAAAAAAGGGCTGCAGCAATTGAAGTTTTGGAGAGCACATGCGGTTGTAGTATTTTAAAGAAAAGAATGCATGCTTCACTCCACATTCACACATTCAAAAGCCATGGGAGCTGCATCTAACAACACGTAAAAAAAAAACAAGAGCTGCAGCAACAACAGCTACAACACCACGTTCCAGCTACTACTCTTCATAAGTCCAGCATGCACAAAATGAACACAAGGGAGAGCTCCTTGCTTCATGTGTTGGACAACCATGCACCCAATATTTTACGAGCTTCAACATTGTAGCCAACAACATCAACAATGCAACCTGCAGCATCATGTTGGCTGGAAGAAGAAAGCCATCCCTATAAGACCTTCACATTCACGGACAGCCCTGCAGCCACACATCCTTCATTTGTTCATCCAACAAGCTCGGTCCAATGGAGGTGTAGCAGTAGCAAAGATCTACCCAAAAGCTTGGAGTGGAAGCCTGAATCACGTCCAACCTCCATGCTGGAGCGACATGTCTCGGCCTGCAGCATCTCCAGTAGCATGACGCGGTCCAACAGCTTGGAATGGAGGGCTCCTTGCTTGATTCACCATGGCAGCAACAACTTGGGAAATATGACCCTGCATGTGAAGAATGAAGGTGCAACAAAAGAAGAGAGCAACCCACATCTAGGTGGCAGCGGTCCAGCTTTAAGAAGGAAGTAAAAAGGCTGCACATGATCCAGCTGCCACACATCATATTCATCAAGTAGCTGGCCCAACAGAGAAAGATCCTTCCAGCACGTAGAGGCAGCAACACTCCAACAATCAGCATCCCATGAGTCTTCACGGATAGCAACACACTTCAGCAGCTCTTCTCGGTGCAGCATGCAGGTTGACGTCCATGAGTGGCCCATGGCATCCAACATGAAAACACACACTGGTTTTGAAGTGCAGCATCTCATTAAGCACTTGGCAGCAATGCATGTTGCAGCCCACAATGGTTGATGAACAAGTTTTGATGTGCAGAAAAGGAGGAGCTTCAACTGATCCTTGCATGTCTACCAGCTGCTTAAATTAAAAGAAAAGCATACCCATATGAACTTTGCAAGCAACACGGCCCACCCATGCAGTAGCTTCCATGCTTCACAGTCAAAGTGCTGACGTCTTGAATGAGAGCATCCTCAGCCGCCTTTGGAGTTTAGTGAGAACAGAAACCTACCTCAAGGCCCACGCATAACAATTTTTTCTTCTATAAAAGCCACCCATATTGCTTGGAGTTTGGCAGAAGAAGAGGATGGGAGAGTTCCCTCTCTCGGTTCGTTACTGAGAGGAGCAGAAACACCATTGCAATTTTCAATTTTTTTCTTTTAAGTGTGTTGTTACTGGAACCAAACTCTACTCTTTTTCAATTTCAGTCTAATTCATTTCTTTTACTAAGCTTTATTTGAACTACTCTCATGTTAATTTGTTAATCCATGCACTGTTTCAATTTCACAATCACTTTATTTCCAGCACCGTTAATTTTTCTTGCCATTTATTTTTCTTGCAATTTTAATTTTTGTCATGTTTTTATTTTACTGTTATTTTAATTTCATCACTTAAATTTTATTTTCTGTATTAAGTTGTAACAATTCTGGTACTGTTTCAGTATTTGAAATTACTATTCCAGAATTTACTGTTTTTATGTATTTTATTTTTTTACTGTTTCTGTATTAATTTAGATTCTGTTCTGAATTCCTTTATTTTCTGTACTGCTGTACTGCTATGATTTTATTTTCTGTTTTACTGTTTTTAATTTTTACTGTTTACTGTTTTCTGTATTTACTGTTTTATGTATTTTCGTATTTACGGTTTTTTGTATTTTCGTATTTTACTGTAGCAGTCCATATTTACTGTAGCAATTTCGTTTTTACTGTTTTAATTTAATTTTTATGCATGGTAAAATGTTTTGTTGCATTTAATTTTGTTTTCATTAAATTTAATTACGTTTTTACTCTTGCGTTTAATTTAAATTCCATCCGCAATTTAATTTTAATTTTACCGCATCAACCACAAAACTTTTCAAACCCCTAATCCCAGGAAGCAAATACATTATAATGATCAAGGGTTTACAACAAGGCTTCTATAGTGACCTCCACGTCAAAATATAAAACACCTCTCTAAACCTCTAATCAAAATATAGGCATGTACAAACAAAGAACAACAACAAGATGTCCCCTCTTCTGCAGTCTTTAACACTTTGAACAATCCTCAAAGTCCAGAATGCTACAAATCCTCTTCTTGTAGTCACAAAAGAGCAACATAAATCTTCATAAAATTGATAGAAACTGATCACGAAACAGACACCTTAGGTGCATGTTGATCAAATAGTCTAAGTGCACAGATTCTTGCTCGTCAAGCAATCACCAAAGATGAACACCACGTCTTCTTAATGAGTTCTTGGAGCTTTCACAAGTTCTACAAGATATCAATAATCTAAAACAATTCAATCAAATCATTAGAATCATTAAAGTCTCTGCAGAATTCAAATTCGCGTCTATATATAGTTTTTCATAAAATTGACGCTCCTAAGTCGACTTTGCTACTAATAGAGTCGATTATACTCAGATAGTTACAAAAGTTAGTAGCAATCAAACCAACTTAATTGATTACACATTTAATTCAGTTGATTACCAATTAATGCTTGGTCAAACATATTAAAAATATAGCCATTAGACAGAATAAGTCAAGCATTAACAGAATTTCAAAACATAACAGACTAAGTTGAATGGCTTGCGCACATAGTTGACTTTGTAATAGTTAGATGCATAGTTTTGAAAAACTTTCTTCCCAAAAATACTCACACCACACTTTGAAAAAGTTTGTGCAAAGTGACGAGTTTTAATTTACTTCATAAGGAAGTCGACTTAAAACTACTGTTTTGCCACACAATTAAAGTTCAACAAAAGTGCATGTGGTTTTCCTTTTTAAAAACATTTGTTATGTAATCACAAAGAAGATCTCATGTAAAACATAGTGATTTTGCATGCTTTGACAAAAGCAACACAAATATGTTCTCATTTAATCATAAACATGAAAGTTATGAACATGTAACACATATAAACACATGTGTTATCATCATCAAAAACTAGAAGCTCTCTGAGATTGTAAGGTTTGGCTAAACCAATGTTCCCCCTATCAACAATCGCAACAATAACTTGATGATTGGATTTCTTTTTTATTGGGAAATAGCTTATGAACCATGATTTGGAGGAATTCACCTAAAGGAAATATTATCTAGCGATAGAGATAGGCCCTTCGGTTATCTTAAGCTTCTTTCCTTAATGCGGAATTGATTATTAGGGTTTCAAGGGATTGATGTCTAATAATTAAGACTAGGCTTTTTACACCGAGGGATTGGGTTCTAAGTAAGTTTGTAAGTGAAATTAGCATTCTAATGAAGAAGATGAGTGCTAATATGCATGAAAGTGAAGTAGGTGAAATCTAACCCCAACAACATCATCATCTCATATTATCTTAATGCCATCCATTCATTCTTATTTTAGCTTCAAAAGATCAATTTACATTCAAAGTATCATGTTTACTTTATTTGCATTTAAATTTCAGTGCATGGAATCGTTCTTTAGTCTTGATTAGTTAAGTTATTAGACGATTGTTTGGTGTCATGAGTCTCTTGGGAAACGATACCTGGTCGTACCATTTTATATTACGTGATACAATTCGGTACTCTTGCCGAACCACTAACAGGTTTTTGGTTTCATTGCCGGGGACTCGTGGTTAACACTATACTTTTGTGTGATTCTTAACTAGTTTAGACTTTAAATTTTGTTTATATTTTATTCTTTTTTTGGGCTAATTCGATGCTCTAGTGTTGTGTTCTTTAGTGTATGCAGGACAAAATTTGTGCTAGAAGCACAAAAACATCTGAACCTTTCCTTATAGGTCTTGAAGTAGAGAAGATTGCCCGAAGGCAGAACAGGGTTTCTACAGAACTTTTTCCAGTCCTAAGATTCTTGAAAAGCCTTTCACTTCGGTTTTTGATCTGGAAACAAAAGACATGGCTGACAATCAGAATGGTAGGGGTGTTGGTCAAATTAGACGTACTTTGGAGGATTATTCAATAGTCACTGGTCCTCTTCATTTTAACATTATTGCCAAACCAACGATCAATGCCACCAACATGGAGATGAAGCTTGCTCTCATTCACTTGGTGCAAAGAAATCAATTTAGTGGATTAGCTCATGAGAATCCATGTGAACATCTGACCACTTTCAGAAATATCTATAATATAACAAAGATTCCTGATGTACCGGACGAATCTATCAGACTTAGCTTGTTTAATTTCTCTTTGGGCAGCAATGCTACGATGTAGCTAAATTCATTCCCTGCGAATAGTTTCACTGTGTGGGATGATGTAGTGGCCAAGTTTATGAATAAATACTTCCCTCAGTCCAAGATAAACAAAGGGAAGCTGATTACGGTTGAAAAACTGTTATTTTCATATGTTATTTTGGACTAAATTACACCCTTTACTGCTTAGAATGAGCTTAGAATCAAGTAAAACTCAATAAATGAGTTATTTGAGAGTCAAAAGTTGTTTTTAGAGATATTATGCTTGTTTTGCATTGTTTTGCAGGGTTTTGATGAGAATTGGAGATGACTGGAAAGAAAGGTTGAAGATCAAACGGTTGCAGTGCAGAAAAGTCAACCAGAATGCAAAAAAGTCAACCAGACAACCAGAAAGTCAACCAATAAACCAGAAAGTCAAACAGTTGACCAGATTTCAGTTGACCAGCGCCGGGCGGTGGAACCCTGGCGCCAGGCGGCCGTTTTTGGCGCCCGGCGGTCCTGCGGCTTGAGGCAAAGCGCCGGGCGGTTCTCTGATGGGCCTGGGCTTGAATTTTATTACTTTTCTTGGTTATAAATAGCCCTAGTGCGTGTATAGACTCATTCTTTTGACAGAGGAGGGCGGCGATACCTACTTTGCACTCTGTGGAGAGGATCTCATGGATGCTTAGGCTCCTTTTCATCTTTTTTAGGGTTTGCTTTCCATATCTTCCATTATTTTCATCTTGGTTCACCATGACAATGGTGAACTAAACCTTTTTTGTTCTTGGGGGAACAATGTAATCTTTTGATACTCTCTTTTATTGAAACTCTTGTTTGAATTATATGATTTTCATATGCGTTTATTCTCAACTGTTGGATTCTCATACTGAGCTTAATGCCTTTATCGTTTAACTCATCGGTAACTGATTTTTGCCTTTATTGATATGGTTACGTACAGTAATGACACGAAATGGTGAGAATTTCCTTGGTTAAGCAATAACACTTAGGGATAGTGGGCAAGACGATCAATTGTATTTGCTTTTGTTTGTAATGCGTTGCCAGTTGCTAGGGGAGGCTAGGGATAGCAAGCCGATAATTAGTAATAGGCCCTTTTCGCCGAGGGATCGGGTTAAGGGGAGGCCAAGAAAGTTTGCATACAATTAGATAATAATGCTATTTAAACAAGAGGAGTAAATAAGAGAGAGCGGATTAGATGAAATTGTAAACCCCCAACAACTTCATTTATTCATACTCTTTTCTCATCAATTGAATCACTCATAGCATGTTTATTTTCTGGCATTGCATTCACCACAACAATTAACTTTTCTTTCACAACAAGGCCTTTCGAGTCTCATGGGAAGAACGATAATGAGTTTTACCATTTTTATTACTTGATACGATATGGTACACTTGCCATTCCGCTAACAAGTTTTTGGCGCCGCTGCCAGGGACTCGAGGTTTAACTTTTTCCAGCAGTGTGGATTGACTAAGTTTGACTTGTTTGCATGTTTTGTTTTTAATTTTGTTCTAATAAATGTTCTCTAGGGTTTTGTGCCTAATGTTTGCATAATGCAGTACGGACAAGGATTTGATTATATGGGCACTCAATCCTACCAAAATAATTTCAATCACTGGTGGGAACCTCACTCATACATGGATCAAAGTCAATATGGACAAGCTGCTAAGCCTCAATTCAGGCCGATACAAAGAAGTGAATAATCCGATGAACTTTTTCAGAGGATTTTGAATTTTGAACCATACCATGTCAAAAGCATGGATGAGAGGAAACATTATCATTGGCAGCAACAATGCTCTTCACCAATAGAAACGTGGGAGTATGATCAACAACTTTGTCAACAAACAGCTGATGTGACAGATCAAGTCAAAAGCTTGAATGAAAAGTATGACAAATTTCTAGAGAGGTGTGAATCCAAGAGATATGAAGTTACCTGCAGGAATTTGGAGACACAAATTGATGAGGTTGAGAAGGTGGAGAGAGAAGTGGAAGAGATAGAAGAGGAGAAAATAGTGGAAGATGAAGCAAAAAGGTTGAGTGAGGGAGAGAAAGATGAGGAGAAAAAACAAGCGGTGATTGAGAAAAAAGAAAAAAAATAAGAAAATAAGAAAAAAGAAAAAAAGAAAGTGGAAGAAGGAGAAGGTTGAGAAAAAGAGATAGAGAAGACAGAAGAAAAGATCACATGAAAAACCTCTTCCTCATAAAAAGAAAAATCATAGGAAGGGAACAAAGTTCAAGCTGGCAATCTTCAAGAAATTGGAGATTAAAGTTCCTATGGTATTCTCAACTTATGAAGAAATTCAGCAGGAAGAAGAAAAAGAAAAGAATATCAAGAAAGAGGAGTATTAACACCTACTGATGGGTGCTTAAACTCTATCGGGTCAAGCTAATGACGTTAAAAGAGCGCTTGCTAGGAGGCAACCCAGTTTTTGAATTTTTTTTTTTCTTTTATTTCGTTTTGATTTTACTTTATTTTATTTTATTTTATTTTATTTTATTTTATTTTATTTTATTTTATTTGATTTGATTTGATTTTATTTTATTTGATCTGATTTTATTTTATTTTATTTTTATTTTTGTGTTATGCGCTGCTTCTGATGGCAGTAATGATAACATCTACTGATGGATGTTAGGTGATTTGGTGTCTACTGATGGATGCCAATGAAGCTAAGAAAGATTAGCATCTACTGATGGATGCTATATGGTTAGACATTTACTGATGGATGTCACTGACAACATTTACTGATGAATGCTACTGGGATAACATCTACTGAGGGATGCTAGAGGATTTCGGTATCTATTGAACGATGCAGGGAAGTACACCTACTGAAGGGTGTTGGAAAGATTTGTGCTTACTGACAAGTGCTAAACAGGTTTGGGTCAGGCTCGTGACATTAAACAAGCACTACTAGGAGGCAACCTAGATTCTCTCTTTCGCTTTTACATTTTAAATTTTTAGAATAGGTTGAATTTTATTTTCAGTGTGTATGCTTGGCTTGAATACTTTTCTGAAGATGTTTGACTGAATAATTTGCATGAGGAGTCGGTTTGATGATGATCTGATGTGAATGTTTCTCAAGTTGTGTTGCATGTTGATATCCTGTGAAACAGATGTGATATGAATTATGATTGTGGTTATGATGCTAAGTAGGGTATATGAATGAATGTGTGTGAGGAAGCATGTTGTGTGAGGTATTGAGCTCCAGAGTTTTAATTATTGTATGAGAACTATTCACAAGGAAGCATGCATGATATTGCCTAAATCTTGATGATCGATTGAATTGCATGTACATGTCATATGATCAAGGCCATTGTTGGAAGCCCTTATTTAGCAAAAATTTTACCCAAAGTGCTTAAAATTTTTATACCCTTTTTGAACCTTGGCCGTAAACAAAATGAAAACCCTTGTACTAAAACTATTTACTTTAAATTGGGTTAATAATTCAAGGTTCAAGTTTGGGGTTGTGGAGAAAGTTTGAATGACGAGAAGAAAGGTATTGAGCTCAAATGTTGAAAATGAAAAAAAAATATGCATGAGAAAAAGAAAAATCATGAAAAATGAGCTCAATGTAAAAATAAAAGAAAAAGGGAAGAAGTTGGGGACAAATAGGATTGGTTGAAAAAGAGATTTAAACTTGAACCTTGAATGATAATTGAGCTCTCTTGATTCAAAGATATTGTGATATAGAAAAACCATTTTTTTCTTGATAACCCAGCCTCATTACAAGCCTTGGAAAAGTCCTTT
Organism: Vigna mungo; assembly: GCA_036885675.1. NCBI lineage: Eukaryota > Viridiplantae > Streptophyta > Magnoliopsida > Fabales > Fabaceae > Vigna > Vigna mungo. The sequence continues at coordinate 9,892,909 of CP144698.1, read as the reverse complement.
TGATGGCATTTGCATGTAATGATTTTTATTGTTTGAGGTGAACGACAATTTTATTTCATGTGACTTGTGAATAATGAAGAGTTGGAGTGTCACCCTAAACACTTGAGTGATTGAGTGAAACACTTGCTTGGTGAGAAATTCTAAGTTTCATGATTGCATCTTTGCTTAGTGGATTGATCTTTCATAATATGTAACATCTGTTGAGGAATGTGTGAGATAACTGAATTGAAAGCATGCATGCATCTTGATTTGATCATCACTGACTATCTGAAATTGAGTAGTTCTCATCATGTACTTTAGGAATGTTGTTGAATCACTGGATGAAATTGTAAAGAGCCAAGTTTTGTTTTGTCTATAGTTTTGTTTTGTTTTGCTTGAGGACAAGCAAATTTCTAAGTTTGGGGTTGTGATAACGATTGAAAAACCTTCATTTTCATATGTTATTTTGGACTAAATTACACCCTTTACTACTTAGAATGAGCTTAGAATCAAGTAAAACTCAATAAATGAGTTATTTGAGAGTCAAAAGTTGTTTTCAGAGATATTATGCTTGTTTTGCAGGGTTTTGATGAGAATTGGAGATGACTGGAAATAAAGGTTGAAGATCAAACGGTTGCAGTGCAGAAAAGTCAACCAGAATGGTGAACTAAACCCTTGTTGTTGTTGCGGGAACAATGTAATCTTTTGATACTCTCTTTTATTGAAACTCTTGTTTGAATTATATGATTTTCATATGCGTTTATTATCAATTGTTGGATTCTCATACTGAGCTTAATGCCTTTATCGTTTAACTCATTCGGTAACTGATTTTTGCCTTTATTGATATGGGGACGTACAGTAATGACACGAAATGGTGAGAATTTCCTTGGTTAAGCAATACCACCTAGGGATAGGGGGGTAAGACGATCAATTGTATTTGCTTCTGTTTGTAATGCGTTGCTAGTTGCTAGGGGAGGCTAGGGATCGCAAGCTGGTAATTAGTAATAGGCCCTTTTCGCCGAGGGATCGGGTTAAGGGGAGGCCAAGAAAGTTTGCATGCAATTAGATAATAATGCTATTTAAACAAGAGGAGTAAATAAGAGAGAACGGATTAGATGAAATTGTAAACACCCAACAACTCCATTTATTCATACTCTTTTCTCGTCAATTGAATCACTCATTGCATGTTTATTTTCTGTCATTGCATTCACCACAACAATTAATTTTTCTTTCACAAGTCTTACGATTATAATTCATACAAACGATAAAGCCTTTCGAGTCTCATGGGAAGAACGATAATGGGTTTTACCATTTTTATTACTTGATACGATATGGTTTTACCCTAAGTGGGGCGCTTGAACGTCGTGGGGCGCTTGAACGTCGTGGGTCATGGGAAGAACGATAATGCGTTTTACCCTAAGTGGGGCGCTTGAACGTCGTGGGTCGTGGATCAATCATAGTTTATGCTTTGTTTTGACTCTATTGGATCAGGCCATGTTTCTACTCTGTTCCGACTCTATTTAAAGGATCCAGGCACTCTAGGTTTTGTATCTTTGGCAGAGAGGAGCGCAACAGCAGACTCTTTCACCCTCTAGTGACGAATTTTGATGCGAGAGCTTCCATTCCCAATTTTTAGGGTTTTTCTATCTCATTCTTCTTCGTTGTTCATCTAGTTTCTCCATGTCTATGGGGAACTAAACTCCATTTGTTGTTGCGGGATGATGTAACCTTGTGAATATTTGAATTGATTCTCAATAATATATGCTTTTTCATTAATTGTTAGAGTAATTCATTTGTTTCAATGCTTGTTGTGTTTAACTCATTCATTAGCATGATTTATGAATTGCATGAGTGCCAGGAGGTGATAACGGTTGGAAAACCATTATTTATATACTTAATTTTGATACCAAATACACCCTTATTGACTTAGAAACTTGCTTAGAATCAAGTAAAACACTTAGTTGAGTCATGTGAGAGTCAAAAGTTGGTTTTAGAGATATTATGCTTGTTTTTACATTGTTTTGCAAGGTTTTAAGGTAAATTGAAGATGGAAGTAAATCAAGTTGGAATTAGACTCGTGAAATATGAAGAAAAAGGATGAAAAGAAGATTCAAAGGGACTGCTGAGCGTCAGAATGGACCGCTGAGCGGCCAGTGCGATTTGAGGCAAACCGCTCAGCGATAAAATTGACCGCTGAGCGGTGGCGCGGCTAAAGGGAAATCGCTGAGCGGTTTATTTAGGCACCTGGGCGGTTGTCTATTTTTATTAGCTCAGATTTTGTAATCTTTCTGTTATCTTTTTGGCTTATATATAGCCCTAGTGCGAACTGAAAAGTATTCTTTTGGCAGAGAGAAACATCCACAGCAACTCTACACACCTTGGAGGAGATTCTTTGGATGCTTAGGCTCCAATCTATCAAATTTAGGGTTTTCTTTTCCATTCTTCCATTGTATTTCATCTAGTTTCACCATGATTATGGTGAACTAAACCCTAGTTTCACCATTGTTCTTATCTTCTTTATATGCTTGCATATGCTTATCTTTATCAATTGTTGGGTTCCTTACCTTTGCTTAATGCTTTTATCGTTTAACTCATTCGGTAAATGTTGTTTGTCTTTATTGATACGGGAATGTACAGTAATGTCATGAACTGGGGGGAATTCCTTGATTAAGCAATACTGCCTAGAAATAAGGGTAGGACAATCAATTGTATTTTGCTTCTATTTATTATGCATTATTAGTTACTAGGGGAGGCTAGAGATAGCAAGCTGGTAATAGGCTCTTTTCACCAAGGAGTTGGGTTAAGGGTAGACTAAGAAAGTTTGCATGACAATATGATAAATAAGCAATTCAGGTTCTTGTTGAATTACTCCCAAGAGTAATATTTCTCAAGGATGAGGGTATGAGTCTTGATCGTCTTAAAGCTCTTGATCTTCACATCTTATTACTAGGAATGCCAGGAATTGCATGAATTGGTAATTTGGGACAAACTTATTCGACGAGGGATCGGGTTTAGGTGATTTAGTGAGTGACGTTAACATTAATGCATAAAGAAGAATTCTTACATACATGAGAGGAAACTTGGTGAAATCTAACCCCAACAACATACCCATCTCATATTAATCAACACTCATTCATCATTGTGTTACTCTGATATTGATCCAATTGCATTCACATTTAATTTTATGTCTTTGCATCTGAAACCAATGATCTTGTTTTCTTTAAGTCTTAATTGATCTTCTTATCACACGACTGTCCAGCGTCGAGAGTCTTCTGGGATACGATACTTGGTCTTCCCATTTTATATTACTTGTGCGATGATAACGGTTTAAAACACCGTAATTTATGATGCGATTTTGATACTAAAAGCACCATTTTTCACTTAGAAACTTGCTTGAACTCATGCTTTTTCATTAAATTGTGTGAATGAGATAGTTGAGGTTGATTTCAATGATTTTATGACTAATTCCCTTTGTTTTTACAAATATTGAGGAAATACTGGAAGAAGAGATGAACAGCCAAGAAGATGGAGCTCAAAAAGGTATGAAAAAACACTAGAAGGAGGGACAAGACGAAGCCCAGGCACCCTGAATGGAAGCTTGAACGAGGAAAATCGAAGTCCAGTGCCTCGACGCCCTCCCTGCTAGCCTGGGCGGCGAGGTCTCGAAGCCTAGGCGCCCTATCTGGAGGCCCGAGCCGTACATGAGGTGTTCTCACCGCCTGGGCGCCCTAAGTGGGGCGCCTGAGCGACGAATTTTCGTCGATCAGGCCCAGTTTCTACTATGTTTCGATTCTAATGGACCGGACCCTATTTTTGCTCATTTCCAACTCTATTTAAAGGACCCTAAGGCTCTACGTTTTCTCTCACTGATAACGGTTGAAAAACCGTTATTTTCATATGCTAATTTGGACTAAATTACGCCCTTTATTGCTTAGAATGAGCTTGAAATCAAACAAAACTCAATAAATGAGTCAGTCGAGAGTCAAAAGTTGTTTTTAGCGATTTTATGCTTGTTTTGCATTGTTTTGCATCAAAATTGACAGAAGTGAAGTGATGGGCTGTCGCAACCCACACAAATTAGATTGCAATTAAATATGCAGTATAGCTAGGAAATGACTCCTAGGTCGTCTCTCAAGGACCAATTTGCGGTTCAGAAATTAAGTCTTACACAAAGTGGGGGGGTTTGAAATTGTTTTGTGTGCAGAAAAAAATTAAAATTAAGGATGCATATGAAATTAAATTTGCAGATGTAAAAACGTAGTTAAAATGAAATCAAATGCAACAAAACATTTTACCATGCATAAAAATTAAAACAGTAAAAACTGAACTGCTATAGTAAATTTCGAAATACAGAAAACAATTAATACAGAAAATGGTAAAACAGTAAATAAAGAAAAAAAAGTAAACAGTATAACAGAAATTAAAATAATGGTACAGAAAATAAAGGAATTTAAAGACAAAAATTAAATTAATACAGAAATATTAAAAGAAATAGAAAATGACAGTACAGAAAATAAAGGAATTTAGAGACAGAAATTAAATTAATACAGAAATATTTAAAGAAATAGAATACAGCAAAATAGAAAATACAGAAAACTGTAAAACTGAAATTAAATGGCAAGAATTAAATGACAATTAAAATTGCAGCAAAATTAAATGGCAAGAAAAATTAAACTAATTTAAAACTGGAATTAAATACAACCGAATAAATTAAAAATAGAAATAAATTCTTTTTTTTTTGTTTTCTTGTCATCAAGTGTTTAAAGAAATTGAAAATGCTACAAATTAAATTTCTTTGTTCATGATTTATGGAGTTCTCAGTGTTTCATTAATTAAGATTGCATCAATTTTAGAATTTTTATTAATAGTGTTTCCTCATAACCTTGCACCATATTTAGTATTTTCGTTTCTTTTAGTCAATTACGCAAAGGAACATTTCATCACCAAGTCCCACCATGAGTCATGCTTAGAAGAAATTGGAAGTGTCTTTTGTGTCTACCAACGTGTTTGTGTCCATCCAAGTCAAGGGAATTTTTTCAGCCATTATCCCACTTCTTCTAGAAAAACAATTACTTTTCATAGAATAAATTGAAGAAAAGAAACATGAACTTTTTCAAGAAGTTGAAACCGTGATTAATGATCTAAAAGAGAAATGTTTTTCTTGACCAAGGAAAGGTAAAAACCGTAAGAACCAAAAGAATTTCTAGAAAAGATGAATATTTTTTTACTGCAAAAGAAGCAAAATGATAAGAAAATGTGTTCCCTTCATTCAAGCATAAAAGAAAAACGTGAAACCCATTCTTTTCTCATTAACAAAGTTGAAAATTTATTCTCAGCAGAAGTATGGTTTCAAAGAAATAAAATGTTTTCAAGAGTATAGAAACCTTTCAAGAGAAAATAAACATTAACTAAAATTAAAACAGCTTTGTAAATAGAAAAAGAAATTATGCAGAGAGTGAAATAAAGTAAACAACAAAATACATTCAAAATGAAGTAGATTCTTACAAGACAGTGATGAGCTCTTGGCAAAGTGAGCTTGAAGAAAAACTTATGGAAATTTTTGCTACACAAAGACTACCCTCAGACTGTCTGCTATCTGGCTCTCCATTCTCCCCCCCGGGTCTCTACTTCTGGATCTGTCAAGTGCCTCTTTTATAGGCCGAATGTGGGACATCTTACGTTGAAAATGGGGGAAGGTTGTTCACTAAAATCCATAGGCAGCTGGCTGGATGGATGAGATGCTCTAAGACGTCATCTTGCAAGACGTCAGCACTTTGACTGTGAAGCATGGAAGCTACTTCTTGTAGTTGGTGGGCCATGATTTGCTTCATGTATTTCAGTCAAAACATGCTTCTCTTTGCTGCCATGGACCGTTAGTTGCTCATGCATGGAGAAACCTTGGGCCAAGCTTCTGGATGTTGTTTCTTTCTTTTCCTGAACGGTGATGCAAGTGGGTGTGAAGATGGATGGGAGCTGGACGTTGCAGCCAAGCTGCTAATGAACGTGTGAGGATGAAGAGTTTATGGGCTGCAGCTGTTGTTTGTTCCAAGCTAGACGTGAGGAAGTGTGAAGGTTTTGCTTGGCTGCATTCTAAGAGGCCGAGAGTCTCCCTCCAATCCATGGCCAAGTGTTGGACTTCTTTGGACGTTGATGTGTTGCTATGGTTGTGTGGTGCTGCACCGTTTCGAATCAAGCAATGTACTCTCCATTCAAGTAGCTTGGACCGTGAAGTAGCATAATCAAGGAATTTCCCACCAGTTCATGACATTATCATATGTTCCCGTATCAATAAAGACAAACAACTTTTACTGAGTGAGTTAAACAATAAAAGCATTAAGCATAGATGAGAACCCAACAATTGATAAACAAGTATATGACAAGCATATGGAATAAATAAGAATTTAAATAAATGAGAGTTTCAAAAGATTACATTGTTCCCCAACAACAAAGGGTTTAGTTCACCATGGTCATGGTGAAACTAGATGAATATAATGAAAAGAATGGAAAAACAAACCCTAGATTGGATAAAAAGGAGCCTAAGCATCCAAGAAATCTTCTCCAAGGAGTGTAAAGTAGCTCTGGACGTCTTCCTCTGCAAAAGATTATGTTTTCAAGTCGCACTAGGTCTATATATAGGCTAAAAAGATAACAGAATCTATCAAAATCCAAGCCCATAAAAATAGACAACCACCCAGGCGCCAAAGTTGGCCGCTCAGCGGTTTGCCTCAAGCCGCTTTGACCGCTCAACAGTTAGTTTTGTCGCTGAGCGGTTTCCCTGAAATCGCTCTGAGCGCTCAGCGGTCCATTCTGGCGCTCATTATTAGTGGTAGCCATGTTTTAAATTAATTCGTAGGCTTCATCTAGGGTCTTACACTTGATATTGCCTCCAGCTGAGGCATCTAACATTAATTTTGTCTATGAGAAAGAATGACTACCATTGCTTCATCAAAACCATGAGTAGGCGTCTTTCTTATCAAGCTCTTGTATCTATCTCATGCTTGTCCTAACGTCTCCTCCATGCCTTGCCTGGAAGAAGAGATTTCCTGCTTTCCTTTGTTGATCTTTGATTTTTGGAAGTATTTGTTCAAGAATTTTGCAACCACATCTTCCCGCTCAGTCAGGTTATTTTCAGGAAAAGAGTTCAACCACAATTTAGTATTACCTCCTAGTGAGAAAGGAAACAAGCTTAGTCTAATAGCATCATCTGGCACTCCATTCAGCTTCACAGTATTGCATATCTCATTGAAAGTGGTCAAATGCTGATATGGACTTTCATGTGACAACCCATTGAATTGGTTGCTCTTCACTGGATGGATCAACGCAGGTTTCATCTCCATACTTTTGGCATTGACCCTCGGCTTTGCAATGCTGTTAAAATGGTGAGGGCCAACAATTGTTGCATAATCTGCCAAAGTACACTTACCACCATTGTTATCCATGCTTTCTTGATCAGATTGTGAGGGCTGTGAAATTTTCTCTAGAGAAGGTTCTCTAGATAATCTATTTCTTCTTGGCCTTCTACTAGTCTCAAGTCCTTCAAGAAGAGGTTCAAAACTTTTGTTGCTCCTAGTCTTGACTGTATCCTGCATAAACTAGACACAAAACCCTAGAAAACACTGTTAACACAAAAACAAAAACAAACAACACAAAATAAAAATAAAAATAAAAATAAAAATAAGAAAAATAAAAATAAAGTCAAAGTTAATCAAGAATCTCACAAATAAAATAGTTTAAACCGTGAGTCCCCAACAAAGGCGCCAAAAACTTGTTGATGGATCGACAAGTGTACCGAATTGCACATGTAATATAAAATGGTAAGACCAAGTATCGTGTCCCAAGAGACTCTCGACACTAGACAGTCGTGTGATAACTTGTTTAATTAAGACTTAGAGAAAACGAGATCATTGGTTTCAAATGCAAAAACAGAAAATTAAATATGAATGCAAGTTGATCAATAGCAGAGTAGCACAATGATGAACGGTCGTTGTTTAATATGAGAAGAGTATGTTGTTGGGGTTAGATTTCACTGACTTCCCTCTCATGTATGTAAGAATTCTTCTTTATGCATTAATGTTAACGTCACTCACTAAATCACTTAAACCCGATCCCTCGGCGAAATAAGCATGTCCTTAATAACTAGTTCATGCAATTCCTAACATTCCTAGTAATTAAATGTGAAGATCAAGATCTTTAAGATGACCAAGACTCATACCCTCATCTCCGAGAAAAATTACTCTTGGGAGTAATTCAACAAGAACCTGAATTGTAAGGAACCTCCTGACACTCATGCAATTCATAAATCATGCTATTGAATGAATTAAACAAAGCAAGCATTGTAACAGATGAATTACTCTAACAATTAATGAAAAAGCATATATTATTAAGAATCAATTCAAATACATGATAGTTGTTAAGACTCCGGCAAGTGTACCGAATCGTATCAAGTAATATAAAATGGTAAGACCAAGTATCGTTTTCCTAAGACACTCATGGCACTAAATAGTTGTGTTTTTGCTTAACCAATTAAGACTATAAGAACAATATGTTGGGGGGTTTTTTGAATGCAAAACGATAAAAGTAAATATGCATGCACTTTGATCAATTGAGGCTAAACACAAAAGTGAATGGATGATGTTGATAATATGAGATGAATAAGTTGTTAGGATTTATATTTCACCTAATCACTCTCATGCATAAACGAATTCATCTTCTTCATTAATTTTAATGCCACTTTCTAATTTACTTTAAACCCGATGTCTCGATAAAGAAAGTCTATCCTTAATTACTAGTTTACAATGTCTTGTCTCCCTAACAATTAATTCTGCATTACATATGCACAGAAGCTTAAAGGCAACCAACCATTCTATTCCTATGTCTAGGTAATATTTCTTTTGGGAGAATTTCCTTAGTTCTAGATTTCCCCATATGTGTCCATATAGACAAAATCAATAATCATGCAATTGAATGAATTAAACAAAGAACGCATAGAGCGTAGAGGAAAAACCCTAACAAATAATGAAGTAAAGCATTTATAATATCAATCAATTCAAATACAAGAAAGTTTAGAGATTATATCATTCCTTAATAACAAATGAGATTAGTTCTCCACCGCCATGGAGAAACTAGGTGTACAATGGAATGGAAGAGATAGAAACCCTAGAAAGAGAAGAGGAGAGCTCCCGCATCCCTAAATTTGCCCCTAAAGGGGTGAAAAGAGTGTTTTTGGTCAGCTGGGCTTGGGCCTATTTTTCTATTGCGCTCCTCACCTATAAATAGCCATGTTACGAATTCCAACACATTCTTTTGACAGAAGAGGGCGGCCAGACCTACTTTGCACTCTTTGGAGAGGATCTCTTGGATGCTTAGGCTTTTTTTCATCTTTTCTAGGGTTTGTTTTCCATATCTTCCATTATTTTCATCTTGGTTCACCATGACTATGGTCAACTAAACCCTTTTTGTTGTTGGGGGAACAATGTAATCTTTTGATACTCTTTTTTATTGAAACTCTTGTTTGAATTATATGATTTTCATATGCGTTCATTATCAATTGTTGGATTCTCATACTGTGCTTAATTCCTTTATCGTTTAACTCATTCGGTAATTGATTTTTGAGTTTATTGATACGGGGACGTACAGTAATGACACGAAATGGTCAGAATTTCCTTGGTTATGCAATACCACCTAGGGATAGGGGGGTAGGACGACCAATTGTATTTGCTTTGGTTTGTAATGCGTTGCTACTTGCTAGGGGAGGCTAGGGATAGCAAGCCGGTAATTAGTAATAGGCCCTTTTCGCCGAGGGATCGGGTTAAGGGGAGGCCAAGAAAGTTTGCATGCAATTAGATAATAATGTTATTTAAACAAGAAAAACCTTGAATGAGAGTTAAACTTGAACCTTGAATGATGAATGAGCTCTCTTCATTCAAAGATTTTGTGATCCAGAAAAACCAATTTTTCTTGATAGCCCAGCCTCATTACAAGCCTTGGAAAAGTCCTTTTGATGGCATTTGCATGTGATGATTTTGATTGTTTGAGATGAAAGAAAATTTTATTTCATGTGACTTGTGAATGATTTAGAGTTGGAGTGTTACCCTAAACACTTGAGTGATTGAGTGAAACACTTGCTTGGTGAGAACTTCTAAGTTTCAGGATTGCATCTTTGCTTAGTGGATTGATCATTCATAATATGTAACATCTGTTGACAATTATTTTTTCTTTCACAAGTCTTACGAATTTAATTCATACGAACGATAAGGTCTTTCGAGTCTCATGGGAAGAACGATAATGGGTTTTACCATTTTTATTACTTGATACGATATGGTACACTTGTCATTCCGTCAACAATTGGCTAAAAGAAAATATGGATGAATGGAGTTGTTGGGGTTTACAATTTCATCTTATTCGCCCTCATATATCTACTCTTCTTATTTAATTTGCTTATTTATCATATTGTCATGCAAACTTTCTTGGTCTACCCTTAACCCAATCCCTTGGTGAAAAGAGCTTATTACTAATTATCGGCTTGTTATCCCTAGCCTCCCCTAGTAATTAATAATGCATGATAAACGGAAGAAAAATACAATTGATCATCCTACCCCTAACATCACATAACATCACACACAAAACACAACGACACACTCACAATACAAGATGAAACACAACACCTATTAACACAACAAAAGACCTAAGACTGAACCGTTGGTCCCCGGCAGCGACGCCAAAATTTTGATGGGTGTCGCACTCCATGCAAATTTAATGTGCATAAAAGAATACAGTATAACTAGGAAGTGATTCCTAGGTCGTCTCTCAAGGACCAACTGCGGTTCAGAATCAGGTCTAACACGAAGTGGGGGGATTTGTGAGGTTTTGTGAATGCAAAAGAACTAAATTAAGACGCAGATGCAAACAGATATGGAAACACAGATGTAAAAACTAGTTCAAAGACAAAATGAAAATCGTCGGTCATTAACTCAATCATTATGCTTCCAATCTCAAAGTAACACAATAAAGGAGTTACTCAAACCACTAGTCCAACATAGCTGACCCACTAAGCCTAGGTTAATTATGTTATTCTAATCGCGAACTAAGCGAATGCAATACATCTATTCCATCTGATGTGTTCTATACAGACTGATCAACTAAGCGAAGATGCAACCACCAATCGGGCAACTAAGCGTATACCCATTGCAAGGACACAGTCAGATTTCACAGAATGTCAGGCGGAGTAGAATAAACACAAGAACAGTCCAATAAATCTCAAGGAAACAAAGTAATATCGCTAATGACCAACAAACTAACCTAAGCTAACATCACAGTTAAATTAATACTACCAAATAAATTAAACAACATTAAAGTAAAAGGAAATGTTAAACCTACAACAAACAAATATCTAAACATAATTAAATCGATTAACATCCAAAATATAAAAACAGAAAACCGCCCAAAATATAAAAACAAACAACCGCCCAGGCGCCAAAGTTGACCGCTCAGCGATTTGCCTTCAAGTCGTGCCACTGCCCAAGCGCCTAAATTTACCGCTGAGCGGTTTGCCTCTAATCGTTCTGGAAGCTCAGCGTCACCGCCTGGGCGCCAGACAGTGGCTCCCCCTTGAATAGGACGCTTAACGTTGGAATTTGACGCTGAGCGATCCATAGACTCTTCTTTTCTTCCTTTTTCTCCTTCTTTCTTAAGTCTATGACCTTCCTACTTCACTTCCATCTTCCATTCTCATCAAAAACCCTGCAAAACAAGCATAATATCTCTAAAAACAACTTTTGACTCTCATGTGACACAACTTGAGTGTTTTTCTTGATTCTAAGCTCATTCTAAGCCAAAAGGGTGTGTTTTGGTATCAAATTTATGCATGAAAGTAACGGTTTTTAAACCGTTATCACAACCCCAAACTTAGAACTTTCCTTGTCCTCAAACAAACAAAACAAAACTTGGACTTCCACTTTTTCATCAAATAGTTTAACACTTTTCAAAATCTTTTTCCTCACAACAAGTTATTTTTCAATTCAGATTTTCAGTGGAATCCTACCAAAATGCATGCATGCTTTCAATCCAATCTAGTTCACATACTCAATATTTCCCAATACATGTTTTATTCATGAATGATCAATCCACTAAGCATAGATGTAATCATGGATTTCAACAATTCTCACCAAGCAAGTGTTTCACTCAATCACTCAAATGTTTAAGGAATCACTCCACTCTCTACTATTCACATGTCACATAAAACAATATTGACATTCATCTAAAACAACCAAAATCCCTTGGAATCATACTTCTCGAAAAATTTGTCGAACTTTTCATTAAGGCTTTTGAATTGCTTTCTCACATCAGCTATCTGATGACATAGTTGTTGATCGTACTCCCACGTTTCTATTGGTAAAGAGATTTGTTGTTGCCACTGATATTGTTGCATCTCTTCCATGCTTTTGTGAGAAGAAAATCTTGTATACATGCCCTGTGGAAAAAATTCGTCATTCTTTACACTCTCCTCTATGCTTTTGACATGGTATACATCCAAATTCATTATCCTCTGAAGGAGTTCATCAGAATCTATATTTTTCTTAAGTGAAGTAATTTGTTGCTCATTAGCTTGCCCAGATTGGCTTTGATCCATGTATGTGTGAGGTTCCCACCAGTGGTTGAAATTATTTTGGTAGAATTGATTACCCGTATAATCAAATTCTTGTCCAAACTGCATCCTGCAAACGTTAGGCACAAAACCCTAGAAAACATTTATTAGAACAAAAATAAAAACAAACATCAAATCAAATCAAATTCAATCAATTTACGCTACTTGAAAGGTTAAACCTTGAGTCCCCGGCAACGGCGTCAAAAACTTGTTAACAAACTCGCAAGTGTACCAGATCGTTTCAAGTAATATAATTGGTAAACCCAATATCGTTCTTCCCAAGAGACTCAAAGGCCTTATCGTTCGTGCCAATTGAAATCGTAAGACTTGTAAAGAAAAATTAATTGGTTTGGATGCAAGAAACAACAAATAAACATGCAAATGCGATTTATTCAATTGACGAGAAAAAGACTATGGATGAATGGAGTTGTTGGGGTTTACAATTTCATCTTATCCACTCTCTCTTATCTACTCCTCGTATTTGATTCACTTCTTTATCTAATTGTCATGCAAACTTTCTTAGCCTACCCTTAACCCAATCCCTCGGCGAAAAGAGCCTATTACTAATTACTGGCTTGGTATCCCTAGCCTCCCCTAGTAATTAATAATGCATTATAAACGAAAGCAAAAACAATTTGTCGTCCTACCCCTTATCCCTAGGTGGTATTGCTTAATCAAGGAATTTCTCACCAGTTCATGACAATACCGTACATTCCCGTATCAATAAAGACAAACAACAATTATCGAATGAGTTAAACAATAAAAGCATTAAGCACAGATGAGAACCCAACAATTGATAATCAAAGCATATGACAAGCATATAAATAAATAAGAGTTTCAATAAAAGAGAGTGTCAAAGATTACATTGTTCCCCAACAACAAAAGGGTTTAGTTCACCATTGTCATGGTGAAACTACATGAAAAATGATGGAAGAATGGAAAAGCAAACCCTAGATTGGATAAAAAGGAGCCTAAGCATCCAAGAGATCTTCTCTAAGGAGTGAAAATTAGGTCTGGCTTCCCCCTTCTGTCAAAAGAATACATCTAAACTCGCACCAGGGCTATATATAGCTGAGGAGCATCATAGAATTTAGGCCTAAGCCCAGCAGACAACCGCCCGACATGACAATTTTGTAAATCATCTGATGGCTCTTGGCAAAGTCTTTGACAAAGAAGAGATCTACATCAAGATTTTGAAAAGTCTGAACAGGAATTGGCAACCAAAAGTCATTGCAATCTCTGAAACCAAAAAGCTTACAACTATGAATATGGCTACCTTGTTTGGCAAGTTAAGTGAACATGAGTTAGAACTTGGTAGACTGAAGGATGAGGAGGAGATTGAAGAAAAGAAGTCCATTGCTCAGAAGGCTGCAAGCAAGAATCTCACAGAAGCAGAGATGGACGGCAAAGAGCTAATGACCTTAATGGTAACAAAGTTTAGTCGGCTTATGCATAATGATAGTCAATTGTCTAAGCATGCAGGTCAAAGCAAGAAGAAGAGCTTCAGCACAAACACTGTCTAATGCTATGAATGTGGTAAAGAAGGTCAGATCAAGCCTGACTGTCCTGAATTACAGCCAAAGCAGAAAGGGAAGAAAAGATTTCCTCAAAACAGAAATATGAGAAAGAAATGATGAGGATTCTGAAAAGTCAAGTGATGATGATTCTGATCAAGAAGAGGAATCAAATTTGTGCTACATGACAGGTGTAACATGGGACGATTATGACAGTGATGCAGACATATCAAATGAACCTGTAGAAGTCAAATATGATCTGCTTCAAGATGCATTCAAAGAGCTACATGCTGAAGCCATGCGACTCCAATACAAGGTTAATCGACTTAACTCTGAGAGAAGAGATTTTGAAAATAGAATTGATAACCTTGTTGTTGAAAATGAAAGATTAGAAAAGGAGCTAAATGAAGCCATATTGTCTACTAGAAATGTTGAAATTAAAACTGTTACTATTGAAAAAGCTTGTGAAAATTGTCCTATACATATTGAAAAGATTAATTACTTGACTAGCAAGCTAGCTAAGTTTGCTCAAGCTAGTGACAATTTAGATGCTGTATTAAATTCCTCTAGCAAATTAATAATAAGCAAGGAATTAGATTTAAAGGTCACTCTAACAGAACCAATACTAGGAAACTTAATGATATCCATCAGTAAACGCCGTTAGTGACATCCATCATTAAATGTCTAACCATATAATGTATGAACGTGACTTTTCTTTTGTGCCTAATCTTTGCTGGACTTTGCAAAATACTTCTGTGACACCTCCATCGTGAACATGCAGCCCTCTTTCAAAGCAAGTAAATGTGCTTCTAGAAAATTTTAATCCAAGGCCGTGGTTTCTAACCCTGCAACCAAGCCCAAAAAAAATGAATCCACCGTCCTTCACTCTCACCCCAAGTGAATGTCCACGTGTGCCTAAGAATTGAATGCCTCACCTTCTCCACGTGACATTGGTAGACTAAAACTCATACTCCAGCAGCGTGCTACCTTTTGGTTTGCATCATTTCAACAAAATGAATGCAAATAAAAACAATTCAATCTTCGCATGTGCACTACTTGCACCTCCAAAAGGTAGTCCGTTTTCTATTTTCTCCAAAGCCAAATCACTGCGGCAAGTGCTGCTTCTTTTCCATTTAATAAAATTTTCAAAGAAAAGCCAAGTCTAAGTGGCGGCTGGACAACGTGTTCTCATCTCCATGTGACCCCAAATATGAATTTCACACCTCCTTTAGCTTAAAATATCATTGATGTGACATTTCTTTTTAAGTCCCAAAATATATTTCTAAAATTTTCCCGGACATTTAAGCACAATTCCCTGATTAAATTCGGTACAATAAGCTAACTGAAGTCAATAAAATATCGACTCATCACATACTCTAAAGAACACTACACTAGAGCACAGAATTAGCCCACAAAATAAAAGCAGTAAAATGTATTTTTTTTTCTTAATTTTCGTTTTTTTTTAAATAAAAACAGAAAAAGATATTTTTTGGTTTTTTTCAATAAAGAGAAAAAAATTAAAACAGAAAGATAGATAAAGAGATAGAAAGATAGAAAGTCTAATCGGTTAAGAATCACACACATAGAATAGTTCTACCATGAGTCCCCGGCAACGGCGCCAAAAACTTGTTGACAAACTGGCAAGCGTACCAAATCGTATCAAGTAATAATAAATTGTAAGTCCAAGTATCGTTTTCCCAAGAGACTCACGGCACTAAACTGTTGTGCTTTTGCTTCACCAATCAAGACTATAAGAAGAAAATATTTTTAGGGTTTTTGAATGTAAAGTGCGAAAAAATAAACATGAATGCAATTTGATCAATTGAGGTTAAACACAAAAGTGAATGGATGACGTTGCTAAAATGAGATGGATTTGTTGCTAGGATTCCAATTTCACCCAATCACTCTCATAAATCTACTATTCTTATTAGATTCGCTCTATCATCATATTGTCATGCAAACTTTCTTGGCCTACTCTTAACCCGATCCCTTGGCGAAAAGAGCCTATTACTAATTACTGGTTTGTTATCCCTAGCCTCCCCTAGTAACTAGCAACGCATTACTGAACAGAAGCAAAAACAATTGATCGTCCTACCCCCCTATCCCCAGGTGGTATTGCTTAATCAAGGAATTTCCCCCAGTTCATGACAGTACCCTACGTTCCCGGATCAGTAAAGACAAACAACGATTATCGAATGAGTTAAACGATAAAAATTTTAAGCGCAGAAGAGAAACCCAACAATTGATAATCAAAGCATATGACAAGCATATAAATAAATAAGAAATTCGATATATGAGAGTTTAGAGGTTACATCTTTCCCACCAACAAATAAGATTAGTTCTGCATCGTCATGTAGAAACTAGGTGAATAATGGAATGAAAGAGATACGAACCCTAAAAAGGAGAAAAGGAGAGCTGTCACCATCTCAAAATCTACCCCAAAGGGGTGAAAAGTGTGTTTCTGTGCCTAAGCCATCAAAAGATACAAACCCTAAGACATTTTGACCTTTAAATAGGGCATAAAAATGACATAAGACAAGCCCAAGCCCAAACATATCATAAAAAAAATAACATAAAACAGGTCCAGGCCCATCTGACAACCGCCTGGCGCCTAATTTTACCGCCCGGTAGTTTCCCTCAAGCCGCGCCACCGCTCGGCGCTCAATTTCACCGCTGGGCGCTGGTCAACTGCCTCTAGTCAACTTTTCAGCATTCTGGTCAACTGGTTGACTTTTCTGGTTGACTTTTCTGGTGACTGGTTGACTTTTCTGCATTTTGTTTGACTTTTCTGCACTCCAACCATTTGATAATTCAACCATTCTTTCAAATCATTCCAAAAACCTATAAAATCAAAGGAATTTAGCGAAAAAATCATAAAACATGACCTCAACTCTTTTATTCAGAAAATTCATGATTCCAAGTAAGTTTCTAAGTAAAAAGGGTGCATTTGATATCAAAATTAAGTATGAAATAACGATTTTTGAACCGTTATCAATGATTGTTTGCATTAAGTGCTTAATTGTTTGATTGACTGAATCTGGATGAAAAGAGTTTTATGAGTCCCAATCGACTCCAACATTAATTCAATCGACTGTGTCATTTGAATATTTGAAATAGCTCCAGTGTGGACTTAAATAGTTAAACCAATTGAAAATAACATATATTTGGAAAGGACACTATCTTCTTTGTCTTTCATTATCAAATTGATTGAGAAAGAAAAGATCATAGATTCTCAAATGGCTTCCTCTAGTCGCCCCACACCAACAAACTCACGAAACAATGATTTCTGAACTTAGAATGAAAGACATCATAAATGAATTCCTCTATGCAATTATCAAGTTCATTGTCACACCTATGAATATAAATCTGAATCTGTACGAAAAAGAAGGGTTCTTATTTCCTAATTGGATTGAAAGACATGGACTATCTCTCCTTGTGCAACTTAAGATTTGTTCAAAGGTCAAAGGAGTTAATATTGAAATAGATGATTTCCTATGGAACATGTCAGTAAATCTACCTTTTGAAGGTTTGTCATCATTTCCATCATCGGATGAAACTATTGTTCCATTCAATAAGAGGAAAGCATATAAGGATTGACTGAGATTTCCTAAAAGATATTCAACTGAATGTTTTTATGCTCATGAGGGTCTTAGGAAGGAAGAAAAAGTTCTAGGTGTAATTCTTGCTAAAATCATACTATACGAAAGACCTAGAACAGACAGAATGACAAGTGAGGCATCTTTTTCCTTCATGCAATCAAAAACAATATTCTAATCAATTGGTCAGAGGTCGTAAAGAATCATATGAAGCAAGCTGCCTCAACCAGATCACAAAATCTTCCATATGCTGTTATAGTAAGCAAAATATTGGAATTTCAAGGAGTAAATGTCGAGAATGAGCTGAGGTGTAAGTGGTGGCCAACAAACACCTCTGATCTTGACTCAATTGTCTTACTGGGAATTGTGAAAACTGTAAATGGATGGAACTTCATGGGTGAAGAAGTTGAATACAGCACTGGAAGTAATTCAGCAAATGTGTAAATTGTGGGATGAAATGCCAAAACAACTTTAACAAGAGTTTCACTGATCTTTCTAACTTCAGTCAAAAAGATAATCAGAATAGTGTTGTGTTTTGACCAATTTATGTTAAGTGTCCTTGACTAGGTTATTTGATTTTGTAAAATGGCATTTAAAGCCATTTTTTGTGTGTTTTATTTGTTTTGTCATGTATTTCCTTGTTGTCCTTATCAATGTAATATCTTTTCTATCAAGGAAATAAAATTAGTAGTTTGAATCAATCCATTTTCTTAAACTGTTAAACAAAATCAATATTCTGTTTGATTGATTCGACTGTGCCATGATTGAAGTCAACTGTGCTATAACTGTCATGCATTTTCATACATTGACTTCTGTTATGATTTGTTTTTATTCTTGCTTAAACATTATACTTGATCTGGAAAAGGTTTTGAAATTCATGCATAATGACAGGGGGAGTATCACCTTTTTACACATTGACTCATCACACATACCTATATTTCAGGGGGAGTTTACATATATCTTTGTGATGAACTTGTGTTTTTTTTAGAGCATCATTGTTATCTTGAAATTGCATATCTGTTTTATGCTTCTCTGGTTTTCAAAACTGCATAAATATCAAAGTATTCCTTTTTTATTAATGCACAAAGGGGGAGAGTTTTCATGAGTGTGTGAGAGCAAGTCTGTATGGGGAGAATTGTTGTATCATACTGTATCTGCTTGATGATATTTTTGTTGTATATGCAGAGTAAATGAACTGTCTTTCTTGATTTTGCAATCTGCTTTACTCTGTCATATGTGAAATTGTACAAACATGGTTGAGTTATTAATCATGGTTGTGCATCATCAAAAAAGGGGGAGATTGTTGACAACACAAACTCTATATCAAACTGGTTTTTGATGATGACAACACACTGCTTAATAACAGTACATAAGTTGTAGTATTACATGTTCAGCTGATATACCAAACTGATATGAGAAATGCTTTAGTTGAACATGTTTCGTTATGTTGCAATTTGTGTTCCTATGAATGATTATGTGTTATATGTTTGGAACATGCTTGTATTGAAATGTGTGATAAAATGATTTTGATTATTTCTTCACATTTCTGAAGAAAAGATCACAAACACTTTTATGAACTTATATTTGTTGTGACAAAGGTCTAGTTCAGTCGAATACAGTGGTAATGGATTCGACTATGCTAAAATCTCTGTACAAATTCTGTGAACATGTGCTTGATGAGATTTTGAGATGAAAAGAATTTCAAAGTGATTTTTCAAGTGTCAGTCGATAGTGTGGAACAACTATTCGACTGTATTGCTGTTATTTTTGGAATTTTGTTATGCCTACTTGCTCCAACGACTATATTTTTAAAAGTTAGTTAGGATTGACTGACTGGGCAAGTGTCTTGAATGTGCATTGATTTGGTTGACTGAGGAGCCTTTGTGTTGACTGTTTGTTATAACTATTTTAATACAGTCGACTGTATTAGTACGCTATTCGACTGAGAATGACAGGAAAATTATAAATACATCAGAACACGAATTGTTTTGAGACTTTGGTGATCTAACATATTCATTGTCCTGTTTCAGAGAAAGTTCTTAGTTTTCCAAGCTCCAAGAATTCTCCAAGAAGACGGTGGTGATCTTTCTTGAGAGAGATTCAGATTAAGGAGTCAATTGCGCACACTGATTGATCAACATCTGCACAAAGAAGGTGCTTCTGGTTTGATCTTGAAGGCTTGGCATCCTGTGAAGATTGTTGTATTTGACTGAAGGCTTGGCAACCTGTGAAGTCTGCTGTGATAGGCTTGGCAACCTGTTAAGCATGGTGTGATAGGCTTGGCATCCTGTGAAGAGTGCTGGTTAAACGTTGAGGATTGTTCGACGTGGGTTCAGATTGCGGAAGAGGGGATTCTTCACTAGTGCAAAAACGCTGTTTAACGTCACCCATAAGACGTCGGTTTGCGTGTATCCGACGTTTAGGAGCGGACGGTGGCATTATCGTAAATAGCCTGGTAAAGTAGACGTCAGCTTTCCCCAAACAGACGTCTATTAATTTCAAGACGTTTGAACTGCAACACCCCGACGTCTATTGAACTGCATTTAATGCTTTACACCTAATTCTCAGGCGCTTAGACGTCCGGTAGTCCAAATCCGACGTCTAAGGCATGTCTGTTAGGCCGGAAAGAGAAAAATCTTCAATATTTACTTCGGTTTTTCGGGCGACGTGACATCTATTATACCTGTAATAATTATGTTTACAAATCTCGAGGGCCGGAGACGTCGGCTATTTAGGGCCCCGACGTGTACGTTATTATAGACGTCGAAGCCCCATACCAACAGTCGTGAACATCCCTGACAGGATATCAAACGTCAATTAGTTCAGCTCTCTAGACGTCGGTGCCCCCTGACAGCAACTGACATCGAATGAGTATTCCAAAAGTCAGCGTTAAATGTTCACTTGGACGTCACTTCAGTAGGATAACCGACGTCTATAGACGTCGGTTTCTTGAGAATAACCGACGCCTAATTCCATTTTAAATACACCGCAACTCTTCGCGGAATTCAGTTTCTGATATCGATCGTCTTCCTCTTCTCCTTTTTCTCTTGCCACACCTCTTCTTTTTCTCTCTTTTCGGCATTCTATTGTTGTTTCTCGTCTTCCTCCTCTCCTTTTTCTCTCTTGCATCCCAGGTGCGTGGTTTTTTTTTATGCTCACCGTTTAAACTTTGTTTAGTCTTTCATCGATTATCTTGTCGTTCAACTGATTAAAATTTTCTTTCTTTGTGTTGTGTTTTAGTGCAGTTTTGATCCTCTCTTTGGGTAACATAGTACAACATTCTCCCTTTGCTAGTTTCCTCACAAGAAGAGTGGCGACTTTTGAGTTTTCTATGGCTTCTCGACCCAAAATTGAACTTGGGTCCTTGTCTAGTTCTCGTGTCACCGTAATTATTTTCTTTTGCGGTTGAATAATGGGAAGTAGTCATGGACCCAGGTTCGGTTTTGGGTTGAAATGTCATAGAAGATTCAAAAGACGCAAGCTTTTTTTGTGGGTAAACTAGCGAGAGAGAGTGTTGCACAATGCTACCAAAAGTCTGGATCAAAACTACACTAAATTACAACGCCTTTGTTAGACGTCGGTTAGTGCCAAGTCCGACGTCTATAAGGAACATAGACGTCGGTCAGTGTCATTTTAAACCTCTATATATTCATGTAAACGTCGGTTTATGCATAGGTGGACGTCTATATAGAGAAATTAGACGTCGGTGTGGGTATAAGTAGACGTCTATATGGACGTCGGTGGGTATCGTTAACCAACATTTATATGGACGTCGGTTGAGAGGATTTCCGACGTCCCATGGACGTCACCCTTATAGACGTCTGTTGTGTAAGTGATGTTAAAAGCCCAAATTAACTGATGTTAAACAGCGTTTTTTCACTAGTGCTTGCTGCAATTCTTGTTTTGTGTGTGCAACTATATTTTGTTTTGGGTTAGAGAGGAGATTTATATTTTTGCGTGGTTGGCTTCATTTTAAACCAAGAGGGGGCGTGAATTGGTGTTAGTTAAAAAACAAAGTCTTTTTGCAATCTTGGTATGAAAATTCAAAGCTTTTGATATTTCCTTAAAATGCAAGTAATGAAAAATTCAATGTAGCGGAAAAACGTAGTTGACTGTAAAACAATTGAAGTCGACTGAAATAAAGAGTGCAGGGATAGAGAAAATCAAACACTGGTTTTTATATTGGTTCGGCCAATAATGCCTAAATCCAATGTCCTTCCAACCTTGGAAGCAAATGCACTATAATGGTTGCGGTTTTTACAACAAGGAATTTATAAAAGCACCACGCAAAAATATAAATCTCCTCCCTAACACAAAACCCAATATAGCTGCACACACAAAACCAGAATTGCAACAAGAATCCCCTCTTCTGCAATCTGAACCGACGTCGAACAATCCTTAACGTGTAACCAGCACTCTTCACAGGATGCCAAGCCTATCATAGCACGCTTCACAGGTTGCCAAGCCTATCACAGTAGACTTCACAGGATGCCAAGCCTTCAAGATCAAACCAGAAGCACCTTCTTTGTGCAGATGTTGATCAATCAGTGTGCGCAATTGACTCCTCAATCTGAATCTCTCTCAAGAAAGATCACCACCGTCTTGTTGGAGAATTCTTGGAGCTTCCAAAACTGAGAACTTTCTCTGAAATAGGACAATGAAAATGTTAGATCACAAAAGTCTCAGAACAATTTGTGTTCTAATCTATTTATAGTTTTCCTGTCATTCTCAGTCGAATAGCTTACCAATACAGTCGACTGTATTAAACCAGTTATAACAGACAGTCAACACAAAGGCTCCTCAGTCAACCAAATCAATGGACATTCAAGACAGTTGACCCAGTCAGTCAATCCTAACTAACTTTTAAAAATATAGTTCTTGGAGCAAGTAGGCACAATAGAATTCCAAGAATAACAACAATACAGTCGAATAGGTGTTTCACACTGTCTACTGACACTTGAAAAAAAACTTTGAAATTCTTTTCATCTCAAAATCTCATCAAGCACATGTTCACAAAATCTGTACAAAGATTTTAGCATAGTCGAATCCATTACGTGTGTATTCGACTGAACTAAACCTTTGTCACAACAAATATAAGTTCATAAAACTGTTTGTTATCTTTTCTTCAGAAATGTGTAGAAATAATCGAAATCATTTCATCACACATTTCAATACAAGCATGTTCCAAACATATAACACATAATCATTCATAGGAACACACATTGCAACATAACAAAACATGTTCAACAAAAGATTTTTCAAATTAGTTTGGTATATCAGCTGAACATGTAATACTGGAACTTGTGTAATGTTATTAAGCAGTGTGTTGTCATCATCAAAAACTAGTTTGATATAGAGTTTGTGTTGTCAACAATCTCAACAATCTCCCCCTTTTTTGATGATGCACAACCATGATTAATAACTCAACCATGTTTGTATAGTTCCACATATGACAGAGTAAAGCAGATTGCAAATTCAAGAGAGACAGTTCATTTACTCTGCATATACAGCAAAAATATCATCAAGCAGATAAAGTATGATACAATAATTCTCCCCATATAGACTTGCTCTCATACACTCATGAAAACTCTCCTCCTTTGGCCATTAACAAAAAAGGAATGCTTTGATATTTATGCAGTTTTGAAAAATAGAGAAGCATCAAACAGATATGCAGTTTCAAGATAACAATGATGCTCTAAAAAAAAACACAAGTTCATCACAAAGATATATGTAAACTCCCCCTGAAATATAGGTGCGTGTGATGAGTCAATGTGTAAAAAGTGATACTCCCCTTGTCATTATGCATGAATTTCATAAAACAGTTTATATGCACAATGCAGAATATCCCAGGTCAATCACCAGTTCAAGCACAAATTTGTATCATTGGTACACAATTAAAGCACATATGCATGCAATGACACAAATATCAACAATCTCACAATATTATCTCAATTTAGATATGAAATCATGCAGAGCATAGAGATAATATCAGACTTGTAATGATTAAAGCAGTCAGTAAGGATAGAATAAAATTCCACAATTTGAATTGTTAACCGAGTTTGGATGCAGTCGAATGCTTTAAATCATCATTCGAATGCATTGCTTTTCCAAAGTTGAATCCCAAATGTATATGTTCAAAGAAATGTCCTTCCTGCAAAACCTTTCGAAAACCTTTTCCAGATCAAGTATAGTGGTTAAGAAAGAATAGAAACAAATCATAACAGAAGTCAATGTATGAAAATGCATGACAATTATAGCACAATTGACTTCAATCATGGCACAGTCGAATCAATCAAACAGAGTATTGATTTTATTTAACAGTTTAAGAAAATTAATTGATTCAAACTACTAATTTTATTTCCTTTATAGAAAATATATTACATTGATAAGGACAGCAAGGAAATACAAGACAAAACAAAGAAAACACACAAAAAATGGCTTTATATGCCATTTTACAAAATGAAATTTAGGAAAGGTTGACACTTAGCTAGAGTGAAGCTATAGGGACCACGGTCATGACATAGGAAAGACACATGAGAATTGAAGGATCAGAAAGTTTCAAAAGAGTCTTCATCATTTGATTCTTCAGACACTAGTTGCAGATTAGCCTCATCTTCCAATATTCTATTGATTAGCATGTCAATTTTTTCTTCAATTTGATTGAGTCTGTTTTCAGTGTTCTGAAGTTGGTGTGGAATAGAGTTTCTCTGTCCAAGTGTGTCAGAGGAATTTCCGTATAGGTATAGGTTTTCTTCACCCTTGAAGCACCATCCTTGTAGTGTTCTAGTCAGTCCAAATGAAACCAGAGTATTCTGATTTATCACGTTCTTGCAGTTACACTTGGATTTTCTTTCCCTTTCCATACTGACCTCTTGCTTTTCAAGAATCATGCTTATTAATAGTGCATAAGGCAAGTAGATTGATCTGTTCAATGCACATTCGAAAATATGTCTTCAGTTGTCATCCTTGAATCAGATATCCTTCCTGGAAGAATTATAGAGGCCAGGATGTGAGCCATTACTCTCTCCTCAATTTTAAGCCCTTCATCAGTGAAATTCCTTATAGCATAATGGCCATTGTGTGATCTTAGCCATTCTTTGTAAATATCATCCTTCCTTAATAAAATTGGATGAGCGTCCTCATTGTAAGCTGTTAGACCAATAGTATCAAACCAGGTATTATCATTGTTAGCGGAATGGCAAGTGTACCATATCGTATCAAGTAATAAAAATGGTAAAACCCATTATCGTTCTTCCCATGCGACACAAAAGCCTTATCGTTCGTAGGAATTAAAATCGTAAGACTTGTGACAGAAAAATTAATTGTCGTGGTGAATGCAATGGCAGAAAATAAACATGCAATGAGTGATTCAATTGATGAGAAAAGAGTATGAATAAATGGAGTTGTTGGGGGTTTACAATTTCATCTAATCCGCTCTCTCTTATTTACTCTTCTTGTTTAAATAGCACTATTATCTAATTGCATGCAAACTTTCTTGGCCTCCCCTTAACCCGATCCCTCGGCGAAAAGGGCTTATTACTAATTACCGGCTTGCTATCCCTAGTCTCCCCTAGCAACTAGCAACGCATTACAAACAGATGCAAATACAATTGGTCGTCCTACCCCCCTATCCCTAGGTGGTATTTCTTAACCAAGGAAATCCTCACCATTTCATGACATTATTGTACGTCCCCGTATCAATAAAGGCAAATATCAGTTACCGAATGAGTTAAACGATAAAAGCTTTAAGCACAGTATGAGAATCCAACAATTGATAATAAACGCATATGAAAATCATATAATTCAAACAAGAGTTTCAATAAAAGAGAGTATCAAAAGATTACATTGTTCCCTCAACAACAAAAGGGTTTAGTTCACCATTGTTATGGTGAACCAAGATGAAAATAATGGAAGATATGGAAAGCAAACCCTAGAAAAGATGAAAAGGAGCCTAAGCATCCAAGAGATCCTCTCTAGAGACTGAAAAGTAGGTCTGGCCGCCCTCCTCTATCAAAAGAATAAGAATGAAGTCGCACTACAGCTATTTATAGTCGAAGAGCGCAACAAAAAATAGGCCCGAGCCCAACAGGCAACCGCCCGGCATCACACTTATGCTGCCGGTGGTTTGCCTTATTGCCGCAAAACAGCCCGGTGTCAGGGGTCCACCGCCATTCTTCACTTCCATCAAAATTGCTGCAAAACAATGCAAAACAAGCATCATATCGCTAAAAACAACTTTTGACTCTCGACTGACTCATTTATTAAGTTTTGTTTGATTTCAAGCTCATTCTAAGCAGTAAAGGGAGTACTTTGGTCTAAAATAGAACATGAAAATAAAGGTTTTTCAACCGTTATCACAACCCCAAACTTAGAAATTTGCTTGTCCTTAAGCAAAACAAAACAAAACTAAAGATAAAACAAAACTTGGCTCTCGACACTTTCATCCAATGATTCAACATTCCTAAAGTACATGATGAGAACTATTCAATTTCAGATCTTCAGTGATGATCAAATCAAGATGCATGCTTTCAATTCAGTTATCTTACACATTCCTCAACAGATGTTACATATTATGAATGATCAATCCACTAAGCAAAGATGCAATCCTGAAACTTAGAAGTTCTCACCAAGCAAGTGTTTCACTCAATCACTCAAGTGTTTAGGGTAACACTCCAACTCTAAATCATTCACAAGTCACATGAAATAAAATTGCCTTTCATCTCAAACAATCAAAATCATCACATGCGAATGCCATCAAAAGGACTTTTCCAAGGCTTGTAATGAGGCTAGGCTATCAAGAAAAATTTGTTTTTCTGGATCACAAAATCTTTGAATCAAGAGAGCTCATTCGTCATTCAAGGTTCAAGTTTAACTCTCTTTCTCAACCAATCTCATTTGTTCCCAACTTCTTCCCTTTTTCTTTTATTATTACATTGAGCTCATCTTTCATGATTTTTCCTCTTTCTCATGTATATTTTTCTTTTTCAACGCTTGAGCTCAATGCCTTTCTTTTTGCCATTCAAACTTTCCCCACAACCCCAAACCTGAACCTTGAATATACTTACAGTCATTAATCCAATTCAAAGTAAATAGTTTCAGTACAAGGGTTTTCATTTTGTTTAGGGCCAAGGTTAAAAAAGGGTATAAAAATTTTAAGCACTTTGGGTAAAATTTTGGCTAAATAAGGGCTTCCAACAATGGCCTTGATCATATGACATGTACATGCAATTCAATCGATCATCAAGATTTAGGCAATATCATGCATGCTTCCTTGTGAATATTTCTCATACAACAATTAAAACTCTGGAGCTCAATACCTCACACAACATGCTTCCTCACACACATTCATTCATATACCCTGCTTAGCATCATAACCACAATCATAATTCATAAGACATCTGTGTCACAGGATATCAACATGCAACACAACTTGAGAATCATTCACATAAGATCATCATCAAACAGACTCCTCATGCAAATTATTCAGTCAAACATCTTCAGAAAAGTATTCAAGCCAAGCAGACACACTGAAAATAAAATTCAACCTATTCTAAGAATTTAAAATGTAAAAGTGAAAGAGAGAATCTAGGTTGCCTCCTAGTAGCGCTTGTTTAACGTCACGAGCCTGACCCAAACCTGTTTAGCACTTGTCAGTAAGCGCAAATCTTTCCAACACCCTTCAGTAGGTGTACTTCCCTACATCCTTCAGTAGATACCGAAATCCTCTAGCATCCCTCAGTAGATGTTATCCCAGTAGCATTTATCAGTAAATGCTATCAGTGACATCCATCAGTAAATGTCTAACCATATGGCATCCATCAGTAGATGCTAATCTTTCTTATCTTCATTGGCATCCATCAGTAGACACCAAATCACCTAACATCCATCAGTAGATGTTATTATTACTGCCATAAGAAGCAGCGCATAACACAAAAATAAAAATCAAATCAAATCAAATCATATCAAATAAAATAAAATAAAATCAAATAAAATAATATCAAATAAAATAAAATAAAATCAAAACGAAATAAAAGATAAAAAAAATTCAAAAACTGGGTTGCCTCCCAGCAAGCGCTCTTTTAACGTCATTAGCTTGACCCAGTAGAGTTCAAGCACCCATCAGTAGGTGTTGATACTCCTCTTTCTTGATATTCTTTTCTTTTTCTTCTTCCTGCTGAATTTCTTCATAAAGTTGAGAATACAAAGCACATGCTTCCATGTTTCAACCATAGGAACGTTAATCTCCAATTTCTTGAAGATTGCCAGCTTGAACTTTTTTCCCTTCCTATGATTTTTCTTTTTATGAGGAAGAGGTTTTTCATGTGATCTTTTCTTCTGTCCTCTCTTCCTCTTTTTCTCAACCTTCTCCTTCTTCCACCTTCTTTTTTTCTTTTTCCTTATTTTCTTATTTTTTTTCTTTTTTCTCAATCACCGCTTGTTTTTTCTCCTCATCTTTCTCTCCCTCACTCAACCTTTTTGCTTCATCTTCCACTATTTTCTCCTCTTCTATCTCTTCCACTTCTCTGTCCACCTTTTCAACCTCATCAATTTGTGTCTCCAAATTCCTAAAGGTAACTTCATATCTCTTGGATTCACACCTCTCGAGAAATTTGTCGAACTTTTCATTCAAGCTTTTGACTTGATCTATCATATCAGCTGTTTGTTGACAAAGTTGTTGATCATACTCCCACATTTCTATTGGTGAAGAGCATTATTGCTGCCAATGATAATGTTGCCTCTCATCCATGCTTTTGACATGGTATGGTTCAAAATTCAAAATCCTCTGAAAAAGTTCATCGGATTCTGCACTTCTTTGTAACGGCCTGAATTGAGGCTTAGCAGCTTGTCCATATTGACTTTGATCCATGTATGAGTGAGGTTCCCACCAGTGATTTGGTAGGATTGAGTGCCCATATAATCAAATCCTTGTCTGTACTGCATTCTGCAAACATTAGGAACAAAACCCTAGAGAACATTTATTAGAACATAATTAAAAATAAACAAGCAAACAAGTCAAACTTCAGTCAATTCACACTACTAAATAAGTCAAACCTCGAGTCCCCGGCAACGGCGCCAAAAACTTGTTCGCGGAATGGCAAGTGTACCATATCGTATCAAGTAATAAAAATGGTAAAACCCATTATCGTTCTTCCCATGAGACTCGAAAGGCCTTATTGTTCGTATGAATTAAAATCGTAAGACTTGTGAAAGAAAAATTAATTGTCGTGGTGAATGCAATGGCAAAAAATAAACATGCAATGAGTGATTCAATTGACGAGAAAAGAGTATGAATAAATGGAGTTGTTGGGGGTTTACAATTTCATCTAATCCGCTCTCTCTTATTTACTCTTCTTGTTTAAATAGCATTATTATCTAATTGCATGCAAACTTTCTTGGCCTCCCCTTAACCCGATCCCTCGGCGAAAAGGGCCTATTACTAATTACCGGCTTGTTATCCCTAGCCTCCCCTAGTAATTAGTAATGCATTATAAACGGAAGCAAAATACAATTGATTGTCCTACCCCTATCCCTAGGTGGTATTGCTTAATCACGGAATTCCCCCCAGTTCATGACATTACTTACGTCCCCGTATCAATAAAGACAAACAACATTTACCGAATGAGTTAAACGATAAAAGCATTAAATACAGGTAAGGAAGCCAACAATTGATAAATCAAGCATTGATAACGGTCTAAAAACCGTTATTTTCATGCATAAATTTGATATCAAAACACACCCTTTTGGCTTTGAATGAGCTTAGAATTAAGTAAAACTCTTAAGTTGTGTTACATGAGAGTCAAAAGTTGTTTTTAGAGATATTATGCTTGTTTTGCATTGTTTTGCGGGGTTTTTGATGAGAATGAAAGATGGAAGTGAAGTAGGAAGGTCATAGACTCAAGAAAGAAGGAGAAAAAGGGAGAAAAGAAGAGTCTATGGACCGCTCAGCGTCAAATTCCAACGCTGAGTGTCCTATTCGAGGGGGAGCCACTGTTTGGCGCCAAGGCAGGGACGCTGAGCGTCTAGAACGATTAAAGGCAAATTGCTCAGCGGTCAATTTAGGCGCCTGGGTGGTGGCGCCACTTGAAGGCAAACCGCTGAGCGGTCAACTTTGGCGCCTGAGCGATTGTTTGTTTTTATATTTTGGATTTTGAGATCTTTCTGTTATCTTTCTGGGCTATAAATAGACCTAGTGTGAATCAAAACATATTCTTTTGGCAGAGAGAAACGTCCACAGAAGCTCTACACACCTTGGAGGAGATTTCTTGGATGCTTAGGCTCCACCTTATCAAACCTAGGGTTTGGTTTTCCATTCTTCCATTATATTTCATCTAGTTTCACCATGATTGTGGTGAACTAAACCCTTTGTTGTTGGGGAACAATGTAATCTTTTGAAACTCTCATATATCCAAATTCTTATTTATTTTATATGTTTGCATATGTTTGATTTATGAATTGTTGGGTTCCTTACCTGTATTTAATGTTTTTATCGTTTAACTCATTCTGTAAATGTTTATCATGCATTATTAATTACTAGGGGATGCTAGGGATAGCAAGCCGGTAATTAGTAATAGTCTCTTTTCGCCAAGGGATTGGGTTAAGGGTAGACCAAGAAAGTTTGCATGACAATATGATAAATAAGCAAATTAAATAAGAAGAGTAGATATATGAGGGTGGATAAGATGAAATTGTAAACCCCAACAACTCAATTCATACAAATTTTCTTTTAGCCAATTGAATCACTGCATTTGCATGTTTACTTTTGTCTTGCATACAAAAACTCAAATTAATTTCTTTTCTCAAGTCTTGTTGTAAACAAACTGGCAAGTTTACCAGATCGTTTCAAGTAATATAATTGGTAAACCCAATATTGTTCTTCCCAAGAGACTCGAAGGCCTTATCGTTCGTGCAAATTGAAATCTTAAGACTTGTAAAGAAAAGTTAATTGGTTTGGATGCAAGAAACACAAGTAAACATGCAAATGCAATTGATTCAATTGACGAGGAAAAGACTATGGATGAATGAAGTTGTTGGGGTTTTCAATTTCATCTTACCCACTCTCTCTTATTTACTCCTCTTATTTAATTCGCTTTGTTATCTAATTGTCATGCAAACTTTCTTAGTCTATACCCTTAACCTGATCCCTCGGCGAGAGCCTATTACTAATTACTGGCTTGCTATCCCTAGCTTACCCTAGTAATTAATAATGCATTATAAACGGAAGCACAAACAATTGATCGTCCTACCCCGCTATCCCTAGGTGGTAGTGCTTAACCAAGGAATTTCCCCTAGTTCATGACAGTATCGTACATTCCCGTATCAATAAAGACAAACAATAATTATCGAATGAGTTAAACGATAAAAGCATTAAGCGCAGATGAGAAACCCAACAATTGATAATCAAAGCATACGACAAGCATATAAATAAATAAGAGTTTCAAAAAAAGAGAGTTTCAAAAGATTATATTATTCCTCAACAACAAAGGGGTTTAGTTAACCATTGACATGGTGAAACTAGATGAAAAATGATGGAAGAATGGAAACGCAAACCCTAGATTGGATAAAAAAGAGCCTAAGCATCCAAGAGATCTTCTCCAAGGAGTGAAAACTAGGTCTGGCCGCCCCTTTCTGTCAAACGAATGTATGTAAACTCGCACCAGGGCTATTTATAGCTGAGGAGCGTAACAAAATTTAGGCCCAAGCCCAGCAGACAACTGCCCGGCGTCACACTTTTAGCGCCCGGCGGTTTCCCCATAATCGCACCGCCGCCCGACGGTTTGTTGCACCACCCGGCAGTTTGCCTCTAATCGTAAAACCGCCTGGCTACACCGCCTGAGCGCCAGACAATGGCTGCCCCTCGCATTTAGCCGCCCAGTGTTGGAATTTGCCGCTGGGCGGTTCCTAGACTCTTCTTTTCATCATGTTTCTTCTTCTTTCTTGAGTCTAAGACCTTCCATCTTCAATCCCATTCTTCATTTTCATAAAAAATGCTGCAAAACAAGCGTAATATCTGTAAAAAGAGCTTTTGACTCTCAACTGACTCAACTAACGTGTTTTGCTTGATTCTAAGCTCATTCTAACCCTTAAAGGGTGTATTTTGATCTTAAATGAAGCATGAAAATAACTGTTTTTCAACAGTTATCACAACCCCAAACTTAGAACTTTGCTTGTCCTCAAGCAAACAAAACAAAACTTGGCCTTCCACTTTTTCATCCAATAGTTCAACACTCATAAAATTCATGACAAGAACTACTTAATTTTAGATTTTCAGTGGAATCAAATAAAAATGCATGTCTGCTTTCAATTCAATTCGGTTCACATGATCACATATTCCTTTACAGATGTTACACTTTATGAATGACCAATCCACTAAGCAAAGATGTAAGCATGAAAGTTATCAATTCTCACCAAGCAAGTGTTTCACTCAATCACTCAAGTGTTTAAGGTGGCACTCCATCTCTCTATTATTCACAAGTCACATGAAACAAAATTGTCATTCATCTCAAACAATCAAAATCTTCACATGCAAATGCCTTCATAAGGACTTTCTAAGGTTTGTATTGAGGCTGGGCTGATGGGCTGTCGCGACCCACACAAATTTCATGTGTATAAAGAATGCAGTATAGGGCTAGGAAGTGACTCCTAGGTCATCTCTCAAGGACCAAATGTGGTTCGAGAATCAGGTCTAACACGAAGTGGGGGGGTTGTGAAAAGTTTGTGAATTCAGTTGGATTAAATCAAAAACACTGACGCAAACAGATAATTAAACACAAATATAAAAACGGTTTCAAAGACAGAATGGAACCGGTTGGTCATTAACTCAATCACAATGCTTCCAATCACAGATTAATAATAGGTATACACTACTCTGATCCAAATCCAACACGAATCACCCAACTAAGCGAAGGCTAATTCGGTTCTTCAAAATTACAGACTAAGCGAATGCAATGCACAAATTTAATCAGTCATCCACCATACAGTCTAATCAACTAAGCGAAGAATTGAGACCGATTAGACAACTAAGCGTATACCTAATCGCTGGCAGACAACAAATTAAATATTGAGCAGAATCAAAGTAGGAGTATGACAATTTTAAGTTTAAGAGTCTCAAAGAAGCAATGCAATATCGCTAATGACCAACACGACTTACCTATGCTAACATTACAACTAAATTATCACTAACGAACAGAATAAGCATCATTAAAATGAAGATCAAAATTAAATAAAAACAACAATAACAAAAATAAACATAAGTAACTAAAGAAAATAACCTAGCGGCATTTAAAAATTCCCACATTCCATCTAAGACAAAGGAGGCATATAAACATTAAGCTTGGTGAATAATAAACAAAAGAAAAACTAACCTACGATGATAAATCATAAATGCAAATTTCTTAAGCCTAGGAAACACCGTGCAACTAATGGAACTAAGATGAAATGTAAAAGTCCTTGAATCTATTAAAGATGCAACATTAAGCTAGACATTAAATGCCATTCAACATGATAATCTTGCAAATAAAAGATATTTGAAGAGTAAATGAACTAAAGTGCTTTTAGGACTATTCCCTATTAACGAGACAACTACCATTTTTTTTTCAATATCAAATCACGTGCTCTTTAGAGTTCCAGCAAAGTAAAAGTAAAATGTGCTTCTCAATTTTTTTATCACAAGCTGTGACGTGTTGGAAGAATGCAAAGTGCTTTTCATTCCCTAGCCAAATTGATTGCAGCTTCAATCACCGTTCTCCTCGTTCCAGCTTCATCCATCAGCGCTTGCAAATTCCAGCCATGACACACTCCACCATTTCTCTGATTTAAAGCGTGCGCACTCTTCCAGCAAGGAAATGAATCAGCCATGACACTTTTTGCTGCAGCTCAAACCCGTGACACCACTTTCTTTCAAATGAAAAAGATTTTCTAATTAAACCACATTACTGGAATAACAAAATGAAAATGTGCTAATGAATAAAAAGAAAACTCCTACCAACCGTGAATTCTGGACTATGACAGCTCCAAATAAATCACTGTTTCATCATTCTAAAAACAAACTTAAAAAAAAATGCTTCTCTCTTTGTCAACCACTGTAAAGACTTTCCTAAAAATCAGATACTAATGTCCCATCAACTCTATCCTACCTAACCTACTTACAATTCATTAAAATAAAATCAAATCTAGAAGCCATAACATCAAGTGCAAACCAAAGTAATAATTCACGGTGATTCCTCTCCAACAATTTCAAGAAAAATAAAAATAAAGAAAAGTAAAAGTGCATGAATCTCCTGCAGCGTTGCACCATAAAAAGAGATGAGAAAATTGGTTCTCCATTCATCCAATGCCCATTACCAAAAACATGTTCCAAAGTGTTACCAATAAAGGAGTATTGGTAAAAACCTGAAGAATTGTTTTGATGATGCTGCAACTTATAAATTTTGGATGTAATAGGAAAAGAATTAAAAAGCAACTTGTAGATTTTGAATGTAGTAGGAAAATGGTAAATATTGTAATTTTTACTGGTATAATCGATTATCATGAAGCAATAATCGATTATCACAACTCATACTTGAATAATCGATTATCACTTTGTATAATCGATTATCACTTTTTG
The DNA here is from genome assembly GCA_036885675.1 of Vigna mungo. NCBI lineage: Eukaryota > Viridiplantae > Streptophyta > Magnoliopsida > Fabales > Fabaceae > Vigna > Vigna mungo. The sequence continues at coordinate 9,858,574 of CP144698.1, read as the reverse complement.
AAAACTCTATAACGGACTTGAATAATCGATTATCACTTACAATAATCGATTATTCATGGCAGTTGGGAGCTGACCTTTGGCATTCTGTGTACTTGGCTATATATGAGGTTTTGGAGAACTCAGAACTTAACATTTTTTGAACTGAGAAAGCTTAGAACACTGTGTCAGAGGAATGTTCTTAGAAAGCTTTTTGTTCATTGTTCCCTTGCTTGGTCTTGTGAAAGGAGAGGCTCGCGTATCGTGTGTCGATAGTCGGAGCAGACTCTCTTCAAGTTAGCGAGGTACTCTGCCTAGTCTTGTGAAAGGAGAAGCTCACGAATCGTTGGTCGATTGCCGGAGCGGTTCTCTTCAAGTTGGTAGAGTGGTTCTTTTCGTTCTTTTCCTGTTCATTTGATTGTAATCTGTTAAACCATTTTTAGTGGAACTGTTAATCACTATTTGTAGTGATTAACGACTGGACGTAGATTCTGTTGAATCAAACCAGTATAAAAATACTCGTGTGATTTTTCTATTCCCTACACTCATTTTATTTAACGCATACCAATTGTTTGATTAATTTTCCGAAAGAAAATTATTTTTGCTAAAAGGACCAAATTAATTTTAATTGTGATCAAACACGCTTTCCGCTCTCTATGTTTTTAATTCCGCTGCGCTTTACTCTTCGAAAATTACCCCCTCCGATACCGTCAATTGGTATTAGAGCTTGCTTTGATAGTTTTTCAAAATATTTGCGAAAATGGCCGGTCACAATCAAAACCATGTATATGCTGAGGGTGCTTCCATTAACAGACCTCCATTGTTTACTGGTGATAACTATGCCTTTTGGAAAGTGAGAATGGAAATTTTTACGGGGTCTGTTGATAGAGGCATCTGGGAAGCTGTACAAAATGGCCCTTATATTCCTATGAATATTGTTGATGGTGTAGAAACAGAAAAACCCTATTTTAATTGGACTGTTGAAGAAAATAGACGAGCTCAGTTTGATATTAAAGCTCGCAATATAATTTCTTCTGCTGTTGTACTTGATGAATTTTATAGAATTTCAGTGTGTAAGACAGCACAGGAAATGTGGGAAGTCCTCAGAGTCACTGATGGGTGTCGCAACCCATACAAATTTGATTGCAATTTAGAAATGCAGTATAATGCTAGGGAATGACCCCTAGGTCGTCTCTCAAGGACCAACTGCGGTTCAGAGTGTTAGAATCGGCTGCAGCGGAATTGTTAGCGTGGAATAACAAACCAAGAGGGTTTTTAAAACAAACGCGTGCCTTTTAATTTCTACTCAATTAAACTTACTACGCAAATAATAGATATAAATAAAAGAGTAAGGTTGAGAGAAATTTGCACAGATAAGTTTATCCTGGTTCAGATCACACGGATCCTACGTCCAGTCGCTTATCTCAAACAAGATAAACCTTTTTCACTATCACAAAACAATTACAAATATTAATCACAAAGAAAAACAATTTGTAGGAGTTTAGAAATACCACCTCTCTTGAAACCACAAGAGATGAACTTACACCTTCTTTGAATCTTCACAAAGGATGACCACCTCCTCCGAATACTTCACGAAGGATGAAACACCTCCTCCGAATACTTCACGAAGGATGATCCTCTTCCAAACACCTCCTCAGACACACCAAGGATGAACCAGCTATTCCTCCGTCACCGTAGTTGCAATATACCAGCACCACAGACAAGAGTTTCCTTAGCTGAGCAAGAGCACACACTTCTCAAAGAGTTCTGAGTGTTTTTACACGAGGGAAGAGTTGCTGTTGATGGATAAAGAGAGTCTATTTATAGACTCAAGCAAAAACTCTTCCATTCTTCGAAACTGGCCATTTAACGCTTTTAATCGATTAATATTAATGTTAATCGATTAAAATAAGTACAATGGCTAGTTTTTCAAATCAGAAACCTCCAACGGCTAGTATTAATCGATTATTCTCAGGATTAATCGATTAGTTAATCGATTAAAACTTGCTTTAATCGATTATTCCAAAGCTGATTGGGTTTTGGCTTCTCCAACGATTTTAATCGATTATATCAGGAATTAATCGATTAAAACGGGCAAGTTTTGATTCTAAACAACAAATACAAAATATAAAGGTACAAAAATCAAAACCTACTACAAATCTAAGTCCTAAACAATTAAACTACAATTATTACAAAAGCTTTTCATAACAAAAATAAGTCTTCAAAGGATCTTCATGAATCTTGATAAATCTTGACTTGATTTGGGCATCATCAAAACTTTATCTTCATCATTTTGCTAACATTCTCCCCCTTTTTGATGATGATCAAAAACTCCTTTGATTTAAAGCTTTTGGTAATACTCTGGATAAAAACACAACTTATGGAAGAAAAGAGCATTAGAGAATAATAATAAGCTTTAAACATTTTCTCCCCCTTTTTTTGATCATAATTAAAAAGTTGTGTTTCATGTTCTCCCCCTAAGATAATACTCTCCCTCAATAAAAACATGTATGCATAAAATATATTTTAAATTTAGAGATTCACTCAAACATACACAATAGGGGATTTAAAACATATAATTTTGGGATAAAGAATTTTTTTAAAAACAATCATTTTTTTTTTAAAATAAAAAAAACATACATATAGGAATTTTAAAGAATAAAAAAGGTATGGTTGATTTTTCAAAATGCACAAAAAAAAATGCAATCCTAAGAGATTTAAAAAAAACCTAGATCTCTTCTAATGTTTACCCCTTTAGATATATCTCCAAATTCGTAAAGATATTTTGTAGAGATCTTTGTCTTGAGGATTGTCATCATTCTTCTCTTCATTTGTTGTCTTTGTCAAATCTTCAAAATTACCTGCATTAGATTCATTTGACTCAAGAGGTTTTGCCTCAAGGTCCACAATTTTATAAAAGACAACATGCTTGGAATAAAATTTTCTCAAATTTTGTTTTTCTAAAAAAAAAATTAAAATATTTTAAAAAATATTAAAAAATAAACATTGTCCTTTGGGTTATATTTAAAAAAAAAATGAAATTATTTTACAACCCAAACATATCTACCACTTGGAACACCAAAATGCTTAATTTTACATTATTTGAGGTGTGACCCTTTTTCATACAATAAAAGCATGATATAAAGTTTGTGTTCCTATAAGCTGTTCCTTTTTCTACCCATGTTCTACGGGTTCTATTATTATGTTTATTTTTAATTTTAGGAACATATTTATTTTCAACAACCTTATTTTCATTATTTTTACTACATTCTTCCAAGGTTGTGTGTTCTAGTAGTTTCTTAAAATTTTCACAAGAAGCACATTCATCACTACTAATATATGTACCTTTTTCAAAAGATAAAATTTTATTTTTCAAATCTTTATTTTCTTCAAAAATATTTTCAAAATTTAATTTTAAATTTTTATTTTCTTCATAAATATTTTCAAAATCTGATTTTAAATTTTTATTTTCTTCAGAAATATTTTCAAAATCTGATTTTAAATTTTTATTTTCTTCAGAAATATTTTCAAAATTTAATTTTAAATTTTTGAAATCCTTTTTCAATTTCTTATGAGCTTTATCTAATTTTTCAGATTCTATTATTAAAGCAGCATAAGTTTCATGCAATTCACTTTCACTATATTCACTATAATTATCAGAATCGCTAGATGTACTTACTTGGCTTCCAGCGTCGTCGTCTGCCACTAAACAAATGTTTGCCTCTTCATCAGATTCGCTCGAATCAGAAATTGTTTCGTTGTCATCGTCCCATGCGATGTAGGCTTTCTTTTTCTTGAAGGATTTCTTTTCCTTTATCTCTTCATTGTTCTTTTGATTTGGGCAGTCCGCTTTTAAGTGCCCCCTTTCTCCGCAACCATAACATTTATAGTGTGAGGAAGATCCTTGATTTTCTTTCTTTTCAAATTTCAGTCTTCCTTTGTCTTTTGATTTCATGAACCTGTTGAGCCTTTTTATCATGAGTCTCAAATTTTCCTCATCTTCTGAGTCTTCATCTTCTATTTTGCTTTTGCTCCTTTCTACCTCAGATTTTAAGGCTAGACTCTTTTTCTTTGTTTTTGCCATCGCTTCTTCTTCATCTAGTCTTCCAAGATCTAGTTCATGTTCCCTCAACATTCCAAATAATGCCGCCATAGTCATTGTGTTGAGATTTTGTGACTCAGAAATTGCAGTCACTTTTGGTTGCCATGACCTGTCTAAAGATTTCAATATTTTAATGTTAAGTTCATCGGTGTCGAATGACTTACCCAATCCAATGAGATGATTGACAATGTTGGTGAAACGTTTTTGGACGTCTGAAATTGTTTCGCCTTGCTTCATTCGGAACATCTCATACTCTTGGATTAAGGAGTTCTTCCTAGCCCTCTTTACATCATTCGTTCCCTCATGCATCACCCTGAGTACATCCCACATCTCTTGAGCAGTTTTGCAGATAGAGACTCTGTAGAATTCATCAACAGTTAACGCAGATGCAATGATGTTCCGGGCTTTCACGTCATTCTGAAATCTTTTATTTTCTTCAGGGGTCCATTGACCACGGGGCTTTGGTTCCTGCGTATTGTTAGTAGGAACAGAAGAGCCAGACGCAATAACATCCCAAATTTCACAATCAATAGATTCAATGAATATTTGCATTCTTACCTTCCAGAATGCATAGTTCTCACCTGTGAATAATGGGGGTCTATTGATTGATGCACCCTCTGCAAAGGTTTGATGTGATCCTGCCATTTGAATGACTATCAAAGCAAGCTCTGATACCAATTGTTAGAATCGGTTGCAGCGGAATTGTTAGCGTGGAATAACAAACCAAGAGGGTTTTTAAAACAAACGCGTGCCTTTTAATTTCTACTCAATTAAACTTACTACGCAAATAATAGATATAAATAAAAGAGTAAGGTTGAGAGAAATTTGCACAGATAATTTTATCCTGGTTCAGATCACACGGATCCTACGTCCAGTCGCTTATCTCAAACAAGATAAACCTTTTTCACTATCACAAAACAATTACAAATATTAATCACAAAGAAAAACAATTTGTAAGAGTTTAGAAATACCACCTCTCTTGAAACCACAAGAGATGAACTTACACCTCCTTTGAATCTTCACAAAGGATGACCACCTCCTCCGAATACTTCACGAAGGATGAAACACCTCCTCCGAATACTTCACGAAGGATGATCCTCTTCCAAACACCTCCTCAGACGCACCAAGGATGAACCAGCTATTCCTCCGTCACCGTAGTTGCAATATACCAGCACCACAGACAAGAGTTTCCTTAGCTGAGCAAGAGCACACACTTCTCAAAGAGTTCTGAGTGTTTTTACGCGAGGGAAGAGTTGCTGTTGATGGATAAAGAGAGTCTATTTATAGACTCAAGCAAAAACTCTTCCATTCTTCGAAACTGGCCATTTAACGCTTTTAATCGATTAATATTAGTGTTAATCGATTAAAATAAGTACAATGGCTAGTTTTTCAAATCAGAAACCTCCAACGGCTAGTATTAATCGATTATTCTCAGGATTAATCGATTAGTTAATCGATTAAAACTTGCTTTAATCGATTATTCCAAAGCTGATTGGGTTTTGGCTTCTCCAACGATTTTAATCGATTATATCAGGAATTAATCGATTAAAACGGGCAAGTTTTGATTCTAAACAACAAATACAAAATATAAAGGTACAAAAATCAAAACCTACTACAAATCTAAGTCCTAAACAATTAAACTACAATTATTACAAAAGCTTTTCATAACAAAAATAAGTCTTCAAAGGATCTTCATGAATCTTGATAAATCTTGACTTGATTTGGGCATCATCAAAACTTTATCTTCATCATTTTGCTAACACAGAGTCAAGTCTAACACTAAGTGGGGGGAGGTTCGAAAGTTTGTTTGGTGTGCACAAAAATTAAAATTAAAACGCAGATGGAATTTAAATTAAAACGCAAATGTAAAAACGTAATTAAAATTAATTAAAACGAAACTAAATGCAACAACACATTTCACCATGCATGAAAATAAAATTAAAATAGTAAAAACGAAACTGCTCAGTAAATACAAAAATTCACGCTGGAACTGGACAGCTCTGACCTTTGCTCAATGTTTTCCCCATAACTTTTTCTACAGAGCTCTAAATGAGATGAGGTTTTTTTCCTGGAAAATAGACTCAAATATCTTTCATGTGACATATAAAACGTAGCATTTGGACCTCTGGTGTGGTTGTAGTTATTATTTTAAAATCGAGTCCAGAGAGTGAAAATGCTAAACCAAATACTAGACTAAACAAATATCTAAGCACAGTTAAATTAAATTAAATGCAACACTAAATTAAAGAAATTAAAAAAACAACTAATTCTACAATGCAAATTAATGCAAAACAAAGGGGTAATTAAACAAGCTTTAGGACAAAACTTAAAAAGGAAATGTTTCCTTAGTCAAAAGTAGCATCAAATGTGCTTGGCCAAATCGGGTAAAAAATTAATGCACCATTTTCTCTCTCCCTTTCAACCCATTTTCAGTTTTCCTCTACCAAAGCAAACATCCAAAGCTTCTCCATATTCTAAAACCGAAAATGCTGCACCAAAAACCCAAAGTTCCATAGTTCAATTGCAAAATAATTCAAGAGCAAGAAACCCAAAGTCTACCTTCTTCAAACCAACTTCAAACTTACTTTTCTTTAAACTTTTGACCAAAACAAAACCAAACCCTTAACTTCCATTACTGCACTGTCCAGCCACCATCATTAAACATAAAATCCAGCTCCAAATATGTTTCCAAACATCAAGAACAAAATGCCAGAAGAAAATGGCTCAAGAACACAATACCCATGCACCAACTTAAGCCTTTTTCACTACCAAACTTGACAATAACTCCATTTTCATCCTCCAATCCAAGAAACACAAGATAAATTCGAAATCACTGCAGCAAAATGATGAGAAAATCGAAATGGACAATGGGTCTCCCTTCCACCAAAGACACCACCATGAAAAAGCAAAGAAGAAGCTTCAAACTCAAGCATTCAACCATCAAAACGAAAATCTAAAGAGAGAAATGGTAGAGCTTCATTCCATCAAGCAAGAACAAGCATTGTTGCACATAATAGAAGAAGAAAAACGTGATCTTGCTCATTCATAGTGAAGAAAACGAAAATAGCATACCAAGGCTCCCAAGAGAGTTCATACAAGGCCAAAAGCAAATTGAAAGTGTAGTATGAAGTGTGTGCTAAGGTGGTCTCGGCAATTTCTCCAAATGCTGTCCAAAACCACTCAAAAATGGTGGGGTCCACCTCCTAGAAACCCTAGGTTAAGTGCCACATGTCCCTCAAAGTTTGGGCCTATCATAAAAATTGCCAACATGGGCCCAATGCACCAAAAGCTTAAGTAAAGTTCTTAATCAACTAGATTACAATTTTAATTAAATTTGCAATGACTAAATATTAAATCTTGAATGTCCATGCCATCTCCTAATGTTCCAAAATATGTCTCCAATATTTCCCCTGCAATTAAACATGCAATTAATTAGCTCAGAAAATCCAAATTAGTGAAAATATGAATTTCCGACCAAATTAAGCACAGTTAGGACAAATGGGGAAATAACGGGCAATTAAACACAATTCCCTAATTTATTTGAGTGCAATAAACCAAATATAGTCAAGAAATAACGACTCATCAGTCACTCATGAAGGAACAGAGGACGTGAAACGCGCTAGGAAGAACACTCTCATTCAGGAATATGAGATGTTCAGAATGCAACCTGGAGAAACGATCTCTGACGTTAAAAAACGATTCACTCACATTGTGAATCACTTAACAGGGTTGGGTAAGACTTTTGATACTGATGAACTTAATGTGAAAATTCTAAAATCCTTGGACAGGTCTTGGCAACCAAAGGTGACTGCCATCTCGGAGTCTCAAAATCTTACTCAGATGTCAATGTCAATCCTGTTTGGAAAGCTCCGTGAGCATGAACTTGAGCTGAGGAGATTGACTGATGAAGAGGATCAAGGCAAGAGGAAAACTCTAGCTTTCAAGTCCAAAATATCTAAAGGAAAAAGCTCTAAGAGGATCGAAGAAGATGACTCTGATGATGAAGAAAACATGAGCTTGATGATAAAGAAATTTGCAAAATTCATGAAAGTTAAGGGAAAGGATAAGTTTCACAAGGAAAGGAAAGAATGTCAAGAATCTCCATCAAACGTGAAGTGCTTCGGTTGTGGAGAAAGAGGGCACGTAAAATCTGAGTGTCCAAAGAGCAAGGAAAGTGAAGACAAGAAGGAAAGAAAATTTCAAAGGAAAAAGAAAGCATACATAGCTTGGGAGGATAATGCCTCTAGCTCAACGAGCTCAAGTGACACAGAAGAAGAAGCCAATCTATGCCTTATGGCAGATTCTGAAGAAACAAGAAGCCGAGTAAGTGATTCAAGTTTTGAATCCAGTGAATTAGATTTACAAAAGGCTTTCTTTGATTTAATGAATGAATCTGAAAAACTTGATGCTGCTCATAAAAAGCTAAAAAAGGAACACAATGAATTGAAGTTAAAATATGATAAACTGCTTGATGATGAAGTTGTGTTAAGAAATAGAGTTAATACCTTAGAAATTAAATTACCAGATGAAAAAGCTACTGTTGAACCTGTTGAATGCTTGTCATGCAAAAGCTATATGTTTGATATTGATATACTTGAAAATTTACTTGCTAAAGCAACTAAAACTAATTCACATGCTAAATCAAACCTTAATAAAAGCAACTTTAAAAATGGAAACATGCATCAAAATTATAAATCCAAGGTAAGAAGAACTCGAAAAATTTGGGTTGTTAAAGGAACTTTTATTAAAAATAAAGTTAATGATGTATGTTGTTTTTATTGTATGAAGCATGGTCACACATCAAACAAGTGCAATATCAAACATGTTGGTGTTCCAAGTGGCAAATATGCATGGGTTAAAGTTTTGAAATGATATAAACTTGCAAAAACTAACCCCAAGGACACATATTGAGATTGGGGACCTAAAATTCTCGCTAATTTGTTTTGCAAGACCAATCTAAGTCAAAGAGATCATTGTGGTATCTTGACAGTGGTTGCTCAAGACACATGATTGGTGACAAGAAAAGATTCATCTCTTCTGAGAAGAAGAAGCAAGGATTTGTAACGTATGGGGATAACAACAAAGGCAGAATAATGGGAACCGGAAACATTGGAGGAGGAAACACTTTGACAATAAAAGACATCTTATACGTTGAAGGCCTCAAACATAATCTTCTAAGCATAAGCCAACTATCCGACAAAGGTTTCAAGGTGATGAGGATTACTTAAGAGAAGCCCTTGAAGAGATGTATCTAAATGAGAATTATCCTCCGGAGCTTCAAGAAACACCCCAAGTTGTTGACTCCAAAAGCTATCAACAACCAAGAGGACTATCCTTGGACAAGATCATAGGAGATATATCAAAAGGGGTAACCACTAGACATAATTTAAATAATTTTTGTCTAACTGTTGCTTTTGTGTCTCAGATAGAACCTAAGAATATAAAGGAAGCTTTTCAAGATGACAAGTGGTGCATTGCTATGCAAGAAGAGCTAAATCAATTTGAAAGGAATGAAGTTTGGGAACTTATTCCAAAACAAGATGAATTCCAAGTCATAGGAACCAAATAGGTATTCAGGAACAAGCTTGATGAGGACGGAAACATCATAAAGAATAAAGCAAGGCTAGTTGCTAAGGGATACTGTCAAGAGGAAGGTATAGATTACGATGAAACTTATGCACCAGTAGCCAGGTTAGAAGCAATTAGATTGTTACATGCATATGCATCTTTGATGAAATTTAAACTGTATCAAATGGATGTTAAAAGTGCATTTTTAAATGGTTTTATAAAAGAAGAGGTGTATGTTAGTCAACCTCCTGGATTTGAAGATTTTAAATTTCTTGATCATGTTTACAAGTTGAAAAAGGCTCTTTATGGTCTTAAACAGGCACCTAGGTCTTGGTATGAAAGACTTAATACTTTTTTTATTGAAAATGAATTTTCTAGAGGAAAGGTTGATTCAACCCTGTTCATTAAGAAAGTAGGAAAACACATTTTGATTGTGCAAGTTTATGTAGATGATATTATTTTTGGTTCAACTGATGACTCTTTATGTGAAGAGTTTGCAAAAATAATGCAAGGAGAATTTGAGATGTCTATGATGGGTGAGTTAAATTTTTTCTTAGGACTACAAATAAAACAAATGAATGGTGGAATATTCATATCTCAAACTAAATACTGTAGAGAAATTCTTAGGAAATTTTGAATGGATAGCTGCAAGGAAGCTAGTACACCCATGGGTACCTCATGTTATTTAGATAAGGATGAAATTGGAAAAGGAGTGAATGAAACCATGTTTAGAGGCATGATATTTAGGAATATTAATAGAAAATATCTTCCAAATAATGTTATAATTATCTAAATCTTTTAGTTATTTAGAAGATATAAGATAAAATATTATGTTAACTGAATATTCAAAGTCCAAGCCCAATCAAGCCTATATAAAGAGACCTAGGGGAGATAGAAAGAATAATCTTCATTCATTCATTCACCACTTCACTCCTCTCTTTTCTTTCATTATGTGTTTCACTCCATTCATGGAGAACTAAGCTCCTAGGGCTATTCTATTGTAATTTCATTATGGATTCTGAGGTTAAGTGAATTAATGCAATTGTTTATTTTGATTATTGATTTAAGTTGCTCTCTCTCTATGTCTTTCATCTCTCTATCATATTAAAAACAAAGATTTTTGCATCATAATGTGTTTGAATCTACATGCATATTAATTATGAGTTTTAGGGTTTCTAGGTTTAATTGAGAATCTAATTTGATTGAATTTAGGAACTTTCATATGATTAAATGGTTTTTACTATCAATTGAGAATGTACTTTGGTTGGTAGTAACAATTTCAACCATAATCAATTGAGAATTTACTTTGATTGATTAGTTTTTAATTTGGTTAGGAGATTTAAGAATAGACATGATTAAACACAATAGAATTTGATTGAGAATGTACTTTGGTTGAATTTATTGTGAATAATCTAAAAAGGTCTTGCATTTAATTGAGAATGTACTTTGGTTAACTACATGATCGCCCTCAAATTAATTAAGAATGTACTTTAATTAATTTGAAACTTAAGCAATAATCAATTGAACAATGATCTGTGAATAACCAATGATGAATCTATTTTAGAAAAGTAGTGGAATAACTTGTTTCTTCATAATTGTTTTTAAGTTTTCTCTTTGTTCTACAACATTCTTTAAACATCCTCACTTTTACTCATAAGCATTGCATAACATTCATAAGAGTCAGATATTCGAAAGCAATTCCGTGTTCGTTGGGAGACGACTTGGGGTTACTTTAGCCCAATCTACTTTCTTGAATACTACTAGGCAATACTAAAGTTGCCTTGAAAAGTAGTATTAATTTGATAGCTTCAACGACAGCTTATCAAATTTTGGCGCCATTGTCGAGGAACTACGGTAAATATTTTGAATATTTTGATTCTCATTTTTAATTTTCATTTGTTTTTATTTTTTTTTTCAAACGCACATGCATTTAACTTAGTTTGAGTTATTTTGTAGCTTTTAGTTATTTTAACAAAATCTTTGTTCTTTCATAAATTAAGAATTTCTCTTGAGAAATACTTGAGGCTAGTTTGAATATACTCTTGTGAGGAAAGACTTACTACAAAACAAGCTTTTTAAGTCTAAATTTAAGTCTATTAGTAAAAAATCAAACTTAAAAAACATGCTGTTGGCAATTTTGTAAATAAAAGATGTTATTTTAAGTATGGTAATATAATAACATACTTAAATTTATCTTTTAATTCTGTCTAAAAATAATCAGACTTAAATTTTATAATTCTATGTATAAATTTTAAAAGACTTAAATTTATGTTAATTCCAAAATAAAAAATTTATCTTTTTAATTTCTTTTAGGTTTCACAGTGCTACAACCTTCTCCATTTTCTACCTCCTCGTCTCTCTCGCGGTTTGTCTCCCTCCCTATCTCTATACCAGTCGTCCGGGCCTCGGCGACATTCCAAAGAGCTGCGTGGCATGCGTGTTCCTCTATCTCACATCACCGTAGATTTGTAACCTCGCTCGCCTTAATCTTGCGTTTCGCAGCGCCGTCTCCTCTGACTCAGTCTGGGAGGCCAAGCTGCCGCGCAACTACCAGGAACTGCTGGATCTGGTCCTGCCGGAGCGCCACCGGAATCTCTCGAAGAAGGACATTTTCGCGCTCCTCTCACGACCCCTGTCCTTCGATGATGGCCATAAGGTGGGTGGTGCTCTCCAGGTCAGGTTTTTTGGTTAGTTAGGGGCTGCTGGAACTTTTAGGGATTTTAACAATTGTTTAGGGTTTTGTAAGAAGTGTGGCTGGACAGAGTCACGGAAAGGGTTTGCATGTCGATTTCGGCGTGGGCGATGGCGATTACTGGAATGGATGAGTACTTGCAGTTTTCTCCGCTGTTTCTAGATTGGAGCTTTCAATGTCCAAGGAGACGCACGCATGTCAGTTCAGTTTGATTTTTTTGTGTGCCTGATTATTTGTTAGTTTGTTTAGAGGTTGAGTACTGGTCATAATTGGAGGCTTTATCAGGACTTCTTTAAACTTGGATGGTCATTACCAACTTTTATCGTTATTTTTTTACAAATTGGAGTTTGATTCTTGAGAATTAGAGAATAAAAGACAGAAAATTAGTTGCTGGTCCAATGTGCTTTAATTTTTGTTTGCCATCATTTGTTTTTTTATTTTCACTTAAATTTTTATATCACTCTTCTATATTATGTGAGAATTGCGGAACATTCCTTGCTGATATGAAGTTTTAAACTTGATGCGTGGCAGATGTTGAAGTTCCAGCTTCATGCATCATATTGATAGGGTTGTTTGCTCTTCAGCATTATGGCACGCACAGAGTTGGCTTCTTGTTTGCTCCTGTAATTATTTTTTGGCTTTTCTGCATTAGTACCATTGGAATATACAATATATTTCACTAGAATCCCCATGTATACAACACACTCTCTCCATAATATGCTTTTCAATTGAGGAAAACTCAAAAGGGAGGTTGGATGGCCCTTGGTGGAATTTTACTGTGCATCACAGGTCGGTTGGTCTTCTTGACGATTAACTTATATTTTACACATCAGTTTGTTGACAATATTAATACCATTACTTTTTCAGGAGCAGAAGCCATGTTTGCTGATCTTGGGCACTTTAGCCAATTATCAATCAAGGTATGATAATTTATTTGGTTTTGTTTGCTGTATAATAAGGGTCAAGTTTATTATATTTGGATAACTCTGTTATCTTATTTTCCTTTCTCAAAGTGGACCTGCTTGTCTATTATAAAAATAACTTTATTTTATTTCACCCATGCTAGCCTTTGTCTGTACATGAATTATAGACCAAATTTGTATCTTGGTGCAATAAGTTACTTCACACACATATATATATATATATATATATATATATATATATATATATATATATATATATTCCACGTGGAAGATTATCTTACTACATAAAGATAGAATTGAGATTTTATTATAGTTCATTATTATTTTTCTCTTATAATAGGAAATGAGTTTTTATTTTATTTTCCTTTCTTTTATTTCTTCATAGATGAAACATAATATTTGGCAAATTAATAATTAGAAGAAACAATAAGAATGAGCTTTAGTACTAAAAAAGATAATTGTGAAAAAAATATATAAATAAATATCTTAATTTTTTTTATTATACATTTCTTCATTTTATTTTGTTATTTATTATATTTAATTTTTCTTTTTTTTACAGGGCAATAGAGAGATTAGTTGTGACCACTTATAACCAAGTCTACCGGTAATGGACAAGTTATTTCCTTGGACCTGAATATTACCTGAATATTAGGTTTTGATTAGGTGTAATTTAAGTCTTGTTTTTTTTATTAGATTTTATTTTTGTTTAGGTTATATAGACTTAAGTTAGATATTTTATTGTTTATTTTTAGATTTTGAAACTGTATATTATTTTCTTTAATTGCACAATTTGAAATATATATATATATATATATATATATATATATATATATATTATTATGAAAATTTTGTTGTATTTTAAATTTTGATTTTATGATTAAACAAATAAAATTTAAAAAAGTAACAAATTTAATTCACTCGTTTTATTTATAAATATACAAATACATTTAAGTTTGTTGGTCAACAACAGACTTAAAATTTAAGTATGTTGGATAACAACAGACTTAACATTTATGTCTGTTAGTCAACAACAAACTTAAAATTTACGTCTGCCGAATCTAAGTCTGTCGTATAACAGACTTAAAAAGCCCAAAATAACAGACTTAAAAAGCCCATTTTGTAGTAGTGTTGGTATTTAAGTTGTCCATTGTGACGCACCTCTCTTTCCTGGGAGTGGACCCAAACAAATCTCTCTATTCTCTCATTTCAAGTCTTTCTCTAAAGAAAGGACAAAGGAAAAAAAGGAATAAAAAGAAATCAAAAACAGAGAAACAGTTTCAAGTAGACTACTTAGTGCATGACCAGAGCTAACCCAGGAGAATTCTATCAAATAAACCCGGAAGTTGAAAGGAGTTTGCGTGAGGTGCGGAGAAATTTGAAACTTGTGTGTTCTACTGAGGGAACACTACCTACATATGAAGCCATACCACTTTCATCATCTCCAGTCACAAACATACCATCCAATCCTTTACCTGATTCTAACCCAACCAGAATGGCACAGAGAACCATTAGACAGCTAGCCACCTCCCACAATACAGTTACCCGAAGTAACATTCAATACCCTGATGAGGAATGGGATTTGAGACCTGACCTACTAAATGCCTTACCAAAGTTCAATGGGTTATCACGGGAGAATCCACACAAGCACTTAAGACAAATCCACATGCTGTGCGAAAATTTCAGATATCCCAGGATCAAAATAGAAAGCCTGAAGATGAGAGCTTTTCCTTTTACTCTTCAAGGAACGGCTCAAGATTGGTGGTATTATCTCTCTGCACAGATTACAAATTGGAAAACCATTGAAAGACTATTTCTTGAAAAGTATTTTCCTGCATCTAGACTATCTGCCATCCGAAGAGAAATTCAAGATATAAGACAGAGAGATAGGGAGAATCTCAGTGAATATTGGGAAAGATTCAAGAAACCTTGTGCTTCATGCCCTCAGCTCAAAATGAAAGACTTCATTCTAAGTTTTTATGAAGGCTTAAGTCCAACTGATAGGTCATGGGCAGATGCTGCAAGCGGAGGATCTTTCTTACACAGGTCACCAGAAGATGGAATAGATCTAATAGAACGGAAGACAGTAAACAATCAACAATATGAAACAAGAGAAAATTCAGTGACTTTGTTGAAAGGAGTACATGAAATTGAAAACGGTGTAGTTAATGGAAGGAGGATAGATGAAAGATTGAATAATTTAGAAAGCAAACTCGACAAGATTGCAAGTTTATTTAAAACCTCCGCTCCACAAATTGCTAAGAAGTGTGGAATTTGCATTTCAACTGATCACTACACTGATGAATGTCCTAGCTTGATGGAAACTACTACGGAAAACCCATCTCAAGCTTTTGCTGCAAACATGTTTGGAGGAAACAGACCATACCAGAATTATCATGATTCATCCTCAAATAGGTATCAACAGAACAGGCAACCTTATGTTCCACCTCAACAAATGCAGCAATCTCAGCCTGAAATGTCACTGCAAGATTTCATGAAAACAATGCTTGAGCATAATTCAGAAATCAAGAAATCAATTGTAGAGTTGACTCAGAGGGTGGATAAGTTAGAGACTAAAGAATCAAACAAACTGCCTGCAAAAACAGTGATCAACCCGAGGAATGTAAATGCTATTACTTTGAGAACGGGTAAGCAAATACAAGGCCCTGAAGGAGCCTAAGAACATGAAGATAAGGAAGAAGAAGAAGCACAAATTGATGACAATGGAGGACCAAGTGAGTCATCACCTGAGACTGCCACTGAAAAATCCAGGTTAGTATCCTCTAATTCTTCTTCTAAAAATTCTTCTTCATCTTATTCTCCACCTCCTCCATATCCCAATCGGTTGAAGCCAAGGAACAAAAAAATGGAGGAATTAGACCAAGAGATCTTGAATACTTTCAAAAAGGTGGAGATCAACATTCCCTTGCTAGATGCTGTTAAACAAATCCCTAAATACGCCAAGTTTTTGAAAGAACTTTGCACAAATAAAAGGCGCATTAGGGATAATGAGGTTGTGAATTTGGGAAGAAATGTGTCAAGCTTGGTAAAGAAGCATATTGAAATACCACGAAAATGCAAAGATCCAAGTATGTTCTTTGTTCCTTGTGTTATTGGAAATTCAAAGTTTGACAATGCTATGCTAGATTTAGGAGCTTCCATTAATGTAATGCCTTTATCAGTTTTTACTTCTCTATCTCTGGGACCTCTTAAGACTACTGGTGTGGTCATTCAACTGGCCAACTGTAGCACAGTTAACCCTGCAGGTGTGCTTGAGGACGTGCTTGTCCGAGTAGACAAGTTAATTTTTCCTGCAGATTTCTATATCTTGGACATGAAGGACGAGGAAGGAATCAAGTCATCAACTATTATCTTGGGAAGACCTTTCATGATGACAGCACGAACCAAGATAGATGTGCATGTAGGAACACTGACCATGGAGATAGGAGATGAGAAGGTGCATTTTAACGTATTGGAAGCCATGAAGCACCCACTTGAAGAACATTCACTGTTTTGTATTGATTTATTAAGTGAAATTGTAAATAATTTTTCTGTTAGTGTTTTGGATGTTTTTTCAACTTTTTCTCCATCTAAGGACTTTTCTTTTTCAAAAATGTCGTGCCAAATTTTGGACGACAAAGACAATTGTAAAATAGGTGATATTGAGGATGCGGTATCAATATATGATACCTCTGTGGCGTCCGAGTGTGATGCTGAGGTGGCTGAAATTACCTTAGGCAGTAAGATATTGCCATCTGTGGTACAACCACCCGTTTTGGAGTTGAAACCTTTACCATCCCATTTGAAATATGCTTATCTTGAGAGGGATGGGAAACTCCCTGTTATTATATCTGCATTGCTTACTGATGAGTAGGAAAAACAGCTATTACAGGTTATCAGAGACCACAAGAAAGCAATAGGCTGGACATTGGCAAATATTCCTGGTATTAGTCGTTCTTTTTGTATGCACAAAATACTTTTTGAGGAGGATGCTAAGCCAGTGAGACAACCTCAGAGGAGACTGAATCCTCAACTGATGGAAGTTGTTAAGAAAGAGGTCACCAAGTTGCTGCAACATGTATTATCTATCCGACTTTTGACAACACTTTGGGTGAGCCCTGTGCATGTGGTACCCAAGAAATCTGGAATCACAGTGGTAAAGAACGAGAAGGATGAGTTGATTCCTACTCGCATTCAGAATAGTTGGAGGGTTTGTATTGACTACAGGAGATTGAACCAAGTCACTCAAAAGGACCACTTCCCTTTGTCATTCATGGATCAGATGCTAGATCGTTTGGCAGGTAAGTCACATTATTGTTTTCTAGATGGATTCTCTGGGTATTTTCAAATCTGTATAGCCCCAGAGGACCAACATAAGACTACCTTCACTTGTCCTTTTGGTACATATGCTTATCGGAAAATGCCATTTGGTTTATGCAATGCTCCTGGTACATTTCAGCGATGGATGCTAAGTATTTTTACAGATTTATTGGAGCGTTGTATTAAGGTTTTCATGGATGATTTCAGTGTGTATGGTTCATCTTTTGATAATCGTTTGGCTAATCTTGCAAGAGTTTTGCAAAGGTGTGAGGAAACTAACCTTGTTTTGAATTTTGAAAAGTGTCATTTTATGGTGGAACAAGGTATAGTTTTGGGTCATGTTGTTTCCAGGAATGGTATATCTGTAGATCCTACTAACATTGATGTTATTTCACAGCTTCCTTGCCCCTCTTCTGTGCGAGAGGTTCGATCTTTTCTTGGCAATGCAGGGTTTTACAGGAGGTTTATACAGGACTTTAGCAAGATAGCCAATCTTCTCTCCAACTTACTTTAAAAGGATGTATCATTTGATTTTGGAGAGAAGTGCAAAGCCGCCTTTGATTCCTTGAAAAGGGCCACTACCACTCCCATCATCCAACCACCTTATTGGACATTGCCATTCGAATTGATGTGTGATGCATCAAACTTTGCAATGGGAGCGGTACTTGCACAAAGAGATGAGAAGCAACCACATGTGATATACTATGCTTCCCGGACATTGGACACTGCACAGGCAAATTATACCACAACTGAGAAGGAATTACTAGCTGTTGTTTTTGCCTTGGATAAATTTAGATCGTACATACTTGGATCCAAGGTAATTGTCTATACAAATTATGCTGCATTGAAATTCCTTCTAAAGAAAGCAGATTCCAAACCAAGGTCGATCATATGGATGTTATTACTCCAAGAGTTTGATATTGAGATTCGGGACAGAAATGAAGCCCATAACCTAGTAGCAGACCATCTGAGTAGAATTGAAAAAGAAGATGAAATTCCTATTCAGGATGACTTCCCTGATGAAGTTCTGTTGTCATTGACTTCTGTAAAAGGTATGTATCCTGAACCTTGGTTTGCTGACATTATTAATTATTTGGCTGTTTCAGCTATTCCTCCATCTTTCTCCAAATCTGAGAGAGCCAAACTGAAAAGTGAGGCGAAGTACTATGTATGGGATGAACCGTTCTTATGGCGCATTGGTAGTGACCAAGTCGTGAGGAGGTGTGTTCCTGACATAGAGATACCTTATGTGCTTGAATTTTGTCATTCATCACCTTTTGGAGGACACTATGTCATGCAAAGGACAGGTAGGAAAGTGTTGGATTGTGGATTATATTGGCCTACCATCTTTAAAGATGCACGGAGGACATATGAAAATTGTGAGCAATGTCAGAGGGCAGCCAGATCCATCACCAGAAGGGAAGAGATGCCTCAACAAGCCATGTTGTATTGTGAGGTATTTGATATTTGGGGTATTGATTTCATGGGTCCTTTTCCTTCCTCTTCTGGGTTTTGTTATATTTTACTTGCTGTAGACTATGTCTCCAAATGGGTGGAAGCCATAGCTACAAGGACTAATGATGCTCAAGTTGTTATGAGTTCTGTCAGGTCTAACATTTTCTGTAGGTTTAGAATACCACGAGCCATTGTTAGTGATCAGGGGACCCACTTTTGCAACAAGCTGTTAGAAAATATGTTGAAAAAGTACGGGGTGACACATCGCATTGCTACACCATATCACCCCCAAACTAATGGACAAGCTGAGGTCTCTAACAGAGAAATCAAGAAGATATTGCAAACACTGGTGAACCCGAATAGGAAGGATTGGGCCGCACGATTGGATGATGCACTTTGGGCACATCGGACGGCTTACAAAGCGCCCATAGATAGGCATGTCACCTTTCAGGGTTGTTTTTGGAAAGGCTTGCCATTTACTTGTGGAGATTCAGCACCGTGCCTACTGGGCTGTGAAAGCTTGTAATCTGGACATGGATGGTGTAGGGACAGAGCGAAAGCTCCAATTGCAAGAACTGGAAGAGATTAGGCTCACAGCCTATGAAAACTCAAAGTTTTACAAAGAGAAAACCAAAAAATTCCATGACCAAAAGCTTATGATAAAAAAGGACTTCAACATAGGTCAAAAGGTGTTACTGTACAAGTCCATGGTAGGGCCTATGAGTGGTAAGTTACGCTCCAAATGGGAAGGTCCATTCATTATAACACAAGTATTTCCCTATGGAGCAGTGGAGATCAAGGAAGAATCTTTTGACAGAATCTTCAAGGTTAATGGCCATCGTCTACGTACATTCAAAGAAAATCAAGACATGTTGAACAATACGATGGATGCAGTGAATTTAACCACTCCAACACTCCTTTCACCATGAAGGAGGTAAGTACCCTCATACTTTTTATCTGCATTTTACATAAAAGGCATACATTGAGGACAATGCATAGTTTAAGTGTGGGGGTGTGGGGAAACAATTTTATTTGTTCCCTATTTTTGTTTTTTTTTCTTTTTTTCTTTTCTTTTCTTTAATAAATATTTGCTATGGATATGGGAGTCTGAATCAGTAACTGGATGATCATATATAAAAAAAAAGAGTCATGTTGATATGAATGGATTACTTTTATGATTTGTTGATTGAGTTGAATGGAGAATTTCCTGATTAAATCTTTTGTGAAAGGAATTTAAACCATGTGTGTTTTGAGCCTAATGATAAGGATGGACCATTAGTGAGAATAAGAAATCATCAACAAACTCTCATCAGGAAAGTCGTCTTGGATAGGCAACACATCAGCTCCATCCTCAGCTTTCTCAATCCTGCTGAGGTGGTCTGCAACCAAATTTTGTGCTCCACTCCGGTCTTTGATTTGCAAGTCGAACTCTTGGAGTAGTAGCATCCACCTCATCAGTCTTGGCTTTGACTCAGCCTTTTTCAACAGAAACTTCAGAGCTGCATGGTCAGTATACACAATAACAGCGATCCAAGCAAATATGACCTAAACTTATCAAGGGCAAAAGCAGTTGCCAACAACTCTTTTTCAGTGGTGGTATAATTTGCTTGGGCAGCATCCAAAGTGCGTGAAGCACAGTAGATCACTCTCGGTAGCTTGTCAATTTTCTGTGCAAGACAACCCCTAATGCATAGTTAGACGCATCACACATAAGCTCAAATCTGGTGTCTGAATGATAGGGGTGGTGGTCAAAGCTTCCTTGAGGAAGTCAAACGCCTGTGTGCATCTGTCATCAAAACCAAAGTCAATATCCTTCTATAAAAGTCTGGATAAGGGAAGTGCCTTCTTGTTGATATCCTTAATGAAGCGCCTGTAGAAACCTGCATGTCCAAGAAAAGATCAAACCTCTCGAACGCAAGAGGGGTAAGGCAACTGCGAAATCACAGATATCTTAGCTAGGTCTACCTCTATTCCCTTTTCAAAAATGATATGCCCTAGAACCAAACCTTGTTCAACCATGAAGTGACATTTCTCAAAATTGAGAACAAGGTTTGTTTCTATGCATCTTTTCAACACTTTCTCCAGACTATCCAAACATGCATCAAAAGAGGATCCATACACAGTAAAATCATCCATAAACACCTCTATGCAACTCTCAAGAAAGTCGCTAAAAATGCTAAGCATGCACCGCTAGAAGGTACCAGGGGCGTCGCATAGGCCAAAGGGCATCCTCCTATAGGCAAAAGTGCCAAAGGGGCAGGTGAATGTGGTTTTCTCTTGATCCTCAGTCGCAATGCTTATTTGAAAGTAACCAGAAAAACCATCAAGAAAACAATAATGAGATTTACCTGTCAGGCGCTCCAGCATCTGATCAATGAATGGCAGGGGGAAATGATCTTTCCTGGTTGCTTGATTCAGCCTCCTATAGTCAATGAAGACTCTCCAACTGTTCTGCACTCTTGTGGGAATCAGCTCATCCTTCTCATTTTTCACAACAGTGAGGCTAGTCTTCTTGGGCACAACATGGATGGGGCTCACCCACTGACTGTCTGAAATAGGATAGATGATCCCTTCTTGCAAAAGCTTCGTCACCTCCTTCTTAATCACGTCCAAGATCATAGGGTTTTGCCTTCTCTGCGGCTATCTCACTGGTTTTGCCCCATCTTCCAACAGAATCCTATGCATGCATGTGGATGGGCTAATACCAGGGATGTTCGCCAAACTCCAACCTATGGCTTTCTTATGCGCCCTCAACACTCCAAGCAACCTCTCCTCTTGAACAGAATCAAGGGAGGTGGAAATTATGACCGGTTTCCTCTCATTAACCTCTAAGTATACGTACTTGAGATTTTCTAGGAGCTGTTTTAGCTCAAGAATGGGTTCCTGCAAATCAGATTCAAGTGTACTTCCTGCAACGTGGTTAAAGCATTCTGACTCTAAAGAATGTACAGGTAAAGGCAGGAATCCCATCTCATCACAACCCAGATTGATATCCATCACAGGTATATCAACAACATCATCAATATCATCCAAATCATCAAAACCACGCATATCACCAATAACCTGGACCTCATCAATACCCTGGACATCACAGTTCTCATCGAAATCAACATCCAATTCAACGTCATATTCAAACCCAGATACTATGCATGAATGTACAGAAGATAGAAAAGAATGTTTCTTCTCATGCATAGAACGAAAATCATCAACAATAAACTCATCAACAATGTCATCCAATGTCTCAATTCTAAACTCAGAATGGTCCTCAGCTGGAAATTTCATGGCATCAAGAATATTAAAATGTACAACAATATCAGCAAACTCCATAGATAATGTCCCAGCATACACATCAATCTTGGTACGGGCAGTTTTCAAAAATGGCCTGCCTAAGATGATGGGGGCGGATCCATGAGAGAAACCGTCCTCCATTTCCAACACATAGAAATCAGCAGGAAATATCAATTCACCTACCCTAACCAAGACATCCTCTATGTAACCTGTCGGATGGGTAACACTTATATTGGCTAACTGAATGACCACACCCGTAGGCTGTAATGGACCAATAGACAGAGATTTATAAATAGACATTGGAGAGCCAACACTTTTGCTTGACATACTTTTCATTATTTTTTGTTTTTGCTGGAAGCATCTACTTGCCGAGAACACATGGAGCTGCAACGTTTATGAATGTTGAGGGAATGGGTGCTCGGTTTCTTGGAAAAGGGGAACATTCTTTCCTCATTTCTTGTGTGAAGGCTACAGATTTTTCCTTCTCTTTTAGAATATCAATGTATTAGTACGGTGGTGGTACATTGTTGAATATAAAACCATTGTTTGTTTTCTTGTGAGATGCATTGATGCAAGTGTGTTGCCTTTCTTCCACTTTAATTGCTTTTATTGAGGAGAAGTACCGTGAGTTGGTGAAGGTTGGATGGGATGGCTGTCACTCGTGATGTTTCGGTAGAATGAAGATGATTAACTTTTGAATGGGTGTTTGGGAAATAGATTAGGAATTCACGGTCCCACATGGTTGAATGAAGAAGCAATTACTTCCCTTTCTTTTAGGAAAAGCTAGATGGTCACATCACCTATCAAACTTTGGTTTATTTCTTTGCCTTGAAAAGTAACAATTGTAATTGGTTTGGAAAGAAGAGGTGTAACATGATGAGGAGAGTCCATTGCTTACTACTGCTGTTACGAAAAAAGCAAGACCTCTTCCACCTTTTAATTGAAGTAATAGCTTGACTTGGATGGGTGAACACGTTGGTGAGAGAAAAGATACTTCCAATTTCTTTGTTTTATTAATAGGATGCATTGCTTTTAATTGAAGAAAGAGAACCACGGTTCATGGTTGCGGGGCTTGGTGATGGGATGTTTCTTGGTTCATTTGACTTTGAAAAATGAAAGTATATTAGATGGCATTGGGTGATGGTGCACGGTTGTGAGGTGGAGAAAAGAATATTCATTCAAGTTCTGAAATTGGGTCTCGGTTGGAGCACCCTTATGCCATTCTTGGGATTCTTACTTGAAGAAAATGAAATGGGGTTTGTTGAATTTGGAAGCAGCACCTTCACGGCCAAGAGGTCCACTCTTTAGGCCATTGTAATTTTAATTTCATTAATTAGCTTTAATTGTAGGTTGAGTTGTTTTTAATTTCTTTAATTTAGTTTTGCATTTATATTAATTTAACTTTGTTAGATAGTTGTGTGTAATAGTGTTGGTGTCTAGTATTTTATTTTATTTTGTTTGAATGTTGTCTAAGGTTTTAATAGTGTTAGTTTAATTATCATGCTAGCTTAAATTAGTTTGTTTGCATCTGTGTTTTTATTGAGTTCTTTAATTTTTGCAAAACCTTTTAAAACCCCCCCTTCGCGTTAGACTCGATTCTCGAACTACAATTTGGTCATTGAGAGACGACCTAGGAGTCAATTCCTAGTCTATACTGCATTCTTTTATGCACATCAAATTCATGATTGCATCTTTGCTTTAGTAGATTGATCATTCATAATATGTAACACCTTTTGAGGAATGTGTGAGATAACTGAATTGAAAGCATGCATGCATCTTGATTTGATCATCACTGAAGATCTGAAATTGAAAAGTTCTCATCATGTACTTTAGGAATGTTGAATCATTGGATGAAAGTGTAGAGAGCCAAGTTTTGTTTTATCTATAGTTTTGTTTTGTTTTGCTTGAAGACAAGCAAATTTCTAAGTTTGGGGTTGTGATAACGGTTGAAAAACCGTTATTTTCATGTGCTATTTTAGACCAAATTACTCCCTTTACTGCTTAGAATGAGCTTGAAATCAAACAAAACTCAATAAATAAGTCAGTCGAGAGTCAAAAGCTGTTTTTAGCGATATTATGCTTGTTTTGCATTGTTTTGCAGCAATTTTGATGGAAGTGAAGAATGGAGGTGAAGATAAAGGCCTTAGACTCAAAGATAGAGGAAGAAAATCAAGAAAGAAGAGTCTAGAAACCGCCCAGCGGCAGAATTGCACCGCTGGGCGGCCAAATGCGAGGAGTTGGCACCAAGGAAGCGACGCCTGAAGGTTTTACGATAAGAGGCAAACTGCCGGGCGGCATAAGTGTGACGCCGGGCGGTTGCCTGTTGGGCTAGGGCCTGTTTTCTGTTGCGCTCCTCAGCTATAAATAACCCTAGTGCGAATTCATTCTCATTCTTTTGACAGAGAAGGGCGACCAGACCTACTTTTCACTCTCTGGAGAGGATCTCTTGGATGCTTAGGCTCCTTTTCATCTTTTCTAGGGTTTGCTCTTCCATTCTTTCATTATTTTCATCTTGGTTCACCATGACAATGGTGAACTAAAACCCTTTTGTTGTTGGGGGAACAATGTAATCTTTTGAAACTCTCTTTTATTGTAACTCTTGTTTAATTATATGATTGTCATATGCTTTGTTTATCAATTGTTGGGTTTCTATTCTGCGCTTAAAGCTTTTATCGTTTAACTCATTCGATAACTGTTGTTTGTCTTTATCGATACGGGAACGTACGGTACTGTTATGAACTGGGGGAAATTCCTTGATCAATGAAATACCACCTAGGGATAGGGAAGTAGGACGGTCAATTTTTTTTGCTTCTGTTCGGTAATGCATTGCTAATTGCTAGGGGAGGCTAGGGATAACAAGCCGGTAATTAGTAATAGGCTCTTTTCGCCGAGGGATCGGGCTAAGGATAGGCCAAGAAAGTTTGCATAATAATCAGATAATAAAACAAATTAAAGAAGAGGATTAGATAAGAGAGGGCGGATAAAGATGAAATTGTAGACCCCCAACAACTCCACTCATCCATACTCTTTTCGTCAATTGAATCAACCTCATTGTATGTTTATTTTCTGCTTTTGCATCACAACAATTAATTTTATTCGTTTACAAGTCTTATTATTTTGATTCACACGAACGATAAGGCTATGAGTCCTTTGGGAGAGAACGATATCGGGATCTATAGATTTTATTACTTGAAACGATCTGGTACACTTGCCAGGGAGTCAACACCAGGCGGCCACGGCAGGGTGCCAACTCCTCGCATTTGGCCGCCCAGCTGTGAATTTTGTCACTGGGCGGTTCCTAGACTTATTTTTTTCAGTTTTTTTCCTCCATATTGAGTCTAAGACCTTCATCTTCAACTCCATTCTTCATTTTCATCAAAATTGCTGCAAAAACAATGCAAAACAAGCATAATATCACTAAAAACAACTTTTGACTCTCAAATGACTCATTTTTTGCGTTTTGCTTTATTCTAAGCTCGTTCTAAGCAGTAAAGGGAGTAATTTGGTCTAAAATGACATATGAAAATAATGGTTTTTCAACCGTTATCAAAACTCCAAACTTAGAACTTTGCTTGTCCTCAAGCAAACAAAACAAAACAACACACAAAACAAAGCTTGGCTTTCTACTATTTCATCCAATGGTTCAACACTCCTAAAGTACATGACAAGAGCTACTCAATTTCAGACCTTCAGTGAAGTCAAATCAAGATGAATGCATGCTTTCAATTCAGTTCAGTTTACAGATTTCTCAACAGATGTTACACATTATGAATGACCAATCCACTAAGTAAAGATGCAATCATGAAATTTAGCAATTCTCACCAAGCACGTATTTCACTCAATAACTCACGTGTTAAGGGTGACACTCCAACTCTCTATTATTCACAAGTCACATGAAACAACATTGCCATTCATCTAAAACAATCAAAATCTTCACATGCAAGTGCCATCACAAGGACTTTTCCAAGGCTTGTATTGAGGCTTGGTGTGACACCCGGGCACTGACGAGGGCGGGGAGTGATCGCCGGTGCAAGAAGCATGGTGCAGGGGGCACAGACAAGGAGCGGCTCCTGGCAGGCTTCGAGTGGAAGGGGCACATGGACGAATCGAACATACACCGGAATGAGAGGGATTTGGAGACTGTATAGGTATGGGACTATACAGTTGAAGGATAGCTTAAAGGAATTGATTTGGCTACTCATATCACCAAAATGCATTTGCTTTTCGGTAGCCTAACCCATAAGAACTCCATGGTTAAGCGTGCTTAGCCTGGAGAAATTCTGGGATGGGTGACCTTCTGGGAAGTTTTCCCGGAAAGTGTGCGAGTGAGGACAAAGCACACTGGAAAGTCTCGTGGTGATGTGTGGGGGCAGTCAACAGTCTCTGTAAGTTGCCGGGGTGTTACAAATGGTATCAGAGCCTAGCCTCTCCCAGTACGGTATGGTTCGAGGACGAACCAGACGGAAGCTGGTGGGCATGTGACACCCGGGCACTGACAAGGGCGGGGAGTGATCGCCGATGCAAGAAGCATGGTGCAGGGGGCACAGACAAGGAGCGGCTCCTGACAGGCTTCGAGTGGAAGGGGCACATGGACGAATCGAACATACACCGGAATGAAGGATAGCTTAAAGGAATTGATTTGGCTACTCATATCACCAAAATGCATTTGCTTTTCGGTAGCCTAACCCATAAGAACTCCATGGTTAAGCGTGCTTAGCCTGGAGAAATTCTGGGATGGGTGACCTTCTGGGAAGTTTTCCCGAAAAGTGTGCGAGTGAGGACAAAGCACACTGGAAAGTCTCGTGGTGATGTGTGGGGGCAGTCAACAGTCCCTGTAAGTTGCCGGGGTGTTACACTGGGCTATCAAGAAAAATTCGTTTTTCTAGATCACAAAATCCTTGAGTTAAGAGAGCTATTTTATTATTGAAAAGGTTCAAGTTTAAACTCTCTTTATTACCAATCTCCTTTAATCCCAACTTCTTCCCTTTTTATTGATTTTACACTGAGTTCTTTTTTTATGCTTTTTCCTTTCACTTCTTCTATGTTCATGCATTTTTCTTTTCAACCCTTGAACTCAATACTTTTCTTTTGCCCTTTCAGTTTTCCCCATACAACCCCAAACTTGAACCTTTTCAATGTATACAAATATTCTCAACCCAACTCAAAGTAAATACTTTCAAATCAAAGGTTTTCATACTGTTTAAGGCTAAGGTTAAAAAAGGGTATAATACTTTAAGCACTTTGGTTGAAAATTTGGCTAAGAAGGGTTTTCAAAAAATGACCTTTATCATATGACATTCACATGCAATTTAATCAATGATAACGGTTGAAAAACCGTTATTTTCATGTGCTATTTCAAACCAAATTACTCCCTTTACTGCCCAGAATGAGCTTAAAATCAAACAAAACTCAATAAATGAGTCTGTTGAGAGTCAAAAGCTGTTTTTAGAGGTATTATGCTTGTTTTGCATTGTTTTGCAGCAATTTTGATATAAGTGAAGAATGGGATTGAAGATGAAGATCTTAGACTCAAGAACAAGGAAGAAACATGAAGAAAAGAAGAGTCTAGGAACAGCCCAGAGCCAAAATCCAGCGCCGGGCGGTTTTGCCGTCGGGCGGTTATCTGCTGGGCTTGGACTTGTTTTATGTGATTTTTATGATTTGTTTGGGCTTTGGCTTGTTTTATGTTATTTTTATGCCTTATTTAAAGGCCAGAATGTCTTAGGGTTTGTATCTTTTGATGGCTTAGGCACAGAAACACACTTTTCACCCCTTTGGGGTAGATTTGGGGATGGTGACAACTCTTCTTTTCTCCTTTTTATGGTTTGTATCTCTTTCATTCCATTATTCACCTAGTTTCTCCATGACGATGGAGAACCTGGGAAAAGATGTAACCTCTAAACTCTCTTATATTGAAATTCTTTTTTTATTCATATGCTTGGTAACTGATATTTGCCTTTATTGATACGGGGACATACAGTAATGTCACGAAATGGTGAGAATTTCCTTGGTTAAGCAATACCACCTAGGGATAGGGGGTAGGATGACCAATTGTATTTGCTTCTGTTTGTAATGCGTTGCTAGTTGCTAGGGGAGGCTAGGGATAGCAAGCCGGTAATTAGTAATAGGCCCTTTTCGCTGAGGGATCGGGTTAAGGGGAGGCCAAGAAAGTTTGCATGGCAATATGATAATAAAGCGAACTTAATTAGAATAGTAGATATATGAGTGATTGGGTGAAATCTGAATGCTAGCAACAAATCCATTTCATACTATCAACATCATCCATCCACTTTTGTGTTTAACCTCAATTGATCAAATTGCATTCATGTTTATTTTTCCGTATTCAAAATCCCTAAAAATATTTTGTTCTTATAGTCTTGATTGGTTAAGCAAAAGCGCAACAGTTTAGTGCCGTGAGTCTCTTGGGAAAATGATACTTGGACTTACCATTTTATTATTACTTGAAACGATTTGGTACGCTTGCCAATTTGTCAACAATCAATCATCAAGATTCAGGCAATATTATTCATATTTTCCTGTGAACAATACAGTCAACAATAAAAACTCTGGAGCTCAATACCTCACACAACATGCTTTCTCACACAATATTGATTCATACACCCTGCTTAGCATCATACCCACAATCATAATTCATCACACATGTGTTTCACAGGATATCAACATGCAACACAAATCGATAATCATCCACATCAAATCATCATCAAACAGGCTCATCATGCAAATTATTCAGTCAAACATCTTCAGAAAAGTATTCAAGCCAAGCATACACACGGAAAATAAAATTCGCCCTATTCTAAGAATTTAAAATACAAAAGTGAAAGAAAGAAAAATAAAACCCCGTCTATAACATGGACATTCATCAGTAGATGTCCTAACTCATCCCATGTTGTCATCTGAGTCATCCTAATCACCAGCCTCTGCATCCTTAAAATCATCATCATCATCTTCATTGTCGTCCTCCTCCATGCTTGGAGCTTCAGCTGCTCCAGATCTGCTCTCCTGTGCCTGCTCTGGCCAAGCCACTCTGTTGTTGAACTCATCCATCGTCCACCTATGAGCAGGAGGTGTGTCGTACATGTCGATGATCATCTTGGCAAAAACAACCTGTCCTTGGGGTGGAGAGACCTTGAATGTATGCAAAATTCTTATAACTGATGATGGATGAAACCAAAATGCAGTGCTCTGTCAAAAACCCCAAACTTGGATTATGGAATGATGCAAAAGTGATAGAGAATGAATTGTCTAAAATGAAACAATTAAACCCTAAATATAATTCCCACTCACTTTACTCACTTATGCAACAATTAAGCCTTAAATGCAACTAGAAAAGAATTAAAACATGCAACAATAATAAATCAATCAACTGGTTGCCTCCCAAGTAGCGCTTGTTTAACATCACGAGCCTGACCCAAACTTGTCTAGCAGTCATCAGTAAGTGCATATCATTCCAACACCCTTCAGTAGGTGTGCCTACCTGTATCCTTCAATAGATACATGTAAAATTTTAGCATACCTCAGTAGATGCTACCAAAAAAATGTTTAAAAATCCACAAAGTTACATGTCCAAAATCAAATAAACCTAAACTAAAAATAAAAAATGTTTTACAACAATTGGGATGACCCCAACAAACACCCATCAGTAGGTGTTGATATTCTTCTCGCCTGATATTCTTTTCTTTTTCTTCTTTCTACTGAACTTCTTCAGAAAATTAAGAACACCAAGCACTTGTTTCCATGTTTCAATCAAAGGAACTTTGATCTCCAATTTCTTTAAGATCTCTAGGGAGCACATAAATTTCTTTTCTTTCCTACGATATTTCTTTTGAAGAGGAAGGAGTTTTGCATGTGATCTTTTCTTCTTTCCTCTCTTCCTCTTTTTCTCACTCCCCCCTCTCAAATTTCTCTTTTTCTCTTTTCTTCTTTTCTTTTTTATTTTTACATATTTTTTTCTTTTTTCTTTTTCTCAACTACTTCATTCCCTTCCTCACTCAACTTTTTCTCCTCTATCTTTTCCTCTTTTATCTCTATCTTTTTCTCTATCTTCTCATCATCTCTTTCTATCATTTCCTCATCAACAACATTATCAACTTCAAAACTAGGGGCTTGACATTCCTCCCTAGGGTTAACCTCAGCATTAACCCTAGAATTCAATATCTCATTGGAGTGACGAATCTATATCTCCGACCTTTTATTTCTTGCTTCACTCTCTTCTTTACAGGATAGAGAATTTTGGATAATTCGTTCCAATGTCTCGTCAACTCTGTTGATTTGCTCATTCAAAGCAGATACCCGTTGCCGTAATAGTAATTGTTGATGTGGTTCTCCTCCTTGTTCATTTCAACCTTGATCCGTGATTGATTAAGGTTCCCACCAGTAGGTGAAATTATTTTGATAGAATTGAGTGCCCATATAATCAAATTCTTGTTGAAACTGCATTTTGCAAAAATTAGGCACAAAACCCTAGAAAACATTTATTAGAACAAAAATAAAAACAAACATTAAATCAAGTCAAATTCAATCAATTCACACTACTTGAAAGAGTTAAACCTTGAGTCCCCGGCAACGGCGCCAAAAACTTGTTGATTCACTCGCAAGCGTACCAGATCGTTTCAAGTAATATAATCGGTAAAACCCAATATCGTTCTTCCCAAGAGACTCGAAAGGCCTTATCGTTCGTGCGAATTGAAATCGTAAGACTTGTAAAGAAAATTAATTGGTGGGAATGCAGAAACACAAAATAAACATGCAATGCATTTGAAAATGTTGACGAAAAAGACTATGGATGAATGGAGTTGTTGGGGGTTTACAATTTCATCTTATCCGCTCTCTCTTATCTACTCTTCTTGTTTAAATTGCTTTGTTATCTAATTGTTATGCAAACTTTCTTGGCCTACCCTTAACCTAATCCCTCGACAAAGAGCCTATTACTAATTACTGGCTTGCTATCCCTAGCCTCCCCTAGTAACTTGTAACGCATTACCGAACAGAAGCAAAAATAATTGATCGTCCTACCTCCCTATCCCTAGGTGGTATTGCTTAACCAAGGAATTACTCACCAGTTCATGACAGTACTGTACGTTCCCGTATCAATAAAGACAAACAACAGTTATCGAATGAGTTAAACGATAAAAGCTTTAAGCGCAGATGAGAACCCAACAATTGATAAATAAAGCATACGACAAGCATAGAAATAAACAAGAGTTTCAAAAGATTACATTGTTTCCCCCAACAACAAAAGGGTTTAGTTCAACATTGTCATGGTGAACGTAGATGAAAAATAATGGAAGAATGGAATAACAAACCCTAGATAGGATGAAAAGGAGCCTAAGCATCCAAGAGATCTTCTCCAGAGAGTGAAAAGTAGGTCTGGCCGCCCTCTTCTGTAAAAAGAATGAGAATTAAATCGCAATAGGGATATTTATAACTGAGGAGCGTCACAGAAAACAGGCCCAAGCCCAGCAGACAACCGCCCAGCGTCACACTTATGCCACCCGCCGGTTTAGCCATAATCGCGCCACCGCCCGGCGCCAGGTTCCACCGCTCGGCGGTTTGCCTCTAGTCGCAAATCCGCCAGGCGTCCACGTCACGGTGCTAACTCCTCGCATTTGGCTGCCTAGCGGTGAATTTTGCCGCTGGGTGGTTCCTAGACTCTTCTTTTCTTCAGTTTTCTTCCTCCGTCTTGAGTCTAAGACCTTCATCTTCAACTCCAGTAATTAGTAATAGGCTCTTTTCACCGAGGGATCGGGTTATGGGTAGACTAAGAAAGTTTGCATGACAATTAGATAACAAAGCAAATTAAATAAGACGAGTAGATAAGAGAGAATGGATAAGATGAAATTGTAAACCCCAACAACTCCATTCATCCATAGTCTTTTTCTCGTCAATTGAATCAATTGCATTTGCATGTTTACTTATTGTTTCTTGCATCCAAACCAATCACTTTTTCTTTACAAGTCTTATGATTTCAATTTGCACGAACGACAAGGCCTGCGAGTCCTTTGGGAAGAACGATATCGGGTTTACCAATTATATTACTTGAAGCAATCTGGTACGCTTCCCAGTTTTGTTAACAAGTTTTTGGCGTCGTTGCCGGGGACTCGAGGTTTAACTTTTTCAAGTAGTGTAAATTGATTGAAATTTGACTTGCTTGTAACTATTGTTTATATTTTTTTTGTTTAATTTTGTTTTATTTTTCTTTAAAAGTGCTTTTAGGGTTTTTGTTTCTATGTATGCAAGGAAACAATACACACTAGAAGTAAAAAGAACCAGCAACCTCTTCTAGAAGGGTTATCAGACAGGGAGGAAGGAAAATCAGACGTCCTTCACGTGAAAATTTTCCCTCTCCTGAAAGACTTTTGCAATTTTCACTAGAGACTTCTGCACAGGACATAGAGGAGACGACAGACCAACCTCCTCCAAGACACACACTGGGGACGCAGCAAACAAGGTGGGTCCTTTGCACTACAACAGTATAGCCATGCCAGCAGATAATGCAACAAACATGGTGATGAACCCTGTATTCATCCAGCTAGTACAGAGCAACCAATTTAACGGGTTGTCAAATGAGAATCCCTATGATTATTTGACTATTTGTATTGAAATTTGCAATATCGTCAAGATGAACAGAGTTTCTGATGACAGGGTCAAACTTAGCTTGTTTCCTTTCTCTCCTGGAGGAAATGCTAAAGCATGGTTGCATTCATTCCCAGAAGGTACTTTCAGAAATTGGGAGGCTGTGGCAACACAATTTGTTACTAAATTCTTTCCTGTGTCAAAAATCAAGCAAGGGAAGCTGGAAATTTCTTCATTTAAGCAAGGAATGGAAGAAACTCTGGGACAGGCTTGGGACAGATTCAAAGGCCTGTTGAGAAAGACTCTAGTCCATGGGTTTGATAAGACCTCATATTTACTTGCTTTCCTTGGAGGGCTACTGATGGCAACGCTCTTGCTAGGACAAGCCAAATCTATAAGCAACCAAGCCAACAAGAACAAGATGCTCAAGGTTTTAGATGGAATGCGGAATAGTGGTGGTATAAGTTGGAGGTTGTCACAGTTTTGGGTGTTTGAATGGTGATGGAAGGTGTGTTTGGTGCTTCACTAAGAGAGGTTGGACCAACTCTTGGAGGAAGGTGACTAGAGGGGCCTCATGGGTTGCTCTAGTCTTGATCTAAGATGAGTAGTATGGCCAAAAATGGGCATCATAACATTACTCAACATCAAAGAGGATATACAAGGGTGGAGACACCTCTATTTATAGGCCAAGGGTGTCTCCTTCTAACCCTAAAAGCATGATCTCCAACCTTGGCTCTCATTGGCCAAAAATGAGGTCTTCTAACCTCTCCAATGATGGGAAGACATGTGGCCACTCACAAAACACAATCCTCTCCATTCCTAGAGTGTCATGTGGCCATTAGTAAAAGTAAATCCTCTACACTTCTAGGGTGCCATGTGGCTACCTTTTAAAAAGAAAATCCTCTCCAATGGAAGCATGACACATGGCACACACTTTCCACTTGGTTTGGATGTCTAACTTTTTAAGGAAAATCCTAAGCTACTTAGGCCTTAATACAAGCCTTAAACAAACCTACACTACATGGCCTAATACAATGGCCTAAATTCCTACATTACTCTTCAAGCCTTGCTTCATAATGGCTCCAAAGTTGGTCCACAAGGTAGAGTTGACACCATCTTCAAGCATGACTTTAACTCTCTTGAAAGTGCTTGACCATGGCTAAGGGATTTTCCATCATTCCCTCCCTCTTGAAAAGGATTTGCCCTCAAATCTTCAACATGGAATAAGGCAAACTTCATTATCTTCTATGGAGCTTTTTGTTCCTCTCCACCAAGGTCAAATACCCATTTTATAACACAAGTAGAATAAATCTTATAATAGTGAGTAAATGAAGAATATAGCTCCATACAATGATACACCTTAAATCAAATGAATGATCAAGGTCTTGAAGAGTAAGAGCATCTTTGAAGTTTTTATTTGTCTTATGTTGGATGTATATTTTTGAAAGACTATTCATTCCAACACAAGAGTTAATTTTTAGGGATATGCCATCATACCCTCCCTTTTGAAAAGGATTTGTCCTCAAATCTTCTTGTTAATTTGTGTATCTTTCCACCAGGATCAAAGATCCATATGCAAGTGTCATCAAACACAAAACCAATAATCTTATGAGCCGCAAACAACATGTATCTAGATGAAATATTTAAAGAAGACCTTGTGCTAATTTTAAAAGAATTTACTTGAAAACTCTGAAGGTCTACTCCACAAAATTGTTTGTGTTTACTTTGAGTTAATTGTATCCTAGAAGGTAACATCAACTCAAAGTTTGACTTGGAAAAATTTGAGGAGTTAAAAATAGTGGGAGGTGAAAAAGAAGTTGAAAATTTTTCAAAAGTAAAAGTTGGAGTTATGAGAGATGGTTGGATGTATTGAGAAAAGTTCAAGGACTGGAAAACTCCCTTCATCATCTTAGTCTCAACCTTAATTGTAGGAGTAGTAGGGGGCTTTAGTAACTCTTCCTCTTCTTCTCTTATCTCAATCTCTTCTTTTTCTCTCTTTTCTTTCTCATTCCTTTCTTTTATCTTTTTCTCTTCATACTCTCTTATTCTTTCCTCCTCCTTTCTCTCTCTTCTTACTTGCTCCTCTTTCTCTCTTTGTTCTTTCTCTCTTTTCTCATGCTCCTCATTTTCTCTTTGTTCTTTCTTCCTTCTTTTGTCTTCCTTTCTTATTTTCTAAATCTTCCTTAAATTCTTTTGGACTTTTTCTTGTTTTTCATTAAGGATCTAAGCTCTTCTTCTAAGGTAGCAAGATATTGTTTTCTTTCAACTCTTTCTTTCTTTTCTACCTCTCTCATCTCACATATTTGCTCTTGGTTTATTATAAGGGAAGAAGGAACAAATTTTCTTCTCATGCATGCTCTCAAGTCACACCAATCTTTAATTGGAGATTTTCTACCTATCTTAACCTTAGATTGTCTTTGATTCCATCATTCACTTGCGTGTCCTACAAGCCTAGAGATGCATAAACTAAGTATATGATAATTACCATGCCTAACTGGGAATGGATGAAGTTCTTCTATTCTTTTCTCCCATGCTAGGTATGATAATGCACTAGTATTCTCACCAAAAAATGGAAGGTCACTCTTAACTTTATAATGTAGCTCATCCTCACCATGACTTAAATGCAAGCTACTATAAAAACTAATTTGTTTTAAAATAATTTTGAAAAACAATTTTAACAAATAATGCTAGACATTTTTAAGATTTTCAAAATGGCTTATGCAAACAAACTTTGTATTTCAAATAAAATTCCTTAAGAGACTTAAGGAGACTTGAGAAGCTTAAGTTCACTTCCAGGAAAGAGAGGTGTATCACTAAGATTGCTTAGAAACCAAGTCTTTCCTAGCCAAAGCTTACCTCAAGTTCTCTTGTACCAAATTTCTCAAAGGGATTTAAACTTGAAATAAAAGTTGGCACACACTAGACTATCACAATTAAAGAAAACAATTAAAGCTAATCTATGCGGCCTAATGGTGAAGTTAGAAGGAACTTTGGTTCCCTCTTACCCACCAACTACAAATTTCGCATAAATAATAAATGTCCAATGTTCTTCTTAGGACAAACCCCTAACAATTCAAAATACAAATCCAAAAAGGAAAACAACTACAATTTTACAATTCAAAGAAACTACACATAAATCTCTCTTTCTCACCAAGTGTATACTCTCTTGTTTTGTGTTTTAGACCAAGACTTCAAGCTTCCCTTCAAGGCCTCCTTCACTTTTGGATCTCACCCACTGTTTTGGGCTGTTATCCCAATGATCCTCACGTTTTTAACCATCCAAAGAGCTACACCACAAGTTAACACCACTAAAACCAAAAGGAGTCCAAGGAAAAAACAAGAAAAGGTCTAAAATGAGCAAACTCTTCAAAAGGAGTTTTACTTTGACAAAACCATGAATGTTTAGAAGAAAATCAAGCAATTAAATGGTAAGAAAGAAAGGTTAGCACAACAAAAGGAGTTACCTAAAGAAAGGCACTAGAATAGATCACAAAAACCAAAAACTACTTGAAAATCATAAGGTGCTTTTGTCCTTTAGCAAACTAGATCAAATGGTGCACTAAAACACAATGCTACCGAAAGCCTGGATCAAAACTGCACTAAAACACAAAGTCGTTGTTAGACGCCGGTTAATGCCATGTCCGACGTCTATAAAAACAGAGACGTCGGTTAATGTCACTTTAAACCTCTTTATATATTCATCTTGACATCGGTTTTATGCATAGGTGGACGTCTATATAGAGAAATTAGACGTTGGTGTGGGTATAAGTAGACGTCTATATGGACGTCGGTGGGTATCGTGAACCGACATTTATATGTATGTCTATATGGACGTCACCCGTTTAGATATCGGTATTGAAAGTGACGTTAAAAGCCCAAATTAACTGACGTTAAACAGCATTTTTGCACTAATGTAACTTGAGTTTAAGTAACAAAATGCTGCTGAAATCTAGCCATTGCTCTCAAGTTCGAACTTGTGCTTTGTTATATAGCACCTCCTATAGCTCCTTTCCCCTTAGGAAAGCTGTCTGAGCTATAATTCTACCAAAACACTCATCTAAACACCACCGGACATTTTCACAAAAACCTTGAGTGCAACCGAACCTCCAACTTCATCTCCAATCCACTACATTCCTCTGCATGATGAAGCACTTTTCTATATACTGCGGAGTTGCTTCCATCATTTGGCATCAAGAGCTAGACGTTTCTGCCGTTCTTCAAGAGCTAAGTGATCTTCCACTCCATGCTCTGTTTTTTTTCCTACCGTCTTGTTCTGTTGCTGCTGTACTGTTCAATTGAATTTTGATTTCAATTTCGTGTTTGAGTGAATATTCGCTTTCGTTCATTGATTTGTAGTTTTTCTCCATCATTTTAATCGGTGCATTTGGTTTAATTGAGTCAAATTCAGCTTTCAATTCAACTTCCGTTTTTGTCATGTCTTGTGCAATTGTTTTGTCGTTTTCATTTTGTCATGATGTTAATTCTGTTGCGATTTGATTTTTTTTGTTTTGATTGTGTCTAAAAAGTTGCTAAGCTATATGTTGATCTATAAAGCAAAGACAATTAGTCAACTTTGATCATTGGAGCTTATACAACATTGCTTACTATTTTCACGTCAAATTCTGCACAAAAACTTAGTCTCGGGTTTCATCTGGTGTAATTTGATATTCACAACATTTTTGTTGTTTTTAGTTGCTCGCAAGATTGTTTACTGATACTGAATGTATCTAGAGTGATTGCACTGCATACGCATCACCTAAAATGAAAGTCAGTGGTTAAGTTCATCATAATCAGTTTCAAACGCTGCATCTCAATTTCTTTCTGGTTTGATCACAAGGAAACTGTTTCTGTCAAGTTTATTTGATTCTAAATCATGAGACAAGTTTCTTTGATGATAATATTCATGTTTCAAGTGCTGCAAATGAATATTTACCATTGAATCTGGAAAAGAGTGTTCCAGTTGCTGGATTTTTCGCTTTCCCGAGAAGAATCCTCTATTGTTTTGCCAAAAATTTTTTAATTCAAGCTTGCACCGTGCTTAGTTCCTTGAAGTGTTTTAGGCCAATTTTATTCAGCTAGCTCATCTTTTCTAAGCTAGATCTAGTTGTTAGGACTTTCTATACATATTTGTTGATTCCATCCAGCATTAATTCTATAACATATTCGTTCTAGTTGTAGTTTTGTTAAAATTTGCTGCATATTTTCACAACTAGCATATTCATTTTATGATTCTATCCATATATGTGATGTTCTAATGTCTGTGCAAGTGTATTTAAACATTTAAAACTTGTTTCCATTGTTCTTTTGGTTCATTCTCATCAAATATGCAAAATCATAGTTTGACTTCTCATTTTTGCTTTAAATATGGAACTTAACAAGTCAAATTGTGATTTAGTGAATTTTAGTCAACTTTGATTGTTTCCACACATATATTTGGTGCA
The DNA here is from genome assembly GCA_036885675.1 of Vigna mungo. Classification (NCBI taxonomy): domain Eukaryota; kingdom Viridiplantae; phylum Streptophyta; class Magnoliopsida; order Fabales; family Fabaceae; genus Vigna; species Vigna mungo. The sequence continues at coordinate 9,820,219 of CP144698.1, read as the reverse complement.
TCAAAGTTGGTCTTTACTCTTCATTTGGTCAATTTTGATCCATTCACCAAATCACCACTAAAACCTGTAACATTGCATTAGTGTGAGAAGTGCATGTTAACAAACTACCAAGTGTACCAGATCGTTTCAATTAATGTAATTGGTAAACCCAATATCGTTCTTCCCAAAGGACTCAAAGGCCTTATCGTTCGTGAAAATTGAAATCGTAAGTCTTGTAAAGAAAAATTAATTGGTTTGGATGCAAGAAATAACAAATAAACATGCAAATGCGATTGATTCAATTGATGAGAAAAAGACTATGGATGAATGAAGTTGTTGGGGTTTACAATTACATCTTATCCATTCTCTCTTATCTACTCCTCTTATTTGATTCGCTTTGTTATCTAATTGTCATGCAAACTTTCTTAGATTACCCTTAACCCGATCCCTCGGCGAAAAGAGCTTATTACTAATTATTGGCTTGCTATCCCTAGCCTCCCCTAGTAATTAATAATGCATTATAAACGGAAACAAAAACAATTGATCGTCCTACCCCCCTATCCCTAGGTGGTATTGCTTAATCAAGGAATTTCCCACCAGTTCATGACAGTACCGTACGTTCTCGTATCAATAAAGACAAACAACAATTATGAAATGAGTTAAACGATAAAAGCATTAAGCGCAGATGAGAAATCCAACACTTGATAATCAAAGCATACGACGAGCATATAAATAAATAAGAGTATTCAATAAAAGAGAGTTTCAAAAGATTACATTGTTCCCAACAAGAAAAGGGTTTAGTTCACCATTGTCATGGTGAAACTAGATCAAAAATGATGGAAGAATGGAAAAGCAAACCCTAGATTGGATAAAAAGGAGACTAAGCATCCAAGAGATCTTCTCCAAGGAGTGAAAATTAGGTCTGGCCGCCCCCTTATGTCAAAAGAATACATCTAAAGGCGCACTAGGGCTATTTATAGCTGAGGAGCGTCATAGAATTTAGGCCCAAGCCCAGCAGACAACGGCCCGACGTCACACTTTGGCGCCCGACTGTTTCCCCTTAATCGTGCCACCGCCCGACGGTTTGGCTCTAATCGCAAAACCGCTTGGCTACACCGCCTGGGCACCAAACAGTGGCTGCCCCTCGAATTTGGCTGCCCAGCGTTGGATTTTGGTGCTGGGCGGTTCCTAGACTCTTGTTTTCTTCATGTTTCTTCTTCTTTCTTGAGTCTAAGACCTTCCATCTTCAATCCCATTTTTCATTTTCATCAAAAACGCTGCAAAACAATGCAAAACAAGCATAATATCTCTAAAAACAGCTTTTGACTCTCAACTGACTCAACTTACGTGTTTTTCTTGATTCTAAGCTCATTCTAAGCCTGAAAGGGTGTATTTTGATCTCAAATGAAGCATGAAAATAACTGTTTTTCAACCGTTATCCCAACCCCAAACTTAGAACTTTGCTTGTCCTCAAGCAAACAAAACAAAACTTGGCTTTCCACTTTTTCATCTAATAGTTCAACACTCCTAATTTTCAGTGAAATCAAATCAAAATGCATGCATGCTTTCAATTCAATTCAGTTCACATGATCACATATTTCTCAATAGATGATACACTTTATGAATGACCAATCCACTAAGCAAAGATGTAAGCATGAAATTTATCAATTCTCATCAAGCAAGTGTTTCACTCAATCACTCAAGTGTTTAAGGGGACACTCCAACGCTCTATTATTCACAAGTCACATGAAACAAAATTGTCATTTATCTCAAACAATCAAAATCTTCACATGTAAATGCCATCATAAGGACTTTTCTAAGGCTTGTATTGAGGCTGGGTTATCAAGAAAAATTGGTTTTTCTGGAATGCAAAATCCTTGAGTTAAGAGAACTACAATAATATTCAAAGTTTAAGCACAACTCTCTACCTCACCAATCTCACTTATTCCCAACTTCTTCCCTTTTCTTTTAATTTTACATTGAGCTCATCTTCATGCTTTTCTTCTTTTCTTTTCTTCTTCTCATGCATTTTTCTTTCTCAACATTTGAGCTCAATGCTTTTCAATTGCCTTTCAATTTCCCCCATACAACCCCAAACTTGAACCTTGTCAACACATACGGTTAAGCTCAACCAACTCAAGGTAAAGAACTTCAAATCAAGGGTTCCCATCCTATTTAAGGCTAAGGTTCAAAAAAGGTATAATATTTATAGCACTTAGGGTGAAAATTTTGGCTAGAGAAGGGTTTTCAAAAATGACCTTGATCATATAACATTCACATGCAATTCAATCAATCATCAAGATTAAGGCAATATCATTCATGTTTTCCAGTGAACAATACATACAACAATGAAAACTCTGGAGCTCAATACCTCACACAACATGCTTTCTCACACATTATTCATTCATATACCCTACTTATAACCACAATCATAATTCATCACACATCTGTTCACATTGCTAGTGAACTTTTTCACTTGGATATCAACATGCAACACAACTCAATTATCATTCACATCTAATCATCATCAAATAGAGTTATCATGCATGTCATTCAGTCAAACATTGTCAGAAAAGTTTTCAAGCCAAGCATAGACACTGAAAATAAAACTTCAACCTATTCTAAGAATTCAAAATGCAAAAGTGAAAGAGAGAACCTAGGTTGCCTCCTAGTAGCGCTTGTTTAACGTCACGAGCCTGACCCAAACCTATTCTAGCACTCATCAGCAAGTGCCTCCCAACACCTTTCAGTAGGTGTACTATCCTGTGTTCTTCAGTAACTTCATAAAAATTAGCATCCCCTAGTAGATACCACCCAAAAATTGTTCAAAAACCCAAAATTACATGTCCAACAAATAAATAAATAAAATGTTTTATAATACAAAATATGCTCTCCAGCAAATCAAATCTTCTTCTTCACGTTGGGATCTTCATCATCCCAACTCCTCAATTGTCTTTTGTCCACTCTTCGAATTGCTGATCTCCACCACCCCTTCCTCCTTAAGCTTCCTATTCACAATCCACTTCCTGTTTTTATATCTTACTGCCATACCACACAGGAATGGTGTGTCCCCTAAGTGGGTTGACTCTCTTTTGTATACCTTCTTCTCCTCAAGTATCTGTAAAACATTACAACTATTAATACGATCGATACCTGTAGTGTTCTCCTCTCTTGCAGCTTCACTTCTGGCCCTTTTATATCTGGATCTTCTTCTTATTCTCATTCTGTTTTCTTCAAAGCCACTATAAGTTAGCACTTGGTCTTGATCTCTTAACATCATTCTTCCATCATGGACACATATTACTATTTTAGAAGTCCTCATGAAAGGTCTTCCCAAGATTAATGGAATTCTTCCCTCATTTGCCATGTCCACAACTAGAAAATCAATCAAGAACTCCAACTCCTCAATTTGAACAATTGCATCTTCCACCATACCAACTGGCTTCTTAATAGATCCATCCGCAACTGTCAGGGTAGTATTAGCTGGTTTTAATTTTAGCCCTCCAATCTTCTTGAAATCACTAAAGGGCATCAAATTAACACTTGATCCTGAATCGATCATGGCTCTCCCTATATCCACATTATTAATAACACAAGGAAGAGTCAAACTCCCCGAATCCTTCAATTTTGGTGGATGGTCCTTCTTTCTAGGCTTAACAAACCTTTCATGATCTTCTTCATCATCAAGATCAATTACCTCTCTAGGATAGTACTTGATCCTCTTAGCATAATCAGGAATTTGCAGAAGTACTAAAGGAGTAAAGGTCACCTAATTAAAGATTTCCCTGAATGGCTCTCGGTGACTCTCTTTCTCTTTCTCCTCTTCTTTTTCTTTGTTTTCCTGCTCCTTAAATTCATCATTATGAATCATCTCCTCATCTTCCTCCTCGCTGCTCTCAATATCAATTATTTCCCTTTCTGTCTTCCGTTTATTTCTTGTCAGAACAACTTTGCACTCATCTTTAGGGTTAACATCAGTGTTAACCCTAAACTAATTCTTCTTGATGGTTTCTACCCTTTTAGATAGCTGCCCAATCTGGGTCTCCAATGCTTTGAAACTGGCTTGGTCAGTAGCTTGTCGAGAGTCATAAACCTTCAAGAATTTATCAAATCTGGCACTTAGGCCTCTGACCGTCTTTGTCAAGATGTTCACCTGCTACCATAAAGGTGATGGTTGTTGCTACCGGAAGTTTCCTACTTGCCCAGAAGAATTATTCTAATTTTGTCCAATACTAGGGTGGTTCTTCCAACCTTGGCTAGAATTGCCTTGGTTAACATTACCTTGTCTGTGTTGGAATTGATTTCCCATGTAGTTGACTTCCTGCTGCATTTCTTCAAGAAAAGCACATTGACCTATGGTCACCACCACATAGATCACAAAGTTGTTGAGTTTGAGAGATATTCCTCATCCCCTTCGGAAGTTCAGAAAGGACCTTTGTTAACTTCTCCAGTTTTTGAGTAAGGAGATGATTCTGAGCGGCCATAGCATCATCAGCAGGGAGATGCAATAGTCCTCCTTTCTGTACAGCCCTTTCATTGTGCGTCACTTCATTCATAGCCATGTCTTCAATCAATTCGTAGGCCTCATCTTCAGTCTTTCTGTTTATATTGCCTCCAGCTGAAGCATCTAGCATCATCTTTGACTGAGTGTGTAGGTGATGGGTGTCACACCCCATGCAAAATTTAATGTGCATAAAAGAAATGCAGTATAGCTAGGAAGTGACTCCTAGGTCGTCTCTCAAGGACCAAATGTGGGGGGGTGTTTCTGAAAAGGTTGTGGTGAATGCGAATGAATAAAATCAAAACACGGATGCAAATAAAAAAAAATGCAAACACAAATGTAAAAACGGTTTCAAAGACAGAATGAAAACGGTTGGTCATTAACTTGATTACATTGCTTCCAATCACAGATTAACACAACAAAGGAGCTACTCAAACCTCTAATCCAACACAGCTAACCAACTAAGCAAAGGCTAATCATGTTTTCATAAAAGCGAACTAAGCGAACGCAATGTTAACATGTAATCCAATTTACACCATGCAGTTTAATCAACTAAGCGAAGACTAAACACCAACTAGGCAACTAAGCGTATACCCAATTGCAAGTGCAAAAATAGATTTCACATTAACCAAGTTAGAGTGGCAAACACAATTACAGTCCAATAAATCTCAAGGAAACACTGTAATTTTATTAATGACCAACCCGACTAACCTAAGCTAACATGACAACTAGATTAATACAATCAAACCGACTAACCTAAGCTAACATGACATCCCCATCCATCTTTGCTCCTCTCTGTAATGTGCTGCTTCTAGGAATATAATGTGATCCAAAAAATTCTACTCTCCAAGTGGCGGCTGCTTTTTTAAATGAAGCAATCCCGAGGTGTGCCCTACTCCTCCTCACGTCTCATGGGCCCCCCCTCAAAATAATACCCCATGCTGGACAACGCTTTCTCCAAATTAAATCCACAAGATCTCCTTGCAGCAAGTCCATGTGAAGCCCGAGTGAAGGAGCGTGTTAATTGGAATCAGCTGTGTGGTGCTTGGATTGTTGTATGAAGAAATAAATGGGTGCAGGCCATGGCATGTTGGACCATGTGATATGCTTCAACTGGACTTGAATTCCAGCCAACCCGTGTGCACCTCCTCACGGCTGCAACATGCTTTTCAAGGGTGGGACTTTAGTTGATTCCTTTGCTACCAGGTGGATGAAAGTTGGACGTGTTGGTGGACATTGCACCCCCCAAGCTGGGCCCGCTGCTGTCTTCTAATGTGTTGGACGTTCCATTCTCAAACCTGCTGATGCTGCTGGATCAGCTGTTGCACACTGAAATGATTGCTGGACCAATTTGATTGCTATACATGTGCATGGTTTAATGCTGGACCGTTGCAGCTCAAGACTGTGACACCTCCAAGCCCAAATGTGTGTAGCTGTTGCAGGAAAAGATGTATGGCCGTGCACACACTCCATGCATCCGAATGCTTTCACCAAAGAAAGAACTAAAGTGAACGTGCAGCTATTTAAATTGATGGGTCGTGGCATGTGCTGCTTCTGCTGAACAGCATGTTCTCTTTTCCATGTGCACCACCAAATATGAAATCCACACCTCCTTTTTCATAAGCCCAAAGCATAAAATCCCCATATTGCCCTTCTTCTTGTGCATACTTCTTTTGTTGAGAGTTTTAAATTATGTGACAACTCTCCAAATGTCCCAAAATATTAACCCATACTTTCCCTACAATTAATAATTCAAATAATTAGTCTCAGATAATTCAAAGTAATTAAAATAAGAAATTCTGATCAAATTAAGCGCAATTAAGAAAAACGGAAAAATACCGGACATTTAAGCACAATTCCCTGATAATTATAGCACAATAAACTAAAAGCAATCAAGAAAATATTGATTCATAAGTAGGCCTCCAAGGAAAGCAAGTATATATGAGGTCTTGTCAAACTCATGGACTGGGGTCTTCCTCAACAGGCCTTTGAATCTATCCCAAGCCTGTTCAAGAGTTTCTTCCATTCCTTGCTTAAATGAAGAAATTTCCAAATTCCCTTGATTGATCTTTGTCTGTGGAAAGAATTTGTTAACAAATTGTGTTGCCACAGCCTCCCAATTTCTGAAAGTACCTTCTAGGAATGAATGCAACCATGCTTTAGCGTTTCCTTCAAGAGAGAAAGGAAACAAGCTGAGTTTGACCCTGTCATCAGAAACTCCGTTCATCTTGACGATATTGCAAATTTCACTAAAAATAGTCAAATGATGATAGGGATTCTCATTTGACAACCCGTGAAATTGGCTGCTCTGTACTAGCTGGATGAGTGCAGGGTTCATTACCATGTTTGTTGCATTATCTGTTGGCATGACTATACTGTTGAAGTGCAAAGGACCCACCGTTTTGATGCATCTGCTAGGTTGATCCGTCATCTCCTTTATGTCTTGTGCAAAAGTCTCTAGTGAAGAATGCAAAGGTCTTTCAGGAGAGGGAAAATTTTCACGTAAAGGACGTCTAATTTTCCTTCCTCTCCTGTCTGATAGCGCTTCAAGAAGAGGTTGCTGGTTCTTCTTACTTCTAGTGTGTATTGTTTCCTGCATCCACAAGAAACAAAAAGCCCTAAAAGCACTTTTAAAGAAAACAATGAAACAAAATTAAACAAAACAAAGTATAAACAATAATTGCAAGCAAGTCAAATTTAAATCAATTTACACTACTTGAAAAAGTTAAACCTGGAGTCCCCGGCAACGGCTCCAAAAACTTGTTAACAAACTGGCAAGTGTACCAGATCGTTTCAAGTAATATAATTGGTAAACCCAATATCGTTCTTCCCAAAGGACACAAAGGCCTTATCGTTCGTGCAAATTGAAATTGTAAGTCTTGTAAAGAAAAATTAATTGGTTTGGATGCAAGAAACAACAAATAAACATGCAAATGCGATTGATTCAATTGATGAGAAAAAGACTATGGATGAATGGAGTTGTTGGGGTTTACAATTTCATCTTATGCACTCTCTCTTATCTACTCTTATTTGATTCGCTTTGTTATCTAATTGTCATGCAAACTTACTTAGTCTACCCTTAACCCGATCCATCGGCGAAAAGAGCCTATTACTAATTATTGGCTTGTTATCCCTAGCCTCCCCTAGTAAGTAATAATGCATTATAAATGGAAGCAAAAACAATTTATCGTCCTAATCGCAAAACCGCCCGGCGGTGAGTTGCACCACCCGGTGGTTTGCCTCTAATCGCAAAACCGCCTCGCTGCACCGCCTGGGCGCTAGACAGTGGCTGCCCCTCGCATTTGGCCGCCCAACATTGGATTTTGGCGTTGGGCAGTTCCTAGACTCTTCTTTTCTTCATGTTTCTTCTTCTTTCTTGAGTTTAAGACCTTCCATCTTCAATCTCATTCTTCATTTTCATCAAAAACGCTGCAAAACAATGCAAAACAAGCATAATATCTCTAAAAACAACTTCTAACTCTCAATTGACTCAACTTACGTGTTTTGCTTGATTCTAAGCTCATTCTAAGCCTAAAAGGGTGTATTTTGATCTTAAATGAAGTATGAAAATAACTGTTTTTCAACTGTTATCAGTGCACTTGTCATATTCTGCTGCACTATATTTCTTTGCTGATTATGTGTTTGTACACATCCATTATGATGATATAAAGTTGCTTGAGGTGTCATTTGATCCATTTAACCACTGCCACTGAATTCACCCACTGTAGTTCAAATTTTTCTTGCCATTTTTCACTTATTGTTGTAGTTTTAGTGCTTTAATTCTGCATAATTCGGAATTGCCACTTTGAATTTGAGTTGCTCAGTGTTTCAGTGCTGTTTCAGTGTTTGTACAAGTCTATTTGGTGATTTGAAAACTGTTTTCACTGTTCATATGGTCCAGTAGTGATTCTACTCGAGCAACTTTACCCAAAAACCCATATTTTAGTGCATTTTGGGAAGTCTGTCACTCATATTCTGTTATGCACCATATCTTAACTGTTTCATAGCTTGTACACCTTTCATTTGTTGATATAAACTTGGTGGAAGTATCATAGGACCATTTGAATCACTGCCATTCAAAATCACCATTGTTGTTTGCATTTTTCTGTTACATTTCAGCACTGCAGCCGTTTTGCTTGCTGGCTTCAATTCAAATTTTTAATTCTTGCAAAATTTGATTTGCAAAAGCTGGGATTTCATTCCTAAATCATTTTCAATGTTCAATCAAGTCTAAAACAAGCAGAAAAAGCAATTAAATCCTTGCAATCCAGTTTTCAAAAATCAAAATCCAGGAAACACCAAATTTGCAACTCATTGTGGCATTTCATCAAACAATTTTGAATTTTCATCAAACACTTGCATTGCACAAAATTCCATCACTGTTTGGGTCTTTTATTGATTTTTTAAACTGCTCTAGACCTTCTCCTAGGATCCTTTTGAGTGCCATCTTTGTTTACAGCCCAAAATTCATTAGAATTCAACTTTGATTGGCTTCCAAAATGTGCTGTCATATTTTTGTGCATTAAAATCTGCTACAATGTTCCTTTTGGTCACTCACGGTTTTTTGAATTTTGGTATGCTGGGGTATCATATCTTTTGGTGGAGTGTTAGCATCCAGCTGGATCTTACCAAAGGGGTAACATCTTAAGGAGTGGAGGTCTAGCTAACATAGCTTCAAGTGGACTTCAAGAGGAATTTAAGTTGGTTGTCCAGCCACTTCTTTCAGTAGCAAAACATCAATCCAAAGTGCCATTCCAGCTCATCTCTTTGCCTTTGCAGCCACACTTGGCTTTGTTTAAGTTGTGATTCTTTTCATTGTATATTTGGCTTTCTATCACGAAGCCTTTGTAGTTAATTGCTCTTTGTTTTTGAAACTTGAGTTACTTGGGAAAATGCTTATCAAGCAATTCCAAGTACTCCATTAAACATTGTAATAGTCTAGTTGCGCATCTTAGTGTGAAAGTGTGTCAAGTGGCTCCAAGTGTCATTTGCACTTTCACTTAGGGCCGTTTTTCCTTTTCCATTCATTTCCATACTTACTTTCCTTTTGCTTGTTGATTATTTGTGTTCTACGTCTCCGTGATAGCTAGGTGCCCTACCACATAGACAAACCTTCATTTGGTTTATAGGTACATAACATTATTGCATTCAAAAATTTTTTGAAAGACTTCTATCTAGAAACTTGGGTAAGAAACGTCAGGAGACACTCTGGTTAAGGAAGGACAAGGTTTCTAAGCTTGTCCATGGTGACTCACCTCTCCTTCCTGGGAGCTATTCGGTTTCTTCACCTCTAGAATATCTTTAGAAGTCATTCACCAAAAATACAAAAACAAGTCTTTGAAACGTTTTGACTCAAATAGTTGTACAAGTCTTTCAAACACTTGTGAAAACCATGAGTCACTCTAGTATCAAAGGAACATTACATAATAATAATCAAGAGAACATGGAATTGAGGGAAGAACTTAATAGAACTAGAGCTGAGCTACATGAGCTCAGACAAATGATCACTAACCTCAATCTCAATTAGAGAGGTCACAACCAAGAGGATCACTCTCATAGACAACACCATGACCATGGGGATCATTCCTGACATAGTGATCACAATAGTTATCATCCTTATGATCACTATCAAAGGCCACCTAGGCAACACCATCCCCATGGGGAACATCATATGGAACCCAAGCCTGGCCTTCATCCCTTCTATGGTAGAGATAATGTTGAAGAATACTTTGAGTGGGAGATGAAGGTTGAACAAATCTTTGAGTGCTACCATATAGATGATAGGAGGAGAGTGACCCTAGACACCATGACATTTCAAGGCGCAGCTCTCTATTGGTGGACCTCCATCATGAGAGACCAAAAGATGCTTGACGATTACACTATTCAATATTGGAATGAATTAAAAGTAGCCTTGCATCGCCGGCATGTTCCATCCTATTATGCTAAAGAAGTCATGGACAAGCTCCATCGACTTCAACAAAGAAAGATGAGTGTCGAGGAGTATTAACAATAATTAGAATTACTCATGTTAAGAGCTGGAATCAAGGAGGAAGAAAGATTCACCATAGTTAGATTCCAAAGCGGTCTTAACTATGAGATCCAAGATAAGGTAGAACTTTTACCTTACTTAGATCTCAATGACTTTGTTCAGCTATGTGTGAGAGTGGAAGAGCAACTTAGAAGAAAAGCCTCCACTAAAAGGAATTACCCTACCACCTCCGATTATAGGAAAGATTCTAAGAGGGAGGGTAGTCCAGCGAGATATTCAGAATCTCACGACAAAGAAAAACAAAAAGAGAAAGAGAGAGTGAGAGGAAAAGAAAAAACGAAAGAGAAAGAAAGGAATCCCTCTCACAAAGAGTCTTCGAAAGAAATAAGGGGTAGAGAGACTAGATGTTTTAAGTGTGGAGAAAGAGGACATTATTCTTCTAAATGTCCTCACAAAAGGTCTACTTATCTCTTGGATCACCAAAGTGAAAATGAAGATTCTTCTAGTGACTTGGATACTTCCATATTGTTGGGGCAAATCGGCAAATGTACCGAGTCGCACAAGTAATATAAAATGGTAAGATCAAGTATCGTATCCCAGAGGACTCTCGGCGTTGAACAGTTGTGTGAAACAATGATTAATTAAGACTAAAAATAAAAGAGATCATGGATTTATGTTCCAAAAAGAATAAAATAAAACAAAGTAAAATTGATCAATGGCAAAAGAGCATAGAGGTGAATGGATGTTGATAATTATGAGATGAGTATGTTGTTGGGGTTAAACTTCAGCAAGTTCCCTCTCATGTATATAAGAATTCTTCTTTTTCTATTAATGCCAATGTCCCTCACTAAAACACTTAAACCCGATGTCTCGGTAAATAAGCCTATCCCCAATTACTAGTTCATACAATTCCTAGCATTCCTGGTAAAAAGATGTGAAAATCAAGAGGTTAAGATGACTAAGGTTCATATCCTCATGTCTGAGCAATATGACCCTTAGGAGTAATTTAACAAGGACCTGAATTGCATGGAACCTGTCAGCACTCATGCAAATCACATATCATGCTATTGTATAAGCAAGCAATAAGAACAGATAAATTACTCTAACAATTAATGGAAAAAGCATAAGAAATTAAGAATCAATTCAAATACATGAGAGTTTACAAGGTTACATCATTCCCCAACAACAAATAGAAATTAGTTCCCCATAGACATGGGGGAACCTATGAACAATGGAAGAAGAAAAAAGAGAATCAAAGACTAAGAATTGGCTAAGAGTGTATTGTTATGCTCTTCTCTGCTAGGGATGCAAAACCTAGAGCCCCAGGGTCCTTTAAATAGTGTCAGAAGTGTCCCAAAGTGCGGCCCGGTCCAAAAGAATCAAATCAGAGTAGAAACAGGGCCCGATCCACGTCAAATCACGCTCAAGCGTCGCAAGGAGCTCGCCCGGGCGTGATTCAATGGTTCTGTAAGTCTTGGGCGCCGGTTTTCAACACCTAGGCTACGAGCGTCCATCGCCCAGGCGACCAACATCGATTTTTAGCGTGCTAGTTTTCTTCCCCGTCGCCTGGGCTTCTGATTTCCTTTTTTCTTGGTGCCTTTTTGACCCCTTTTGAGCTCCTTCTTCATGGCTCTTCACTTCTTCTTCCTATATAACTTCAATCTTTGTCAAAACAAGGTGATTTTGTTAGAAAACAGTTAAAATCAGCCTCAACTCTCTTATTCACACAATTTACTGAAAACATATGAGTCTAAGCAAGTTTCTAAGTCAAAAAAGGTACTTTTAGTATCAAAATCACTTAGCAAATAACGATATTTTAATCTGTTATCACATATCTGAGGAAGAAGCCTTACCTTGTGCAGGTGAGTTATTGTTGGTTAGAAGACTTCTTGGAAGTCAAACCAAAGAGCTAGAACAATCCCAAAGAGAGAACCTATTCAGAACAAGATGCAAAATCTTTGAAAATACTTGTTCATTAATTCTGGATAGCGGTTCCTCTTCCAACTGTTGTAGCTCTAGAGTGGTGCACAAATTGGCCTTACCTACTATTCCTCATCCAAAGTCTTATAAGTTCAGTGGATAATAGAGGGTGAAGAAATAGTAGTGAACACACAAGTAACTATACCAATATCCATTGGCAAATATGAAGAAAATGTTTTATGTGATGTTGTTCCAATGGATGCTGGGCATGTTTTACTTGGTAGGCCATGGCAATATGATCATAACTCCACTCATGATGGCTATACCTGTTAGGAAACAGGTTGGCTTCAATTTACACCAAGAGGGGGGGTGAATTGGTGTTAGTTCAAAAACAAAATCTTTTCGCAATCTTGGTATGAAAATTCAAAGCTTTTGATCGTTCCTTGAAATGCAAGTAATGGAAATTTCAATGCAGCGGAAAAACGTAGTTGACTGCTCAAAATGTAAAGTCGACTGAAATAAAAGGTGTAGGGATAGAGAAAATCAAACACTGATTTTTATACTGGTTTGGCCAACAATGCCTACATCCAGTGTCCTTCCAACCTTGGAAGCAAATGCACTATAATGGTTGCGGTTTTTACAACAAGGAATTTATAGAAGCACCACGCAAAAGTATAAATCTCCTCTCTAACCCAAAACCAAATATAGCTGCACACAAAACCAGAATTGCAGCAATAATCCCTTCTCCTGCAATCTGCACCCACGTCGAACAATCCTCCACGTGTGATCAGCACTCTTCACAAGATGTCAAGCCTCTAACAGCACGCTTCACAGGTTGCCAAGCCTATCACAGCACACTTCCCAGGTTGCCAAGCCTTTAACCAAATGCAGTAGTCTTTAGAGGATGCCAAGCCTTCAAGATCAAATAAGAAGCACCTTCTTTGTGCAGATGTTGATCAAACAGTATGCGTAATTGAGTCCGCAATCTGAATCTCTCTCAAGAAAGATCACCACCGTCTTCTTGGAGAATTCTTGGAGCTTCCAAAACTGAGAATTGACTCTGAAACAGGACAATGAAAATGTTATATCACTAAGTCTTGTGAAACAGATCGTGTTCTGTTCTATTTATAGTTTTCCTGTCATTCTCAGTCGAATACCCTACTAATCCAGTCGACTGTATTAAAAAAGTTATAACTAACAGTCAACAAGGACAATCCTCAGTCAACCAATTCAATGCACATTCATGACAGTTGACTCAGTTAGTCAATCTTAACTAACTTTTGAAAAACTAGTCGTTGGAGCAAGTATGTATAACAGAATTCAAAAAATAACAGCAACACAGTCGAATAGGTGTTCCACTAGGTCGACTGACACTTGAAAAACACTTTAAAATTATTTTCAACTTAAAATCTCATCAAGCACATGATCAAAAAATCTGTACCAAGATTTTGGCTTATTCGAATCCAATACCAGTGTAGTCGACTGAACCAGATCTTTGTCACAACAAATATAAGTTCATAAAAGTGCTTGTGAGGTTTTCTTTAGAAATGAGCATAGATAATCAAAATCATTTTATCACACATTTCAATGAAAGCATGTTCCAAACATATAACACATAATCAATCAAGGGAACATACATGCAAAATAACAAAACATGTTCAACACAAACATTGTTCGAAACAGTATAGATATCAGCTAAACATGTAATATTGGAACTTTTGTACTGTTATTAAGAAATGTGTTGTCATCATCAAAAACCAGTTTGATATAGAGTTTTGTGTTGTCAAAATTCTCAACAATACCAACAAAATAACTTTCGTCCATAAAGGAAATAAAATCACATTGATTCTTCTTACACTTGAACAAGTGAAAGAGGATGAGATAAAAATTAAAAAAAAAATTGAAAAAGAAAGACAAAAAGAAAATAGGTTGGACAAGAAACCTTCTCATGAAAAGAAAAATGAGTCAAAGGTAAGCATGATGTTAACTCCTTCCTTAGCAGGTAAATACCTTGACTATTCTCGAAAACATCACTTTGTTTCTACATCTCATCATGGGGAATGTTCCAAACAAAGTGAAACAAAAAATAAATTCAAGGCCAACACGTCTTCTAAAATTTTTGTCAAAAGGCCTTCATTTCTGATAACGGTTGAAAAATCGTTATTTTCATGTGCTATTTTAGACCAAATTACCTCCTTTACTGCTTAGAATGAGCTTGAAATCAAACAAAACTCAATAAATGAGTCAGTCGAGAGTCAAAAGCTATTTTTAGCGATATTATGCTTGTTTTGCATTGTTTTGCAGCAGTTTTGATGGAAGTGAAGAACAGAGGTGAAGATAAAGGCCTTAGACTCAAGATTGAGGAAGAAAATCAAGAAAAAAGAAGAGTCTAAAATTCGCCAAGCGGCAGAATTGCACCGCTAGGTGGCCAAATGCGAGGAGTTGGCACCAAGGAAGCGACGCCTGGCGATTTTGCGATAAGAGGAAAACCGCTGAGCGGTGGACCCCTGATGCCGGGCGGTAGCGCGATAAAAGGAAAACCGCAGGGCGGCATAAGTGTGATGCCCGACGGTTGCCTGTTGGGCTTGGGCCTATTTTCTGTTGCTCTCCTCAACTATAAATAGCCCTAGTGCGAATTCATTCACATTCTTTTGACAGAGAAGGGCGGCCAGACCTACTTTTCACTCTCTGGAGAGGATCTCTTGGATGCTTAGGCTCCTTTTCATCTTTTCTAGGGTTTTCTCTTCCATTCTTTCATTATATTCATCTTGGTTCACCATGACCATGGTGAACTAAACCCTTTTGTTGTTGGGGGAACAATGTAATCTTTTGAAACTCTCTTTTATTGAAACTCTTGTTTAATTATATGATTGTCATATGCTTTGTTTATCGATTGTTGGGTTTCTCTTCTACGCTTAAGGCTTTTATCGTTTAACTCATTCGATAACTATTGTTTGTATTTATCCATACGGGAACGTACGGTACTGTCATGAACTGGGGGAAATTCCTTGATCAATGAAATACCACCTAGGGATAGGGAGGTAGGACGGTCAATTGTTTTTGCTTCAGTTCGGTAATGCATTGCTAATTGCTAGGGGAGGCTAAGGGTAGGCCAAGAAAGTTTGCATAATAATCAGATAATAAAGCAAATTAAACAAGAGGATTAGATAAGAGAGGGCGGATAAAGATTAAATTTTAAACCCCCAACAACTCCACTCATCCATACTCTTTTCGTCAATTGAATCAACCTCATTGCATGTTTATTTTCTGCTCTTGCATCACAATAATTAATTTTATCCTTTACAAGTCTTATTATTTTGATTCACATGAACGATAAGGCCGTGAGTCCTTTGGGAGAGAACGATATCGGGATCTACCGATTTTATTACTTGAAACGATCTGGTACGCTTGCCAGGGAGTCAACAAGTTTTTGGCGTCATTGTCTGGGACTCGAGGTTTAACTTTTTCAAGTAGTGTGAATTGACTGAATTTGACTTGTTTGTAATTATTTGTCTTGGGTTTTGTTTATTTTCTTTTATTTTGTTTTCTATAAAAGTGCTTTTAGGGGTATTGTTTCTTGTGTATGCAGGAAGGAGTACACACTAGAAGCAGAAAAGATCAGCAACCTCTTCTCGAGGGATTATCAGATAGGAGAAGGAGGAAAGTTAGACGTCCTGCAAGTGAAAACTTTCCTTCTCCTGAGGAACTTTTGGACACTTCTGCACAGGGTATATAGGAGATGGCAGACCAACCTCCTCCAAGACACACACTGGGGGACTCAGCAAACGCTGTGGGTCCCTTGAATTTCAACAGCATAGCTCTTCCAACTGACAATACAACCAACATGGTAATGAGCCTTGCACTGATCCAGTTAGTTCAGAACAACCAGTTCCATGGGTTGTCAAATGAGAATCCATATAATCATTTGACGGTCTTTGGAGAAATTTGCAATACTGTCAGAATAACTAGAGTTTCAGATGATAGAGTCAAGCTCAGCCTGTTTCCTTTCTCTTTGGGAGGAAACGCAAAGGATTGGTTGCATTCTTTCCCGGAAGGAACTTTTCGAACTTGGGATGCTCTGGCAAGGAAGTTTGTTACTAAATTCTTTCCACAATCAAAGATCAAGCAAGGGAAGTTGGAAATCTCATCTTTCAAACAGGAAATGGAAGAAACTTTTGGGCATGCGTGGGATAGATTTAAAAGCCTGTTAAGGAAGACCCCAGCCCATGGGTTTGATAAGACTACTTATTTACTCACAATTCTTGGAGGATTGAACATGCACTCAAAGATGATGTTGAATGCTGCTGCTCAAGGAGACATCAGAAGGAAGACGGAGGACGAAGCGTATGATCTGATAGAACTTATGGCAGACAATGAGGAGACGTGTGATGCACAAGGTGAAAATGTTGAAGATGTTTCGATGTTGCAAGCTAACATTGGGACGAGGGAGCAAAACAATGCAATCACCCAGCAGTTGGAGATGGTGGCAAAAACATTATCTGATTTATCCCACGACAACTTCATTTCATGCCTATACAAAGGAGCGCAGAATCTGAAGAAATCTTTCAAAGAATTGTGAGGAGAAGTGTGTTTGCTATTAATTGGGTGGAGAAAAATAATGTGGTAGAAGCATGTGAGATTGTTACCAGAAGTGGGAGAATACTAAAAGAGAGAGAGGTTGAGAAAAAAGAAAAAGAAAAAGAGAGTGTCGAAGAAAAGAGTGAGCAAAGGGCGGAGGGCGAGTTAGAAAAAAATGTGATGAGTAAAGATCAAGAAGAAGAGGTTGTGAAAACCAAAGAGAGGGAGTATGAAAAGCCACTACCGTACCCAAAAGTATATTCGAGAAAGGAGAGGGAGAAGCAGTTTGAGCGTTTTATGGAGCTTTTCAAGAAACTGGAAATAACCATACCGTTCTCTGAGGCACTCCAGCAGATACCATCTTATGCAAAGTTTTTGAAAGAACTCATCACAAAGAAAAGGAAGTACCTTGAAGAGGAAACAATTGAGGTGTAAGGGAATTGTAGTGCAATTCTACAAAGGTCACTCCCTCCTAAACTGCAAGACCCAGGAAGCTTTACTATTCCTTGTACTATTGGAGAGTTAGATGTTGGAAGGGCTTTGATTGATCTTGGAGATAGTATAAATTTGATGCCTCTCTCTATGTGCAGAAAGATTAGAGGAGTAGAGATCAGACCAACGAGAATGGTTCTTCAATTAGCAGATAGATCTCTCAAACATCCCTATGGAGTTGCTGAAGATGTGATAGTCAAGGTAGACAAGTTCCTATTTCCAGTAGACTTTGTTATAATGGAAATGGAAGAAAATGGAGATGCACCTTTAATTCTTGGAAGGCCCTTCATGAAGACAGCTAGGATTGTGATTGACGTTGAAAAGGGAAAGCTTAAAGTTCAAGTACAAGATGAAGAGGTGGATTTTGATGTGTTTCAGGCAATGTCCCATCCTAAGGACGACAAGTCATGCTTTCAAATTGACGCCGTAGAGGAACTTTGTATTACAGAGGAGAATAGAGTTCGTAATGCATCCATGTTGAAGAGAACTCTTACCGATGAATGTGAGGATTTGAATGAGGAGGAGGAGAAAATGAAGCATGACTGTGTTCAAGAGTTGGAGGCAACAAAAGAAATTCCAGCAGAACAAGCTCTCTTTGAAAAGATTGAGGTTAAAGAAAAAATTCCAAAAAGTAAGGTTGAACTGAAGGAGCTACCACCGCATTTGAAGTATGTATTCTTGGAAGATAATGGAAGGAAGCCGGTTATTATTCGTACTTCATTATCTCCCGAAGAAGAGGGAAAGCTAGTGGGAGTTCTAAAAGCGAACAAAGATGTCATAGGCTGGTCGATTGCAGATCTCAAAGGTATAAGTCCCACATATTGTATGCATAGAATCCTTATGAAAGATGATTATAAACCAGTAGCTCAATCGCAAAGGAGACTTAATCGTGCTATGAAAGAAGTTGTGAGGAAGGAAGTGTTGAAGTTACTGGAAGCAAGAATTATTTATCCTATTTCTGATAGCAAATGGGTAAGTCCAGTTCAAGTTTTACCAAAGAAAGGAGGGATGACTGTCATTTATAACGAAAAGAATGAACTTATTCCCACAAGGACAATTACTGGTTGGCACATGTGCACCGATTATAGGAGACTAAATACAACTATTAGTAAAGATCATTTTCCCTTACCTTTTATGGATTAGATGTTAGAAAGATTGGCTGGACAAGCTTATTATTGCTTCTTAAATGGCTATCTGGATATAATCAAGTTGTGGTGGACCTTGAAGACCAAGAGAAAACAGCTTTTACATGTCCATTTGGTATATTTGCTTACAGAAAAATGCCATTTGGATTATGTAATGCACCAGCCACATTTCAGAGGTGTATGCAAGCAATCTTTGCTGATTTCATGGAGAAAAGCATAGAAATCTTCATGGACGATTTTTCAGTTTTTGGGGATTCTTTTCAAAGGTGCTTAACCAACCTTGATGTCGTTCTTAAACGATGTGTTCAAAAAAATCTAGTTCTACATTGGGAAAAATGCCATTTTATGGTCATAGAAGGGATTGTGTTGGGGCACAAAATTTGAGCCAGGGGGATTGAAGTGGATAAGGCAAAAGTGGAGGTAATTGAAAAACTCCCACCTCCAACAAATGTGAAAGGAATTCGAAGCTTCCTCAGTCACGCTGGGTTTTATCGAAGATTCATCAAGGATTTTTCAAAGATTGCTAGCCTTTGAGTAATTTGCTGGCTAAAGAGACATCATTTGTAATGAGTTCAGAATGTTTGCAAGCTTTTGATACATTGAAGAAAAGGTTGATCTCTGCTCCAGTAAGTATAGCTTCAGACTGGAATAAAGAGTTTGAACTCATGTGTGATGCTAGTGACTATGCCATAGGTGTTGTGTTGGGACAAAGAAAGGAAAAGGTATTTCAAGCAATTTACTATGCTAGTAAAGTCTTAAATGAAGCCCAATTAAACTATGCTACTAGAGAAAAGGAGTTTCTGGCTATAGTCTATGCGTTGGAGAAATTTAGATCCTATTTCGTGGGATCTAAAGTGATTGTCTACACGAATCATGTAGCTATAAAGTACTTATTGACAAAACCAGACTCAAAACCACAGTGGATTAGATGGGTATTGTTGCTACAAGAATTTGACATAGAGATTCGTGATAAAAAGGGAAGTGAAAATCTGATAGCTGATCACTTGTCCCGATTGGTCAATGATGAAGTAACAAGCAAGGAGAAAGAAATATGGGAGTCATTTTCAGACGAAACTCTTCTATATATTCAGCAAAGACCGTGGTTTGCTGATTTGGCTAACTTTAAAGCTGCATGTGTTATTCCTGAAGAATTGAATTGGCAGCAGAAAAAGAAATTTTTACATGATGCCAAACAGTTCGTTTGGGATGATCCGTACTTGTTCAAGATAGGAGCAGACAATCTTCTGAGGAGATGTGTAACAAAGGAAGAAGTAGAAAAGATTTTATGGCATTGTCATGACTTTCCTTACGCAGGTCATTATAATGGTGAGCGCACAACCGCAAAAGTCCTACAAGAAGGATTTTATTGGCCAACTGTATTTAAAGATGCCCATAATCATGCTCGGAGCTGTGACAAATGCCAAAGGACAGGGACTATTTCAAGAAGGCATGAGATGCCATTGCAAGGAATCTTGGAGGTTCAAGTTTTTGACTGTTGGGGTATTGATTTTGTTGGACCCTTTCCTCCATCTTTTAATAATGAGTATAGTTTGGTAGCTGTTGATTATGTGAGCAAACACAGAGAACCCTAAATACTAGATTGACCAATAGAAAACCCTAAAAAACACAGAACAAACCCTAAAAAAGAGGGGAAACGCAAAATGAACCAAATAATCGGTTTAAAACACAGATTAAACGGTGGAAAGGTGTTTAATCGTTCCAAAGGCCAAAATCAATCGGTAGAAATGGACAGAGATGATGAACAAAGGTTTTTAATTAGTAGAAAACCGCAAAGTGGAGGAGGAAGATGGTTCTATGAAGAGATATGGTTCTTACCGGTGAAAACGGCCACCGATGGTGAATCTGTGTTTGGTGAATAGATGAAGATGAAGATGAGCTAGAGAGAGAGGAAATGTCTCTCGACGAAGACGATGCTGAGAGTGAATTTGAGAATGAATGGAATGTCTAAAGCGCGAATGAGAATTGTTGAGGCTGACGCGTAAGCAAAGACGTGTCAGAGGAATGGCTGAGGCTTGCACGAGAAGCTAAATATTTGGTAGACGATGTGTGGTGTAGCGTGGAAGAGAGAGAGAAATAAGGTGGAGCACGGTAGAAAATTGGAAAATGGAAAATAGGAAGTGTGCTGGAAGGTGGCTAGAGGAGGTCTGTTGGACTCTTTAGCCTGACTTTCAAGAGAGAATCATTTTCTGGTTCAGAAAAGCTAATTCTCATTATTCTCAAAAGTGACAAATACAAGTGTGGAGCTAGGTATTTATAGTGACCCAAGCTCCTTGCAACCTAAGCTAAAGATACAATGAAAATGTAAAAATACAATAAAAGAGGACTATGTTAGGAAGGATTCCATCATACCCTCCCTCTTAAAAAAAGATTTGTCCTCAAATCTGGCAATCGCCTTATGAAGAAGCTCCACACAGTCATGGGAGCATGAAGCATGGCCATCTTGTAGTGGCCTTATTCTTTTTGGATCCACTTTTCTTCCTCCTGGATCAAACACAAATCTACAATATGCATCAAATATATCTTCATTTAATATCAATCCAAAGAGGAAATTTTCTACAAACACAAGAGAATAAGGACTCCTAGTATTTTGATTTGTCATCTTTGAAAACTTTAGAAGTCTAAATTCACTTTTGTCTTGAGTTACTTGTTTCCTTGAAAATAACAATAACTCAAGATTTGAATTACGATATTTTGAAAAAGTTATCATTGAATATGGGATGACAATTGGTTTGAAAGAGAAATTTAAAGTTGAAGAATTAAGAAGGATTGGAAAAGAAGTAAAGAAATGGAAACCTTCCCTTTTAGGTTCTATGGTTTTTGAAAGAATAGGACTTGTAATCATTAACAATTTCCCCTTTTCTTTCTTCTCTCTTTCTTTCCTTTCTTTTCTTCTTCTCTTCTCTCTTCTTCTCTTCTTTTCTTTTCTCTTCTTCTCTCTCTTTCTTTTCTTCTTCTCTCCTATCTTTTTTTCTCCTTTCTTCTTCTCGTCTATTCTCTTCTTCTCTTCTTAACTCTTCTCTTCCCTCTTCTTCTCTTTTCTTTTCCTTGATCTCTTTAAGTTTGGCTCCAAATTCTAATTCCCTCCTAAGAAACCCATGATAATTTAATCTCTCAAGAAACATTTTTCCATCTTCAATGCAATCTCTAATTAATTCTAGGTTTCTTTTAATGCTTGAAGGCATAAACTTTCTTCTCATGCAAGGTTTTAAATCATACCAATCCCTAATGGTGGACTTTCTACCTTCCCTAACATGGTATTGTCTTTCATCCCACCACTCTCTTGCATGCTCTTCTAACTTAGAGAAATATATGCTAAGGACATAAGATTGAGTTTCTCTATAAAACCAAGGATCAATTTTGTCAACTTCTTTTTCCCAAGCTAGGTATGTTAATGCACCTATGCCTTTACCAAAGAATGGAAGATTCATAGCTTGTTTAAACATTTCATCAACATTATCTAGACTAGACAACCTATATGAACTAGAATAAGACCTAGAAAAAGACCTATATGAATTATAATAAGACATCTTTGTTCTTAAAAACTTTCTTAATCTAAAGGATTAAAAGCTTCCACTTTAGACAAATCCTAGGTAAGAAAGGTGAACCACAAGGGTTGCTTAAATACCAAGTCTTGCCTTAGCCAGATTTGCCTTAAGCTACTTACTAAGTACCCTTTAAAAAAATCACTTTTAAAATCAAAGGGCTCAAGTCACAAACAATCAAAGACAATATGCGGACTCTAATAACCCTTAAACCGTGACACACAATCAACGGACTCTAATGTGACAAAAGTCACACCTAATCATGAAACACAATTCAAAACAATATTAAAGTCTACTCCTATGTCTAGCTATGCTAAAAAGCTAAAAGAAAACAATTAAAGTTGCCAAGAGTTTGGAAAGAGCACCATGGACTCTTCCAATCTACTTGGACTTTATAAGAGGCCCTTTTACAACACAAAAACTAAGACTAACAGTAACAGTGGGTTGACACAAGCCCATCAAATACAAACAAAATAAAAAAAATAGCTACGCTACTGTCGCACATGATGACTTCCACTGCTACGGTCCTCTACTGCTACAATTCTCTTCTTGTGCAAAAATATTCACGTGTCCAAATCTTCCCTTCAGCTCTCGGTCTAAATCAAGAATTATTTGGGTCCAATCCTGCAAACACAATTACACAACTTAATATTCTCTTGGCTAAACGGATTACAAGATACAATGCACAAGATAAAGAATTAGAACTTCCCTTTTCTCGGTCTTGTACAATTGGTGCAACTAATAAATTCCTTTTGCTCTCAAATTGCAATCTGCAACACAGAGAATTGTTAACTAAATCAACAATCTACCCAACCCATACAGTTTGCAAGCCACACAAAGACAATTTTAGAAACCAAACAATTAATCTAAATAACTCCCTTTATTTTGAGTGCTTGCTTCTAGCCTGCTACCATCCACGAGGGACTATTAATTCACTTGCTATCCTTTCTCTCAGAATTTAACAGACCCTAGTTGCTCTCAATTAATCGCCTCAACTGATAAATGTGCCAACTGCTACAGTAGAATCAATATGGCTTTTCCAAACTACACAGAAAGTTCACAACTAGTTCAGCAGAGTACACAATGCTTAAAATTGACAATTTGAATCAGAAACAACTAAGAGGTAATAAAACTAATCACTCCCCTAATCAAATGACTGCCTCTAACTGTGTAATTGCAGCTAAACTCCCAAAAACAGATCAACTCTGATTAATGTTATTTCTAGCTGCTAGTTTTACGATAATTTCCTACAAGTTCCTTTTCTTTCCACTAGCTCAGTCAATCTAGCCAAATCACTTCTGCACTTAAAGTGACTACAACGTCCAACAAACGCAAATAGAAATTATACCAAAGTTATGGTGCAGATCAAACTACCGAGCTACCAAACCAGGAACAATATGAAACATGAAATAATAAACAGGATGGTCAACTTTTCAATTCAAAAATGGTTCTTAAAATCATGAAATCAATTTTTATCTCAAAACATTTTTACCACTACATTAGTTGTAGTCAAATAAGTGAATGCACAAGATTAGTTTCCTCAAACAGATGAATTCATGCACAGTTATTCCACAAATCAACTAGGTATCATGCAACAATATGCAACAATCAGTCTGAACAAAGTTGGAACACTATTTTCTCAATGCAATTAGAAAGAGGATCTCAACAAAGAGTGATGGTGCTAATCTGGGTTCAATACAGATTTCAGCAATTCAATTTAAATTCCAAAATGAATGCAAGAACAGATTAAGATGGATCCAAACACAATGACTATGATTCAGCAAAAAGTTGATCAAATGAATGTAAAAACAAATTAAAATGAATCCAAACACAGCTGCTCCAGTTTGATTCAATTTCTTTTCCTACACAATGAACAATCAAAAAATAGTGAGCAAAATACTGAATTATCTTTCTCTCAAATGGCCAAGGAAATTAGGCTAAAGTCATCCTTACAAAACTCTCATCATTCAGGCTTCTCTTTAAAACTTTAAAACACACAAATGAGGGTTTGGGAAGGGAGATTCTCCCTTGTCAGTACAAGGCTGGATAGTCTTTCAGACCACCATCACTTAAGATGCTACCCAGCTCACAAACCTCTTTTCAAATTCCAGAAACCAAGTGAATCACGTCTCCATCAATAAGTGGCTAGGCTACAACAATGGCAGAATAGGATAGGACAATTTAAAACAATGGAAATGGACAACACAACTCTAGACCAGACACTAGATTAGATGATAAAAGAAATGAAAAGCTCAATTAAAGAACTGCAGAATAGGTTTCACACATGATGAACAAAACAAGATTTAGAAATCAAGACAAGCAAGAAACAAGGTGATGGGCTGTTGCAACCCATACAAATTTAATTGCATATTAGAAATGCAGTATAGTGTTAGGAAGTGACTCCTAGGTCGTCTCTCAAGGACCAAATGTGGTTCGAGTCTTAGGTTTAACATGAAGTGGGGGGTTGTGAAAGGTTTTTGCAAGGAAAATGAAATTAAAACAGTAAAAACGAAACTACTACAGTAAATACAAAAATTCACGCTGGAACTGGACAGCTCTGGCCTTTGCTCAATGTTTTACCCATAACTTTTTCTACAAAGCTCTAAATGAGATGAGGTTTGTTTTTCCTGGAAAGTAGACTCAATTATCTTTCATGTGACATATAAAACATAGCATTTGGACCTCTGGTATGGTTGCAGTTATTTTCTTAAAATCGAGTCCAAAGAGTGAAAATGCTAACCCAAATACTAGACTAAACAAATATCTAAACACAGTTAAATTAAATTAAATGCAAAACTAAATTAAAGAAATTAAAAACAACTAATCCTACAATGAAAATTTATTTAAAACACAAGAAATAAACAAACACAAACTCCTACTAGCAATATATATGACCAATGCATCTACTAATGAAATTGAAATTCCAAATGGCCTAAAAATAACCTTGAGGCCGTGACCCATCACCAATCATTCAATGAAACTTAAAGAAAAACACTGCAAATTCCAATTGAATTAAGCTACTGGACCAAGCAAAGCATTGTAAATATTGTAAAACTCCTTTTAAGCTCCCATTGGAAGATGACGTGACAACATGAATGACCAAGCAAATCACAGAAAAAACACCATGCGGCTGCAACGTGCAGCACCACTCCAAGCCAAGGAAATGAATTGCACTCTTCAAATGGAAATTAACAAATATCTTCAGGCCGTACATGTGAACCACGTCAAATCGCTGCTTTCTCCAAAGAAAAGATACTAAAGATAAAAACTTCAATCACAAATGCTATTTCGGTCTATGAAGCACTAAAGAAACATTTCAGCCATTCAATAAAAAACACGTTCCCAAAGCAAATCCTTTCATTGTCCATTCCAAAAGTTCATGCCTCCTGTTGTCCCGGAAAACCCTCGGTTAATGAAGACTAAGTGAGAAAATTAAGCACTTGCATAAAAACTAAATGAAAGGAAAAAAGAATATGATGCTTCAATCAACCCTTGCCAAAACCGTGAGCCACATTGTCTTTTAAAGAAAAAAAAAACGTTCCAGACCCAAAATTCCCCAAACATAAGTGATGGCAGCTGCAGCAAAAATTAAAAGAGCATTCAACAAGAAAATGAAAATAAATTCAGTAGCATTTGCACTATTTCCATTCAACCAAAATCCAAGGCTTCAAAGAAAATCTCCATGGGAAAAGAACGTTCCAGCAAGGTGCTCCCCTCTCCCAAAAACCGTTCCAGCAAGCCTCTTCAAGTGACGGCTGGATTCCCCCTTTTCCTAGGACCAAGTGTCCTCCTTTAAGGATGGGTGGGGTCCACCCTAAGAAAATGAAACCCTAGAGTTAGGCCATGTGTCTTAGAATCTTTAGGCCAATGTGCAAAAGTTGTCTAAAAAGTTTAAACTATTAAAATTACAATACAACTAAAATTAAAATGTCTAATTGTTGAGTCTTGAATTTATTTTGTCTCCTTCCCAATGCTCCAAAATATATCTCCAAAATTTTCCTGTAGTTAATAATGCAAATAATTAGCTCAGAATATTCAAATTAATTAAAATTAGAATTTCCGGTCAAATTAAACACTATTAGGAAAAACGGGAAAATATCGAACAATTAAGCACAATTCTCTGATTAATCCTAGCACAATAAACTAAGTAAAGTCGAGAAAATATTGATTCATCACAAGGCTTTGAAGAAAGTGAGCAGTCAAAGGTGATAACGGTTGAAAAACCGTTATTTTCATATGCTATTTTAGACCAAATTACTCCCTTTACTGCTTAGAATGAGCTTGAAATAAAAAACAACTCAATAAATGAGTCAGTCGAGAGTCAAAAGCTATTTTTAACGATATTATGCTTGTTTTGTATTGTTTTGCAGCAATTTTGATGGAAATGAAGAATGGAGGTGAATATAAAGGCCTTAGACTCGAGATAGAGAAAGAAAATCAAGAAAAGAAGAATCTAGATGACACCAAGGCAGCGATGCCTGACGGTTTTGCGATAAGAGGCAAACCGCCGGGCGGCATAAGTGTGACACCGGGCGGTTGCCTGTTGGGCTTAGGCCTGTTTTCTGTTGCGCTCCTCAGCTATAAATAGCCCTAGTGCGATTTCATTCTGAATTCTTTTGACAGAAGAGGGCGGCCAAACCTACTTTTCACTCTCTGGAGAGGATCTCTTGGATGGTTAGGCTCTTTTTCATCTTTTCTAGGGTTTGCTCTTCCATTATTCTATTTTTTTCATCTTGGTTCACAATGACAATGGTGACCTAAACCCTTTTGTTGTTGGGGGAACAATGTAATCTTTTGAAAATCTCTTTTATTGAAACTCTTGTTTAATTATATGGTTGTCATATGCTCTGTTTATTGATTGTTGGGTTTCTCTTATGTGCTTAAGGCTTTTATCGTTTAACTCATTCGATAACTGTTGTTTGTCTTTACTGATACGGGAACGTACGGTACTGTCATGAACTGAGGGAAATTCCTTGATCAATGAAATACCACCTAGGGATAGGGAGGTAGGACGGTCAATTGTTTTTGCTTCTGTTCGGTAATGCATTGCTAGTTGCTAGGGGAGGCTAGGGATAGCAAGCCAGTAATTCGTAATAGGCTTATTATTTTAATTCACACGAACGATAAGGCCGTGAGTCCTTTGGGAGAGAACTATACCGGGTTCTACCAATTTTATTACTTGAAACGATCTGGTACGCTTGCCAGTGAGTCAACAAGTTTTTGGTGCCGCTGCCGGGGACTTTTGGTTGAACTTTTTCAAGTAGTGTGAATTGACTGAATTTGACTTGTTTGTAATTATTTGTTTTTGATTTTTTTTTTTTGGTTTTGATTTATTTTCTTCTGTAAAAGTGCTTTTAGGGGTATTGTTTCTTGTGTATGCAGGAAGGAGTACACACTAGAAGCATAAAAGATCAGCAACCTCTTTCATTAGTCGATATTTTATTGATTTCACTTAGCTTATTGTACCGAATTTAATCAGGGAATTGTGTTTAATTGTCCGGTATTTTCTCGTTTTCCTAATTATGCTTAATTTGATCGAAAATTCTAATTTTAATTAATTTGAGTTTTTTGAGCTAATTATTCGCATTATTATTTTCAGGGAAAATATTGTACAAACATTTTGGAGCATTAGGATGAAGACAAAATAATTCAAGACTCTCTACACAGACACTTTAAAATTAGTCAAAATTTTAATTTAGTAGATTAGGCTTTTTAAACCAAGTTTTGTAATTTTGGGCCAATTTTTGGTAGTGTAGACTAAGCCCAATTGTAGAGGGAGATGATTTGGCAAATAGGGTTTCTTTAGGGTGGACCCCACCCTCTCATTTAGTGACACATGGTCTTAGGGATCTAAACCAAGCAGCCGTCACCCATTCGAGGGAGCTCATATTCTCGGCTGAACAAAAATTGGGAAGAAGCTTTGAACATGTTCTCCCTGAGGGGTATTGAATGAATGGAAGCAATGATTTTCTTTTCTTCTCTTTAAGCGCTGATTCAATTATTCATGGGTAGCCGCCACTTTTAGAATTTTTTAAGGCTTTGCTTTGAATAATGTTTTTAGAGATTCTATGTTTATGCTTGAAGAATTTACGTTTCAAGTGATGTGCTAATTTCATTTCACAATTTTCATTTGCTTTTCAATTATAAGAATGCACAAGTGGTGTCAACGTGTTTTTATTTGATTTAGAAATAGTGTTACTTGGAATTGGAGAAAGTCTGCGGCATTATCACATTGTGGGCAGCAGCTGCCAAATTTTTCTTTCCTAGTTTCTATTCTAGTTAGTAGTAGACGGTGCTTGATTTATATTTTATTCAGCAATCCATAATAAAAAAAGAATGATAGACGGTGCATTAAATTCCTAGAAGAGAAGTAGTGGTCCATTAATTTTGCTTGCAAAAAATTACGCATTAGGTCCAGTAGCGTCCAGCTGGAGAAAACTCTCACGGTGATTTCAATTTTTTTTCCTTTCATTAGAAAGCAAGCAGTTGTACACACGGTTTAGTGCACATTTTTTTCATTTATCATTTTGCTTGTTTTTATGAAAAAGTGGTGCACAGTGTCACGGGTTGGTATAGAACAGCTCAAGATGTGATTTCTTTTCTTAAGATTAGCACTTGGTTTTGGCTGCAAGGAGGGTGAATTAAATTTAAAAAGTAGCATTTTTAGATTGGCAATTCATTTTATTTGGGTAATGTAGTTTAGACTTGAAATTTTGCACATGCTTGCTTGCTAGGTTCTTTTTCTTTACCTTAGTTTTACAGATGCATTTTCTTTACTTGATGTACTTTTGATGTTGTTGCTCGGTTCTTTTTCTCTAGTGTTGGGTTTAATGTTTTCATTTACTTTAATGTTATTTAGTATGTTTGGTAGTAATAATTTAACTGTCATGTTAGCTTAGGTTGGTCGGGTTGGTTGTTAATAAAATTACTTTGCTTCCCTGAGACTTTTGAACTTTAATTGCGATACTGCTGCTTTGATTCTGCTCAATATTTAATCTGTTGTCTGCCTATGATTAGGTATACGCTTAGTGCCTAATCGGTGTCAATTCTTCGCTTAGTTGATTAGACTGTATGGTGGATGACTGATTAAATTTGTGCATTGCATTCGCTTAGTCTGTAATTTTGAAGACCAAATTAGCCTTCGCTTAGTTGGGTGATTCGTGTTGGATTTGAATTAGAGTAGTGTGTACTTGTCGTTGATCTGGGATAGGAAGCATAGTAATTGAGTTAATGACCAACTGTTTTTATTCTGTATTTGATTCTATTTTGCATTTCTGTTTGCATCGGTGTTTTAATTTAGTTTATCCGCATTGACAATCCTTTCACAACCCCCCCTACTTCGTGTTTGAGTTAATTCTCGAACCACATTTGGACCTTGAGTGACGACCTAGGAGTCACTTCCTAGTACTATACTGCATTTCTCATATGCAATCAAATTTGTATGGGCCGCGACACCCATCAAATTTTGGCGCCGTTACCGGGGACCAACGGTTCGGTCTTAGGTCTTTTGTTGTGTTAGTGTGTGTTGTGTCTTGTCTTGTGTTGTGAGTGTGATGTTCTATTTTGTGTGTTCGTCATTGTGTGTTGCATTTAGGTAGCTTTAGTTGCATACTTTCATTGCATTCTTCTTTTCCCCCTTCTTCTACATGTCTACCTATTTTGGTTATGTGAGTAATTCTTATTCTGCCTGTGTCTATGACTATCCTTCTGCATCTGACTCTGATATTGCTTGTGATGTATACTCAGCTGATGTCTATGTTGAGAACATTACGGTTCCTCCACCATCTCATGAGAGTGCTCCTAGGGAGCCGATTCCACTTGATGAGGAGGATATTCGTTGTGTTTTCAACACTGGACTGATACATTTGCTGCCTAGGTTTTATGGTTTTGAAGGTGAATGCCCACATAGACATTTGGAGGAGTTCTACACCATTTGCTCTTCAAGGAAACCTCTTAATGTCCTGGATGAAGTCAGGTTTTTAAGGGCATTTCCGCATTCATTACAAGAAGCAGCAAGGGGTTGGTTGTATTGTCTTCCTCCAGGATCCATCACTTCTTGGGAAGATCTTAAGCATACGTTCTTGGATAAATTCTTCCTTGCTCAGTATGGTCATAGTAACGATCCTGGATGGAATGACCCTAGCTTGACATGGTATGATGCTCCACAGCAATATCAACCAGTTTCGAATTCTTGTATGCCTTCTCCACCTGTTTAGGAACCACAGCAGCTGCAGCTTCATGAGCCTGCACATTCTTTATCAGCTGTTGGTAGGAAATTGGAAAGCAAGCTTGATTCTCTTGAGAGTTTGGTGACACAGCTGGCAACCAACCAGAGACCAGCACCTCCATCTGCATCTGTTGCACCGTTATGTGTTATATGTCCTTCCAGTGACCACTCTACGGATGCATGTCCTTCTTTGGACCACCCTGTTATTCATGATGAGCCTCAAGCTTATGCTACCAACATCTACAATAACAGGCAGCCACAGCAGAAAAATCAGAGGAAACAACAATAGCAAAAGGCACCTGCCAAATCTTCTACTTCTTCTGAGCCTACATTGAACGAGTTGTGGAAGCAGATGGCCGCGCAGTACACCGAGGAACATTCTAAATTTTTAGAGGGATCACCATTTCAGACTGTTCCGATTCTTGATGATGTCAGTGCCACTCACATAGGAGATGGGGAGCATAGTCATGAGCTTACTACTGTGCCATCTACTTCCCCTGATAACGATTGAAAAACCGTTATTTTCATGTGCTATTTTAGACCAAACTACTCCCTTTACTGCTTAGAATGAGCTTGAAATAAAACAAAACTCAATAAATGAGTCAGTCGAGAGTCAAAAGTTGTTTTTAGCGATATTCTGCTTGTTTTGCATTGTTTTGCAGCAATTTTGATGGAAGTGAAGAATGAAGGTGAAGATAAAGGCCTTAGACTCAAGATAGAGCAAGAAAATTAAGAAAAGAAGAGTCTAGAAACCGCCTAGCCGCCGGGCGGTTTTGCGGCACGAGGGAAACCGCCGGGCGGTAGACCCCTACCGCCAGGCCGTGGTGCGATTCAAGGTCCACCGCCGGGCGACAAAGTGTGACACCGGGCGGTGGTCAGCTGGGCTTGGGCCAATTTTTCTGGTGCGCTTCTCACCTATAAATAGCCCTGTTACGAATTCTAATTCATTCTTTTGACAGAGGAGGGCGGCCAGACCTACTTTGCACTCTTTAGAGAGGATCTCTTGGATGCTTAGGCTCCTTTTCATCTTTTCTAGGGTTGGCTTTCCATATCTTCCATTATTTTGATCTTGGTTCACCATGACAATGGTGAACTAAACCCTTTTTGTTGTTGGGGGAACATGTAATCTTTTGATACTCTCGTTTATTGAAACTCTTGTTTGAATTATATGTTTTCCATATGCGGTTATTATCAATTGTTGGATTCTCATACTGTGCTTAATGTCTTTATCGTTTAACTCATTCGGTAATTGATCTTTGACTTTATTGATACGGGGACGTACAGTAATGGCACGATCTGGTGAGATTTTCCTTGGTTAAGCAATACCACCTAGGGATAGGGGAGTAGGACGACCAATTGTATTTGCTTCTGTTTGTAATGCGTTGCTAGTTGCTAAGGGAGGCTAGGGATAGCAAGCCGGTAATTAGTAATAGGCCCTTTTCGCCGAGGGATCGGGTTAAGGGGAGGCCAAGAAAGTTTGCATGCAATTAGATAATAAAGCTATTTAAACAAGAGGAGTAAATAAAAGAGAGAGGATTAGATGAAATTGTAAACCCCCAACAACTCCATTCATCCATTGCCTAAATCTCGTCAATTGAATCACACATTGCATATTTATTTTCTATCATTGCACCCACCACATTTAATGAATTTTTCTCCGCAAGTCTTACAATTTTGATTCACGCGAACGATAAGGCCTTTCGAGTCTCATGGGAAGAACGATAATGGGTTTTACTGTTTTTATTACTTGATACGATTTGGTACACTTGCCAATCTGCTAACACCTACATTCAGTGTCCTTCCAACCCAGGAAGCAAATGCACTATAATGGTCAAGGTTTTTACAACAAGGAATTTATAAAAGACCTCGACATCAAAAATATAAATCTCCTCTCTAACCCGCTAACCAAAATATAGGCAGAAAACACAGCAAGACTTGCAGCAAGATGTCCCCTCTCCTGCAATATGCCAAACAACACTTTGAACAATCCTCAAAGTGAACCAGACTTCACAAGTCTATCCCTTGTAGTCACAATAGGTACACACAACAATCTTCAAGGATGTCAAGCCAAATTTTGATCAAACCAGATGCACCTTCACTATGCAGAATATGATCAATCAATGAGTGCGCAGCCAATCTCCTTTTGAATCTCTTTCAAGAAAGATCACCACAGTCTTTGTGGAGAATTCTTAGAGCTCTATAAATTCTCATTCAATACCGTTGACTCACAATCAATGCTCAACTAACTTTTGAAAATATAGGTTTTACTGTACAAGAGCATAACAGAATTTCAAAGCAAACAACTAATGCAGTCGAATGTGTGGCGCACATAGCCGACTTCGACATGTCATAGCAAATTGAAATTCTTTTCTTCTCAAAATCTCACAAGACACTGATTCTCAAAATCTATACAAAGACTTTAGCATAGTCTATTCAATTAATATTGGACTCAACTTTACTACAGCTTTGTCACACAATTATAAGTTCACAAAGTGCTTGTGGTTTTCGTGCATTAAAACATGTGCAATGTGATGGAAGAAGGCTCCAAGGAAGGTCATCTGAGACAGAGCGAAGATGAATTTGGACTACTTGAAGCTTCTCCGACGAGAAGACGCAGCGGAATGACAGTAATGAAGCTCTAAATCGAGCTAACTTGAAGGAAACTGAACGAGCAGAGACACGAGCACAGGAAAACCCTAGACGGTGGGAAAACCCTAGATCGGACTCAAAGAAACCCTAAAAATGGGGAAAACTTGAAAACGAACCGATTAAATGGTGAGAAATAGGGATTAAACAGTGGTTTTGGTAAATCATTTTATGGAAAGGGTTTTAGGCGAAGAATCAATCGGTAGAATTGTTGAAAATGGTGAAAGGAAGTTTCTAATCAGTGGAAAACCTAGTAAATGGTGGAAGAGGATGAAGATCAGTGAGAGAAGAGGCTTTTACCGGTGAGATCGTGACGACAATGGTGGACCGGTGTTTGGCTGATGGCTTGAGACGACGGTGAGTTTGAGAGAGAGAACGAAACTCTCGAGGAACAACACACAAATGAGAATGAGAATGTTGACATGCGTGGGTGGAAAAATGATGTGACGAGGCACAGTTTGTAGCTTCTGGCTGACGCGTGCAAGCAGACAAGGATATGGAGTAATGAACAGTGCATCGTGGAGGAGAGCATTAATGGAAGCATAGTGATAAAATGGAAGAATGAAAAATAGGAAGTGTGCCTTGGAAGGTGGCTAGAGGAAGTCTTTAGACTCTCTAGCCTTGTGACTTTCAAGAGAGAATGGTTTCTATTTTAGAAATCTCAATTCTCATTAATCTCAAAAGTAGCAAATACAAGTGAGGAGCTGGGTATTTATAGTGACCCAAACTCCTTGTAAACTAAGCTACAAATACAATGAAAATGTGAAAATACAATAAAAAAGGAATGTGTCAGGGAGGATTCCATCATACCCTCCCTCTTAAAAAAAAGATTTGTCCTCAAATATGGCAATCGCCTTATGAAGAGGCTCCACATAGTCTTGGGAGCATGGCCATCTTGAAGTGGCCTTATTCTTTGAGATCCACTTTTCTTCCTCCTGGATCAAACACAAATCTGCAATATGCATCAAATATATCTTCAATTAATATCAATTCAAGGAAGAAATTTTCCATAAACACAAGAGAATAAGAGCTTCTAATATTTTGATTTTTAATCTTTGAAAATGTTAGAAGTCCAAATTCAATATTTTCTTGAGTTGTTTTCTTGAAGATAACAATAACTCAAGATTTGAATTGCCATAGTTTAAGAAGGTTTGCATAGAATTGGAATGGCAATGGATTTGATAGAGAAATTAATATTTGAAAACTCAACAATGATAGGAAAAGAAGTAAAGAATTGGAAACCTTCCCTTTTAGATTCCATGGTTATGGTAAGAGTAGGAATTGCCCTTAATAACAATTGCTCCTTCTCTCTATTTCTTCCCTCTTGCAATTCTCTCCTCTTCTTCTTCTTTCATCTTTCTTTCTCTTCTTCTCTCTTCTTTCTTTTCTTCTCCTTTCTTCTTGTATTCTCTCTTTTTCTTCTCTTTCTCTCTTCTTATCCTTGATCTCTTTAAGTTTGGCTCCAAATACAAAATCTCTCCTAAGAAACCCATGATCACTTAAACTCTCAAGAAATATTTTTCCATTTACAATGCAATCTATAATTAGTTCTAGGTTTCTTTTAATGCTTGAAGGCACAATCTTTCTTCTCATGCAAGCTTTTAATTCACTCCAATCCCTAATGGTGGACTTTCTACCTTTCCTAACTTGGTATTGTCTTCTATCCCACCACTCTCTTGCATGTTCTTCTAACTTAGAGAGATAAATGCTAAGGACATAAGATTCACTCTCTCTATAAAACCAAGGATCAATTTTATCAACTTCTTTTTCCCAAGCTAGGTATGTTAATGCACCTATGTCTTTGCCAAACAATGGAAGATTCCTAGCTTGATTAAACTTTTCATCAACTTTATCTAGAGTAGACAACTTATATGAAGAAGACCTAGAAGAAGACCTATATGAACTATAACAAGACATCTTTGTTCTTAAAAGTTTTCTTATTCTAAAGGATTAAAAGTTTCACTTTTAGACAAATCCCAAGTAAGAGATGTGAGTCATGAAGACTGCTTAAGTACCAAGTCTTACCTTAGCCAGAAATGTCTTAAGCTACTAGCTAATTCTCCTTTAAAATAAAATTACTTTTAATATCAAAGGACGCACAATCAGCAGTCTAACACTATCAATTTCAAGCTAAGATAAAATAGAGGCAAGTATCTTAAGCAACTTCCCTTTGTGGCTTGGAAACTTGATGCAAAGAAATTCCTATATGCTATCCATTTACTATCTACTGCACAAGTTTTCCAATTCTCAGCAATTCCAAATCTACACAGATATTTAAACTACAATCAGTGGAGTATCCAGTCAATGTTATCAACTTACAAGCTAAAACAGAAGCAATAATTCAAAACAAGGGTAAGGTAGACAACTCCCTTTAGTTCAGAGCTTCCACACAAGGTGCTCAGGCTACTGTTTTCTCAGTATAATTCTGCTCAAGCCAAACTAACAAACAGCTAAGTTTTGCCCTCACAAAATCACACTAATTCCAACAATGCATACAGTGTTATCAAATTCAATTTGTGAGTAAAAAGAACAATCACAATCAGACTTTGAATTATTTAGATCATGACCAAACAAGGTGCAGTATCTAATTCAGCTCATTCCATTAATCATATCATACAGAAATATAGCTCTTTCATGCAATGATAGACTAAATGCACTAATTTGTCAAACAATGAGCTAACAATTCAAACTTTAACGGACTGAGATGATCTAAACAAGAAACAATGAATGACGTGAGGTACTGCAGAAACTCATCAACTAAGCTTAATCAATCAACCTAAACAGAATGGAAAGTTGTACAATAAAACTCAGTTGTTTAAGCTCCCAATCAAACCTGAAGCCAGCCATACATGCACATGGACATGGAGATTAACCAGATACAAATAGTAGTAGTTCAAAACTGAACCAGAATGATTTAAACAACCATTCCAGCTGATTACTATCTAATCAATTTAATGCAATTGGACTGAAAAATTCACAAAGAACGAAGTGATAGTTCTAATTAAGACTCAATACAGGTTTCCACAAATTTATTCAATCATGAATTCAACAATCACTCTTAAAATAGTGAATATATCAACAAATTCAGAAAGCAATGATTTCCAATCTGATCACTCAAACTCTTGTTCCTGCACAATGATTAATGACAAAATAGTTAGCAACAGTTAAGTGAAGGCCAATTTTCGCTCACAAATTTGCCAAAGAAATTAGGCTAATTTAGCCTCACAAGTCTTACTACACTCAGGTTTCACTTAAAAAAATTTAAAGCACACAAATGAGGGTTTGGAAGGGAGATTCAACCTTGTCAGTACAAGGCTGGATAGTCCTTTAAACCACCACCACCTAAGAGGCTATCAAGCACACAAACCTTCTTTCAATTTTCAAGAAATCCAGAGTGAAAGTGCTTCTCAAACCAGATTGGCTAGGCTAAGCAAAGGCAGGCAAAACAAAACAGGACAGCAGACAAATTCAAGAGGCTCTAGATCAGATTATGAAAGCAAGAAAAAGCTTCAATTATGAACAG
Source organism: Vigna mungo (assembly GCA_036885675.1). Lineage (NCBI taxonomy): Eukaryota > Viridiplantae > Streptophyta > Magnoliopsida > Fabales > Fabaceae > Vigna > Vigna mungo. Next base: position 9,783,656 of record CP144698.1, on the reverse strand, counting down.
CTGAACAGATTGCACATCTGATGGACAAAACCAAAGTTATCAACCAAGACAAGTAAGAAAAATGGATAGCAAACACGGTGGCACACAAACAGAATCCTAAGGAATAGAACTAGAGCATATTTAAAAAGCAAGAAATGACAAACAAGAAGTTGCTCAATTGACTAAGAGAAAAATGCATTTTTCTAATACAATTTTCTGGTTCTGGTGCTGCCAGATTTCAAAACATGAGTTGCACTGGTCTTTGGCTTTTTTTAAACTATTGTATTACTCTTTTGTCAATTGTCTCTCTCTTTTTTTGTTTTCAAAAGATTAACCAAGCTTTTGCTACAAATCCAAATCAGGTTAACAGGCACCAAATTCCAAAATTCAGTACAAAGTGATTGAAACAACAACTTGTTAAATCGAGCTGACTTGAAGGAAACTGAGCGAACAAAGACACGAGCACAGGAAAACCCTAAACGGTGGGAAAACCCTAGATCGGACTCAAAGAAACCCTAAAAATGGGGGAAACTTGAAAACAAACCGATTAAACAGTGAGAAACAGGGATTAAATGATGGAAATGGTAAATCATTCGGTGGAAAGGGTTTTAGGCAAGGAATCAATGGGCAGAATGGTCGGAAATGGTGAAAGGAAGTTTCTAATCGGTGGAAAACCTAGTAAATGGTGGAAGAGGATGAAGATCAGTGAGAGAAGAGGCTTTTACCGGTGAGATCGTGACGACAATGGTGGACCGGTGTTTCGCTGATAGCTTGAGACGACGGTCAGTTTGAGAGAGAGAACGGAGCTCTCGACAAACAACGCGCAAATGAGAATGACAATGTTGAGATGCGCGGGTGGAAAAATGATGTGACGAGGCACGGGTTGTAGCTTCTGGCTGACGCGTTGTTAACAAACTGGCAAGTGTACCACATCGTATCAAGTAATAATAAATGGTAAGTCCAAGTATCGTTTTCCCAAGAGACTCATGGCACTAAACTATTGTGTTTTTTCTTAACCAATCAAGACTATAAGAACAAAATATTTTTAGGGTTTTGGAATGTAAAGTACGGAAAAATAAACATGAATGCAATTTGATCAATTGAGGTTAAACACAAAATTGGATGGATGGATGAAGATTAGAATATGAGAATATGTTATTGAGGTTAGATTTCACCTAATCACTCTCATACATATAAGAATTCATCTTCTTCATTAATGTTAATGCCACTCTCTAAAACACTTAATACCGTTGTCACCGGTAAGAAAGCCTATCCTTAACTACGAGTTCATACGATTCCTAGCATCCCTAATAATTAATTCTGAAGCACAGGAGTGTGTATGCAACCAATCCTCATATTACCACATATTCCTATGTATAGGCAATACTACCTTTGGGAGAATTTCCCCAGTTCTAGATTTCCCCGTACGTCCCCATATTGAAAAAATCAAGGATCATAGCACTGAATGAGTTAAACAATGTATGCATTAGGCAAAGAGGAAAACTCTTACAATTAATGAAGTAAGCATATATCAAAAAAAAGAATTGATTCAAATACAAGAGAGTTTAGAGGTTACATCTTTCCCCAGCAACAAATAAGGTTTAGTTCCCCATCGTCATGGAGAAACTAGATAGAAACCCTAAAGGGAGAAAAGGACAGTTGTCACCATCTCTAAATCTACCCCCAAAGGGGTGAAAAGTGTGTTTTGTGCCTAAGCCATCAAAAGATACAAACCTTAAGACGTTCTGGCCTTTAAATAGGGCATAAAAATGACATAAAACAAGCTCAAGCCCAAACAGATCATAAAAAATAACATAAAACAGGTCCAGGTCCATCTGACAACCGCCCGACTCCTAATTTCACCGCCCGACGCCTAATTTCACCACCCGGCGGTTTCCCTCAAGCCGCGCCACCGCCCGGCGCTCAATTTCACCGCTGGGCACTGGTCAACTGCCTCTGGTCAACTTTTCAGGATTTTGGTCAACTGGTTGACTGGTTGTTTTTTTTTGCATTTTGTTTGACTTTTCTGCACTCCAACCATTTGAGAATTCAACCATTCTTTCAAATCATTCCAAAAACCTACAAAATCAACGGAATTTAGCGGAAAAAACATAAAACACGTCCTCAGCTCTTTTATTCACAAAAATAAAGAAAACTCATGATTCCAAGCAAGTTTCTAAGTCAAAAGGGTGTAATTTAGTCCAAAATAGCATATAAAAATAATGGTTTTTCAACCGTTATCACGCGTGCAAGCTGACAAGGATATGGAGTAACGAACAGTGCGTCTTGGAGGAGAGCATTAATGGAAGCACAATGAATAAAATGGAAGAATGAAAAATAGGAAGTCTTTGGACTCTCTAGCCTTGTGACGTTCAAGAGAGAATGGTTTATATTTTAGAAATCTCAATTCTCATTAATCTCAAAAGTACCAAATACAAGTGAGGAGCTGGGTATTTATAGTGACCCAAACTCCTTGCAAACTAAGCTACAGATACAATGAAAATGTAAAAATACAATAAAAAGGACTGTGTCAGGGAGGATTCCATCACAATGCATCCATAAATGATGTAACAAGTACAAGCTTAATATGTATGCATTCACATAGCAATACAACACATAAACATGTTCAATAGATATATCAAATTGTCAGCATAAGAACATGTAACAGAACAACAACATATGTGTGTTATTAAGCAATGTGTTATCATCATAAAAAACCAGAGTGATATAGATATTGTGTTGTCAACAATCTGAACACAAGCTTCGAGCATTCCTCCCTTCTAGTGCTTTTCCAGGCCTTTCTGAGCTCCATCACCTTCGCACTTTATCTCTGCTTTCCGTATTATCTCATTTCCTTCTGTTAAATCCTTGGCAAGCGTACCAGATCATTACCAAGTAATATATAAATGGTAAGTCCGAGTATCGTCTCCCAAAGGACTCTTAGGCTTTAACTTTTATGTAAATCAATTTTATAAGACTTGTAAAGAAATAAATTTTGTAGTTGAATGCAAGAACGAAAATAAACATGCATATGCAATTGATTCAGTTGGCAAGAAAAATATATGGATGAACAAAGTTGTTAAATTCGCTTTATTATCTAATTGTCATGCAAACTTTCTTAGTCTACCCTAAACCCGATCCCTCGGCAAAAAGAGCCTATTACTAGTGACTGGCTTACTATCCCTAGTCTCCCTTAGTTACTAGTAACGCATTATTGAACAGAAGTAAAATACAATTGATCATCCTACCCCTATCCCTAGGTGGTATTGCTTAATCAAGGAATTCCCTATCAGTTCATGACTTCCCCGTACGTCCCCGTATCGACAAAGGAAAAGATCATTATACCGAATGAGTTAAACGATAAAAGCTTTAATGCACAGATAAGAAACACAACAATTGATAATAATAGCATATGTAAACATATGAATAAAACAAGAATTTCAATATAAGAGAGTTTCAAAAGATTACATTGTTCCCCAACAACAAAGGGTTTAATTCACCATGGACATGGTGAATCTAGATGAAATTAAATGAAAGAATTGAAAAGCAAACCTTAGATTAGATAAAATAGAGCCTAAGCATCCAAGAAATCTTCTCCAAGGAGAGTAGAATAGCTGGACAACTTCCTCTGCCAAAAGAATACAATTTGAATCGCACTGGGCTATTTATAAAGCATAAAAGTAACAAAATTTAAGCTCAAGCCCAGCAGACAACCGCTCAGCGTCACATTTAACCGCTCAGCGGTTTCCCTCAAGTCGCGCCACCGCTCAGTAGTGAAACTCAGCGGTCAGTTTCACCGCTGAGCGGTTTGCCTCTAATTGCTCCAGACGCTCAGCTTCACCTCCTGGGCGCCAGACAGTAGCTCTCCCTCGAATCATGGCGCTCAGCGGTGGATTTTGACGCTGAGCGGTGCATAAACTCTTCTTTTCATCCTTTTTCTTCTTCTTCCTTGAGTATAAGACCTTCCTACTTCACTTCCATCCTTAATTCTCATCAAAACCCTGCAAAACAATGCAAAACAAGCATGATATCTCTAAAAACAACTTTTGACTCTCATGTGACTCAACTAAGTGTTTTTACTTGATTTTAAGCTCATTCTAAGCCACAAAGGGTGTATTTTGATATCAAATTCAAGCATCAAAATAACGGTTTTTAGACCGTTATCACCTGCCAAAACAAGGGAATTTAGTCATAAACTCATCAAATTCAACCTCAACTCTCTTATTCACACAACTTAACAGAAAAGCATGATTCCAAGCAAGTTTCTAAGTACAAAAAGGTGCATTTAGTATCAAAATTACATCACAGATAATAGTATTTTCAATCGTTATCAGAGCTCCTCTTTTACTATGCATCTCATTATCATTGGTAGCCATATTATCAATCAATTCATAGTCTTCCTTTAGAGTTTTTCATTTAATGTTACCTGTAGCTGAAGCATCTAACATCAATTTAGTTTGTGACCCAAGACCTCCAAGGAAAAGAATGACTACCGTTGCTTCATTAAAGCCATGTGTGGGTGTCTTCTCAGCAAGTTCTTGTATATATCCCACGCTTAACCTAATATTTCTTCCATGCCTTGCCTGAAAGAAGAAATTTCCTATTTACTGATGAGTCAATATTTTCTTGACTATATTTAGTTTATTGCGCTTAAATAAATTAGGGAATTGTGCTTAATTTTCCGGTATTTTCCTGTTTTTCCTAATTATGCTTAATTTGATCGGAAATTCTTATTTTGGTTAATTTGAATTTTCTGAGTTGATTAATTGCATTTTTAGTTGCAGGGAAATTTTGGAGATATCTTTTGGAGCATTAGGATGGAGGCATGGTCATAAAGACTCTACAATTAGGCATTTCACTTTTAATTAAATTGTAACTTAGTTGTCTAGAAACTTTAATTAAGGTTATGTGCAATTGGCCCTTTTAGTGGCAAAATTGTAAAGGCCCAAATTTGTAGGACACGTGGCCTAGGGTTTTATTTTTTTTAGGGTGGACCCACCCCTTTTTTTGAGACATATAATCCTAGGGATTGTGGCAGCCGAAACTTAGAAAAGAACTCACTGTCGGCAGATTCAATTTATTAGGTCTGGGAACGTGGTTTTTGATATGGAGCTTTTCTTGGAATCATTGGATTTTGGATGAAGAGGTGTGCTCCCAGCTGTCACCATTTTTTTAGTTTTGGCTTTTGGTTTATGAATGTTGCTAGGAGCTCAGAAAAGGGATGTTTTGGGAGAGCTTGGAACATTTTCCATGGAGAATGAAAAGCAAATTTTATTTTCTGAAAAACGCTGTTACCTTTGTTGAGAGTGGGGCACATTTTCTTTTCCCCGAGGATGAAGCCTTGCTTCATGATACTCATGCATATTTCATTTTTCTTGTGGTGATATCATATTTAAACAGTGATTTCTTTGCTTAAGATAAAAGTGCTGCATTCTATAGACGCCGCCACATGGATAGCTTTTATTCTTGATTGGAAAAAGCACATCTCGTTGCATAATGGTTTCTTTTTAATCTTCATTGAATGAACAAAAAGTGCCAACCACCGCATGTATTTTTTTGGCTGCAAGGAAGTGCCAATTTCATTGGTGTGTACATGGGTTACGTTTCAGCAATGAAGGTGTTTCGTCCTAGCACGGAGGTAGTGATGTGCGTTTTTTAGGGGTGCAGACACGGTGATTCAGTGATGGCAGCTTAATTTTGCAATTGGAGAAGGGTTGACGGTTGTTATGTTAAAAAGAAAAAGTGATCGATTTATTTTCTTCCTCTTAGAAAAGCACAAAAATTACTTTCTTCCATTTATTTGTTTACTCACTTAGTTTTATTTTACTATTACGTTCTTCTTTTTAGCATTTCTATGATGAATTGCTTTTGATTTTTACCTTACTCAATGCATTTTAATAATTTTAATTGTGCTAGATATTTGTTTATTACAGTGTTAGGATTAGCATTTTCATTTACTTTAATGTTGTCTAGTATATTTGGTAGTGTTAATTTAATTATGATGTTAGCTTAAATTAACTTGGTTGGTCGTTAGTGATATTACTTGCTTCCTTGAGATTTATCGGACTGTCTTTATGTTTATTTTGCTCTGCTCTTGCAACGGGTATACGCTTAGTTGCCTAGTTGGTTATTGCATCTTCGCTTAGTTGATCAATCTGTATAGAACACAGTGGATGGAATAAGTATATTGTGTTCGCTTAGTTTGTGATTATGATAGCATGGTTAGCCTTCGCTTAGTCGGTTAGAGTAGTTTATTCTGAGACTCTTGCACTTTAATTGTCATACTGCTGCTTTGGTTCTACTCAATATTTAATCCGTTGTCTGCCTACGATTAGGTATACGCTTAGTTGCCTAATCGGTGTCAATTCTTCGCTTAGTTGATTAGACTGTATGGTGGATGACTGATTAAATTTGTGCATTGCATTCGCTTAGTCTGTAATTTTGAAGACCGAATTAGCCTTCGCTCAGTTGGGTGATTCGTGTCGGATTTGGATTAGAGTAGTGTGTACTTGTCGTTGATCTGGATTAGAGTAGTGTGTAATTGAGTTAATGACCAACCGTTTTCAGTCTATCTTGGAAACCGTTTTTAGATCTGTGTTTACATTTTTGTTTCAATATTTGTGTTTGAATTTGTTTATCTGCATTTACGACAACATTTTCACAAACCCCCCCCCCCCTCTCCCCACTTATGTCTGACTTAATTCTTGAACCACAAAATTGGTCCTTGAGAGATGACCTAGGAGTCATTTCCTAGCTATATTGCATTTCTAAATTGCACATTAAATTTGTGTGGATTCACTAGTGCAAAATAGGCTTTTTAAGTCTGTTATTTTGGGCTTTTTAAGTCTGTTGTATGACAGACTTAGATTCGGCAGACTAAAATTTTAAATCTGTTGTTGACTAACAGACTTAAATTTTAAATCTGTTGTTGACTAACAGACTTAAATTTAAGTTTGTTGTTTACCAACAGACTTAAACTTTAAGTCTGTTATTGTCCAACAGACTTAGTTCTTTGTAAGTAAATAGGGCAGCGAATTTAAGTCAGTCATGACCATAACAAACTTAAATTTGGTTTTTTTTTAATTATATTTGTTTAATCATGAAACCAAAACCTAAAACATAGAAAAGTTTCCAGAACAAAATATATATTTCCAACTGTTCAATTCAAGTACATAATTAAAAGTTCCAAAGTCAAAATAAATAATAAGATGACTAACTTAAAATTTGTAGTCTAAACAAAGTCTAACTTAAAATTTTAAGTTTAAACATAAGCTAAACATAACTTAGCAACTCCTAATAAAAACCTAATCTTCACGTTGGAGGATATAACTTGCCTATTGATGTGTTATTTCGACCATGGCCTCCTTTGATATTGGTGATGGATCGTCGAACACCTAAAACAAACAATGTTATTATGTAGTGGCATATATAACACTGTAGAATTCATGCATTAGTTATAAGTGGCTACCGTTGTCCAGTTATCATAAATTCCTGCTTGAATGATAGTTTTGATCCAATACATCACGTAATACCCACATTCCCATGAGCTAATTTGCTTATTGCACTGCAATAACATAAAGGAAAATTCATATCATATAAGTTGTAGACAAAATAATTAATTTAAGAATTGAATGATATCTCACCTTAGGATATACAATTTGAACTTGCTTTTGTCTGTTCCTTTGACATAAAATGTTTGTGCCACCCACAACTCTGGTTAAATTGATGACACATAAGTCATAATTGTTATGTACTTATTAGATGAAATGAAAGTTGTACCATTACCTTGTACAGTGGCGTGGACAAGTCAGAGCATAGTATAATCTTTCCCCATAATCTTTTGAAAAGTACAAGAAAATCATACGCACCAAATTTGCAACCTCCAATGTCTGTATACATTCCATCTAATTCTATTTAATATTCAAATCCATCTAACATTAATTCACTTTAACCGAAAGATATTTCTAACAGGGATAGCTATAAAATAATTTATATTAACATTAATTTAAAGCTTTAATTTACATTAGTAAAATAACAGAATAAATGAATCTTAATTGACATGGATAAAAAATATTCTTATTAATATTAATTGAAAAATTATAATTAATGTTGGTCAAGAAATTATAAGTTCTTATTCGATATAAGAAAACTAAATGACATGAACTAAAACGTATAACAATATATGTGGACGTTGATTGAAAAAATTGTAGTTGACAGATACCATTCAATAAATATTGTTAATATTGATGCAAAAAAAATCTAAATTGATTGATATGATCTTTAAGAAATTATCTCCTATGATGATAATAGAAGAGAAAAAAAATTCATTGCCATAAAACTAACGATGTTTAACCAGTCACATATTGATCTATTTGTGATTTTGGTAATATAAAAAATTGAATTTCAGTGAAAAATATTTTTGAAGACAGTTTGGTTTTTTAAATATCTTGTCTACAAATAAATCAATCTAATAAAAATCTTATCAGACTAAGTCTAGTTTTGACAGGAGGAAGAGAAAACAATAGAAAGCGAAAAGACTGAAAAATGGGAAACAAGCACATCAACCATATGGGATTGCCCAAATTCATAACAATATCTTCACTGTTTGCAACATCATCACCGTCAAGTAGCCATTTCCACATTCTTTCGAGATCTCATTTTCGTTTTTTTTTTCCTAATAGTGCTATTATTCACATCTCACTGAGTCATTTTTCATTTCCTATACCAAACCCTAATCGCTTATTACATTCTATTTCTCATGAATTTAACTCTAATTCAAAATACCTTTGATCTAATTACCGAAAATCATCTAAATAGTTTGCTCTTTCTTCTTATCATTCCAACTACCCACCCTTTCACTTTCATAAGAAGATTTGTAATTTAAAACAGAGTACACACAACTTCCATGTAAAAAAAAACTTAGTTCATTGTACCTGTATGTCACTGAAATAAGGTTGTTATTGTTGAAGAAACTTTGTTGTAGCAGCAGCAGCGTAATGAGCAGGAGTGTAAAGGTTGAAAAGTGAAAAATGTTTCCAGAGTTAAAATGGAAGTGAAAATGAGCAGCGTAACGTAGGTTCAGGTTAAAAAATTTTTTTAAGTCTCTTAAAAAAGTCTTTTTTAAGTCTCTTAAAAAGATTACAAATGTAGAAATATTCAGTTATATCTCTTAGAAAATGAAGAGACACTTTTTTTAAGTCTTTTAGAAGAGTAACAAATGTAAAAATACTAATTTAAATCTGTTAGAAAATTAACAGATGTAAAATTATATTTATTTAAATCTGTTAGTCAACAACAGACTTCAATAACTAACTTTTATTTACCAAAATGCCACCACACATCTTTTAAGTCTGTTTTCTTGTAAACAGATTTAATTTTGCAGACTTAAATTAAAAGGTCTATTTTGCACTAGTGATTGCAACAGCCCATCATTTACCTTTGTTGATTTTTGACTATGGGAAGTATTTGTTTAAAAATTTTGCAACCACGACTTCCCATTCAGTAAAGCTATCCTGCGGGAAAGAATTCAACCATAACTTAGCATTGGCTCCCAATGAAAAAGGAAACAAACTAATCTTTATAGCGTCATCCGACACACCATTCATCTTCACAGTATTGCAAAACTCGTTGAATATTGTCAGAAGTTCATATGACTTTAATGAGACAATCCACTAAATTGGTTGCTCTTCACCAATTGTATCACACTAGTGCAATCAGGGGAAACGACAACGGTTGTTTTGCCCCTTTGGCTGCGGTCCCCGAACCGCGGCATATTCAGCCGTGGTAGAAAGTCTGGGGCTTTATGCCGCGGTTGTAACCGTGACAAAATGTTTGGCGAATAGACAGCGGTTGTTTTGGAACCGCTGCCTAAACCTGTGTTTTTTTAAAAAAAAATTCAAGAATCCCAGCCTTATATGCCGCGGTTGGAACCGCGGTAAAAATCAGGAGAAGATGCCGCGGTTCGTACCACAACCGCGCCAAAAGGCTAATTTAAAAAAAACATAAAATTGAAACGGGGAACTTTCTACCGCGGTTGTACTTTATATCGCGGTTGTGACCACAACCGTGGCATATTCCCCTGCTTTTTTTAAAAATAGCAGGTCTGTTTTTGTGATATCCAATACCACAAAAACAGACCTGCATATGAAAACATGTATACATATTTAATTTGAACAGATCAAACATCTTCAAATGTATTTCAAAATCAAATAAGTACAAAGTCTAATAAATTCATAATGTTTTCAAATACAATGTTTAAATCTAGTAACTAAGAACTATTATATAACCTAACTAGATACTTTGCAGCAGCTTTCCTGATGAATGATAGTGGCTTTTCAGGAACTGGTGTAGTAGTCTTGAACCTCTGCACAAGACAATTGATATTAATTAGTGTATCTCAACTCTAACTTTTGGAAAACATCAAAATTTGTTAAATTAAATGTTACCGTTTCCCAGCCTCTTGTGATATGGGAACGAACAATGTGGGTCATCCAATACATTACATAATAACCGCACTCATATGACCCAGTCTGTTTGTTACACTACAACATATGATCAAAGTTGTAAATAGTTAGTGAATAACATTAAAATAAAACAACTATAAGAAAGTATGGCTTTAGCATATGTCAAACCTTGAGAGAAATCCAAGCAATCTTTTTACTGTTAGTAATTGATTTCCCAACAATCATCATACTTGCTGGTATAGAACTATATATAACAAGAAGTTGTTTTAGCATTCATTTATATAACAAAGAAAGTCCAAACATTGAGGTTCTTACCAATCAATTGCTTGTCTGAGTTGTGTGGGAGGAGGCCTGTGGAATGAGCAGAACCATAAAGCATAGCTCTCTTGCATAGACAAAACAAGAAGCTGCCAATGGCGCCTGAAATTCATAATAACTTAACTATTATATATATATATATAAATATATATATATATATATATATATATATATATTAAAATCACATATGGAACTTTATTATGTGAACAAAGTTCACTTACCCGGATATATAAGGCAAAAAGTATATTTTATTGCCGCTTGCAAAACTTCTCATCAGATTTGTGTTGATAGTATCAAAATCATTTGATTCATGAATGGATTGGGGATCAATGAATCCATAATCATCAGAATGCCCCAACTTGTTACTGACCCCAAACATATACCTGAAATCAAAAATTGACTTTGATATAAGGATACTTGATATATACCATAATTTTTTATATAAATTATTGCTCATAGACTTAGATCATCCATAGCTGAATAATTGAAATATTCAACTCTTGTGTTCCCGCCGCAAGCTCTCTGACGTCTTGGCTATGAAGGTATATTGGGACCTCAGAGCCTATCCCAAATACATTAGCATCATAGTCAACCTCCAAAGGCTTATCTTCAAGGATGTCAGCTAGTAAATGCAATGAAGCAAGAGGATCATCCTCAGATAGAGGAATCTTCTCCTGTGCCTGCGTCTGTTGTTACATGAAAAAATAAGATAAGTTTTGACATCACAAACCTTTAAAATTGAGAAGTGTAAAGAAGAAATTCATACCGTGGGGTCAGAAACTGGGTTAACCAAAAATTTAGGCCAAGAGATAAACGAATTAAATGCTTGTTCCACAGTGAAAATCTCTTATGTGGCCAAAGGAACCGAGGCATCTGGTATGATTATTTCATCCACTGAGACCTTCACCTCATCCTCTAATAGTTGCATACCATGACATACAGTCGCTGACCTAAACTCTGTTCCACGAGCTACCAGGACCATCTTAGTATCGTCCAAAATATATAGCAAACATGGACTACCATCGTCCACGTCATCCCCTGGGACAGCTGGTGCGGAACAACTTCCTTTCCCGCTTCTCCCTGTCAGAATAAATGTTACATTATACAAAAGATAGAAATAATTGCACATAAATGTTTATTAAGTTACCTGTGGGAGGCACATGTTCTGGTTCCTGTACAGGAGATGGCACCGGGCGCATGCCATAGCTCTCAAACTGCTGCTGGAACATGGCGCTGAATTCAGCCCTGAGCTCTGTTATAAGCTCAGCCCTGATCTCCTCTCTAAGGTCTGCTCGGACCTTTTTGGTGACCTCTTGTGTCATCCTTTCTCTTTGTTCTTCGCTGTATGCATATGAAGGCTGACGAGAAGAGCTCCCAAAATAATCTTTAATTCCTACTCCAGGACCTACACCACGTACACGTCCAGGGTGCTCAGGTCGTCCAATCGCAGCAGCAAGAATATCCTGGCGACCCTCTACAGTGAACTGACCTTGCGAGCTCTCCTCAACCAAGGAATCCTGTACATTTCAAAACATCATTATTCTTTAAAAAGTTCAATGTAGTATGAATAATTACAATTATTATTATTTTAGGAACAGTGATAACTTACAATTCTTTCGGAAATTTCTCGTGCAGACTCGGAAGAGTAGGTGCCTGATGGTCTCATACGAGCCAACTTCCATTTTTCATGTCTAGAAGGTGGAGAAGGAGGCTGAGGGGGGCTACCACCCTAAGATGGTGGTCTAGCCTCTGCCTTTTGTTTGAGGATTTTCTCCTCAAGCTTCCTATACCCACCACGAGATAATAGGTGGGGGTTTTTGTTATGAGCACTTGGTCCTTGTGCTTTGCTTCTAATTGCCTGTCACATATACATGAATTAATTAGTTCATATGATATATATTTGTTAATGAGGAATTGAATAATATCAACTATACTAACCTGTCATTCCTTTGTCATCTAACTCTCTTTAAAAAGCAGCCAAGTCTCCTCATCAATGGACTTATATGCCCTACATGGAGACTTATGTTTAAGTTCTCCAAAGATGTATCTTGATGTCAACTTACTTTTAAAGTTTCTGAAGTTTTCAGCAACAGTTGACAAACACTTATTTCTAAGTGTTGGGACATTTGGAATGTCAAATGTCAGCTGAAATAAACATAATAAAGTTGTATCAGTACAAAATTATCAACATAAACATATTTTAATTCAAATGATATTAACTAACTTACCAATATATCGTTCCATATGATGTTCCGATCAACCTCGGACACATGATCAAAAGATGGAGTGAGAATACTAATCCTATCACGTGCCACTACTCCAAGTATGATCGGAAATCATCTGCATAGGGGCCAACTGCCACACCCATGATCACGTTCACATTTACTGGAGTTCTTTCACCACTATTCTTTCTCATCAATAGTTGTTTCATCCTGGTGGGTCCTTTAGTGGATCTGGTAGGGGGAGCCTCATCCCCTGGAGAATGTGGATTTTCAGCCATATATCTGTTAAAATAAATAGCAACATGAAATATTAATAAAAGACTTATGTAATATCATATAATTTAACAAAACATGTAATAGTAATCATATAAAATATATAAAAGGAAAACTTATGTGATATTAATAAAATACTTATACAGAAATTGGAAATGCATACATAAAGAGTTCCATTGTCATCATATGTATATTCCTTCATCATGATCTGACCGAATTGCATGTACATTGTCGTCAACTAGAGATTGGTCATCCAAATTTGTTGTAGTTTGCAATGAATGGTTGTCAGCAATATGAATATTAATCATATTCTCTTTGTGAACTTCAATTTGTTTTTTGCCTTGAAGAGCGACATACCAATGGTCAGACGCAGGATCTTTGACATAAAACACCTGAGATGCTTGATGAACCATAATAAAAGGTTCGTCTCGGTAACCCACCTTTCGAAAATCAACCAGTGTCATACCCGATTCATCTATTTTGACACCACTCTTATTGTCAAACCACTTACATTTGAACAATGGAACAAAAAACTTGGTGTAATCAACCTCCCATATCTCTTCTATTATACCATAATATCTCATTGATCCAAGTACAGGAGAATGATCTTTTGATGTAGAAAATTGAAGCGACTCAGCTTCTAAACTAACTCCACTATTTTGAACTGTGCTTTTATCATCCAAAGTCTTTGTATAGAATGTACAATTATTGACTTCATAACCTGTACAACACACGACATCAAACTTCAAACCATTTGCAAGCCACAATAAAGTTTGAGAAGAATGTGGCTCTTTGTCAATTTCAGATTTGAACCAAGACATAAATGTTTTGTTATGCTCCATCACCTGCAGTAAATTGGCAGGGGAATATGCCGCGATTCTTTGAGGAACCGCGGCATATTCCCTAACGTTTTGAATACTCAACTGACTACCCAACAGCCTTTTGGGGAATGTCAGCAGGGTTACGGGGGTATATGCCGCGGTTCTCTGAGCAACCGCAGCATATACCCCTGTAACCCTTCTGACATTCTGCAAAAGGCAGCACCTGCAGTAAAGTGGCAGGGGAATATGTCGCGGTTCTCTGGGGAACCGCGACATATTCCCTTGTTATTAAATTTTTTTCCTGACGTGGGGTCAAAGGTGATGGTTGACTGGGGTATATGCTGCGGTTAATGGGGGAACCGCGACATATAATTTCGACTTATTTACAAAAGTGCCACCGTGCAATATTATGCTGCGGTTTCTGATGAACCGTGGCATAATGTGCGCTGTATAATCCCAATTTTTTACTAGTGCAACACCAGTTTTACCTCCATGTTTGTAGCATTGACCCTCGGCCTTGCACTGCTATTAAAATTATTAGGGCCAACAACTATTGTGTAATCTGCCAGAGTGCCTCTGCCGTTATTCTCTTCAACCATCTCTTCATTGCTGTGGTCAGATCCTTGCGGTGAAGGTTGTAAAAGTGTCTCTAGAGAAGGGAATAGTTCTTTGGACGTTCTATTTCTCCTTTTCTTTCTCTTTCTAGTCTCGTCCTGCTTCTAGTACGAATCGTATCTTGCATACAGAAGAAAACAAAACCCTAGAAAGCAATTATTAACACAAAACGAAAAAAAAAAATAAAAGAAATTCAAGTCAAAGCTAATCAATAATCACACAAATAAAATAGTTAAACCACGAGTCCTTGGCAATGGCGCCAAAAACTTGTTAAGACTCCGACAAGTGTACCGAATCGTATCAAGTAATAAAATGGTAAAACCAAGTATCGTTTCCCAAGATACTCACAACCTAGACAGTTATGTGATTTCTTGATTGAATAAGACTTGAGAACAAACTCTTTGGACTTAAGATGCAAGTATAGAAAAGTAAATATGCATACAATTTGATAAATTGAGCCAAAGCATAAAGATGAATGGATGAATTTATTATTATGAGATGAATATGTTGTTGGGGATAGATTTCACCTAGTTTACTCTCATGTATATACGAATTCTACGTCTTCATTAATGTCAATGTCACTATCTAAAGTACTTAAAACTCGACGTCTCGGCGAAGAAAGCCTATCCTTAATTACTAGGTCACAACTTCTTGCATCCCTAATAATTAATTCTGCATTACGATTAATAGCTTAAGACAACCAAATCTCATATCCCCACTTCTGTGCAATACTGCTTTTGGGAGCAATTCCCCAGAACTTGAATTATAAGATACCCTTTGGTACTCATGCATATAGTACATCATGCTATGAATAAGTTAAACAAAAAAAAAACATTGAGGAAAGAAGAATTACCCTAACAATTAAGGAAAGAAGCATATGTAATTAAGAATCAATTAAAATACATGAGAGTTCACAAAGGTTTACATCATCCCAACAACAAATATAATTTAGTTCACCATTAACATGGTGAAACTAGATTAACAATGGAAAAGAATGAAAGATAAAATCGTAAAATTTGAAGATAGAAGCTCTCGCATCCAAATCCGCCTTCGACGGGTGAAATCGTGTGTTTTTGCGCGTCTTCTGTCAAAAGATACAATGCATAAGACATCCAAATCCTTCAATAGTTCGAAATAATAACAGAAACACAGCCCAAGCTTATATCACCAGCGCTCAGCACCCCACATAGGTTCCCGGGCAGCGTCCAGAAACATATGACGCTCAAGGTCAGCTCAAAAGGCAAGGAGGTGTGGTGTGACTCGAGGAAGTGGTTTCTTGATTAATTAAGACTTGTAAACAAAATAATGGTGTTTATAATGCAGAAAATAAATAGGAATGTAAGTATTGATCAATTGACAAGAAAAAATGCACAGTTGATTGATAACGGTTGAAAAACCGTTATTTTCATACTTAATTTTGATATTAAATCACACCCTTTATGGCTTAAAATTAGCTTGAAATCAGGTAGTTTTCCTAAGTTAGAGAATAAGAGAGTCAAAGTTGGTTTTCTTGGTTTTATGCTTGGTTTCCCTTGATTTTGTAGGTTTATTGAATGATTTGAAAAAAGGATTGAATTATCAAAGAGTTGCAGTACAAAAAAGTCAACCAGTCAACTAGTCAGCCAGAAAAGTCAACCAGTTGACCAGAATGCTGAAAAGTTGACCAGAGCGTTGTTTTTCTGCTGCAAGTGAGCGCTGAGCGATAGCTAGCGCTGAGCCGTGGCGCTGAGCGCCAGTTTTGCCCGTTTTTCATCGTTGAGCGCCCGAACTGATCGTTAGGCGTCCTGCGACTCCACTGCTGAGCTATAATGGGCGCTGAGCACCTAAATAAATGTGCATGGGCCGAATTTCTGTTATTTTTATGGCCTATAAATAGACCCACTGCGATTCTCAGAGCAATATTTTGGTAATCAGAGACGTCCAGAGCTCTTCTTCACTCCTTGGACGCGGTTTTTTGATGCAGGAGCTCCGAATCACCAATTAGGGTTTATTCTTCCATTCTTTTCATTTATTTCATTTAGTTTCACCATGTTCATGGTGAACTAAACCCTTTGTTGGTGGGGAACAACGTAATCTTTTGAAACTCTCTTATATTCAAATTCTTGTTTTATTCATATGCATGCATATGCTTGTATTATCAATAGTTTGAGTTTTCTTATCTGATTATCATGCTTGCATCGTTTAACTCATTCGGTGTATTGATCCTTGATTTTGTCGATATTGGAACGTACGGGGAAGTCTCAACTGATAGTAATTCTCTTGGTTAAGCAATACTACCTAGGAATAGGAGTAGGACGACCAATTCCTTTAATCTTCTATTTTTCATGCGTTATTGGTTACTTAGGGAGACTAGGAATGGTAAACTAGTAATTGATAATAGGCTCTCTTCGCCGAGGAATCGGGTTTCGCGTAGATTACATAGCTGTATGACATTGATAATAAAGCGAATTTAACAAGAATAGTAGATATAGGAGAGTGGATAAAGATGAAATTGTAAACCCCAACAACTCCATTAATTCATAGTCTTTTCTTTGCGAACTGATTCAAAATTTGCATCTGCATATTTAAATTTTGTTTTTGCATCAACCTTACAAATTATTTTTCTTTTAAGTCTTATTAAATCAAATCACACGAACATTTAGGCCAGTGAGTCCTTTGGGAGAACAATACTCGATCTTACCGTTTATATTAATTGATAACGATCTGGTATACTTACCAGGGGCTTAACAAGTTTTTGGCGCCGTTGTTGGGGACTCGTGGTTTAACTTTACTATTAGTGTAATTTGTATTAAATTTGACTTGATTTTATGTTTATTTTTGTTTTTGTTCTAATAAATGTTCTCTAGGGTTTTATGCCTAATGTTCGTAGGATGCAATTCAGACAAGAATTTGATTATATGGGCACTCAATTCTACCAAAATGATTTCAACCACTGGTGGGAACCTCACTCGTACATGGATCAAAGCCAATTTGGGCGAGCTACTGAGCAACAAACTACTCCACTTAGGGAGTACACAAATTCTGACGAACTTTTTCAGAGGATCATGAATATGGAAATATACCATGTCAAAGGTGTAGAGGAGAATATGAAGAGTAATGAACTCCTTTCGTAGGACATGGATACAAGTGTTTCTTCTCCTAGAAGCATGGAAGAGATGCAACAATATCACTGGCAGCAACAACTCTCTTTACCAACAGAAACATGGGAGGACGAGCAACAACTATGTCATCAGGTAGCTAACTTGACGGAACAAGTCAAAAGCTTTAATGAAAAGTTCGACAAATTTTTGAAGAAGTACGATTCCAAGAGCTATGAAGTTACCTTCAGGAATTTGGAAACACAAATTGGTCAGTTATCTAAGAGGGTGGAGGTCATAGAGAAAAATCAATGTGGGGCTAACATTGAAGTTAACCCTACAGAAGAATGTCAAGCCACTATCTTTGAAAGTGATAAGGTTGTTGAGGAGGAAAAGATAGAGAGAGATGTAGAGGAAGAAGAAAAAGAAAAGTTGAGTGAGGGAGAGAAAGATGAGGAGAAAGAAAAAGAAGTGGTTGAGAGAAAAGAAAAAAAGAGAAAATGTGTGAAAATAAAGAAAAAAATAAGAGAAAAGAAAAAGAGAAAATTGAGAGAAAAGAGAAGTAAGAAAAAGAGGAAGAGAGGAAAGAAGAAAAGATCATATGGAAAACCCCTTCCTCATCAAAAGAAATATCATAGGAAGGAAAAGAAATCTAAGTGCTTTATGGAGATCTTCAAGAAATTGGAGATTAAAGTTCCTATGATTGAGACATGGAAACAGGTTCTTGGTGTTCTCAACTTTTTGAAGAAATTCAGCAGAAAAAAGAAAAAAACTGAATACCAAGCAAGGGGAGTATCTTTCTATTTCTGTTTTTATTTTTTCTCTTTTTATTTTCTCTTTATTTTTCTATTTTTTTTAAAAAAAGATTATATATCTTTTTCTGTTTTTATTTTTCTGTTTTTCTGTTTTTATAAAAAAAAAATTAAAAAAAAACCGAATATTAAAATAAAAAAATATCTTTTACTGTTTTTAT
Organism: Vigna mungo; assembly: GCA_036885675.1. NCBI lineage: Eukaryota > Viridiplantae > Streptophyta > Magnoliopsida > Fabales > Fabaceae > Vigna > Vigna mungo. Next base: position 9,764,915 of record CP144698.1, on the reverse strand, counting down.
TTTTTTGAGCTAATTGTGTGCTCTAGTGCAGTATTCTTTAGTGTGCAGGATAAAAATTTTTATTAGAAGCACAATCATTAGGAGGCAGTAAGAAAGGAGAATTGGTTCACCAACACTCTCATGTGAAAAGTGACAAACCCAAAAGTTGGCACACCAAGTGAAATTCAAGAATAGGTTATGGATTGTCAAGACTATTAAAGCAAACAGAGCTCTTAAAGTTGGTGACAAGGAAATTTCCGAGATGTTGTTGGTGTCATGAAGGAAGGAAGAACACCAACATAAAAAAAAATTCATCACCTACTAATGGGTGTTTGGGCTTTACCGGGTCAAGCTAATGACGTTAAAAGAGTGCTTGCTGGGAGGCAACACAGTTTCTAACTTTTTCTTTTTAATTGAATTATTTGTGTGGTGTGAATTTGATTTTTTTTTTCTTGTTTTAGTTTTTTTAGGTTAAATGTTGATTTTGATAGCAGTGATGATAGCATCTAAAGCTTTTCAAAATTTCTTGAAATGCAAGCAATCAGGTTTTTATACTGGTTCGGCCAACAATGCCTACATCCAGTGTCCTTCCAACCTAGGAAGCAAATGCACTATAATGGTTGTGGTTTTTACAACAATGAATCTATAGAAGTGATGGGTGTCGCAACCCATACAAATTTGATTGCATATGAGAAATGCAGTATAGCTAGGGAATGACTCCTAGGTCGTCTCTCAAGGACCAAATGTGGTTCGAGAATTAGGTCAGACACGAAGTGGGGGGGTTTGTGAAAAGTTTGTGAATGCAACTGGCGAAATTAAAAATAAAAATTAAACACATCCGAACATCATTGAAAGCATTAAAGAGAGTGAAAATGCTAAACCCAATACTAGAACAAACAATTATCTAGCACAGGTAAAATTATTAAAATGCACTACTACAAAAAAGTGTATAGATAGCGCTTTTTTTTTATCATAGATAGCGCTTTTTAAGCGCTATCTATGTGTGCGCTATCTATTAATAGATAGCGCTATCTATTGGTGGCTGACAATAGATAGCGCTTTTTTAAATAAGCGCTATCTATTGGTCTAAATTTTTTTTAAAAAAATAATTAATTTTATAATAAAATATAAAATATTGGTTTTATTATTTACAAACCCACACTATCTATTGGTTTTGTTATATACAAAAAAATATAAAATATTGAAAACAATATCACAAATGTCTCAAAAAGAATGTTCATTAATATCGTTAAGTCGTCTAGTACATGTCATGACAATACATTGCATTATAAGATAATATATACAAACATAAAATATATATATCTTATCAGTACTTGTAAACATGTACATCACCCTCACATAATCTATAAGCATGTACTAATTACATCTAAACACTAATTTTTCCTAACTTCAATGATTTGACTTTCACGATATTGTTGACATCTGCAACTAGAAAAGTACTGCAAGAAAGAAAAATAATATAGAATTAGTTAATTAAATTTCACTACAAATTAATTATGACAATAAAGATAACTTACATCAGTTGTAATTGTTCCTCCTTCATAGTATGTGATAATTTCCTTCGTATATTGACGCACATAATACCCACAATCATTGTCGTTGGGTTGTCTTCAACACTAGAAAACCAAAATTAAAAAACAACTTTATAATTTGAACATTAAAAAGAACCAAAACTCTAGTATACTCCATACAGATTCAGTGCATGATAACAAATAACTATATACAATATACAAGTTTAAACTCTTAATAGTAAGTCATGCTTTCATTACAACCATATACTCCTCCAACCAGTTTCACAATAATATAAGTTATTTAACTAACAAATACCATGCAACATGGAAATAAGTCTTCAACCATTCAATACAAGTTATTCACCTAACCAGTACAATGCAAGTAGACATAACGTGAACTAAAGGTCACATAAGGTCATTCAACAATTTAATTATCACAATCAATACTATATTACACAAAATATACTAGAGTAATATACCTTATTGTCCACTTGATATTGTTTGACTTGGACTTTGAAACTCTGTATCCTGTTTGAGCTCGATAGGTTTGTATAACCTTAATGAATAAATAAAAAGAAAATCCTCAATTGCTACTTATGAATGACAAATCTACTTCCGAAGACTTATAGTATTTCAAACCAGGAAAAAGAAATTCACCTAATTTAAAACATTAAAAATAAAAAACTATCAGCGGTGATACAGAATACTTCTTAGGTTATTATAACTCACTAGGGTGGGCCTATATATCTGGTATGAAGACAAACTATACAGAGTCGGTGATTCCCACTCTTAAGTTTTCATCCCATTCTTAATCTTCTTCTCTAACAAACAGGATGAGTCACAACCAATATACATATTATATGCATGCAATTAGATGACTCAAAGCCGTTCAGATCAATGGTCTACAACAGAGGAAGGCTCTGGCTTGATTAATAATTAACTATTAATAGGTTTAACTGTTAAAATTTAGCTATAAATGTTATAAGTTTAGTTCCAAGTTTGGATTCGATTCAGGAATACTTAACATCACTAGCTCAAGGATGATAAGGTGTATGCATGCTTCCTTTCAAAATTTCAATCATAAATTTCAATCATGAGAATATAAAACAGCAAAGTATCAACAACATTATAATGTCAATTGCAAGCAGTGATAATTGTTAGAAAAATAATGAGCACTAAAAATATAACCTACCAGTGACATTTAAAGCACCTCCACGCACGTCATTTAGAGAAAAACCACCACTATAACAGCAAAGATCTAGAACCTTTAGACCATCTGAAATTGTTGATATAAACTACCCATTCTCACGATAATATGCATAAACTGAGGATATTTAATATTATATTAAATCAGTTTGGAAAAGAAAATTCATTAAACCCAATCAATCATTAATTCACCATGAAAATAGTTTGGTTTAAAATTTAAATCCAATTCAATTGACTCGAAGTAAAAGCATATGGGATTGGATCATTTTTAAATTTCAGCCTTACTTTCATTTTTCTTTGAAGTATTCAAAAAATTACTAAGATATGTAATTAATATAAAAAAATTAAAAACATGAAGTATCAAATCTGCAAGTCATTATAAAGCTAATAGTTGTATAACTTTTAAAATCTATACTATTAAATTCACAACTTGAAAAATGATAATTACGTTTATATACTTTTAAATAAATGTATATATAAGTGATTATCTAAAAAATTTATAAATAAAAATATCAGCAAATTTATAAATTTGTTTTGGATTAGATTGATTTTTTAAATCAAATCCAAACTCCAATACCAAAAATAGTTTTTTTTTCTTTTTTCAGTTTTTCCCACTTGTTTTTATGAATAACCATACATAAAACAGTTCAGTAGAAAAGTGTGAGAAATGCCATCAGTATGAATTCTTAAATTGTTTAACCATACTGGATATTTGTAGAGGTATAATAGAAATACTTTTGTGCATGCATCATGATTCACATATAAACTTTTCATCAATGCAAAAATTTTAAAAACAGTTTATTGAAACAGCTCCAAAGCGGGTTATTTTCTAATAGCCCAACCAATTCATCTAATGTTGCAACAGATAAAATGTTCAAACATTCACAGACTAACCAAGAAAGAGGACAGTCCATCTGATGATGCTTTGCCATGAGTGTCCATGTATTTTCAAAGCCGAACAAATTTGTCTCTTCGCATGGATGTTGTCTATCCCCAACAAGACTATCTGTCATACAAAATAAGAATTCAGGTACTTCGGAAGTAAAGTCAAATTTATAATTATAACTGGATAAAACAAGAAATCACAACTAGTCAGTTCAAGCCTTTCACATCCTCGGATTGAAAATAGTTTGATGATAATTCTAAACCACCTCCCATGGCTCCATTAGCCAAGGCATTTTTTCTTGGTCGTGCATCAACAACATATAACTTTTTGAAATATAATTTGGATACTGGTTTCAAAAAATGCAGAAAATTGGACCAAATCACACCACAACCAGCACACTCGCTCACAAACACAAAGAAGACACATTTCCCCTGCATCAAAGAACCCGGTGGAGTTTAACAGAATAATTAATAACCTGACTATCTCTCCCTGCACTCAAAGTTCAAATCAAATACCACATACCAACTCATAATTCATAAAACTCAAACATTGCGTGGTCATATATAAACTAGAATAACAACCAGGGTCAAATGCAGATTGTATTAAAAATAAAAAGAAAAAGAAACAAAGTGCATGTTAAACCTTGAAATAAGTTAAAAGTACTGTAATAAAAGGAAGGTGTAATCACTACTAGGATGCACCAAAATTGGATTACACTCCCTGCTGGACGAACATGTGCACATTGACGATGGTGGATGTGAACAGTCGAAGGTAAATTCAAATAAAGAAATTAAAAAAAACTCGATTGTTGGATGCAAGCAGCTGCATGTCAACTACCGTGCTCTTCATTCCTCTGTTGTGTGTGTTCTCTCTTTCCAACAAAATGAAAGTAAAATCTGCATATAAAGTGCTTCAAAAGGGCTGGATACTACATGTTTGTTGTGTGCGTGAAACTCTTCCCAGCGCATATGGATCCTTAATAAATCAGCATGTGCCTTCAAAATAAAAAAAATGAATCTCCCATGATCGCATCCTTGGAAGCAGCGTGCAACTTCTTATCCATTAAACGAAGATAATAAAAAAAATATTCCTTCCTTTCAACCAATGTCAATCAGCATATCATATAGAATTGAAAATAAGAAAAAAAAAACAAATGTCTTTTCTAAAGATCCCCTCTTGAACCGTGACCATTCAGCAACCACCGTACACCTACCTACTCTACCTAATCACTTTTCAATCCATGAAATGCAAAAGAGAGTCTAACAATCCCCCTGCTGCAAAAACGAAATAGCTCATTAAAGGCACCTAGAGACCAAAACGTGACAGCTATGCCTATCAAAGTGGAAGTGTGAATAGCACAAAGTAAATGGCCATGTGTGCGCATCAAAATAAATCACCACATGCAGCAGCGTTTTCTCCATCTACCATGTGCACGTTCAATCCAATGAGCCAAGGCTAATGAATCACTGCATGCATCTTGTTCTCTAAAAGCTGAATAAAAAAAATTACCACTTCCGTGAGCTAGCTTCCAAGTATAGGGCACCGTCCTTAAAACAACACAAACAACATTCCAACTTTCTAATTGAAAAGGCAAAGAAAGAAAAGGAAAATAAATTTCATCATCTTCATTCATCCATGATAAAAAAAAAAACGTGAACTCCATTCAAGCTTCCCAATAAAACGTTCCAGCAGAGAAGTAATGTACTGCTTCAGTCAAAAGTGCATACAAAGAAAATTAAAATAAAAAATGAAAATACTTCATTCATTCAACCATTGAAAGAAAAAAAACGTGAACACCATTGCCCAGTGCTCTCCAAAAGAAACGTTTCCGTAAAGCCCATCCAAAATGAAGTGTGTCTACATCAAAGCAATAAAATGAATTCTCCAAATAAACATGTAAGAAAACGCTGCACCAATTTCTATTCATCCAAGAAAAATGAAAAAAACGTTACAGCAAGCTCCCTCTAGAGAATGACGGCTGCCACACTTTCAAAGGGGCCATTTGTCTTCCTAAATGAGGTGGGGTCCACCTTCTTTGCAAAATCCTAGGTACCATGTCATGTTTCCTATTTGGGCTCAATATGTTTTTGTAAAAATTTGGCCCAATTGTAAAAGCTAGTCCAAAAATATTCTAGACTACTAAATTAAAATATAACTAATTCTAAATTTTCCATGTGAAGAGTCATGAATGAATTTATGTCCATCCCAATGCTCCAAAATATATCTCCAAAATTTTCCCTGCAATTTTGCGATCAAATTAAGCATAACTAGGAAAAACGGGAAAATACCGGACAATTAAGCACAATTCCCTTATTAAATTTGGTACAATAAACTAAGTGAAATCAATAAAATATCGACTCATCAAGAAGACCTCCACGTCAAAAATATAAATCTCCTCTCTAACCCAAAACCAAAATATAGGCAATAAACCAGCAAGACTTGCAGCAAGAATCCCCTCTTCTGCAATCTGCCAACACCACTTTGAACAATCCTCAAAGTGCGCTATCCCTTGCAATCAACAGGTCAAAAACCAGCAGTCTTCATGGATGTCAAGCCGCACAATCAATTCCAGCAGTCTTTACAAGATCTTAAGCCTTCACGATCAATGACATAACACCTTCTTGTGCAGATATTGATCAGACAATGAATGCGCAGTATAATCTCTTTGAATCTCTTTCAAGAAAGATCACCACCGTCTTCTTGGAGAATTCTTGGAGCTAAGAGAAATATGAAACAGAAATGAAAATATCAGTTCATCAAAAGTCTTATAAATAGACTTGTGTTCAGCATAGCAATCGACTGGATTATGACAGTTATAACAGAACAGTCAACATAACAGCTTTCAGTCAACCAAAAACAAACCACATTTAATACAGTTGACTAATTCAGTCGACTGGATTATGACAGTTATAACAGAACAGTCAACATAACAACTTTCAGTTAACCAAAAACAAACCACATTTAATACAGTTGACTAAGTCACCAATGCTCAACTAACTTTTAAAAATATAGTCGTTAAAGTGCAAGAGCATAACAAAATTCCAAATCAGACAACAGATACAATCGAATGTGTAGCCCACATAGTCGACTATCAACATGTAAAACATTTTGAAATTCTTTTCTTCTGAAAATAACATAGAGCACTGATTCTCAAAATCTGTACAAAGATTTTAGCATTGTCGAATCCATTAATAATGCAGTCTACTATACTATCACTTTGTCGCACAAGAATAAGTTCATAAAAGTGCTCGTGATTTTCAGCTTTAAAACAAGTGCAGTAAAACATATGAAATGATGCATAGCACATAGCACATTAAAGCATGTAAACACGTTCTAGATATATATAAATCAATCAACATAGGAACATGTAACACAATACATAAACATGTTCAACAGATATGACAATTAATCAGCATATGAACATGTAATGCAGCAACAACATGTGCTTGTTATTAAGCAATGTGTTGTCATTATCAAAAACTAGATTGATATAGAAATTGTGTTGTCAATAATCTCAACACATACTACATTTGGGAATGAAGTTAGGAACAAAGGCTTCACAAAGGTTATGCTTCTTGTTTATAAGGATGGCATCATGTGCAAAGTTTTGGTTTCACATACTAGGAATTCAACAAAGTTTGGAAAAAGTTGGAAACAATTTTGCATCCAATATGGCTTGAAGGAAGGAGAAGTTGTTGTCTTTGAGGTTGACCACCATTGGAATGATCTTATAGTTGAAGTTCACATTAATGGATGTAATTGTAATGTTAATCACCCAATATCAGTGTGAACCACAGAAGACAACATCATTATATGTTCAAGTGCTGTAATTTTTATATTTGAATAAAAGTTTCTTTATGACTTCTTAGCCTGAATGCCGTAGGTTTAACTCATCAAAATTATTTCTTATCTCCAACATGGGGTGACCAAACATGATTACCAACACTAAAATCACAATGAAACAACTCAGTCACACAGAAAGAATTGGATTTAAGGCAAAAATTCAAAAATTTTGACCATGGTCCCCTAGCTAACCAGAACAGGCTCCTGCAGTACAACTTTCTGTACAAATCCCAAATTGTTTTCGCGTCATTGTTATCTCCCTTGCAAGTGTACAGGATCGTATCAAGTAATAAATAGACGGTAAGTCCGAATATCGTTTCCCAAGGGACTCTTAGGCCTAGACATTCATGTGAATTGATTTCATAAGACTTGAATGAATAATAATTTGATTTTGTGATGCAAAAATGAAAATAAACATGTATGAAACAACGTGATCAATTGACAGATAAAGATATGGATGAATGGTGTTGCTGGGGTTTACGGTTTCATTCTAATCCACCCTCCTATATCTACTATTCTTATTAAATTCAACTTTCTTATCAATGTTTATGCAACTTTCTAATTTACTCTAAACTTGATTCCTCGGCGAAGAGAGCCTATTCCCAATTACTAGTTTACTATTCCTAGTCTCCCTAGTAATTAGTCACGCATTAATGCCAGAAGCTTAAAGCAATTGATCGTCCTATTCCTATTCCTAGGTAATATTTCATAATCAAGAGAATTCTCCTCATGTCTAGATTTCCCTGTACATTCCCATATCGACAAAATCACTGATCATGACACTGAATGAGTTAAACGAGGCAAGCTTTAAATTCAGAGAAGAAATCCCAAACTATTGATAACGAAAGTATATGAATAAAATAAGAACTTCGATATAAGAGCGCTTCAAAAGGATTACATCGTTTTCCAAAAACAAAGGGTGTAGTTCACCATTGTCATGGTGAAACTAGATGAATTGAATGGAAAGAATGAAAAGCGAAACCCTAGATTTGGTAGATTGGAGCTTTCGCATCCAAAAGCCGCCTCCAAGGAGTGTAGAGAGTGTTCTGTCGTCTTTCTCTGCCAAAAGATTACCCTAAAGGTCGCATTGATTCTATTTATAACTTAGAAAAATAACAAAATTTTGGCCCAAGCCCATAAGTACACCACTCAGCGGTAGGTGTGACACTGTTAGCGGATTGGCAAGTGTACCACATCGTATCAAGTAATAAAAATGGTAAAACCAATTATCGTTCTTCCCATGAGACTCAAAAGGCCTTATCGTTCGCGTGAATCAAAATCGTAAGACTTGCGAAGAAAAATTCAATAATTGTGGTGGATGCAATGACAGAAAATAAATATGCAATGTGTGATTCAATTGACAAGATTTAGGCAATGGATGAATGGAGTTGTTGGGAGTTTACAATTTCATCTAATCCTCTCTCTTTTATTTAAACCTCTTGTTTAAATAGCTTTATTATCTAATTGCATGCAAACTTTCTTGGCCTCCCCTTAACCCGATCCCTCGGCGAAAAGGGCCTATTACTAATTACCGGCTTGCTATCCCTAGCCTCCCCTAGCACCTAGCAACGCATTACAAACAGAAGCAAATACAATTGGTCGTCCTACTCCCCTATCCGTAGGTGGTATTGCTTAACCAAGGAAAAATCTCACCCGTTTGACTGCCCGGCGCCAGGGGTCTACCGCCGAGCAGTGCCTAGACTCTTCTTTTCTTTGATTTTCTCGCTTTTCTTGAGTCTATGACCTTCATCTTTTTTCCCAATCTTCACTTCTGTCAATTTTGCTGCGAAACAATGCAAAACAAGCATAAAATCATTAAAAACAGCTTTCGACTCTCGACTGACTCATTTATTGAGTTTTGTTTGATTTCAAGCTCATTCTAAGCAATAAAGGGCGTAATTTAGTCCAAATGAGCATATGAAAATAACGGTTTTTCAACCGTTATCACAACCTCAAACTTAGAAATTTGCTTGTCCTCAAGCAAAACAAAACAAAACCATAAAATAAAACAGAGCTTGACTTTCTACCCTTTCATCCAATGATTCAACATTTCCAAAGTACGTGACAAAACTTACTCAATTTCAGATAATCAGTGAACTCAAATCAAGATGCATGCTTGTTCTCAACTTAATTTAGCTCATGCGTTCCTTAACAGATGCTACACAGTATGAATGATCAGTCCACTAAACAAGGAATGCAATCATGAACTTTAGAAGTTCTCACTAAGCAAGTGTTTCACTCAATCACTCAAGTGTTTAAGGTAGCACTCCACTCTTTATTGTTCACAAGTCACATGAAATAAAATTGCCATATATCTCAAACAATCAACATCTTTCCATGCAAATGCCATCAAAAGGACTTTTCCAAGGCTTGTAATGAGGTCGGGCTATCAAGAAAATTGGTTTTTCTGGATCACAAAATTCTTGAGTCGAAAGAACTATTTCATCAATGAAAAGGTTCAAGTTTAAACTCTCTCTTGTTACCAATTTCACTCATCCCCAGCTTCTTCCCTTTTTCTTTTTCATTGAGCTCATCTTCATGCTTTTATTCTTTTATTTTCTTTTTCTCTACTCATGTATTTTGCTTTTCAACACTTGAGCTCAATGCTTTTCTTTTGCCTTTCCATTTTTCCCATGCAACCCCAAACTTGAACCTTTTCATTCCATACAATTATTCTCAACCCAACTCAAGATAAGTAACTTCAAATCAAAGGGTTTCATCATGTTTTAGGCTAAGGTTAAAAAAGGATATGATCTTTAAAGCTTTTTGGGTGGAAATTTGGCTAGAAAAGGGTTTTCAAACATGGCCTTGAGCATTTGACATTCACATAAAAATCAATCAATCATCAAGATTAAGGCAATAAAATTTATGCTTCAATATGAACAATACATACAACAATACGAACTCTGGGGCCCAATACCTCACACAATATGCTTTCTCACGCACAGTCATTCATACATCCTGTTTAGCATCATGACCACAATCATACTTCATCACACATCTGTTTCATAGGATGTTGATATGCATACAACTCAATAATCATTCACATCAGATCATCATCAAATAAACTCCGCATGCAAAATAGTTAGTCAAAACATCTTCAGAAAAAAAATATTCAAGTCAAGCATACACATTGACAAATAAAATTTTAACTTATTCTAAAAATTTAAAATGCAAAAGTGAAAGAAGACTAGAGAAGAAAAGAAAAAAAATCCTTTCTATAATATGGGCAACTATCAGTAGATACCCTCAATCATCCCATGTTGTCATCTGAGTCCTCCTGACTCTCATCCTCAGCATCCTCAAAGTCGTCTCCATCTGTGTTTGGTGCCCTGCCTGCACCAAAACCACTACTCTGACCTTGCTCTTGAGCCCAGGCCACTGCTGCATGATACTCATCCATGGTCCACCTATGTACTGGTGGTTGATCATACATCCCAATTATCATCTCGGCAGTTGTTGTCTGCCCCCTGTAAAGAGCCTCCATCATGGACATATACATGTCCCTCATCTGAAATGGCTCTGCATGCTGTGCTGGACCATCAGGAACCTGATCCTGCTATGATGCAGCTCTCCTACGACATCCCCTGGGTGCTGCTCCTGCTTTTCCTTCCTCAGCACAGTACTGCTGAAAGTAAGCAGCATCGATAACACTCCTGGGTCTCTCAAACGGAGGAACTGCAGTATCCACCCCGCCCAGTTGGCAGAGAAAAGTTATAAGAGATGGATGTCCCAACGGTGTTCTGCTACTCGCAGTAGTAGCGCAGTTGCGTATCTCGTCAGCAATAATCTGCCCGACATTCACATCCAGTTGCTTCAGCATACAGTAGATAAGATAGCTTCTCTGTATCGTGACATCGGAAATATGTGAGCAGGGTTGGATGTTGGCGTGGGTGAAGGCCATCCAATATCTTGCCAAAGGTGACAAGTCTAACCTCGTAATATTAACCCGTGCTCCACAGGCATTTGTCTGAAAACGCCTTCCAGGAAGGCATAGAACCCTCTCCATCTTAGCGATGTCCTCAAGCAAACTAAAGTGAGTTGCATAATGGCACTGCTCTCCTGGCCATTCCGTGCCTAAGAAGTTGTTTATTGTTTCAGGGTCATACTTAACAATATGTCCCCTTACAAAACTTCTATACTGTCCAGCTGCAATTCCACCCCTGGAAATAGCATTGGTGTAAAATTCCTTCACCAATTCCACATTGGCTGGTGCAGGGTAGGTTGTCAGCCTCATCCAATCTCTTCTCAAAATCTCCTCTCCAAATTGAGGAGCCAGGTCAGTGACAAATGCTACTTTCCTTTCCATCAGTAATCTCCTTTCTTGCACAGTGGCGAAGTGCTCCTCATGATGCCTAGAAAGAAACCTCTGGGAATCAAACCCTCTTGGCCTCTCAGGCTCCTTCCTCTTGCTGCCAGTATTTTTCCCCCTTTGTGCTGATGATGACATCCCAACAAAATTTATAATGCATACAGACCATAGGAATCCAGCATTAGTGGTGAATAAATCATCAAGCATTTATAGGCTGAACAGTTCGACACTAAGAGTGAAAAAGGGTTGCCCTTCGTATCAAAATTAAGAAATTTTCAGGAAACTACAGAAGACCGCCCGGCGGCAAGGGTCTGCCACCCGGCGGTATTCAACAGCAACAATTCCTCCCGGCGGTACATCAAGACCGCCCGGCGGTGCGACAACAAATTTTTCAAAAAACTGTTCTAATGACCCTATTCTCCACTCAAACACTAAATTCATCCAAGCAAACAGGATTCAATCATCTTAATGAGTCGAAACAGTTCCCAAACCACCAATTCATGCAAGGAAAATGAAAACCCTAACTTGTCATGTTCCTAAACATGTTCTTATATCACATTCCACAATTAGAAACCAAAAATGAAATTGCATAACTTACTTGAGTGGAGAAATGCAAAGCTTGCAAGAAATCCTTCAATTGATGATGCAAAACCTCCTAATGCACACTTCTCACCAAAAACCCCCAAATTTGAAACAAGAAAATAAGGCAATGTGAGTGGGTGATGAGAGTTTGGGGAAAGACTCTTTGGGAAGCTCTTTGAAGGTGCCAATTGGGTGCTACAAGCCAAGAATACCGTTGGGCGAAATGCAAAGAGGAAAAACGAAGTGCAGAACACCCAAACCCGCCCAGCTTTAAAGGGCTCGGGTTGGGTGTCTCGCCGCCACCGCCCAGCGGCAAAGTGCACCGCCCGACGGTTAGTGGTATTCCCCTTCCCACAATTTTTTTCTTTTTGAAACCTTTTTCCTATAGCACCTGATTTTATTTTTCAAGACTTCCCCCACTCAGATGCTTATGCAACCTATGATGTACTACAAACAGGGTTCAAAAACAAACAAACAAACAAACAAACAATCAACACATAAATAACTGGGCTGCCTCCCAGGTAGCGCTTGTTTAACGTCACGAGCCTGACCCAAACCTTCCTAGCACCCATAGTAGGTGCAAACCTTACCATCACCCATCAATGGATGAACCTTCCTGTGTCCTTCAGTGGATACTTTAACTTTCTAGCATCCCTCAGTAGATGCTATCCCATTGGCATTCATCAGTAAATGTTGTGTTGCTTGATATTCTTTTCTTCTTCTTTCTGCTGAATCTCTTCAGAAAATTGAAAGCACCAAGCACATGTTTCCATATATTAATCATAGGGACTTTGATCTCCAATTTCTTGAAGATTGCCAGCTTGAACTCCTTTCCCTTCTTAGGATTTTTCTTTTTATGAGGAAGAGGTTTTTCATGTGATCTTTTCTTCTGTCCTCTCTTCCTCTTTTTCTCAATCTTCTCCTTCTTCCACTTTCTTTTTTTCTTTTTTCTTATTTTCTTATTTTTTTTCTTTTTTCTCAATCACCGCTTGTTCTTTCTCCTCATCTTTCTCTCCCTCACTCAACCTTATTGCTTCATCTTTTTCAAAGATAGTTACTTGATATTCCTCTTTAGGGTCAACTTCAGTGTTACCCCGAATAATACCTAGAGAGATCAATGCTTTTGTCATCTCATCTTCTTCTATCTTCTCTTCATCAATATCCTCTTCTTTAGGAATATCCTCCTTTTTAGGGTCAACTTCAGTGTTACCCCTAATAATACCCAGAGATATTAATGCTTTTGTTATCTCATCTTCTTCTATCTTTTCTTCGTAATCTTTTCTTCGTAATTGACTTTATCATTCGCAAAGATAGCAGGTTGACATTCTTCCCTGCGGTCTACCTCAATATTAACCCCAATAATGCCTAGAGACTTTAATGCACAAGAGATTTGTTCATCCATTAAACGTTTTTCAATTTCCCCCAATGTTTCTTTTCTTAAAGAGGTTTGTTTCTCTTTTTCATTTTGATCAAGGTATGAGTGAGGTTCCCACCAATGATTGAAATTATTTTGGTAAGATTGAGTGCCCGTATAATCAACTTCTTGTCCAAACTGCATCCTGTAAATCTTAGGCACAAAACTCTAGCGAACATTTATTAGAACAAAAATAAAAACAAACATGAAAAATTAAATAATTACAAACAAGTCAAATTCAATCAATTCACACTACTTGATAAGTCAAACCTCGAGTCCCCGGCAACGGCGCCAAAAACTTGTTAGCGGATTGGCAAGTGTACCAAATCGTATCAAGTAATAAAAATGGTAAAACCCATTATCGTTCTTCCCATGAGACTCGAAAGGCCTTATCGTTCGCATGAATCAAAATCGTAAGACTTGCGAAGAAAAATTCAATAATTGTGGTGGATGCAATGACAGAAAATAAATATGCAATGTGTGATTCAATTGACAAGATTTAGGCAATGGATGAATGGAGTTGTTAGGGGTTTAAAATTTCATCTAATCCTCTCTCTTTTATTTACTCCTCTTGTTTAAATAGCTTTATTATCTAATTGCATGCAAACTTTCTTGGCCTCCCCTTAACCCGATCCCTCGGCGAAAAGGGCCTATTACTAATTACTGGTTTGCTATCCCTAACCTCCCCTAGCAACTATGATACATCCAGGGAGATGTGTTGGAGATGTGCCATGAGATTGGAGGTGAATTGAAGCTTGGAAGGCAGTTGGAACCAATGGAACAGTAACCGGCAGTAACTGCAGATCTGGATGTTCTTCTGGAACAGATTTGGCTGGAGATTTTTGGAGTGAAGGCAGCGGATTAGAAGTGTTTGTGGTGAGTGGAAATGGAGGTTAGCTTGGAGAGATGATTCACAACTCAGAAGGCTTCCCTAGAGTGGAAGAAAGTTGCAATGGAGATCAAGCTAGGAAGAGGACTCTTGGAGAAGAATTGTGCTATCATTTCAGCAGAATTTCCTTTCTATAAATCCAAAAGTAAATGATACAAGCTATGCCAAGGAGGTTTTATAGCTTAACCTCTCGGTCATGCATGGAAAATGTTTAGATCCACATTTTACAGATCTTAAGCCAGCTCATCAACATGTGCTAAATGTGTGTGGCTTCTAGAAAGCTTTATGAAACACATGGAAAAGATTATATGCGCATATGGGAAAGAAATCACTAATGTCACCCCTCTTATGATAGGCACACCCCTCTTTACTTAGCCAAAAGTCCACTTTACCCTTGACCATGTTTTGGCAAATTTGTAGCATCTCCTTGATCTCAAATTTCCCATCCAAAGATAGCAAAGAGTACTTGACATTTTGGAGAATATTCTTCTTGAAGTTTTTTGGCCATTCCTCTTGTGATAGGTCCTATGGTGCTAGACCCTCTTGTATAAA
Organism: Vigna mungo; assembly: GCA_036885675.1. Taxonomy (NCBI): domain Eukaryota; kingdom Viridiplantae; phylum Streptophyta; class Magnoliopsida; order Fabales; family Fabaceae; genus Vigna; species Vigna mungo. The sequence goes on along the minus strand of CP144698.1, from coordinate 9,749,720 downwards.
ACTAGCAACGCATTACAAACAGAAGCAAATACAATAGGTCATCCTACTCCCCTATCCCTAGGTGGTATTGCTTAACCAAGGAAAAATCTCACCAATTCGTGTCATTACTGTACGTCCCCGTATCAATAAAGTCAAAGATCAATTACCGAATGAGTTAAACGATAAAGGTATTAAGCACAGTATGAGATTCCAACAATTGATAATAAACGCATATGAAAAACATATAATTCAAACAAGAGTTTCAATAAACGAGAGTATCAAAAGATTACATTGTTCCCCCAACAACAAAAAGGGTTTAGTTAACCATAGTCATGGTGAACCAAGATGAAAAAAATGGAAGATATGGAAAGAAAACCCTAGAAAAGATGCAAAGAAGCCTAAGCATCCTAGAGATCCTCTCCAAAGAGTGCAAAGTAGGTCTGGCCGCCCTCCTCTGTCAAAAGAATGAATTGAAATTCGTAACAAGGCTATTTATAGGTGAGAAATGCAGCAGAAAAATAGGCCCAAGCCCAGCTGACCACCGCCCGGCGTCACACTTTGCCGCCCGGCGGTAGGGGTCTACCGCCCGGCGGTTTCCCTCGTGCCGCAAAACCGCCCGGCGTCAGGGGTCTGCCGCCCGGCGCCCATTGCTGGTGTCTTCTCCTCCCGTTTGACCGCCCGGCGCCAGGGGTCTACCGCCGGGCGGTGCCTAGACTCTTCTTTTCTTTGATTTTCTCGCTTTTCTTGAGTCTATGACCTTCATGTTTATTCCCAATCTTCACTTTTGTCAATTTGCTGCAAAACAAGCATAAAATCGCTAAAAACAGCTTTCGACTCTCGACTGACTCATTTATTGAGTTTTGTTTGATTTCAAGCTCATTCTAAGCAATAAAGGGCGTAATTTAGTCCAAATTAGCATATGAAAATAACGGTTTTTCAACCGTTATCAAGAGAACACATTTCTTTTTCTTTTCTTTATGCAATGCTGCAGCGTTTTGGTTGCTTTGGAGTTTCCCATTAAATGAATCTATGCGCTGATTAATGTTGATGGTAACGTTGGTGGATGAGCTTTGAATGACTCACGCTGTTACATTTTGGGTAAATGAAGGAAACATTTTTCTTTTCGTTTCAGTTTGAATGATCTACGTTGTTGCAGGACATCTTGTAATGGGTCACTAGGAAAATTTAATTCCATTTTTAAGCAAGAGAGGAATGAGCTCACGGTGACAGCTGAAATGGAGGGGAATGTTTCTTTCAATGAAATTGCATATGGCATTGAAGTGTTTTCTTTTAAATTCTAGCGAGCATGATCTCATTTTGGTACGGTCTGTAGATTTCATTTAATGGCAAGAAATGTGTAGCACATTTCATTGTTTTATTTGGAAAAAGGTGATGGATTTTGTTGGAAATGCATTGCTGGAAGGAACTCACGGTTGGAACAAAGGGATTTATGTGAAGAAAGAAGTAGCAAAGTGATTAGGTGAGAGTTGGTGGGAAGTCACGTCCAACATGCATTTCTTTTCTTTCCTTGAGAAGGCAACGTGATTAATGGAGAAGGGCTTACTTCTATTTTATTTCAATTAGTCAAAGTATTGTCCCATCAAGGTAGATAGGCTAGAAGTACATAGATGAATGATCTTTGGAGAAAAAGAGATTAGAATGAAGAACACATGATTGTGCTTGGTGATGGAAGCTTTTGGAGAACCTCACTTTCCTTGCCTTGGGATTAGTATGTTGCACACTAGTGATGGCTGAAAGGATGGCTTAAACATTGATTGAAAAGGTGAGCTGCTGCCACGGTCCAATCAGGAGGTCTAGGTCATTGCATTTTGGGAATTAGCTTTAAAATGTTTTTGGTTTAGCACATCAGAAGTCGAGAGAAGCATTGCCTTGCAACGCTTTCATCATGGGAAGCAGCGGCTGGAATCAATGGGATGGCTCCAGCCACATTTTTAAATTGCTCTTGGTTTGAATGCTAAAAGGAGGTCACGGCCGAGAGGTCAATTTTTTGGCATTTGCAATTTAATTTATTTGGTGGGAGCATGTGTAGTGTGAATTGGTAAAAAGAAAAAGGAAAGATATATATATATATATATATATATATATATATATATATATTGCTTTAGCTTTAAATTAGATTGAATTGTAAGTGTAGTTGTTTTTCATTTCTCTAATTTAGTTTCGCATTTAATTTAATTTAACTGTGCTAGTTAGTTGATTGTAACAGTGTTGGTGTCTAGTATTTTAATTTGTTTTAATGATGTCTAATGTGTTTGGTAGTGTTAATTTAATTATCATGTTAGCTTAGGTTAGTTGGTTGGTCGTTAATAAAATTACATTCTTTCCTTAAGATTTCTTGGACTGTCAATATGTTTACTTTGCGCTGCCTGCCACTCTAGGAAATCTGATTGTGTTCTTGCAATGGTATATGCTTAGATGCCTGATTGGTGATTGCATATTCGCTTAGTTGGTCAATCTATATAGAACACATAGGATGGAATAGGTGTATTGCGTTCGCTTAGTCTACACTTTTGAAGACCGAATTAGCCTTCGCTCAGTTGGATGATTCGTGTCGGATTGGGATTAGAGTAGAGTGTAATTGTTGTTAATCTGGGATGGGAAGCATTGTAATTTAGTTAATGACCAACCGTTTTCAGTCTGTCTTTGAAACCGTTTTTAAATCTGAGTTTAATTATCAGTTTGCGTCAGTATTTTGATTTAATTCATCCGCTTTCACAAAACCTTTCACAAACCCCCCCCCCCCACTTTGTGTTAGACCTAATTCTTGAACCGTAGTTTGGTCCTTGAGAGATGACCTAGGAGTCACTTCCTAGTTATACTGCATTTCTTACATGCAATTAAATTTGTGTGGGTTGCGACAGCCCATCAATGTGTTGTCATCATTAAAAACTAGTTCGATATAGAGTTTTGTGTTGTCAACAATCTCAACATTGGCATCCATCAGTAGATGCCATATCAGCCCATGTTGTCGTCAGAGTCATCATGATCATCTCCAACCTCTGCATCCTCGAAATCATCCTTGAAATCATCCTCCTCCTCATCATCATCCATGACTGGAGCTTCAGCTGCTCCAGCTCCGCTACCCTGTGCCTGCTTCTACGGCCACACGATAGCACTATGGAACTCATCCATAGTCCACCTATGCGCAGGTGGTGTATCATATAAGCTCACTATCATCTCAACAGTGGCCACCTGCCCTCGGTAGAGAGACTCCATCATAGACATATACATGTCCCTCATCTGGAATGGCTCTACATGTTGTGCTGGTTCATCCTATTGGGCTGCTCCTCTCCTGGGCGTCTCTACATGTCCCTCGTCTGGAATGGCTCTGCATGTTGTGCTGGTTCATTCTGTTGGGCTGCTCCTCTCTTGGGGCATTTCTAAGGCACTATTCTAGCTACCTCATCTCCTCCACAGTACTGCCTGTAATATGTTGCATCTATGGCCTTCCTAGGCCTCTCAAATGGTGGAGTAGAGGTGTCTACCCTAGCCTGATAACATAAATGTGTGATCAAAGAAGGATGACCAAGTGGTGCCTTGCTGCTACCAGTAGTAGCGCAACTCTGAATCTCATTGGCAATGACCTCACTGTTGAGATTGTTGACAACACAAAACTCTATATCAAACTTGTTTTTGATGATGACAACACATTGCTTAATAACAGTACATATGTTCCAAGTATCACATGTTCATGTGCTTTACTGTTTGACATATTTTTTGAACATATTTTGATAAATTGCAATGTATGTTCCTATGCTTGATTATGTGATATTATTGTGGAACATGCTTGTTTTGAAATGTGAAATAAAATGTTTTTTATTACTGCACATTTCAGAAAAGAAGAGATGCAAGGACAGCGAGAACGACTGCGACAACGAGAACGAAGGGCGACAGCGAGAACGAAGGCCGACAGCGAGAACGAAGGCCGACAATGACACCGAAAGGTAACGAGAGTGAGAACGAAGATGGAGAAATTTGAAGAAAGAGAATGTTTAACTCTAATGAAACAAGACAAGGGCAGATATGGAAATCAAAAATTCAAATTTCGTCCTCAATTTTGACGTCAATTTTTAAGTTTTCTTTTAGAAAAATAACAACTAATGGCAATCCACCACGTGGCGTTGTTAAAATAGTGTCAAACTTTTGTTGTCAAAATATCGAATTCCTTATAAAAATTTGCTCCAAACTGTTAATAAGAAAGAAAGACTTTAAATGTAATGTTTAATAGTTTTCAACAGTGTCGAGAAAAACAAAATTAAAGAAAATATCAAAGAATTAAATAAAAGAATTATATATTGATTTAATTTTTTTCAATCTTCATCCGGTTGAGATAAGGTAGTCTTAGTTGAATATTTTTTACTAATTCTTGATAAATGTCTAATTATAAGATTTTTCTGTGCAATTAAAATAAAATTATAAGATAATAAATACAGTCAATTACCTACAATATCACTAATTAAGTATTGGTAGAAGAATTCTAAATTCAAAATGCAATAAGAGTAAAACAAAAATATCACCTGTTTTATAATTGATTTACAATGAGAAACCTGCTATCCGAACACTCTCCCTCAGATGAATCTTGAGAAAATTAAAATTGATTTTTATAACATTTCACTCGGATATATATCACTTTCATACTTTCTAATATTTGGTTTCAATATGAGAAAGATAGTTCTTTTATAGAGATTGCACTAGACTATTATAATCGATTAAAGTTTTTAGTTCAAAATCAATAAACTATTTTAGTTATATATTAATCAATTATTACTTAATCTAATCAATTTTTGCATAATGATAAGTTGTAATGTTTGAAATAATTGATTATCCCTTCTAATCGATTAAGAGCTAAAGTGATTACCTTCAGTTTTGCGTAGATTAGTTTATTATTTTTGAATCTAATCGATTGTTTGTATTTATAATTTTTTTTTATTAAAATATAATCGATTATATTTTATCCTAGTAGATTATTTTACAATCAATTTAAAATCACAAACATTCCTTATCATAGTTGATTATATATTAAATCTATCATAGTACAAATTGATAACAATTTAAAAATCACAAACATTCCTTATAATATTAAATAGTTTTCTTATAAATGAGTTTTATTATTTTAAAACAAACAATTTCTGTAGAAATCATTTTTCTAAAGTTCTTTGAGAGCTTTTTCCTAGAAGTTCTTCTCTTGCGTTCATATGTTTGAAGATTAGAGACTGCCTGAGTGATTACAACGATGAGATCTTCAAGTTTATCCGGTTAGTTTCTCCTGAAGAGTAAGTTAGTTTCTACTCTTTTTCTTTGGTATGTCTCGTTTCATTTGCATGTGAATCGTAGTATTTTGTATGTGTCATTCGAGTCTTCAATAACACTCTCTGTTGATCAGTCGTTCTAACAATATACCCTCATCATGTTTCTGTGAATTGTAGGTGCAGATAGAGTTCCTTGAGCTAGTGGAGTCATCTTAGCTCTTATAGAGCAATTGGGTCCTCTATAAGTTAAGGAAAGCTAATATTTGCTTTAATTTGTGTTAAGAAGTATAAATATATGTTTTCTAGATTGTGAGAATGATGTTTGATTGAATCTGTTATTATTTGAGATAATTATTTTAGTAAAAACTGTGTTTGATGAATGAATTATTATTGATGAATGTTGTTAGAACTCTGTTGATTAGTCGTTCTAACAATATACCCTCATCATGTTTCTGTGAATTGTGCAGATAGAGTTCCTTGAGCTAGTGGAGTCATCTTAGCTTTTATAGAGCAATTGGGTCCTCTATAAGTTAAGGAAAGCTAATATTTGCTTTAATTTGTGTTAAGAAGTATAAATATATGTTTTCTAGATTGTGAGAATGATGTTTGATTGAATCTGTTATCATTTGAGATAATTATTTTAGTAAAAACTGTGTTTGATGAATGAATTTGGATTATTGATGAATGTTGTTGTGAATGATTATGAATTAGTACTTGCTTGAACTTTGAATGTTACAGTTTTGGAGTCTTAGGTGGTACAAATATATTTTAGAATTACTTGACACACTCTAATGGTCATCCATTCTCAAGTAGAGAGGGGTGAGACATGTGGTGAGAGTAGTAGGAGGTCCTAGCCTAGGGGTTTTACCTTGAACTAAGACGTTGTTTAACAAACTAACCTTGTGTATGGTAGAGTGAATCCCATTGGCAATGACTCTGCACAACAATAAAGACCACCACAAGTACAAAATCCGTCATAGCTCGACAATAATACATGTATCTGGATGGTCAAGTCTAAATTTTCTTTTATGATATGCTTAGGTGTTGTGCATAATTTGAAAGTGAAATATAATATATGCTAATTTATGAACTTCATGCTTTATTCTTTTGATATTAGCTTACCTTGTTGTTTTTGTTTATTTGTGTGTTAGTTTTTTCCTTTCCAATGATCACCTTAATGGTGTGAGCTTAGGGAGATGTCAAGTGTGAGCAAGTGCTAGGAAAATGTGGTGCTAAGATATAAAATAGGAAGTTTTGGTTTCAATATTCTCTTGTTTATGTAAAAACCTTATTATGTTTTTGGTTAAGTGTAAAAATTTTGGGATGTTAAAATTTGCCTCCAAGTGTGGGGAAAACAATTAAAAAAATACAAAAGGATTTCTTACGGAAAAAAAAATTAAGAAAATACAAAAGGATTTCTTACGATGGTAGGGTTGAGAAGGAAGGAAAATTGCATGGGTAAAGTGGGACTCTATTTGTAAAACTAAGGAAGAAGGTGTCCTTGGTGTAAAGGACATGAAATTCTTTAATATGGCTTTAATGAGAAAATGGAAGTCAAGACTTGGAAATGATTATACGTGATTATATAAATATATATTATGCTCTAAGTATCAATCTTGGAGAACTTTTGATGATGGGAAGGACTCAAATCACCAATCATGGTGATAGAGATATTATGAGAATATGTGAAGTCAAACAAAGAGATGTTTGGTTTACTAGGAATATAAAATGAAATGTAGGTGAAGGGAAGAAAATAAAGTTTTGGAAAGATATTTGGGTTGAGAAAATGTCGCTAAAGGATGGGTGTCCAAGACTATGTACAAATGAAATCCAAAAGGAAGACATTCTGGATGATTTTGGGTTTGGATTTAGGATTAATGACAATATAGTATATACCTTGAAAAAAAGACTGGTTTGAGTTGAAGAAATCCATAGTGATTGAGTTGTCTAAGTAATTCGAAGAATGAAAATTACATAGAATAAGAAATGACGAATGGTATTGGAGAGATGATGAAACTCAACAATACATAGTAAAATCATCATATAAGAAACTAACTTCTCAAAAATAATGTTCAAAAAGAGAATTAAAAAATAAAGTTATAGAAGGCCAAAGCTTTGCCATAACCTCAATTCTTGGCAAGGAGACTGCTTAGTAAATAAAAGGTTATTATTAAAGTCTGTTAATAACTAAAAGAGTTAAAATAAACTAATACTTATTAAGTATTATTAAGTCTGGTAACAGTGGAATAGACTAAAAAAATGTTTTAACCTAAAAAAAAAAAACTAAGACCTTTCATAAACCCTTTTCACTTCTCAGGTCGCCGTCTCGTGTGCAGCACCGGCCTTCCCGCTCGTGACCTCCACATATTGGACCCTCTCCTCTCCTCCCCTTTTACCCTTCTTGGTTGTGAGAGAGCCATCGTCATCAACTTGGAGCACATCAAGGCCATCATCACCGCCCACGAGGTCCTCCTCCTCAACGTGACCCCTTCGTCACCCCCTTCGTCCAAGAGCTCCAGGCTAGGATCCTCTGCTATCACCCTGACCTAAATCTATCTCTCCCTCTGATGACTCACAGCAAAGACGTTGGAGCAGGAGGCTCATCCCTAAATCTCTTCATGGCCGTGTTCGGGGGTTTGTTTATTTGATTGGTCATTTGATTGTTTGCACATAAGTTGTTTGTTTATTTGCTTTTATAAAATAATGTGTCATATATCTGTGAAACATGGTTTAGGAATAAATCCTATGTGTCTAAGTGTTTATTTTATTTTACTTTTTTATAAATTTGGGTTACATTAAGAAATTATGTATCATTTTAATTGGATGGTAGTGTGGTCCATTTTATATTTGCAGGTGTTAGAATTTTTTAACTGTCGCATGCATGCCCAAAGAATGGATGATGGATGGTCAGTCAATGAAGTACTCCAAGTCGTAATTGTAAACTGTCGGTCTTGGCACGTTGATGGGATGAAGGTAAAATGAAAATATCTATCATTTGTGGTTTCTGATGATCACTTGCCTTGCTTTTGTATCTTGTTCAGCAGATGTTTACTCAACTGCACTTTCACGTTTGAACAAGAGAGTCACCTAGAGGAGTTTTTCATCCCATATGTTTAGAGGCTAGTACTCCTCAAATGGTATGGAGATTCTTATCCACATACCTCATGATGACTATTTGCAACTTTTTTTCTCTTTTATTGTTCGAACTTTGTTCATTATGGGGTATATTAAATTCATCATCTTGTTTTTTATTGTAACTTTTGTTGATTACCTTTTAAATATGGTTTTCTTGCTCTGTGCATGTTTCTGATGTGAAAATTTTGTCGTCTGCAGTGAATTTGAATTCAATCTGTTACTGATGTGTCAAGTTTATTTTGACGGACGTCTAGAACTCCCAAAACATTAAAAAGCATAAAAAACACTCAATCTGTTACACAAAATTTGCTTAGAGCACCCCCCTTGTGCGCTTAGCGAATTTGTTTGCAGGGGAAGCTAAATTCTGTAGATTTTGGCAACCCAACACCCCAGAACTCGTTCTAGACCTCTTTCCCAACTTCTAATGACATTGATCGAAATGTAAGCTTAATCAAACTTGCCTAGATGGTTCTAAACATTTCCAACATCAACCTTGAGTGATCAAGCACAGATTTCTACTCTAAAACCTCTAATATCTCAACTTAGATCCTCAAATCTTAAATTACCACTTTGAACCTATCTTTAACCAAATTTTATGATCTTAATAAGTCAAAACAAACTTACTAGCACTACCTTAACAGCCCATTGACACCTTAGACCCCAATTTCTCCAATTCACCTCCTTGGTTCCTTTAAAACATCCCAAACAGTGCATACTTACCTTACCTTCCACTTGATTCATCAACCTAAGGATCCAATTCCACTTCTACCATTTTTATTATGTTTTAGACAAATTTTATGATCCTAACAAGTCACATATGACTTACCTAGACCGTCTAAACTAACCAAAACAACTTTCAACCCCAATTGTCCAATTCGACTACCTCACTTCCTCCCATATGCCTTAAAACCAGTACAAACAACTAACTAATAATTTTTCTCGTAAAATAGGTTCATCAACATTGGTCTCAATTATACATCACATCAAGATCAAACTCACACACATCAATCCATAGTTTCATGCTCAGATACACAAACATCACACCATTTACATACAAAACCACTCAAGTTTAGATCAATAGTAAAATTATCTATTGCTCAATTTATACATGCATCAATTTACAATTTTATACTGTCTAACTCATGTACATCCTAATTCATAGAATAGAACAAAAATCCCTAGCTTCCCTTACCTTGGAGGTCGAGCAGTACAACTTGCTAGCACACCTTAAACAGTAACTTCCGCATAATTGAGTTTGGACAGGACCTACCGACCACCTTACAGTGATGAGGAACAACTCAAGAAAACAAGTTTGAACTAGAAAATGAATAAAGGAACCACTAGCTACGCAAAATCAGTAGGATAGCATGCCATAGGTTTAAGAACAACGAAGAAGAGGCCACACCACTTACCCACTGAAGAACGCTCAACTAATCAGTTCGTTTTGAAGTCCTCTACGCCGGGAATGCTAGGACGCCTCCTAATCAAGCATGCAATGGTGGAATCAATGTGGAGGCTAGAGAGAAGACAGAGAGGGAAAAGTGGTTTTCTTTTTTAGAGAGGGAGGAAGCTGAGTTAATGAATTCCAATGATTGTAAAATGACTATTTTTAAATGCCAAAGTATTTTAGTATAAAAAATTCTGGTCCTATTAGCTCAAGCACCCATCAGCCCTTTCATTTTACTTTTCAAGTCCTTACAATGATCAAAATAACACATTAATGGACAAGTTTTCTTGTCCAAGATTAAAGAAAGTCATGGTCAAAATAACACATTAATGGACAAGTTATCTCCTTCAATGTGTATATTAGGTTTTATTTTAAGTTTTAGACTACATATTTTTAGTTAAGACATTTTATTGTTTATTTTAATTTTGGAATTATTCATTATGTATTAATGAGAAATTTGAAATATATATTCTGTTATATACAAAAATTATCAATATTACCGACGGATTTTTATCGGCGAAAATATATTCGTCGGTAAATTTTCATTACCGACGACTTTACCGACGGATTTTGATTTTCATTTACCGACAGATAAAAACTTTCGGTAAATCCGTCGATAAGTGACAATGTCCCTTACTGAAGGATTTACCGAAGGCCCGTGTCCTTGTTAATACTAGTTACCGACGGATTTACCGAAGGCTTTTGGCCGTCGGTAAAAAGAGCGGGAATTTTCCCACCCATTATTTCACTTACCGACATTACCGAAGGATTTACCGAAGGCCACTGTCTGTCGATAATGTTAATACCAGTTACCGACGGATTTACCGAAGGTTTTTGGCCGTCGGTAAAAAGAGAGGGAATTTTCCTGCCCATTATTTCCTTACCGACATTATCGAAGGATTTTCCGAATGCCCCTGTCCGTCGGTAATGTTAATACCAATTACCGACGGATTTACTGAAGGGTTTTGGCCGTCGGTAAAAAGAGCGGGAATTTTCCCGCCCAAATTCCGCCTGCAGTGCCAATATATGTGGCAAAAACACTCATTTCTCCTCATTTTCTTTACCATCTCAGTTTCACATCACCACTACTTCTTTCTCATTTCTTCTTACCGTCTTGTGGCTTCAGCTCTCTGCCATTGCGGCCTCTCCACCATCGTAGGATACTCTCCACCATCACGGGATGCTCTCAACTTTTTCGGCGAGGTCTACTTTTCCGGCTAGCTCAAGTTTTCCGGCGAGCTCAACTCTGCATGATAAAATGACACTACATCACCGGTCCTAAACTTTTCCGGCGAGCTCAACTCTCCATGATAAAATGACACAACATTATCGGTCCTAAACTTTTTCGGCGAGCTCAACTCTCCATGATAAAATGACACAACATCACCGGTCCTAAACTTTTCTGGCAAGCTCAACTCTCCATGATTCCCTATGGTTATTCGCGTGATGCTGTTTTGGTGGTGGCTTTCGTGGAAATGAAAAAAAAAATGACACAGAGCGAGGAAGGAAGAGGAAGAAGATGAACCAGGTCGCGACATTTACCGACGGATTTATCGAAGGTCAAAAGCCTTCGGTAATTACCGACGGCCCAAAACCATCGGTAATTACCGACGGCCTAAAACCTTCGGTAATTACCGACGGACAAAATCCTTCGGTAATTACTGAAGGCTTTACCGACGACCAAAATCCTTCGATAATTACCGACGGTCAAAATCCTTCGGTCAAAGTTACCGACAACGGTTTTATCGACGGTATGTTGGTCGTCGGCAAGCCGTCGGTAAATGCTAATTACTGACGGATTTTATACATTATCGACGAATTATAGCCGTCGGTAATATCAATCATTCCTGAAAATTTTATATATTATAAGTTTTGGTTCTCTGTTAAAAAAAAAACATTTGCTATTCTTTTCTAAAAAGCTATTAAAATTTAGTAGTACTTGCGTTCTGTGGAACAATCTTGACGAGACCATTAGACGTCTATTTTTTTATTTGTAAGGTGGTAGGACACATGGAAATATTGTCAAAATTGAATAGGAAAATCTTGTATTCATCATAGTAATGCAGAGCAGCTTGAACTACTCGGGTATAGTAACAAGTATAATAAAGTGTGACGATGTATGTGTATGAAGCATTTGAATCACCAAGAAGAACTCGTTATCAAGGTTTTTCTAAAGTAGGAAAAAACAAAAGAAAAATTAGAGTGCTACAATATAATATACTGAAAATACGATTTTCTTTGAGATACGCTACCATTATCCCCAAATATATTTATAATTCTATAAATAAGACATGTATTTAAGACAAATCATGCTTAAATAAGTGGCTTGGAGAAAAATGTTATATATATATATATATATATATATATTATATTATATTTTTGCGAAGAAAAAAGTAAAACACCATGTGAGGGGTACCAACTAAACCAATTCTCACTTTAATATTGGAGCTTACGCTTACCCACTTCAATTTGTTTTTTTTATTTAATTAATGAAGCATTATTAATTGGATAAGACAAAAGTAATATAGAAAAAAAAAACAGTTCTATCCACTTTATTACTCTTCTCTAATTTTAAAGTATAAAACCAATCTGAAATAAAGATGAATTTGGGTGGTATCAATTATATTTGTAATACAATGTTTTGTTTTGTTTTCTTTTCTCTTATTACAACTACAGGGATGTTTTCTTCCAGCTTCAAAGTGATGCGATAGATCATTGATTGACGGTCCTACATAGTTATTGTGCATGTGCATGCAAGAAAAAAAAAAAAAGTCTTGAAAGACGAACTTCACAATTACACCATAAGAAAAAAAGAAAGAAAGATGAGTCCAATGATGAAAAGAGTGAATTTGAGACACCGATTAAGTACCGATTGTGACATGTTGTCTGGTGTGATGCATTGGTTATGAAGTGGGAATAGACAGTGACACATAAGGGCAACTTGTGTAGGACCCATTATCCCTAATGAAGGGTCACTATCTTATACTGTGACACGTGTACCATGATTGTACAACTTGACCATGACAATTCATCTTCAACACTACTTCACTACCATATCATATCACAATTTTCATTCACTTTCAACAATTCACCATCCTTCTTTCTTTAAGTATATCCCTTAGCTTCTTCCAATACAAATTATTCCAAGCAATACATCTCATATAAAACACATTCTCATTTCTTATTTTTCAATGCCTCTTATCAACCACCTTGTTTTTTCCTCATAATGTTTAAAATTAAATAACCTTCGATTATATTATTTATAATTTAATTATGCTTTTAAGTTGATAATGTTTTTAATGCGGTAGTATTATGTTTAAATATTTACTTGAGAGTGTTAAAATACCAATAAAATATAGATACAAATACAAATATACAAATATGATAAAATTAAAAAATCAAGTCACGTCCGTATAAGCTAAGCTTATTATGGTATATTTATTAGTTTTCTATAAAATATATCATCTTATAATTTAAAATCATTGAAATATAATGTTATATTACATTCATTATGCATGCTATATTTAGAGAACAAGATAATAATCATAAGGTAATGAAATAATTTATATATTTTACATTTTTAAAATTATATTTGTGTTATTTAATCATTCGTTTACCATTATATTAACGTGTTTTTATAGATTTAAGGGAGATTTGTCACCTTTATTTTGGACTGCGAAGAATTCTCATGCCACAACCTGTAAAAGTCTGAAAAATTATAAAGTCATTAGGCCTATATTGAGGCAGCCCAGTCCATAAAGCTAAGGACCCATGACCTTAGGAAGGGGTTTTCTAAAAATCAGAATTCCTTCATTTTGCCAGCATTCTTTCTCTCTCTAGAAAACCCTTTCTCCTAAATTTCTCTGCCTTCTCTCTAAAATCTCAGTTCACTGAACCGATCAAATTTTAAATTGAATGGTGTTTCCGCGCTCACTGCACCGAGGGCTTCCATTTGAACCGAACACTTCTCAGTTTCAGTTGGTAAGTAAGTTTCCCCTTTTCCCTCCACTGTCCTAACCTAAGGCAACCAATTTTTCTGGTTGCATGTACTTTCCATATTTTATTTTCCTTCCAATTTGTTCCAGCTCTAAAAATGTTTTTCTATCATCAAAATTGGTGATTTATAGGTCCTGTCCTGTTCAACACAGTGTAAGGGTTACTGTTGGAGCGTTCCCTGAATTTTTAGTTGTGAGCTTTCCAGGTAAGGGGAGCTAACTATATAAGTATTTTGTTGTTCTGATTAATTCATGAATTTATGAGAAAATATGTTGAATTGCGTTTGTACACTTGTTAACTCTGTTTTAATGCTCTATACATGTTGTATTATGTATTGTTGTACTGTTTTGGACTTTATTTTGGGAAGGTTTTGTGAGAACAGATTGAGTCTCTTGAATAATGTGAACTAGGAAGAATTAGGTGTTGTCTCTGTTTTACTTGGATACCTTGAAATGTGATAATGAATCAAAGAAAAGAAGAAGCGTAGAAGTGTAATGTGTATTTAGGTATAAAAAGATAAAAGAAAAACAGGTTGTTGGGCACAAGATTGAAGCGTCATGGTCAAGTAAAAAGAAATAGATAAGTTTGGTATTTTGGGAGAAGTGGAAGGGAGAGTGATAGGTTGTACAAAAAGGGAATAATGAAAGAGGAAGAGAAATATAATGGTGGAAGGATGAAGATAGGTTAGTCTCGGATTTTGCTATGATGGTTCTTTATTAATGAAGTTGCTAAGCCTTGATGTGGAATGAACCATGCAGTTGGATCTTTACAGAGGAAAAAAAAGGGGAGGGGGGTTTCTTTGGATCTTTACAGAGAAAAAAAAAAGGGAGGTTTACAGTATTTTTTGATTTAAAAAAAAAAAAGAAAACAGAAGTTTATGTTTCTGGAGTTGAAAAGAAGAGGAAGAATTTTACTGTTTAAGTGGAGGTGTGAGGGAGTTAGCTCTTAGGGAATTTAATATTGGGAATGCTTTAATGGATTGGGTGCTGAGAAAAATGTACTTAAGTTAATATAATATATTATTGTAGTATATATATAAGAAAGAGAGAGTTTCATATTTTAATATTAATATAATATAGATTTATAAGTATGTATACAACAAGTTAGGATTTCCATAAGTTTATATATTATTTATTATAATATTACCTCTGAGTTTGGTTACAGAGGTGGTGGGTCAATGATTGTTTTTTTAGAAAACGAAAAGTGTTGCATTAAGCTGCACTTAGAAAATAAGGTTGATAAATAATATTATATTTTATATTACATATAATAATTATTTCTTTATTATGATTCTTGTATATTATATAATAATATAGGTTATATAATAATATGTAACTTTTATATAAATTATTAGGTAATATATATATATATATATATATATATATATATATATATATATATATATATATATATATATATATATATATAGAAATTTAACAGGTTAAGTTTTATTTAATAGTGTATATTAAAACTAGTAAGTTGAGCATTAAACTTAGTTAGAATATTGATATTTTGTTAAGTTAAGAGTTATGAAAAAAAAAAATTAGAGAAGGGGTTCTGGTTTCTTTTTGTTTGTTCTTCATTTTATGGTTGATTAAATGATAGTTACTTGGTTTGAGAAGCATGACTTGAAGTTTATTGGACAACAGTAAAAATGGTTATGGTGGTATCAAAAGAATGTGGTTACTAAGTAATGAAGTGTGATTCAAGTGGGAATCCAAGTTCTATCTATGTAGAATCTCTCGGTGAGATTCTTAGTGTTCTAGAATGAAAGTAGGAGCTCAGTCTTGGGGGTCTTCTTGACGCTCCAATGGCCTTTCTTCTCATATAGAGAGGATTGGACCATGTGGTGAGGAGTAGCAGGAGGTCTTAGCCTTGGAGGCTTCCATCATGCTCCAAGGCGCGGCTAACCTCGTGAATGGCAGGGCGGGGGAGCCCACGGCGGGGCAGCCAAAGTATCACAAGCCACCATGGGTGTATGACCCGCCATAGCTCGACTATCATTCTAAAGTCCGGACGAGTCAAGTCTAGAAGATAATATGTTAGGATCTATGTCATATATTGTCTGGCTTGCATACTCTTGAC
This sequence comes from Vigna mungo, assembly GCA_036885675.1. Classification (NCBI taxonomy): domain Eukaryota; kingdom Viridiplantae; phylum Streptophyta; class Magnoliopsida; order Fabales; family Fabaceae; genus Vigna; species Vigna mungo. Next base: position 9,733,808 of record CP144698.1, on the reverse strand, counting down.
TTGAGATTAATTCTGATATGTATATGTGAATATAATTGCATGTCTTTATATAGTTAGCTCACCCTTGCATTTGGTTGTGTTGTGCTATGTCTGCGTGTTTTCTCTTGCGATGATCATCCATTTTGGATGGGAGCAGATGGCGAGGATGTTACTCTGGAGATAGTCTTGGAGGAGAACGGCGATGCAGCTGCTTCTTCTAGGAGATTTCATGACCCCCCTTATGTTATCTACAAACAATTCCTTCTTATGTTATTCTGAAATACTTTAGTGCTTCAAGTTTTAAATTCCTACTCAATTTGGATAACTGTAATCCCTATACTTAAGACTCTTAACTGCTTGTCCGCACTCCAACTGCTTTCTTTATTATAATGGATGACGTCTTATTATTATATGCATGACGTATATTCTTGGGATGTCACATTTATGGTATCAGAGCAGTTTGTCCTTGGGATGACCTGTGTTGCAGGTTTATCTTGTCTTATATGTGAAGAATTGAGTCTAAATGGTATGGCTTACCATTTATTACAAGTCTAGATAGTAAAGTTGTGTATCTAACCGGAAGTATTAGGAAAAAAAAACCCATCTTGATAAGAGTAGTGAGGGTGCACACTCATGACTCTGTATCAGAGATGATTTTGCTTTCTTAATTCAGAAGGTTTGGGAAAGAAAGAGTTGGTGTTCCAGTGTCGTTTTCCATAGAAATTCTTGTCTTGTTCTTGTCTTTGTGACAGTGTACTGTGCTATTTAGTAGTAGGGTAATGCAGATTCAAGGACAACTTGAGTTGTATACCTTTTTTTAGAATTGATTTAAGCCTTTGAGTCAAATTCTTGCCTCAAAGACAAGGATTTAGAAGACCAAAATTTAGGTTTCAAAGGACGAGTGAATATATTGGGATTTAGAAACTGAAAATCATAATTTTGTCAAATACTACACTAATAAACATCTTTCCCTTGCATTCATTGAGCCCAACATAGTGCTGAAGTATTGATGGAAACTATTTTATATTATAAAATAAGGCACTAATTATTAACTAGCTCCAAATAAAACAGTTAGTCACTAAAAGTAGGATATTTATATCTATATTTACCTACACAGATACGAAGAGAATCAATCTTTCACAAAACTATTCAATACCACCACCAAAACTAAACAAACTTTCTCTTGACTTTCTTGTTTCACATTCACTCACTCCTTGCCAAAAGTGATTTTTCTTTGGAGTTATTTTACTGGCATTTACAGTTATTTTCACTCAAATATAAAAGTACATAGGTCAGGTTTAGGTTGAATTCAACCTTCATACACAAAATACACATAGCATAACACTTCCACACTAAGAAAATGAAATTGCACTATTACAATGTTCAAATGTGATCTTGGAATTGCTTCAAGAGCCTTTTAGTCCCTTAGCTCAAAAACAACAAAAGAATTCAAACTACAAAGGTTCCGTGATATTAAGACTCAAACAAGCTCAAAATGAAGCATAAAACTCATGTAGACTCCAAGCTTTAGCTGCTGCAATGTGCTACTCAAAATCAGTATGCTAGTTGAATTTTCTGGTGCTAGAAATGTTGTTGGACAGCAAACAGCAGTGGCTGTTACATGAATTTGAGGTGCTCTAAAGTCCTCCTTCTTGCTCCACTTTCAATCCCCTATCCACTCCCTAGAAGGCTACCATAATAGGAGAGGTTTTATGTGTATGGATGGCTCAATTAGACTGCACACATGCTCCAAAAATATCCACCAAAACATCACGATCAGATAAAAAGAAAAACTGCACCAGAATTTTACCAAGACAAGCCGCTGGAATGGGTAGTTTGGATGCCAAATAATAGGGAAATCAAAGGGAACAACACACCAATAAAAGCAAGAACACAATAGGAACCTAACAAAGGCACTAGAATGGATGAATAAAGTAATAAAAATCGAAATGACAGATCACAATTGCATCCAGTCAAAACTGTTTGATAAATTTCCAAAGTGTTTGATAAAATGTCCCAAAGAATTTCAAAATTTGTATTTTTAACTTTGGGTACTTGTAAACTGGATTGATTGGTTCTATAAGTTTTTCAACACTTGATGTTACTTCTTTTAATCATTTATTTCCATTTTGATACATTGAACCAACTTTTTCACAATCCAGAAATGAATTTTGCAGTAAAATTATCAAAACAGTAGCTGAAAGACAGAAACTGCACCGGAAAAGTAAACTGAATTTGGTGGTTTTAAAGCCAATTTCGAATAGAACTGTTTGAAACTCAAATGTAAGAGTCCAAGCATTGATTGATGAATTTGAGTGTGTTCAAGCTTTAAAATGAAGTATAATCTGTTGGCAACTCAAAATCATCATTCCACTTCCATTTTTACCCAAAAATTGATGGTCTCAAATGCAATTTTGCATATAAGTCATGTTATGACCAAATGAACAGTACTAGCAACTTTGAACCATCAATTGAATCTTGATCAAGCTATAAAACAACAAAGAAGTGGCAGATTTTCGAAATTCACTACTGCTGTGCCATTTATGCAGTAAAATGCTTCATCAATCCATCTAAATTCAGTTTACAAAGATTCAAGGGTTGTACAACAAAGAATTAACTCAAGGAAGTGTTAATACACTAAATTAAGCAAGAATTAAGAGGCTTAGCATGACCAAACTCAGAATATAAGATTCAAACAAAGTAGCACGGTGGAAAACCAGAATTCCAAAGCTGGATCGGTGAATTTGTCAAGGATTTAAGCAACCAAGCTATGCATATTGCATTTCATTTCTTATTCTGGTTTGCTACTCCTCAAGACACATTCAAAAACATTAATCAATTTTGTACCATGCTTCAGTTTTGAAACAGTGAAGCAACACAAATTTGCTTTTGAGTGCCTTATCTTGTATCACCAAGGCTAGAACAAGTCTTCATTGCCTTTATTGGTATATATACAAGTTATTTAGCACTTGCATTCAAGAAAAACAAGAATCAAACCAGCAAAACAACAAACCAGAGAAGAACATAATTAAATCTGCAACAGAATGTGCACATGACCAGGACAAAACGGAAATTGCAATTTGAAGCTGAAATTGACTCAAATGAATGAAATCCACTGTTTAAAATGAAAATTAAACATGCTCACACATTGGAAACATGAAGACAATAACTGGAAATACAATTAAAATTCAAAACAGAAAAGAAAATGGATGAAACAGTGACTGAAAACTGAAAACAGAGAGCACGAGTACAATGAAAATTGAAATGGAAAATGGAAGGAACACTTAGCTATGGATGCGTGGATAACACAGCTCATGATACCACTTGATGGAAGCTTTCCTGGGTCTGGAATCCATGAGATACATCTTCAAACAGCAAGCCACGAAAATGCAGAGTAGTGCAGCGCAAATGGATGTAAATAATAGGTGTTTTGGTGTGTTTGTGATGGTAGGAGTGTGTGGAGTATCCTCTCAGCTCAGAAGGTCTTCCTACTATGGAAGGAAGCTAGAGGAAAGGGTAGAGAAAGTGAAGAGAAGCATTGACTCAAGAGCAATAGGGCTGGAAATTGAATTCAACAGCATTTCACTAGAGCTCAAAAGTGTTTTCTACAAGGTATTGACCCTCCTATTTATAGATGATGAGGAGCCTTTAATTTGATCAATTTGCCTCCAAAACAAAATACATTTCGGTTAGAAGCAGCTTGCACATGGAGGAGCAGATCCCACACTTGGAAGAAGCAAAATCCATGCTGTTGTCCACGTCAGCCACTCACATGGGAAACCACCTCTTCTTCACGCTGGGCAGTCTTGGGGTTTTGGCTGGGCGCAGATCTGATTTGGTATTTCCCATCCGTGAGCAATTTCCTCTTGGGCTCCACCACTTCCTTTTGGGCTTCCTTGTTTTCTTTTATTAATTCTACTTCCTGGATGGCTCACACATGGTCTCCAAGCTTTATTAGACCCTTCAAAACAAAGTAGAACATATTAAAAGGTAATCTTTCTAAGACTTGGAGAAAAAAACTCAAGAAAGCTTTAGAAAGTCCTTCTTTAACTTTCCTTTCCTAGTCTTAGCTTGAGTTGCTACTTCTTTGAATGGAATGCCCTAAATGGGTTTCCATCAAGAAGACTTGTCTATAGAGGTGCAACCAGTTCGAGTCGAAGAAAGCCAGACTAAACGGCCTCAAGGGAAGACGGTCAGACTTGTTAAGGTCATCTGGGATGATAGGACCGGCGACTCTACTTGGGAATTGGAGGAAGAAATGCGAGAATCTTACCCTCATCTTTTTACTGGTAAGCATTAATTTTCGAGGCCGAAAATTTTCTTGTTGGGGAGAAGGTAAAAGTCTGAAAAATTATAAAGTCATTAGGCCTATATTGAGGCAGCCCAGCCCATAAAGCTAAGGACCCATGACCTTTGGAAGGGGTTTTCTAAAAATCAGAATTCCTTCATTTTGCCAGCTTTCTTTCTCTCTCTAGAAAACCCTTTCTCCTAAATTTCTCTGCCTTCTTTCTAAAATCTCAGTTCACTGAACCGATCAAATTTTAAATTGAAGGTGTTTCCGCGCTCACTGCACCCATTTGAACCGAACACTTCTCAGTTTCAGTTGGTAAGTAAGTTTCCCCTTTTCCCTCCACTGTCCTAACCTAAGGCAACCAATTTTTCTGGTTGCATGTACTTTCCATATTTTATTTTCCTTCCAATTTGTTCCAGCTCTAAAAATGTTGTTTCTATCATCAAAATTGGTGATTTATAGGTCCTGTCCTGTTCAGCACAGTGTAAGGGTTACTGTTGGAGCGTTCCCTGAATTTTTAGTTTTGAGCTTTCCAGGTAAGGGGAGCTAACTATATAAGTATTTTGTTGTTCTGATTAATTCATGAATTTATGAGAAAATATGTTGAATTATGTTTGTATACTGGTTAACTCTGTTTTAATGCTCTATGCATGTTGTATTATGTATTGTTGTACTGTTTTGGACTTTATTTTGGGAAGGTTTTGTGAGAACAGATTGAATCTCTTGAATGATGAGAACTAGGAAGAATTAGGTGTTGTCTCTGTTTTACTTGGGTACCTTGGAATGTGATAATGAATCAAAGAAAAGAAGAAGCGTAGAAGTGTAATGTGTATTTAGGTATAGAAAGATAAAAGAAAAACAGGTTGTTGGGCACAAGATTGAAGCGTCATGGTCAAGTAAAAAGAAATAGATAAGTTTGGTATTTTGGGAGAAGTGGAAGGGAGAGTGATAGGTTGTACAAAAAGGGAATAATGAAAGAGGAAGAGAAATATAATGGTGGAAGGATGAAGATAGGTTAGTCTCGGATTTTGCTAGGATGGTTCTTTATTAATGAAGTTGCTAAGCCTTGATGTGGAATGAACCATGCAGTTGGATCTTTACAGAGGAAAAAAAAGGGGAGGGGGGTTTCTTTGGATCTTTACAGAGAAAAAAAAAAGGGAGGTTTACAGTATTTTTTGATTTAAAAAAAAAAAAGAAAACAGAAGTTTATGTTTCTGGAGTTGAAAAGAAGAGGAAGAATTTTACTGTTTAAGTGGAGGTGTGAGGGAGTTAGCTCTTAGGGTGCTGAGAAAAATGTACTTAAGTTAATATAATATATTATTGTAGTATATATATAAGAAAGAGAGAGTTTCATATTTTAATATTAATATAATATAGATTTATAAGTATGTATACAACAAGTTAGGACTTCCATAAGTTTATATATTATTTATTATAATATTACCTCTGAGTTTGGTTACAGAGGTGGTGGGTCAATGATTGTTTTTTTAGAAAATGAAAAGTGTTGCATTAAGCTGCACTTAGAAAATAAGGTTGATAAATAATATTATATTTTATATTACATATAATAATTATTTCTTTATTATGATTCTTGTATATTATATAATAATATAGGTTATATAATAATATGTAACTTTTATATAAATTATTAGGTATATATATATATATATATATATATATATATATATATAGAAATTTAACAGGTTAAGTTTTATTTAATAGTATATTGTGATAAAATATATGTATATTAAAACTAGTAAGTTGAGCATTAAACTTAGTTAGAATATTGATATTTTGTTAGAAATAACAGTTAAGAGTTATGAAAAAAAAAAAATTAGAGAAGGGGGTTCTGGTTTCTTTTTGTTTGTTCTTCATTTTATGGTTGATTAAATGATAGTTACTTGGTTTGAGAAGCATGACTTGAAGTTTATTGCACAACAGTAAAAATGGTTATGGTGGTATCAAAAGAATGTGGTTACTAAGTAATGAAGTGTGATTCAAGTGGGAATCCAAGTTCCATCTATGTAGAATCTCTCGGTGAGATTCTTAGTGTTTTAGAATGAAAGTAGGAGCTCAGTCTTGGGGGTCTTCTTGACGCTCCAATGGCCTTTCTTCTCATATAGAGAGGATTGGACCATGTGGTGAGGAGTAGCAGGAGGTCTTAGCCTTGGAGGCTTCCATCATGCTCCAAGGCGTGACTAACCTCGTGAGTGGCAGGGTGGGGGAGCCCAGGGCGGGGGAGCCCAAGTATCACAAGCCACCATGGGTGCATGACCCGCCATAGCTCGACTATCATTCTAAAGTCCGGACGAGTCAAGTCTAGAAGATAATATGTTAGGATCTATGTCATATATTGTCTGGCTTGCATACTCTTGACTTGAGATTAATTCTGATATGTATATGTGAATATAATTGCATGTCTTTATATAGTTAGCTCACCCTTGCATTTGGTTGTGTTGTGCTATGTCTGCGTGTTTTCTCTTGCGATGATCATCCATTTTGGATGGGAGCAGATGGCGAGGATGTTACTCTGGAGATAGTCTTGGAGGAGAACGGCGATGCAGCTGCTTAGTTCTTCTAGGAGATTTCATGACCCCCCTTATGTTATCTACAAACAATTCCTTCTTATGTTATTCTGAAATACTTTAGTGCTTCAAGTTTTAAATTCCTACTCAATTTGGATAACTGTAATCCCTATACTTAAGACTCTTAACTGCCTGTCCGCACTCCAACTGCTTTCTTTATTATAATGGATGACGTCTTATTATTATATGCATGACGTATATTCTTGGGATGTCACACAACCAACCGAATACATTAGAAAACTTCTTTCATTTTTAATAATTAAATTATTTCAGATAATTAATAAAAATAAAAATAAATTTTATATCAAATAATTGATAAAAAAAGAAAAGAAAATAATAGAAAATAAAATAAATAAGATCCAAACTATAAATAAGAAATTAGAAAATACATGGTAGTTTCACAAAACGGATTTTTTTTTATATTTCTTAATTATTTTTTTAATCTACCATCTTCAAAGTAAAATAAACTTAATCTAAGTTGAGAAATCACCTTAAATAAAATGTATTTTAATTTAGACAAACCTTATTAATATGTAATTTTTATTCTAGATTAAGTACCGTAAATATCCAACTCCGTTTACGCAAACAATTATTTAGAAATCTTACACTTTCTATTCATTTAAATTCATAACTCAAATTCTGAGTTGTATTAAGGTTGTAAAAGACGAAACCAAATATATATTTTTCTTGAATATTCAAACTATATATATATATATATATATATATATATATATATATATATATATATATATATATAAAAGCTTGTTAACACCCGTATGTCTTTTTTTCAGTTGGTACGTTTTAACAATGTGTATCGGATTATAGTAGACAAAAATACCCTCATTTATCATGGATTCTAAGTTTTAAGGTGAAGGATATTTAAATAATTTTCATTCTCAAAACTAAAAAAAAAAAGAAACCCCAAACTCTTATTCACCTCCCTCATTCTTCTCAACCCTTTCTCTTTCATCTCTCTCATTCCAACATTTTCTCTTTCATCCCTACTGTTGCCCCAATTGAAATCAAAAATTAAAAAACCCTTGCCAAATACAATTAAAAAGCTCCCTAGGAGTACAATTCTTTCAATTCTAGGTTGTAATCTTACATCATGTATACCATACCAAAAGAGAAAGGAAAACAAAACACTTTGTGTAAAGGGAAAAGGACAATAGAGGGAAATATCTTGTTCTTTAAAAATATAATGAAATGTGGTGTAGATGTGTAAATGATGTATGAAAATTTAATTGATTTATGAAGGTTTTATTTGCATGATTTAATTTAAAAATGAAATTTAATAATAATAAGAATGGAAAATATATAACACATCCTCCAAATGAACGAATAGAGCAAGAGCAACAAATTACGATGTCGCGGGTTGTTGTATGTGGCTGAGGGAGAGTATGGAGACGAGAGAGAAACAAATTGGATAAGTGAGGAAGGTGGATTAGAGTTAGGCAAGGGTTTCTGATTTTTTTTTTCAATTGGGGCAATAATAGGGATGACAGAGAAAATGTTGGAGTGAGAGAGATGAAAGAGAAAGGGTTAAGAGGAATGAGGGAGGTGAGTAAGGGTTTGGGGCTTTCTTTTTTTTTTTAGTTTTGAGATTGCAAATTATTTAAATATCCTTCACCTTAAAACTTAGAATCCATGATAAATGAGGGTATTTTTGTCTACTATAATCTGGTACATATTGTTAAAACGTACTGATGAATCAATATTTTATATCATTAACTTAGTTTCTTGCACCGAATTGTGTTGATGATTTGCGCTTAATTCTTAGTTATTGTGTCATTTTCACCATTTGGGCTTAATTAGACAACTAATTCATATTTTAATTAATTTGAATTATTTGAGCTTAATTATTCCTATTTTCATTTTCAGGGAAATTTTGAAATTACACTGGGAGACTTTTGGAAGAGCACAAGCAATTGAAGAATTTCTACAAATTAATTTTAGATGTAGTCAAATTTTTAATTTAGTAGATTAGGCTTTTTAAATTAAGTTTTGTAATTTTGGGCTAATTTTTGTTAGGTTAGACTAAGCCCAATAGTAAAAAAAATGGTGACATGGCCCTAGGGTTTTATGATGTGTGGACCCCACCATGAGGATGTAACTTTTTTCAGACCTAGGGATTCCAAGAGTGGAGCCGTCACTCTTCATTTTGGTTTTTTTTGGAGACTCTGGTTTTTGGGTTGGCTTTCGGGAATGTTTGTAGCTGACGTTTTTTAGCAATGGTTGAATAAAAAATGTTCATTTTCTTTCCTCTCAATTTGTGCAAGAGTTGATTGATGGAAAGCCGTCACACTTTTCTTTCTGGGTGGCTCGGCAACGTTGAAGGAATTTGGGGGAAATGTGTATGAACGTTGTTTTTGGAAGGAAGGAATACGATTTATTCTCTTGAATTCTCTTGTTTAATTTCGGCTGACATTGATAGACACGTTTGGGTTATAACGATTTTGGTTGATGAGCCAAGGAATTTTGCGCCGCACCTTTGAATCAGAACTATGCTTTTTATTGCTTGAAGCCATTTTGCTTGTAATGATGGATTATGTTGAGTAGTGTGCGGCCAGAATTCATTCTTGGAGCCAATTAATTGCTTTATTTCAAAATAGATGCATAGGTTTTGAATGCTTGTAGATGCTGCTTTCATTTTGGAATTGTCACATCAAGTATTAAATGAAAGAATAGTGAGTTCACTCATGGCTATAATAGAGAGGCCACGTTATTTTTAATTCAAAGAAGTTGGTAGCTGCTGCAGGTGAAGTGCTTATGTGAATGAGAAACGAAATGGTGTGGGGTCCGAATGGAAGAAGTAGCTGATTCACGTGTTTAGCATCCAAGTGCTGCAACAATTCCATTGGAAATTAAAGCAAATGGTGCTGCAGGTTTGGTTGCAAATTTTGGTTTTCTTTTGGTAAAAAAAATTAGAATTGTTTATTTTCTTTTGTTTTGAATTAATTTGCCTTTTTAAGATTAATTGCTTTTAATCTCTTTAGTTTAATTTTGTATTTAATTTAATTTAAATATGCTTAGATATTTGTTTGCTCTAGTATTGGGTTTAGCATTTTCACTCTCTGGACTTGATTTTAAAAAAATAACTGCAACCACACCAGATGTCCAAATGCTATGTTTTATATGTCATATGAAAGATAATTGAGTCTACTTTCCAGGAAAAAAAACCTCATGTCATTTAGAGCTTTGTAGAAAAAGTTATGGTTAAAACATTGAGCAAAGGTCAGAGCTGCCTAGTTCCCGCGTGAATTTTCGTTTTTACTGTTTTAATTTCATTTTAATTTTTCCGCATCCACAAAGAACATTTCAAAACCCCCCCCCCACTGTGTTAGACCTGATTCTGAACCGCAGTTGGTCCTTGAGAGACGACCTAGGGGTCATTCCCTAGCATTATACTGCATTTCTAAATTGCAATCAAATTTGTATGGGTTGCGACACCCATCAAATTTTGGCGCCGTTGCCGGGGACCAACGGTTCAGTATTGAGTCTTTTGTTTGTGTGTCTTGTGACTGTTTTTTTTTTTTTTTAAGTGTTGTGATAGTCTTTGTTGTGTCTTGTGATTGTTTTCTGTGATTTGAGATTTTTGTGCTATTGTTTCATGATTAGAGGGTGTTGTGATTTAGTGTATGACTAGAGGAAATCCTGGATTCATACCACCTTTTGACCCTGAAATTGATAGGACCTTTCATAGGTTAGTTAGGCATTCTAGGAATTTGTCTTTAGAGTCTGTTTTTGAGTCTGTCCCATTAGATACTGTTCATCCAACTGCTGAGTATTTTGTGCATACTGCATCTACTGCATCTGTTGCATCTGCACTTGATTCTGATTCTGATTCTGTTGGTTTTCACACTGAGAACAATATGGCACAACCTCCACCTCGTGAGAGGACTTTTAGGGAGATGGCTGCACCTGATTTCGATATTGAAAGCTTGTGCATCCAATATCCTGATGAGGACGTTCCATTTGTTCTCAAGACTGGACTGATACATTTGTTGCCCAAGTTTCATGGTCTTGCAGGTGAGAGTCCACACAAGCATTTGAAGGAATTCCACATTGTTTGTTCTACTATGAAACCTCATGATGTTCCTGAAGAGCACATCTTTTTGAAAGCATTTCCTCACTCATTGGAAGGTGTTGCTAAGGATTGGCTATATGCTTTGGCGCCTAGATCCATCACTAGCTGGGATGATCTGAAGAGGTTGTTCTTAGAGAAATTTTTCCCAGCATCCCGGACCACAGCTATCAGGAAGGACATCACTGGGATTAGGCAGCTTGGTGGAGAGAGCTTGTATGAGTATTGGGAGAGATTCAAGACACTTTGTGCAAGTTGCCCCCACCATCAGATACCTGAACAACTCCTTATCCAGTATTTCTATGAGGGTTTGAACAACATGGATAGGGGTATGATTGATGCTGCCAGTGGTGGAGCTCTTGGAGACACCACACCTGCTGAGGCCAGGCATTTGATTGAGAAGATGGCTTCCAACTCCCAACAGTTTAGCGCCAGGAATGATGCCATTGTAGTGAGGGGCGTACATGATGTGGTTGCCCAGTCTTTATCAGCCATTGAAAGCAAGTTGGAAGGCAAGATTGAATCTCTTACAAAGTTGGTGACACAGTTGACTACCAACCAGAGATCTGCAGCTCCATCTGCATCTGTTGCACGACTATGTGCTATTTGTCCTTCCAGTGACCACTATACAGATGCTTGTCCTACTTTGCAGTCCTCAGCTGCCTCTGATGCGCCTCAGGCTTATGCTACCAACATATATAACAACAGGCAGCCACAACAGCAAAGTCATGACTTGTCCAGCAACAGGTACAACCCAGGGTGGAGGAATTACCCCAATCTTAGATGGAACAGTGCGCCGCAGTTTCAGCAGCAGGCACCACCTTTCCAGAATGCTGGAGCACCTAACAGATATGTGCCTCCACCTATGCAACAACACCAGAGGCAACAGCAACAACAGCAGCAGCAAGAGGCGCCTGCCCAACCAGCTGCCCAATCTTCCACTTCTTCTGAGCCTTCATTGGAAGAGTTAGTGAGACAGATGACTATGCAAAACCTGCAGTTTCAGCAGGAGACTAGAGCTTCCATACAGAGTCTCACTAACCAGATGGGTCAGATGGCTACTCAGATGAATCAGGCGCAGTCTCAAAATTCTGATAAGTTACCATCCCAGACTATGCAGAATCCGAAGAATGTGAGTGCCATTACCCTCAGATCAGGGAAGCAGACTGTTGTGCCTTCAGAGCCCGCTTCTACACCTACACCCGTGCCTGCCACTTGTCCTAGAGAGGACGACCATTACGGTCCACGCAGGGCATTTGAGGTGGGTGGATCTTCTTCTTCAGCCGGTGGTTCTTCTTCAGGTGGATCTTCTTCCTCTTCCACCACCACCGCTGCTGCGCCTTCTCCATTTGTTGACCGACCTATCCCTCTTCCATTCCCTTCACGGGCACTTCCTAGCAAAAAGACTGAAGAGGTGGATAGGGAAATTCTGGAGACCTTCAGGAAAGTAGAGGTGAACATACCTCTACTTGATGCCATTAAACAGATTCCAAGATATGCCAAATTCTTGAAGGAGTTGTGCACACACAAGAGGAAGATGAAGGGCGATGAAAGGATTAGCATGGGAAGGAATGTATCTGCGCTTATTGGTAAGTCGGTCCCGCACATTCCTGAGAAGTGCAAGGACCCAGGTATATTTTGCATTCCTTGTGTGATTGGAAACAGTAAATTTGAGAATGCCATGCTTGATTTGGGTGCTTCTGTTAATGTCATGCCTTTGTCTATATATTCCTCTTTGTCTCTTGGTCCTTTGCAAACCACGGGTGTGGTCATTCAGTTGGCCAATAGGAGTGTTACCCACCCAACAGGTTTCATAGAGGATGTCTTGGTTAGGGTTGGTGAATTGATTTTTCCTGCTGACTTTTATGTTTTGGAGATGGAGGAGGGATTCTCTCATGGATCCGCTCCCATTATCTTAGGCAGGCCATTTTTGAAAACTGCCCGAACTAAGATTGATGTGTATGCTGGAACTTTGTCTATGGAAATTGCTGATATTGTTGTTCATTTTAATATCCTTGATGCAATGAAATTTCCAGCTGAGGACCATTCTGTGTTTAGGATTGATGCATTGGATGACATTATTGATGAATTTGTTGTTCATGACTTTCACTCTTTGCATAAGAAGAAACATTCTTTTCTATCTTCTTTACATCCATGCATTGAATCTGGAATTGAGACAGGATTTGAATATGATGTTGAATTGGATGAGAACTGTGATGTCCAGGATATTGATGATGTCCAGGTTATTGATGATATGCGTGTTTATGATGATTTGGATAATATTGATGATGTTTGTGATATACCTGTGATGGATGTTGATCTGGATTGTGATGAGATGGGTTTTCTGCCTTTACCTGTTCATTCTTTAGAGTCAGAATGCATTAACCACGTTGCAGGAAGTACACTTGAATCTGACTTGCAGGAACCCACTCTTGAGCTTAAACAGCTCCCAGAAAACCTCAAGTACGTGTACTTGGAGGATGATGAGAGGAAACCGGTCATAATTTCCACCTCCCTTGATTCTGTTCAAGAGGAGAGGTTGCTTGGAGTGTTGAGGGCGCATAAGAAAGCCATAGGTTGGAGTTTGGCGGACATCCCTGGTATTAGCCCATCCACATGCATGCATAGGATTCTGTTGGAAGATGGGGCCAAACCAGTGAGACAGCCGCAGAGAAGGCAAAACCCTGTGATCTTGGACGTGATTAAGAAGGAGGTGATGAAGCTTTTGCAAGCTGGGATCATCTACCCTATTTCAGACAGTCAGTGGGTGAGCCCCATCCATGTTGTGCCCAAGAAGACCGGTCTCACTGTTGTGAAAAATGAGAGAGATGAGCTGATTCCCACAAGAGTGCAGAACAGCTGGAGAGTCTGCATTGATTATAGGAGGCTCAATCAAGCAACCAGGAAAGATCACTTCCCCCTGCCTTTCATTGATCAGATGCTGGAGCGCCTGGCAGGTAAATCTCATTATTGCTTTCTTGATGGTTTTTCTGGTTATTTTCAAATCAATATTGCTCCTGAGGACCAAGAGAAAACCACATTCACCTGCCCCTTTGGCACTTTTGCCTATAGGAGGATGCCCTTTGGCCTATGCAACGCCCCTGGTACCTTCCAACGGTGCATGCTTAGCATTTTTAGCGACTTTCTTGAGAGTTGCATAGAGGTGTTTATGGATGATTTTACTGTGTATGGATCCTCTTTTGATGCATGTTTAGACAGTTTGGAAAAAGTTTTGAAAAGATGCATAGAAACAAACCTTGTTCTCAATTTTGAGAAATGTCACTTCATGGTTGAACAAGGTTTAGTTCTAGGGCACATCATTTCTGAAAAGGGAATAGAGGTAGATCCTTCTAAGATATCTGTGATTTCGCAGTTGCCTTACCCCTCTTGCGTGCGAGAGGTTAGATCTTTTCTAGGACATGCAGGTTTCTACAGGCGCTTCATCAAGGATTTCAGCAAGAAGGCGCTTCCCTTGTCTAGACTACTGCAAAAGGATATTGACTTTGCTTTTGATGATCGATGCAAGCAGGCATTTGATTGCCTAAAGGAAGCTTTGACCACCACTCCGATCATTCAGGCGCCAGATTGGACAGCCCCATTTGAGCTCATGTGTGACGCATCAAATCATGCCTTGGGAGCTGTCCTGACACAGAAGATTGGCAAGCTGCCTAGAGTGATCTACTACGCCTCACGCACTTTGGATGCTGCCCAAGCAAACTACACCACGACTGAGAAGGAGTTGTTGGCAATTGTTTTTGCCCTTGATAAATTTAGGTCGTATTTGCTTGGATCTCCTGTTATTGTGTATACTGACCATGCAGCTCTGAAGTTTTTGTTGAAAAAGGCTGAGTCAAAGCCTAGATTGATCAGGTGGATGCTACTACTCCAGGAGTTTGACTTGCAGATTAAAGACCGGAGTGGAGCACAGAACTTGGTTGCAGACCACCTCAGTAGGATTGAGAGAGCTGAGGATCAGGCTCATGTTTTGCCCATCCAGGATGACTTTCCTGATGAGAGTTTGTTAATGATTTCTTCTTCTCACCCTACTCCTTGGTTTGCACACATTGTGAATTATTTGGTTGCTTCTGTTTTTCCTCCTTTAGCATCACGTGCTCAAATTGCAAAAATTAAGAGTGATGCTAAGTATTATGTTTGGGATGACCCATATCTGTGGAAGTTGTGTAGTGACCAGGTTACTAGGAGATGCATTCCGGACCATGAGATTGACTCGGTCCTACAGTTTTGCCATGCCTCCTCACCTGGTGGTCATCTGGGGATACAGAGAACAGCTCGCAGGGTGCTTGATTGCGGTTTCTACTGGCCTTCCATCTTCAAGGATGCGGAGAGGACTTGTAGCACCTGTGAGCCATGCCAGAGAGCAGGAGGACCTATTTCACAGAGACAGGAGATGCCTCAACAGCCTATGCTGTTTTGTGAGGTGTTTGATGTCTGGGGTATAGATTTCATGGGTCCTTTCCCTGTTTCTTTTGGTTTCTCTTATATTCTCCTTGCTGTGGATTATGTTTCAAAATGGGTGGAAGCTAGAGCCACCAGGACTAATGATGCTCGGGTTGTTGTAGATTTTGTTAGATCTCACCTCTTTTGCAGGTTTGGAGTGCCTAGAGCGATTGTTAGCGATCAGGGAACCCATTTTTGCAACAGATCCATGCAAGCCTTGCTCAAGAAATATGGGGTGACGCACAGAGTTTCTACACCTTACCACCCCCAAACAAATGGGCAGGCTGAGATCTCCAACAGGGAGATTAAGAGGATTTTGGAGAAGATTGTCCAACCCAACAGAAAGGATTGGAGCAATAGGTTGGACGATGCTCTTTGGGCCCACAGGACTGCCTACAAAGCACCCATTGGGATGTCTCCCTATCGGGTTGTCTTTGGAAAGGCATGTCATTTACCAGTTGAGATTGAGCATCGGGCATATTGGGCTGTGAAGGTTTGCAACTTCTCCATTGACCAAGCTGGAGAGGAAAGGAAGTTGCAACTGAATGAATTGGATGAGATTCGACTGGAGGCCTATGAGAATTCGAAGTTCTACAAAGAGAGGACCAAGAGGTTCCATGATAGTTCCATTGTTAGAAAGGACTTCGAGGTTGGCCAACAGGTTTTGTTGTATAACTCTAGGCTCGGCCTCATGGGTGGTAAGTTGAGATCAAAGTGGACTGGACCTTTTGTTGTGACTAATGTTTATCCTTATGGTGCAGTAGAGATCCAGGATCCATCTGCAGCTACAAGCTTCAAGGTGAACGGGCATAGACTGAAGCCTTTCCTCAGCAATCCTTCTTTGTTGGATGCAGTGGTGGAGGAGACGTCTTTGGTCCACCCCACCTATCCTCCCATCTGACTCAGGGAGTTTCTTTTCTCCTTCCCTCCTCACTTTTATTGCACTTTGTCTGTATCTGATGATTGTTCTGATTGTTGATCTGTTGATTGTGACACACTGAGGACATTGTGTTGTTTAAGTGTGGTCTATTAGGGGAGGTTGTTCTTTGTTTAAATTTCGTTTTCTAGTGAATTTTGTTGAGTCTTGTGTACAGTTTTGCATGCTTTTTGTGAATTCTGGATCGTGATTAGGTTGCTAGTTTTCCTTCACTGCATTGATACTCTGTTTTGTTGGAATCCTTGCTCCTCTTTGCTTGGAAGATAATCATGATGTTTGAGAGTTGGATTAATTGTGACCGATTACCTGTGTGAGATTTGAGCCATTTGATGATCTTTCTTGTGTGTGATATGTCTCTGGATTGCTTGCACATTTGCCTTGGCTTGACTCTGTTGTTAATTCTTGATTCATGAGCATGTTTGAAAATGATAAAGGCATTTTGTTGATTGAGCCTCTCTAGCCAGATAGCTTACCCTGTTATGATCTCTTTGTTAGCCCCCTTGAGCCTATACTTCCCCCATTTCTTTGTTTTGAAGCTCATACAATAGCCTAAGTGAAAAACCATGATCACCTGAACCTTAGGAATTTTGGAGCTTTGGAATTGTTTTGGGAATAAGTGTGGTCTCTTAGGAGTTGCAGATGAATTGGCTAGTGAGTCCTCTTCTTGCGGTTGCACTGTAAATATCATGTACCTTGTCTTTTGAATTGTGTGTTGAATAAAAAAAAAAGAGACAAGATGAAAAAAAAAATACAAAAAAATGAGAAAAATTAAAAAATGGTGTGAAGAATGGAGTCAAGAAGAGGATTGAATTAGAGGTTTTGGGTGTGATTTGACTGTGTTTACACTTGTTCCCCATTGCTCCTCTATTCCTTTTGGTTTATAGCTTCTTATCCAGATGTATACTCCCTTGTCCTTGGCCCCATTACAACCATGAAAAGACCTTTTGATTTGAACATGCATATGTGTTTGAGTGTTGATATTAGAGGCTTGCCAAGTCTATATGTGTGTGCTTTCTTGAGTGCATTGAGTGACATCGATTTACCTTAAACACTTGAGAGAGACACTGATTGTGTGCATCTGTGAGGCTTTGTTGCTTTTGATTCATCTCTTGAACTGATTGATTGTTTCCCATGCACTAAACTGCTTGGATGATTCTGTGAGTATCTGCTTTCATTGACTTTGTGTGGGATTCTACCTATGCCTTTCACTTTCCAGATTTTGTGAGAATTGTGCAACTCTGTGTCTGTCTGTTGAGTTTGTGTCTCTTCCTGAAGTCCTCAGTATTGTTCTCTGCTTTGCGTCTTGATTTTGCCCAGGAGTGCAAAAGACTAAGTGTGGTCTATTTTGATGAATCAATATTTTATATCATTAACTTAGTTTCTTGCACCGAATTGTGTTGATGATTTGCGCTTAATTCTTAGTTATTGTGTCATTTTCACCATTTGGGCTTAATTAGACAACTAATTCATATTTTAATTAATTTGAATTATTTGAGCTTAATTATTCCTATTTTCATTTTCAGGGAAATTTTGAAATTACACTGGGAGACTTTTGGAAGAGCACAAGCAATTGAAGAATTTCTACAAATTAATTTTAGATGTAGTCAAATTTTTAATTTAGTAGATTAGGCTTTTTAAATTAAGTTTTGTAATTTTGGGCTAATTTTTGTTAGGTTAGACTAAGCCCAATAGTAAAAAAAATGGTGACATGGCCCTAGGGTTTTATGATGTGTGGACCCCACCATGAGGATGTAACTTTTTTCAGACCTAGGGATTCCAAGAGTGGAGCCGTCACTCTTCATTTTGGTTTTTTTTGGAGACTCTGGTTTTTGGGTTGGCTTTCGGGAATGTTTGTAGCTGACGTTTTTTAGCAATGGTTGAATAAAAAATGTTCATTTTCTTTCCTCTCAATTTGTGCAAGAGTTGATTGATGGAAAGCCGTCACACTTTTCTTTCTGGGTGGCTCGGCAACGTTGAAGGAATTTGGGGGAAATGTGTATGAACGTTGTTTTTGGAAGGAAGGAATACGATTTATTCTCTTGAATTCTCTTGTTTAATTTCGGCTGACATTGATAGACACGTTTGGGTTATAACGATTTTGGTTGATGAGCCAAGGAATTTTGCGCCGCACCTTTGAATCAGAACTATGCTTTTTATTGCTTGAAGCCATTTTGCTTGTAATGATGGATTATGTTGAGTAGTGTGCGGCCAGAATTCATTCTTGGAGCCAATTAATTGCTTTATTTCAAAATAGATGCATAGGTTTTGAATGCTTGTAGATGCTGCTTTCATTTTGGAATTGTCACATCAAGTATTAAATGAAAGAATAGTGAGTTCACTCATGGCTATAATAGAGAGGCCACGTTATTTTTAATTCAAAGAAGTTGGTAGCTGCTGCAGGTGAAGTGCTTATGTGAATGAGAAACGAAATGGTGTGGGGTCCGAATGGAAGAAGTAGCTGATTCACGTGTTTAGCATCCAAGTGCTGCAACAATTCCATTGGAAATTAAAGCAAATGGTGCTGCAGGTTTGGTTGCAAATTTTGGTTTTCTTTTGGTAAAAAAAATTAGAATTGTTTATTTTCTTTTGTTTTGAATTAATTTGCCTTTTTAAGATTAATTGCTTTTAATCTCTTTAGTTTAATTTTGTATTTAATTTAATTTAAATATGCTTAGATATTTGTTTGCTCTAGTATTGGGTTTAGCATTTTCACTCTC
The DNA here is from genome assembly GCA_036885675.1 of Vigna mungo. Taxonomy (NCBI): domain Eukaryota; kingdom Viridiplantae; phylum Streptophyta; class Magnoliopsida; order Fabales; family Fabaceae; genus Vigna; species Vigna mungo. The sequence continues at coordinate 9,714,757 of CP144698.1, read as the reverse complement.
TGGACTTGATTTTAAAAAAATAACTGCAACCACACCAGATGTCCAAATGCTATGTTTTATATGTCATATGAAAGATAATTGAGTCTACTTTCCAGGAAAAAAAACCTCATGTCATTTAGAGCTTTGTAGAAAAAGTTATGGTTAAAACATTGAGCAAAGGTCAGAGCTGCCTAGTTCCCGCGTGAATTTTCGTTTTTACTGTTTTAATTTCATTTTAATTTTTCCGCATCCACAAAGAACATTTCAAAACCCCCCCCCACTGTGTTAGACCTGATTCTGAACCGCAGTTGGTCCTTGAGAGACGACCTAGGGGTCATTCCCTAGCATTATACTGCATTTCTAAATTGCAATCAAATTTGTATGGGTTGCGACACCCATCAAATTTTGGCGCCGTTGCCGGGGACCAACGGTTCAGTATTGAGTCTTTTGTTTGTGTGTCTTGTGACTGTTTTTTTTTTTTTTAAGTGTTGTGATAGTCTTTGTTGTGTCTTGTGATTGTTTTCTGTGATTTGAGATTTTTGTGCTATTGTTTCATGATTAGAGGGTGTTGTGATTTAGTGTATGACTAGAGGAAATCCTGGATTCATACCACCTTTTGACCCTGAAATTGATAGGACCTTTCATAGGTTAGTTAGGCATTCTAGGAATTTGTCTTTAGAGTCTGTTTTTGAGTCTGTCCCATTAGATACTGTTCATCCAACTGCTGAGTATTTTGTGCATACTGCATCTACTGCATCTGTTGCATCTGCACTTGATTCTGATTCTGATTCTGTTGGTTTTCACACCGAGAACAATATGGCACAACCTCCACCTCGTGAGAGGACTTTTAGGGAGATGGCTGCACCTGATTTCGATATTGAAAGCTTGTGCATCCAATATCCTGATGAGGACGTTCCATTTGTTCTCAAGACTGGACTGATACATTTGTTGCCCAAGTTTCATGGTCTTGCAGGTGAGAGTCCACACAAGCATTTGAAGGAATTCCACATTGTTTGTTCTACTATGAAACCTCATGATGTTCTACACTTCAACCACCTTCTCAACTTTCTTCTTCATCTTTTCCACTCTTCCTTATAAAGTTAAAGCCTTTAGCCTTCTCAATTTCACCCTCTTTATCAACTTTCTTTTCTTCAGATCCCTGCACATAGGCTAAAATTATAACAATCTATGAAAAAGAAATGTATAAAAGATGTTGCCATACATACCTTAAAATAGTGGTAGTTTGGACCAGGAAGTTGTGTAGAACAAAAAGTTATTATACGAAGAACTTGAGAAGCCTGCGATACACAATATGCAAAGGTTCGATGAAGGGAGAAAATATACACATTTATATATACAAAATAGTACTTGACCATATATGAAACATTTAAATGGCCAAAAATATACTGTGCTAACCATATAAGAGAAGTAAATCAAGGCATGATGACATCACATAATAATCAACATTACTCCTGCATTTATATTGTTGTTAACTCATCCTAAATCATTGATCTATCACACTAAGAACTCAACTACTCAATTAATATTCCCAAAAGACGAAATAATACTTTAATAAATATAAGAAGTGTGATAAGAACTTATAACTAAAAATGCAAAAACCCTGCACCATATGACAATTTTTATGTAGATCTTTTTGCTCTTGAATATGAAAGGATGAAATGTCCACTGCAAAATCACACATAAAAGAATATATTTGAAACTTCAGACAAAATGAAATAAATGAATATCAAACTAGTTGGAATGAGAAATTCACAAAAATAAGTCATAATAGCCAAAAAGGAAAATAAGAACAGGGAAATGCTGAATTATATCTGTCAAATCTTGCAATAGTAGAAAATATCAAGAAAATATTTAATAGGAATAAAACCATTAGAATCATGAAAAAAGCAATCCTTCACCGAAATTGGTACTAAAACTCTATATACAAAACTTCAAACCAAAATAAGGAAATATATATTTGAATTTATTTTATGTCGTCCCTTTTATTTTTTGTTGAAAAGAATGGCTTAGTAACTCACACCAAGAGCGGGGTGAATTGGTGAAAAACAAAATCAAAGTCTTTTTAAAATATTTTTCACAAAAGAATGATCTTTTAAAAGTTTTCTTGAATCGTAAGGAAAAAGAATATTAAGGTGTAGCGAAACTAAGTTGACTACGTGTAAAACAAAGTCGACTGTAAATGTAAAAGTGTAGGGATAAAAAATGCAAACTCAGATTTTTATACTAGTTCGGCCAAACTGCCTACATCCAGTGTTCTTCCAATCCCAGGAAGCAAATGCACTATAATGGTCAAGGTTTTTACAACAAGGTTTCTATAGAGACCTCTACGTAAAAATATAAAACACCTCTGTAACCCTCTAACCAAAATATAGGCATATACAACACAAAGAACAACAACAAGATATCCTCTCTCTTGCAGTCTTTATCAACTTTGAACAATCCTTAAAGTCCCCAGAACGCAACACATCCTCTTCCTGTAATCACAACAGGGCAGCCACAATCTTCACAAGATTGAGAGAAGTAGTTGATCACGTTTCCAGACACCTCTATGTGCAGTATGATCAACCTATCTTTCAGCACATGTCTTCTTGATGAGTTCTTGGAGCTTATCACGTTCTGCAAAATCTGAAAAGAATCACTAAAATCGTTAAATTCACAAAATTCTCTTTCAGAAATCAAACTCGCGTCTGTACATAGACAGACAAAACAGTTATAACAGAAAGTAGCAATCATACCAACTTAATTGATTATGCAATTAATGCAGTTGACTAACAATTAATGCTTGGTCAAAGAAATAAAATATAGCCGTTATACTTCACAAGCATTAACAGATTTTCAAAACATAACTAAGTTGAATGGCTTGCGCACATAGTCGACTAAGTAACACTTTAATGTAGTTTTGAAAAAATTTCTTTGCAGAACAACTCACAGCACACTTTGAAAAAGTTTGTGCAAAGACACGTGTTTTAATCGACTTGCTTCATAATGAAGTCAACTTAAAACTGTTGTTTTGCCACACAATATAAGTTCACAAAAGTGCATGTGATTTTTCTTTCTAAAAACATTTATCATGCATACATAGATAAAATCTCATGGAGAACAGTTAATGAGTATGTTATAACAATAACAACATAAACATGTTCTCTAATAACGGTTCAAAAACCGTTATATTTTATACTTAATTTTGATATCAAAAGCACCCTTTTTGACTTAGAAACTTGCTTGGACTTATGATTTTGCTTTAGTTTTATGAATAAGAGAGTCGAGGATATGCTTTAGGATTTTATCATTAAATTCCCTTGATTTTTTAGGTTTTTGGAATGAATTGAAAGAAGGGTTGAAGTATCAAGGAGTTGCAGTGCACAAAAGTCAAACAGAATTCAGAAAAGTCAACTAGTCAACCAAAAAAGTCAACCAGTCAACCAGAGTGCATAAAAGTCAACCAGAATACAGACAAAGTCAACCATATCGTGATTTGATATATTTTCTGCGATTTTTATGATCTGTTTTGGGCTTGGACCTGTTTTCTGTTATTGTTATGTCCTATTTCAAGACCTAGACACCCTAGAGAATGTATCTTTTGATGGCTTAGGCACAAAAACATATTTTTCACCCCTTTGGGGGCAGATTTGGGGATTTGACAACTCAGCTTTTCTCTTTCTAGGATTTCTATCTCTTTCATTCCATTGTACACCTAGTTCTTCCATGACAATGGAGAACTAATCTCATTTGCTATTGGGGATGATGTAACCTCTAAACTCTCTTATATTTAAATTGATTTTTGTTATTGATATATGCTTCTTTCATTAATTGTTAGAGATATTCTTCTTTGCTCAAATTCTTGTTATGATTTATTCATGTTTGGCATTAATCTTATGATTTGTAAGTATTATGATAGTAAACTAGTAATTGTGATTAGGCTCTTTTCACCGACAGATCGGGTTTAGAGTAAAATAGAATGTGGCATTGACATTAATGAAGAAGATGAATTTGTTTATGCATGAGAGTGATTAGGTGAAATCTAAACCCTAACTTTACATTCATGTTTATTTTTCTGCATTTTGCATTCAAAAACCCCAAAATATTGTTCTTATAGTCTTGATTGGTTAAGCAAAAGCACAACTGTTTAGTGCCGTGAGTCTCTTGGGAAAATGATATTCGGACTTACAGTCTCTTTATTACTTGATACGATGTGGTACATGATAACGGTTGAAAAATCGTTATTTTCATATGCCATTTTAGACCAAATTACTCCCTTTACTGCTTAGAACGAGCTTAGAATCAAGCAAAACACATAAAATGAGTCACTAGAGAGTCAAAAGCTGTTTTTAGCGATATTATGCTTGTTTTCCATTATTTTGCAGCATTTTTGATGAAGGTGAAGACTTGAGTTGAAGGTGAAGGTCTTAGACTTAAGACTAAGGAAGAAAAATGAAGAAAAGAAGAGTCTAAGAACCGCCCAACGGTAAATTTCACCGTTGGGCGGCCAAATGCGAGGAGAAGGCACTGCCTGACAACTAGGCATGGACGCCAGGCGGATTTGCGATTAGAGGCAAACCGCCGGGCGGTGGATCCCTGCCGCCGGGCAGTGTCGCGATTTAAGGGAAACCGCTGGGCGGCATAAGTGTGACGTCGGGCGGTTGTCTGCTGGGCTTGGGCCTATTTTCTGTGACGCTCCTCAGCTATAAATAGCCCTATTGCGATTTCACTCTGATTCTTTTGACAAAAGAGGGCGGCTAGACCTACTTTTCACTCTCTGGAGAACATCTCTTGGATCCTTAGGCTCCTTTTCATCCTATCTAGGGTTTGCTATTCCATTCATCCATTATTTTTCATCTAGATTCACCATGACAATGGTGAACTAAACCCTTTTGTTGTTGGGGAAAACAATGTAATCTTTTGAAACTCTCTTTTTTATTTATATGCTTGTCGTATGCTTTGATTATTAATTGTTAGGTTCTCATCTGCGCTTAAAGCTTTTATCGTTGAACCCATTCGATAATTTTTGTTTGTCTTTATTGATACGGGAACGTACAGTACTATCATGAACTGGTGAGTAGTTCCTTTATTAAGTAATACCACCTAAGGATATTTTATTGATTTTACTTAGTTTATTGTACTAGAATTAATCAGGGAATTGCGCTTAATTGTCCGGTATTTTTCCGTTTTTCCTAATTGTGCTTAATTTGACCGGAAATTCTAATTTTAATTAATTTGAATTTTCTGAACTAATTATTTGCATTGTTATTTTCAGGGAAAATTTTGGAAATACAATTTGGGATATTTGGAGGTCAAATGAAGGTTTTCTTTAAAATAAAAAATTTGGGTGGCAATGTTTTGCCTTAGGTAGCACATGATGTGGTAATTTAATTGAAGTGCATTGATTGCTGGAATACAACGGTTTGGGATAGATGAATTTTTAGAAGCACATTGGTGATTAATTGAAGCAAGCTTCATTCCACATAGCACACGTCACAGATTGATTAAATTTCTTCGTGCAGCCAACATTTATAAGAAGCGCGTCACTTTCTTTTGGGCCTATGGAGAATCATGGCCTGGTTGGTGCTTGGAGTCCAGAGTTTCGCGGGACTCATTTCTTCGTCAACAATTATCCACGTGAAAGGCAACACATGCATTTGGCCCACGTGATTTGGAGTGCACGGTCCAGCGTTGGAAAGAAAGGGCTGCACGGTAATTCACATTATGCTTTGACGAGTAGAACACGTCCATGAGAAATCCAACATGGTTGCATGTGAAGGAGCATCCAGCTGTTTGGGCCAGCATCACACAGCAAATAATACATCAGCAATAAGCAGGTGTGTGCTTGGAAATAGGGGAGGTGCAGCGGGGCCCATATGCCAATTCCACATCCAACTTTGAAGTAGCAAACGACAACAACTCTCACTTAAATCTGCCACCGAGAAGGAAGAAACAGCCCAAGCTCCATGTTGCAGCAGGATTTCCTCATTCACCTTACGGCCTCATCTAGCAACTAACTCCTTTCTCGGTCAAGCTTCAACAACCCACCAATTCTCCATCCAGCAACACGTTCAAAAGCAACACTGTTAGCGGAATGGCAAGTGTACCATATCGTATCAAGTAATAAAAATGGTATAACCCATTATCGTTCTTCCCATGAGACTCGAAAGACCTAATCGTTCGTGTGAACCAAAATCGTAAGACTTGCAGAGAAAAATTCAATAATTGTGGTGGATGCAATGACAAAAAATAAATATGCAATGTGTGATTCAATTGACAAGATTTAGGCAATGGATGAATGGAGTTGTTGGGGGTTTACAATTTCATCTAATCCGCTCTCTCTTATTTACTCCTCTTGTTTAAATAGCATTATTATCTAATTGCATGCAAACTTTCTTGGCCTCCCCTTAACCCAATCCCTCGGTGAAAAAGGCCTATTACTAATTACCGGCTTGCTATCCCTAGCCTCCCCTAGCAACTAGCAACGCATTACAAACAAAAGCATATACAATTGGTCGTCCTACTCCTCTATCCCTAGGTGGTATTGCTTAACCAAGGAAATTCTCACCATTTTGTGACATTACTGTACGTCCCCGTATCGATAAAGGAAAAAATCAATTACCGAATGAGTTAAACGATAAAGGCATTAAGCACAGTATGAGAATCCAACAATTGATAATAAACGCACATGAAAATCATATAATTCAAACAAGAGTTTCAATAAAAGAGAGTATCAAAAGATTACATTGTTCCCCCGACAACAAAAAGGGTTTAGTTCACCATAGTCATGGTGAACCAAGATGAAAATAATGGAAGAAATGGAAAACAAACCCTAGAAAAGGTGAAAAGGAGCCTAAGCATTGATAACGGTTGAAAAACCGTTATTTTCATATGCTAATTTGGACTAAATTACGCCCTTTATTGCTTAGAATGAGCTTGAAATCAAACAAAACTCAATAAATGAGTCAACCGAGGGTCAAAAGCTGTTTTTAGCGATTTTATGCTTGTTTTGCAGTAAAATTGACAGAAGTGAAGATTGGGAATAAAGATGAAGGTCATAGACTCAAGAAAAGAGAGAAAAAATGAGAAAAGATGAGTCTAGGCACCGCCCGGCGGTAAACCCCTGGCGTCGGGCGGTCAAACGGGAGGAGAAGACACCAGTTTTGGGCGTCGGGCGGCAAACCCCTGCCGCCGGGCAGTTTTGCAGCACGAGGGAAACCGCCGAGCGGTAGACCCCTACCGCCGGGCGGTGGTGCGATTCAAGGCCCACCTCCGGGCGGCAAAGTGTGACGCCGGGCGGTGGTCAGCTGGGCTTGGGCCTATTTTTCTGCTGCGCTTCTCACCTATAAATAGCCCTACTACGAATTCCAACTCATTCTTTTGATAGAGGAGGGCGGGCAGACCAACTTTGCACTCTTTTGAGAGGATCTCTTGGATGCTTCGGCTCCTTTTCGTCTTTTCTAGGGTTTGCTTTCCATATCTTCCATTATTTTCATCTTGGTTCACCATGACTATGGTGAACTAAATCCTTTTTGTTGTTGGGGGAACAATGTAATCTTTTGATACTCTCGATTATTGAAACTCTTGTTTGAACTATGTGTGTCTCATATGCGTTTATTATTAATTGTTGGAGTCTCATGCTGTGCTTAATGCTTTTATCGTTTAACTCATTTGGTAATCGTTGTTTGTCTTTAGTGATACGGGGACGTACAGTAATGTCATGAACTGGTGAGATTTTTCCTTGGTTAAGAAATACCTCCTAGGGATAGGGGAGTAGGATGATCAATTGTATTTGCTTCTGTTTATAATGCGTTGCTAGTTACTAGGGGAGGCTAGGGATAGCAAGCCAATAATTGGTAATAGGCCCTTTTCGCGGAGGGATCGGGTTAAGGGGAGGCTAAGAAAGTTTGCATGCAATTAAATAATAACGCTGTTTAAACAAGAGGAGTAAATAAAAGAGAGAGGATTAGATGAAACTGTAAACCCCGAACAACTTCATTCATCCATTGCCCAAATCTCGTTAATTGAATCACATTGCATATTTATTTTCTGTCATTGCATCCACCACAATTATTGAATTTTTCTCTGCAAGTCTTACGATTTTAATTCACGCGAACAATAAGGCCGTTCGAGTCTCATGGGAAGAACGATAATGGGTTATACCATTTTTATTACTTGATACGATTTGGTACACTTGCCAATCCGCTAATAAATTTTTGGCGCCGTTGCTGGGGACTCGAGGTTTGACTTATTTAGCAGTGTGAATTGATTGAATTTGACTTGTTTGTAATTATTTAATTTTTCATGTTTGTTTTTATTTTTTGTTCTAATAAATGTTCCCTAGATTTTTGTGCCTAACAGTTGCAGGATGCAATTTGGACAAGAATTTGATTATATGGGCACTCAATTCTATCAAAATAATTTCAACTACTGGTGGGAACCTCACTCAAGCATGGATCAAGGTTGGAATGAACAAGCAGGAGAACCACATCAACAATTACTATTAGGGCAAAAGGTATCTGCTTTGAATGAGCAAATCAACAGAATTGACAAGACATTGGAACGAATTATCCAAAATTCTCTATCCTATAAAGAAGAGAGTGAAGCAAGAAGTAAAAGGTCAGAGATACAGATTCGTCACTCCAATGAGATATTGAATTCTAGGGTTAATACTGAGGTTAACCCTAGGGAGGAATGTCAAGCCCCTAGTTTTGAAGTTGATAATGTTGTTGATGAGGAAAAGATAGAAAGAGAGGAAGAGATAAAAAAAGGAAAAGATAGAGGAGAAAAGGTTGAGTGAGGAAGGGAATGAAGTAGTTGAGAAAAAAGACAAAAAGAAAAAATATGCAAAAATAAAAAAGAAAAGAAGAAAAGAGAAAAAGAGAAAGTTGAGAGGGGAAAGTGAGAAAAAGAGGAAATATCATAGGAAAGAAAAGAGCACAGGCAAAACCCCTTCCTCTTCAAAAGAAATATCATAGGAAAGAAAAGAAATTTATGTGCTCTATGGAGATCTTCAAGAAATTGGAGATTAAAGTTCCTATGATTGAAACATGGAAACATGTGCTTGGTGTTCTCAACTTTATGAAGAAATTTAGCAGGAAGAAGAAAAAGAAAAAGAAAATCAAGAAAGAGGAGTATCAACACCTACTGATGAGTGCTTGAACTCTACTGGGTCAAGCTAATGATGTTAAAGAAGCGCTTGCTGGGAGGTAACCCGATTTCTGAATTTTTTTTTATTTGATTTGATTTTATTTTATTTTATTTTATTTTATTTCATTTTATTTGATTTGTTTTGATTTGATTTGATTTTTTTTGGGTTATGCACTCCTTCTAATGGCAGTAATGATAACATCTACTGATGGATGTTAGATGATTTGGTGTGTACTGATGGATGCCAATGAAGATAAGAAAGATTAGCATCTACTGATTGATGCTATATGGTTAGACATTTACTAATGGATGTCACTGACAGCATTTACTGATGAATGCTACTGGGATAACATCTACTAAGGGATGCTAGAGGATTTCGGTATCTACTGAAGGATGCAGGGAAGTACACTTACTAAAGGGTGTTGGAAGGATCTGCACTTACTGACAAGTGCTAAACAGGTTTGGGTTAGGCTCGCGACGTTAAACAAGCACTACTAGGAGGCAACCTAGATTTTCTTCTTTACTCTTGCACTTTAAATTTTTGAATTTTATTTTTCAGTGTGTATGCTTGACTTGAACACTTCTTCTGAAGATGTTTGATTGACTACTTTGCATGATGAATCTATTTGATAATGATTTGATGTGAATGATTATTGAGTTGTATGCATGTTAACATACTGTGAAACAGTTGCGTGAGGAAGTATAATTGTGGTCATGATGCTAAACAGGATGTATGAATGACTGTGGGTGAGAAAGCATGTTGCGTGAGGTATTGAGCCCCAGAGTTTTTATTGTTGTATGAAATTATTCACAGGAAAGCATGAATGATATTGCCTAAATCTTGATGATTGATTGAATTGCATGTACATGTCATACGATAAAGGCCATTTTTTGAAAGCCCTTACTTAGCCAAATTTTACCCAAAGTGCTTGAAATTTTACACCCTTTTTGAACCTTGGCCCTAAACAGAATGAAAACCTTGTGCTGAAATTATTTACTTTGAATTGGGTTAATAACTATAATTATATTCAAGGTTCAAGTTTGGGGTTGTGGGGAAAGTTTGAATGGCAAAAAGAAAGGCATTGAGCTCAAGTATTGAAAAAGAAAAATATACATGAGAAAGAGGAAAAATCATGAAAGATGAGCTCAATGTAAAAATAAAAGAAAAAGGGAAGAAGTTGGGAACAAATGAGATTGGTTGAGAAAGAGAGTTAAACTTGAACCTTGAATGATGAATAAGCTCTCTTGATTCAAAGCTTTTGTGATCCAGAAAAACCAATTTTTCTTGATAGCCCAGCCTCATTACAAGCCTTGGAAAAGTCCTTTTGATGGCATTTGCATGTGATGATTTTGATTGTTTGAGATGAATGGCAATTTTATTTCATGTGACTTGTGAACAATAAAGAGTGGAGTGCTACCTTAAACACTTGAGTGATTGAGTGAAACACTTGCTTGGTGAGAACTTTTTAGGTTCATGATTCCATTCTTTGTTTAGTGGACTGATCATTCATACTGTGTAGCATCTGTTGAGGAATGCATGAGCTAAACTAAAAACAAGCATGCATCTTGATTTGAGTTCACTGATTTTCTGAAATTGAATAAGTTTTGTCATGCATTTTGGAAATGTCGAATCATTGGATGAAAAGGTAGAAGGTCAAGCTCTGTTTTATTTTATGGTTTTGTTTTGTTTTGTTTTGTTTTGCTTGAGGACAAGCAAATTTCTAAGTTTGGGGTTGTGATAACAGTTGAAAAACCCTTATTTTCATATGTTAATTTGGACTAAATTACGCCCTTTATTACTTAGAATGAGCTTGAAATCAAATAAAACTCAATAAATGAGTCAACGAGGGTCAAAAGCTGTTTTTAGCGATTTTATGCTTGTTTTGCAGCAAAATTTACAGAAGTGAAGATTGGGAATAAAGATGAAGGTCATAGACTCAATAAAAGAGAGAAAATCTGAGAAAACAGGAGGAGAAGACACCAGTTTTGGGCGCCGGGCGGCAGACCCCTGCTGTCGGGCGGTTTTGCGGCATGAGGGAAACTGCCAGGCGGTAGACCCCTACCACCGACGATGGTGCGATTCAAGGCCCACCGCCGGGCGGCAAAGTGTGACATCGGGCGGTGGTCAACTGGGCTTGGGCCTATTTTTCTGCTGCGCATCTCACCTATAAATAGCCCTACTACGAATTCCAACTCATTCTTTTGACAGAGGAGGGCGGCCAGACCTAGTTTGCACTCTTGGGAGAGGATCTCTTGGATGCTTCGGCTCCTTTTCGTCTTTTCTAGGGTTTGCTTTCCATATCTTCCATTATTTTCATCTTGGTTCACCATGACTATGGTGAACTAAATCCTTTTTGTTGTTGGGGGAACAATGTAATCTTTTGATACTCTCGATTATTGAAACTCTTGTTTGAACTATATGTGTCTCATATGCGTTTATTATTAATTGTTGGAGTCTCATACTGTGCTTCATGCTTTTATCGTTTAACTCATTCGATAATCGTTGTTTGTCTTTATTGATACGAGGACGTACAATAATGTCATGAACTGGTGAGATTTTTCCTTGGTTAAGCAATACCTCCTAGGGATAGGGGAGTAGGACGATCAATTGTATTTGCTTCTGTTTATAATGCGTTGCTGGTTACTAGGGGAGGCTAGGGATAGCAAGTCGGTAATTGGTAATAGGCCCTTTTCACCGAGGGATCGAGTTAAGGGGAGGCTAAGAAAGTTTGCATGCAATTAAATAATAACACTGTTTAAACAAGAGGAGTAAATAAAAGAGAGAGGATTAGATGAAACTGTAAATCCCCAACAACTCCATTCATCCATTGCCCAAATCTCGTTAATTGAATGACATTGCATATTTATTTTTTGTCATTGCATCCACCACAATTATTGAATTTTTCTCCGCAAGTCTTACGATTTTAATTCACGCGAACAATAAGGTCGTTCGAGTCTCATGGGAAGAACGATAATGGGTTATACCATTTTTATTACTTGATACAATTTGGTACACTTGTCAATCCGGTAACAAGCATCCAAGAGATCCTCTTCATAGAGTGAAAAATAGGTCTAGCCGCCCTCCTCTATCAAAAGAATGAGTCTAAACTCGCACTAGGGCTATTTATAACCAAGAAAAGTAACAAAATTCAAGCCCAGGCCCATTAGAGAACCACCCAACACCAGGGGTTTACCGCCCAGCGCTTTGCCTCAAGCCGCAGGACCGCCCGGCCCCAAAAACGGCCGCTCGGCGCTTTCTGGCACCACCCAGCGCCAGGGGTCCACCGCCCGGCGCTGGTGAACTGCACTCTGGTCAACTGGTTGACTTTCTGGTTGACTGGTTGACTTTTTGGTTGACTGTTGACTTTCTGGTTGACTGGTTGACCTTTCTGCATTCTGGTTGACTTTTCTGCACTACAACCGTTTGATCTTCAACCTTTCTTTCTAGTCATCTTCAATTCTCATTAAAACCCTGCAAAACAATGCAAAACAAGCGTAATATCTCTAAAAACCACTTTTGAATCTCGAATAACTCTTGTATTGAGTTTTAATTGATTCTAAGCTCATTCTAAGCAGTAAAGGGTGTAATTTAGTCCAAAATAACATATGAAAATAACGGTTTTTCAACCGTTATCAAACACGGCCCAACAAATTTGAATTCCAACAAGCTTGAATGTAGCACACGGATTGCTGCAATTGCTTATTCATTGGGCTGAAAAGAGAAGAAGCACACCTCGTTACAAAATGTTTCCTTTTTAATCTTCATTAAATGACAAAAGATGCTGCAGCCGCCACTTGGCTTTGAATGTTTATTGGAGGATGGGCTCTTGAATATTTAATCACGCTGATTCCTTAAGCTGGAACACACGTTATCTCATCTTATTGTAGAAACATGTTACGGCCTTTTTGGTTAAGGTCCAGCATTGCAGCAGCTGCGAGTAGTCCACGGTCCAACATTTTATTAGGCTGCAACTAGTGAATTTTTGCAGTCCACCACGTGCAACATCTGATCCAGCAGTGTCCTAGCATGGTCCAACAATCTGCTCCACGCATATGGGCACAACCTCATGTCCAAGACCATCCAAGCCTACACCTGGTCCAGCAATGGAAAAAGAAGTGGAGCATCCAGCTTGGAGAAAAATAGCACACGGACGGTTCAGCAGCTTGGGTCATTCAAGGAATAAAGGCACATCCAGCTACCCAAGAAGGCTTCACGGTTCAACCTTCACATATTCCACAAGCAAGCGGTGCACACGGAAATTGTCCAGCTGCTTGGGAGAATGTACGTCTAGAAGCTCACGGCCCACACATACACGTCCAGCTGCAGCAGTCTAGCATCTCCAATTCTTAATGTCCCAGCTACTGTCAAGGCTTTGGGAAATAAAAAAAACAAACTTAAGCACCGTAGCCCACATTAAATGGTGTACCAAGAGAAGAAGGCAGTAGCCTCATCACGGAATGAAGTCCAGTCTTCATTACGCTGCAGCAGCACACGCCAACCTTCACATTCCATGCGCTACAACAGATTGGAGGTTCAAAAAGGAAGTCCAGCAGGTTTTATTGAGAAAGAAAATCACACGGGTTTCATAATATCACAAGGCCCAACAGATTAGGGGTCCACGCTGGAAGCTTCATATATTTTTACATTGAAGAAGGAGCCGACTGTTACATTGGAGGGCATTCTACATTCCACTTATGGAAGAAGATGTCACCTGATTGCAGCACCCAGCCGCCACCACCGAATGAAGTTTTTGGCTTTTCTTTAGAATAGAACACATAGTGTAGCAACCACTTGTTTTTGGCTCTCTTCTACTTTTGAATGTTTGGAATGAATGAGCTTTAAAATTACTTAACTTGTTACCAAATGGTTGCTCCTTTTCATTTTTAGTTCAAGCATTTTGGTTTATTAAAGTTTTAATCCTGCAACTATCATGTTCAATGTCCAACTTTATTAGGAGAAGATTTATCACTTTGCAATTTAAGAGGAAGGCACACTAGGTTGTGGTCTAGATAGAGTGCTAGTATTAAATTTATTTTACCTTGCTTTTAGAAGTGGAAGCAGCTTACTAATATCATTCCCATGACAAATTTGCATTCATTTATTAGATTAAGCATATCTTCCTTTATGCACGCTAATTTACTTCTTTCAGCAGGAAAGCGATGCACACGTTGTGACGTGCTAGAATTGATAATTTTGGAGCGGTGCATTCAGCTTCTCAAGCCTCCATTCACGGTTTACATTTAAATATTTAGCTCAACGTTGCATTTTCATTCGTGCATTTTAATTAGTTCACACACTTTACTTTAGAACCGTTCAATTTACTGTTTTAGTTCACTATGTTGTCTATTATATCCGGTTTATTGTTTCATTGGACTATGATGTTTATTTTGTTCGATTTCTTTATCTTTCTGCTTTTCCAATTTCTCCACTTGCTTTAGATATTGTTCGGTCTCGATGTAGTACCATTTGGTCGTTTGTGGGACCATTCGGTCTTCATGTGTTTGTTCATTTATTTCAATGTTTTCAATTATGTTTGATTGTATTTAATTTCCAGTTTAAATTTAGTTTAATTATCATCTCAAACACTTTCAAAACCCTCCCAACTACGCGTTAGACCTAAGATTCGAACCACATTTGGTCCTTGAGAGACGACCTAGGAGTCAATTCTTAGCTATACTGCATTTCTTATATGCAATTAGATTTGTATGGGTTGCGACAGTCCATCAAATTTTGGCGCCATTGCCGGGAGCAACGGTTCGGTTTTAGGTCTTTGTTATGTTAGTGTGTGTTGTGTCTTGTCTTGTGTTGTGAGTGTGATGTTCTGTTTTGTGTGTTTGTCATTGTGTGTTGCATTTTGGTAGCTTTAGTTGCATATTTGCATTGCATTCTTCTTTTCCCCCTTCTTACTACATGTCTACCTACTTTGATTTTGTGAATACTGTTTCTTCTACCTGTGTCTATGATTATGATTCTCCTTTCGGATCTAACTCTGATATTGCTTCTCATGCATATTCTGCTGACTTTTATGTTGAGAACAATATGACTCATCCTCCTATTCTTGAGAGTGCTCCTAGGGAGTCAGCTTCACTTAACGAGGATGATGTTCATTGCGTTCTCACCTCTGGACTGATACATTTGCTGCCTAAGTTTCATGGTTTTGTAGGTGAATGTCCACATAAACATTTGGAGGAGATCCACACCATTTGCTCTTCAATGAAGCCTTCAGATGTCCCTGATGATCACATGTTTTTAAGGGCATTTCCACATTCATTACAAGAAGCAACAAGGGATTGGCTGTATTGTCTTCCTCCAGGATCAATCACTTCTTGGGAAGATCTTAAGCATATGTTCTTGGATGAATTCTTC
Source organism: Vigna mungo (assembly GCA_036885675.1). NCBI lineage: Eukaryota > Viridiplantae > Streptophyta > Magnoliopsida > Fabales > Fabaceae > Vigna > Vigna mungo. Next base: position 9,699,261 of record CP144698.1, on the reverse strand, counting down.
CCTTCTCAGTATGGTTCCAGCAGCAATCCTGGATGGAATGACCTTAACTTTGGATGGTATGGTACACCACAGCAACATCAATGTCAAGAACCACCATTCCAGAATGCTTGTATGCCTCCCCCTGTCCAGGAACCACAGTAGTTGCAGTTTCATGAGCCTGCCCAAGCAACTCCTCATCCTTCCACTACTTCTGAGCCTACATTGAAGGAATTACTGGAGCAGATGACTATTCAGAACATTCAGTTCCGACAAGAGACCAGAGCTTCCATTCAGAGTTTGACTGACCAGATGGGGCAGATGACCACTCAACTCATTGAGGAACAGTCTCAAGTTTCAAAGGAATCATCATTTCAAACTGTTCAACTTCCAGATGATGTTGGTGCCATCCACATAGGAGATGGGGAGCAAAGTCCTGAGCTTACTATTGTGCCACCTACTTTCCCACCCTCCTATGTCCCTACTCTTGCACCGGAGGAGACTAATGAAGAATTGGAGGACCAGGCAGATATGAGCAACACTTTTGAGATAGGTAGACCACTTTCACCTTCCCCTACTCTACTAATCTTTAGGGAAGTGAAGGTAAACATACCTAAGATTGGTTATGGTCTTGATGATCATGTTGTTGATAGGTATGTTGATGATTATGAGGTTGATGAGCATGATTTTAATTCTCCCTCTCTGCATGATGAGAACCACTTTTTGCCATCACATATGAATGTTTGTTCTCCATGCACTGAACATGAATATGAGCTTGTTGTTGATATTGTTTCTACATTTGAAATTGATTCATGTTCTGAGGGTATATTTGAGGGTCACCTTGTTACACTAGGATTGGGTGTTATACCTTTGCATATAATTTCTTTGGAGCTGCATTGCACTAACCCTATTGCAGGAGGTACACATGAGTTTGACCAATGATAACGGTTGAAAAACCGTTATTTTCATATGCTAATTTGGACTAAATTATGCCCTTTATTGCTTAGAATGAGCTTGAAATCTAACAAAACTTAATAAATGAATCAGTTGAGAGTGAAGAGCTGTTTTTAGCGATATTATGCTTGTTTTGCATTGTTTTGCAGCAATTTTGATAAAAGTAAAAATTGGAGTTGGAGATATAGGTCTTGGACTCAAAGAAAAGGAAAAAAGGTTGAAGTACCAAGGGTTGCAGTGCAGAAAAGTCAACCAGTCAACCAGAAAGTCAACCAGTCAACCAGTCAACCAGAAAGTCAACCAGTTGACCAGAGGGCAGTTGACCAGCGCCGGGCGGTGGACCCCTGGCGCCGGGCGGTGGCAGAAAGCGCCGGGCGGTCCTGTGGGTTAAGGCAAAGCACCGGGCGGTAAACCCCTGCCGCCGGGCAGTTCCCAGATGGGCCTGAACCTCTTTTATGTCATTTTTTATGATCTGTTTGGGCTTAGGCTTGTTTTATGTTATTTTTATGCCCTATTTAAAGGCCAGAACGTCTTAGGGTTTGTATCTTTTGATGGCTTAGGCACAGAAACACACTTTTCACCCCTTTGGGGGAAGATTTGGAGATGGTGACAGCTCTCCTTCTCTCCTTTTTAGGGTTTCTATCTTCATTCTTTCATTCCATTCACCTAGTTTCTCCATGACGATGGTGAACTAAACCTTATTTGTTGCTGGGAAAAGATGTAACCTCTAAATTCTCTTGTATTTGAATCTTTTTATTGATATATGCTTATTTCATTAATTGTTAGATTTTTCCTCTTTGCTTAATGCATACATCGTTGAACTCATTCGGCGGTATGATCCTTGATTTTGTCGATACGGGGACGTACGGGGAAATCTAGAACTGGGGAAATTCTCCCAAAGGTAGTATTGCCTATACATAGGAATATGTGGTAATATGATGGTTGGTTGCATACACACTTCTGTGCTTCAGAATTAATTATTAGGGATGCTAGGAATCGTATGAACTCGTAGTTAAGGATAGGCTTTCTTACCGGTGACAGCGGTATTAAGTGTTTTAGAGAGTGGCATTAACATTAATGAAGAAGAGGAATTCTTATATGCATGAGAGTGATTAGGTGAAATATAACCCCAACAACATATTCATCTCATATTCTAATCTTCATCCATCCATCCAATTTTGTGTTTAACCTCAATTGATCAAATTGCATTCATGTTTATTTTTCCGTACTTTAAATTCAAAAACCCCAAATTATTTTGTTCTTATAGTCTTGATTGGTTAAGCAAAAGCACAACAGTTTAGTGCCGTGAGTCTCATGGGAAGAACGATAATGGGTTATACCATTTTTATTGCTTGATACGATTTGGTACACTTGCCACTCCGCTAACAACCAACACACACCCACGGTGGAAGATAAGGGTGCCAGTATACACAACAGCTTCAACACCAATTGACACCCGCTGAACCCATTCATCAACAATCACTACTTCTTAGATCCAGTTGTGGAGGACATGTCCCTGCTTGATCAGATTTGGAGACTGTAGTAGTTCTTCCTCGACACTCCTTTGCTGAATCCTGTAGTGGAAGAGATCTCCTTGAAAGTCCAAAATTGGCAACTGCCACCATGATCAGGGGAGTTTCCTTTCTTCCCTTCTCCTCCCTTTCCCGCTTTTATTGCACTTGTCCATGATCTGTAGACTGTTCTGATTTCTGATTTGATGATTGTGACACACTGAGGACATTGTGTAGTTTAAGTGTGATCTATTGGGGGAGATTCTGAATTTTCGTTGTTAGTTTATGTTTTCTGCGTTAAATTTTTTGTTTTCTAGGTAGTTTTTGTTGTGTCTTATGTATAGTTTTGCATGTTTCTCTTGATTTCTAGACTTTGTTTAGGTTGTCAGTTTTTCCTTCACATCATTGATACTCTGATTTGCTTGAATTCCTTGCTTTTCTCTGATTCGAAGATGATTATGATGTTTGAGAGGTTGATTGTGACAGAAATACCCTGTGTGAGAATTGAGCCACTTGATATTCTTTCTTGTGTGTGATATGTCTCTTGATTGCTTGCACATATGCCTTGGCTTGACTCTTTTTGATGATTCTTGATTGATATGCATGTTTGGAAGTGATAAAGGCAGTTTTGTTGTTGAGCCTCTCTAGCCAGATGAGCCTACCCTGTTTTGATCCTTTGATAACCCGTTTTGAGCCTATACTTTCCCCATTTCTTTGTTTGAAGCTCATACACTAGCCCTAAGTGAAAAACCATTATTACCTTAACCTTAGGGAATTTTGGAGCTTTGGAATTGTTTTGGGAATAAGTGTGGTCTCCTGGGATATTCAGATGAATTGGCTAGTTGGTTCCTCTTCTTGTTTGTTTTTGTGAATATATGTGTGCATCTTGTCTCATACAGTTGTGTTATGAAAAGAGAAAAGAAAAAGAGACAAGATGAGAAAAGAAAAAAAAAATAGAGTAAAATGAGAAAAATAAAAAAAATTGTGTGAATAATGGAGTCAAGAAGAGGATTGAATTAGAGGTTTTGGGTGTGATTTGATTGTACTTTCACTTGTTCCCCATTGCTCCTATATTCTTTTTAGTTTGTAGCTTCTCATCCATATTATATCCTCCCTTGTCCTTGGCCCCATTACATCCATTAAAGACCTTTTGATTTGAACATGCATATGTTTTGAGTGTTGATATTAGAGGCTTGCCAAGTCTGTTTGTGTTTACTCTCTTGAGTGCATTGAGTTGACATTGTTTACCCTAGACACTTGAGAGATACAGTGAAAGTGCATCTGTGAGGTTCTGTTACTTTTGATTCACCTATTGAGCTGATTGATCATTTTCCCATGTCTTGAATTGCTTGGATGACTTCATGAGTATCTGTTTTCTTCGATTCTATGTGGGATATTGTCTACTGCTTTTACTTTGTCTAGATTTCTTGAGAATGTGTAATTTTGCTTTTGTCCTTGTCAGTCTTTGTTTTCTGTCTGCTGTGTCACTTCCCTTATGTCCTTTGAACTTTTCCCTGATTTGCGTCTTGATTTTGCCCAGGAGTATAAAAAAATACAATTTGGGATATTTAGAGGTCAAATGAAGGTTTTCTTGAAAATAAAAAATTTGGGTGGCAATGTTTTGCCTTAGGTAGCACATGATGTGGTAATTTAATTGAAGTGCATTGATTGTTGGAATACAACGGTCTGGGATGGATGAATTTTTAGAAGCACATTGGTGATTAATTGAAGCAAACTTCATTCCACAAAGCACACGTCACAGATTGATTAAATTTCTTCGTGCAGCCAACATTTATAAGAAGCGCGTCACTTTCTTTTGGGCCTATGGAGAATCATGGCCTGGCTGGTGCTTGAAGTCCATAGTTTCGCTGGACTCATTTCTTCGTCAACAATTATCCACGTGAAAGGCATCACATGCATTTGGCCCATGTGATTTGGAGTGCATGGTCCAGCGTTGGAAAGAAAGGGCTGCACGGTAAGTCACATTATGCTTTGACGAGTAGAACACGTCCATGAAAAATCCAACATGGTTGCAAACGACAACAACTCTCACTTAAATCTGCCACTGAGAAGGAAGAAAGAGCCCAAGCTCCATGTTGCAGCAGGATTTCGTCATTCACCTTACGGCCTCATCCAGCAACCAACTCCTTTCTCGGTCAAGCTTCAACAACCCACCAATTCTCCATCCAACAATACGTTCAAAAGCAACACGGCCCAAGAAATTGGAATTCCAACAAGCTTGAATGTAGCACACGGACTACTCCAATTGCTTATTCATTGGGCTGAAAAGAGAAGAAGCACACCTCGTTACAGACTGTTTCCTTTTTAATCTTCATTGAATGAAAAAAGATGTTGTAGCCGCCGATAACGGTTGAAAAACCATTATTTTCATGTGCTATTTTAGACCAAATTACTCCCTTTGTTGCTTAGAATGAGCTTGAAATCAAACAAAACTCAATAATTGAGTCAGTCGAGAGTTAAAAGCTGTTTTTAGCGATATTATGCTTGTTTTGCAGCAATTTTGATGGAAGTGAAGAATGGAGGTGAAGATAAAGGCCTTAGACTCAAGATAAAGGAAGAAAATCAAGAAAAGAAGAGTATAGAAACTGCCCAGCGGCAGAATTGCACCGCTGGGCGGCCAAATGCAAGGAGTTGGCACCAAGGCAGCGACGCCTGACGGTTTTGCGATAAGAGGCAAACCGTCGGGCGCTGGACCCCTGACGCCGGGCGGTAGCGCGATTAGAGGCAAACCGCCGGGCGGTATAAGTGTGACGCCAGGCGGTTGCCTGTTGGGCTCGGGCCTATTTTCTGTTCCGCTCCTCAGCTATAAATAGCCCTAGTGCGATTTCATTCTCATTCTTTTGACAGAGGAGGGCGGCCAGACCTACTTTTCACTCTATGGAGAGGATCTCTTGGATGCTTAGGCTCCTTTTTATCTTTTCTAGGGTTTGCTTTCCATATCTTCCATTATTTTCATATGCGTTTATTATCAATTGTTGAATTCTCATACTGTGCTTAATGCCTTTATCGTTTAACTCATTCGGTAACTGTTATTTGCCTTTATTGATACGGGAACGTACAGTAATGTCACGAATTGGTGAGTAATTCCTTGGTTAAGGAATACCACCTAGGGATAGGGGGGTAGGACGACCAATTTATTTTGCTTCTGTTTGTAATGCATTGCTAGTTACTAGGGAAGGCTAGGGATAACAAGCCGGTAATTAGTAATAGGCCCTTTTCGCCGAGGGATCGGGTTAAGGGGAGGCCAAGAAAGTTTGCATAACAATTAGATAATAAGGCAATTTTAAAAAGAGGAGTAAATAAGAGAGAGCGGATTAGATGAAATTGTAAACCCTCAACAACTCCATTCATTCATACTCTTTTCTAGTCAATTGAATCAACATCATTGCATGTTTATTTTCAGCTTTTGCATTCACCACAACAATTAATTTTTCTTTCACAAGTCTTACGATTTTGATTCATACGAACAATAAGGCCTTTCGAGTCTCATGGGAAGAACGATAATGGGTTTTACCATTTTTATTATTTGAAACGATATGGTACACTTGCCATCGAGTTAACAGCCGCCACTTGGCTTTGAATGTTTATTGGAGGATGGGCTCTTGAATATTTATTCACACTGATTCCTGAAGCTAGAACACACGTTATCTCATCTTATTGTAGTAAAATGTTACGGCCTTTTTGGTTAAGGTCCAGCGTTGCAGCAGCTGCCAGTAGTCCACGGTCCAGCATTTTATTAGGCTGCAGCTAGTGAATTTTTGCAGTCCACCACGTGCAGCATTTGATCCATCAGCGTGCTCGCATGGTCCAGCAATCTACTCCACACACATGGGCACAACCTCACGTCCAGGAGCATCCAAGCCTAAACCTGGTCCAACAATGGAAAAAGAAGTGGAGTATCCAGCTTGGAGAAAAATAGCACACAGACGGTTCAACAGCTTGGGCCGTTCAAGGAACAAAGGCACATCCAGCTACCAAAGAAGGCTTCACGGTCCAACCTTCAAATATTCCACAAGTAAGCGGTGCACACGGAAATTGTCCAGCTGCTTTGGAGAATGTATGTCCAGAAGCTCACGGCCCACACATACACGTCGAGCTGCAGCAGTCCAGCAAGCCTGGGAACGTCCAACATCTCTAATTCTTAACGTCCCAGCTGCTGTCACGACTTTGGGAAATTAAAAAAAAAACAAGCTTAAGCTCCGTGGCCCACATTAAATGGTTTACCAAGAGAAGAAGGCAACAGCCTCATCACGGAATGAAGTCCAGCCTTCATTACGCTGCAGCAGCACACGCCAGCCTTCACATTCCATGCGCTACAGCAGATTGGAGGTTCAAAAAGGAAGTCTAGCAGGTTTTGTTGAGAAAGAAAATCACACGGGTTTCATAATATCACAAGGCCCAGCAGATTAGGGGTCCACGCTGGAAGCTTCATATATTTTTACATTGAAGAAGGAGCCAACTGTTACATTGGAGGGCATTCTATATTCCACTTATGGAAGAAGACGTCACCTGATTGCAGCACCCAGCCGCCACCACCGAATGAAGTTTTTGGCTTTTCTTTAGAATAGAACACGTAGTGTAACAACCACTTGTTTTTGGCTCTCTTCTGCTTTTGAATGTTTGGGATGAATGAGCTTTAAAATTACTTAACTTGTTACCGAATGGTTGCTCCTTTTCATTTTTAGTTCATGCATTTTGGTTTATTAAAGTTTTAATCCTGCAGCTGTCATGTTCAATGTCCAACTTTATTAGGAGAAGATTTATCACTTTGCAATTTAAGAGGAAGGCACACTAGGTTGTGGTCTGGATAGAGTGCTAGTATTAAATTTATTTTACCATGCTTTTAGAAGTGGATGCAGCTTACTAATATCATTCCCATGACCAATTTGCATTCATTTATTAGATTAAGCATATCTTCCTTTATGCATGCTAATTTAATTCTTGCAGCAGGAAAGCGATGAACACGTTGTGACGTGCTAGAATTGATAATTTTGGAGCGGTGCATTCAGCTTTTCAAGCCTCCATTCATGGTTTACATTTAAATGTTTAGCTCAACGTTGCATTTTCATTCGTGCATTTTAATTAGTTCACACACTTTACTTTAGAACCGTTCAATTTACTGTTTTAGTTCACTATGTTGTCTATTATCTCCGGTTTATTGTTTCAGTTCACTATGATGTTTATTTTGTTTGGTTTCTTTATCTTTCTACTTTTCCAATTTCTCCACTTGGTTTAGATATTGTTCGGTCTCGATGTAGTACCGTTCGGTCGTTTGTGGGACCGTTCGGTCTTCATGTGTTTGTTCTTTGATTTCAATGTTTTCAATTATGTTTGATTGTATTTAATTTCCAGTTTAAATTTAGTTTACTTATCATCTTAAACACTTTCAAAACCCCCCTAACTACGTGTTAGACCTAAGATTCGAACCACATTTGGTCCTTGAGAGACGACCTAGGAGTCAATTCCTAGCTATACTGCATTTCTTATATGCAATTAAATTTGTATGGGTTGCAACAGTCAATCAGGAGGCTAGGGATAGCTAGCCAGTAATTAGTAATAGACTCTTTTCGCCGAGGGATCGGGTTAAGGGTAGGCCAAGAAAGTTTGCACAACAATTAGATAACAAAGCAATTTAAACAAGAGGAGTAGATAAGAGAGAGGATAAGATGAAATTGTAAACCCCCAACAACGCCATTCTTCCATAGTCTTTTTATCGTCAACTGAATCAAACACATTGCATGTTTATTTTGTGTTCTTGCATCCGCAACAATTAATTTTTCTTTACAAGTCTTACGATTTCAATTCACACGAACGATAAGGCCTTTCGAGTCTCTTGGGAACAACGATATTGGGTTTTACCAATTATATTAGTTGGAACGATCTGGTACACTTGCTAGGAGTCAACAAATTTTTGGCGCCGTTGCCGGGGACTCGAGGTTTAACTTTTCCAAGTAGTGTGGATTGATTGAAATTTGTCTTATTTGTAATTGTTGTCTATATTTTGTTTTGTTTTATTTTTGTTTATTTTTCTCTAAAAGTGCTTTTAGGGTTTTGTTTCTGTGTATGCAGGAAACAATACACACTAGAAGCAGAAAGAACCAACAACCTCTTTTAGAAGGGTTATCAGACAGAAGGGGAAGCAGATTCAGACGTTCTTCACGTGAAAGATCTCCCTCGCCTGAAGGATTTTTGCAATCTTCACTTGAGACTTCTGCACAAGACATTGAGGAGATGGCGGATCAACCTCATCCAAGACGCACATTGGGGACTCATCAAACACTGTGGGTCCTTTGCGCTTCAACAGCATAGCCATACTAGCAGACAATGCAACAAACATGGTGATGAGCCCTGCACTCATCCAGTTAGTTCAGAGCAACCAATTTCACGGGTCAAATGAGAATCCCTATAAGCATTTGACTATGTTTGGTGAAATTTGTAATACCGTCAAGATGACCGGAGTTTCGGATGACAGGGTCAGACTCAGCCTATTTCCTTTCTCTCTTGGAGGAAACACTAAAGATTGGTTGCATTCATTCCCAGAAGGTACTTTTAGAAATTGGGATGCTTTGGCAAGACAGTCTGTTACCAAATTCTTTCCGCAGACCAAGATCAATCAAGGGAAGCTAGAGATTTCTTCATTCAAGCAAGGAATGGAAGAAACTCTCAGACAGGCTTGGGACAGATTTAAAGGCCTGTTGAGGAAAACTCCAGTCCATGGATTTGATAAGACCTCATATTTACTTGCTTTCCTTGGAGGGCTAAATACTCAGTCTAAGATGATGTTGGATGCTTCAGTTGGAGGTAGTATAAATAGAAAGACTGAAGATGAGGCTTATGATTTAATTAAGGAGATGGCTCTGAATTAAGTGTCTCAAAGTGAGAGGGGAGTACAGAAAGGAGGACTCTTGCATCTCCCTACTGATGATGCTATGGCTGCACAAAATCATCTCCTTACACAGAAACTGGACAAGTTAACAAAGGTCCTTTCTGAACTTCCAAAGGGAATAAGAAATATCTCTCAGACTCAACAGCTTTGCGATTTATGCGGTGGTGACCATATCAATGGTCAATGTGCTTTTACTGAAGAAATGCAGCAGGAAATAAATTACATGGGGAATCAGTTCCAGTACAGGCAAGGTAACGCTAACCAAGGAAATTCTAGCCAAGGTTGGAAGAACCACCCCAGTATTGGACAGAATCAAAATACTTCTTCTGGACAAGGAGGAAACTTTTGGCAGCAACAACCATCACCTTTATGGCAGCAGGTGAACATCTTGACAGATACTGTGAGAGGTTTAAGTGACAGATTTGATAATTTCTTTAAAAAATATGAGTTTCAGTTAAACAGTACTCAAGCCAGCTTCAAATCACTGGAGTCACAGATTGACCAGCTCTCTAAAAGGATAGAAATCACTGAGAAGAATCAGTTTAGGGCTAACACTGATGTTAATCCTAAAGAGGAGTGCAAAGCTATTCTGAAAAGAGATAAAAGGAAGGCAGAAGTGGAACTGATTAACGCTGAAAGCAGTGAAGACGAAGATGAAGAGATGATGAGTACTGATGAATTCAATGAGTAGAAAAGCAGTGAAGATGAAAAAGAAGAAAGTCAGAAAGAAGAAGATGTTAGTAAGTTAGATATTAGTGGAGGTGAAGAAGAAATGAGAATAGAAAGTAGTCATGATGGGACATTTAGAGAAATTTTTAACCAAATGACTATGGTACCTTCAGTAAATCAACAGATCCCTCCCTATTCTGAAAGAATTAAATTCAATCTTGAAGTTGAAATTGAACTCACTGATGAAGACGAGGATCCTGTTATTCAACCCTAGAAGAGGAATCATCCGCCTAAAGTAAAAGATCCAGGATGTTTAACACTATCATGTGTTCTGAATGATTTTGATGTAGAAGCCATGATAGATTCTGGATCTAGCATCAATATGATACCCACGGATTTCTTGAAAAAAAATCAGAGGGCTAGTGTTGAAACCGTCTGATCTTACTGTGATAATGGCAGATGGTTCTATAAAAGTACCACTTGGTATGGTGGAGGATGTTATTGTGCGAGTGGAACAACTAGAATTCTTGGCAGATTTCATTGTCATGGACATGGAAACTGATGACGAGATTCCTGTGATTTTGAGAAGACCCTTCATGGCAACTTCAAAGATGCTTATTAGTGTCCATGATGGAAGAATAACGATGAGAGACCATGATTACTTATTTCTTGATACTGGCTATGAGGAGAATGAGGTCAAAATGATAAAAAGAGCCAGACATGAGGAACTAGGGAGAGAAGTTGAACATGAAGAGAGCACATCAGGTACTGATTATTCTGATAGCTGTAATGTTTTGCAGGTACCTGTGAATAAAGGAAGAAGAATCATTCACCCAAAATCAAAAGAAGACCCACTCCGACCAGGGAGTAAAGTGAATATAACAAAATAGTGGGGTGGAAATTGAAGGAGGGAGTAGGTATTAAAGGAGCTGAAAGAGAAAGGGGGGTGGAAATTGAAGCACCATACAGTGGATATAACAAAATAGTGGAAAGAAGAAAGTTGAGTAGGTGGGACGATGAAGACCCCAATGTGAAGAAGAAGAGTTTATTTGTTGGAGAGCACATTTTGTATTTTAAAACATTTTATTTATTTAAATTTTCTGTTGGACTTGTAATTTATGAATTTTTGAACAATTTCTGGGTAGCATCTATTGAGGGATGCTAAATTTTACGAATCCACTGAAGGATACTAGGAAGGCACACCTAATGATAGGTGTTGGAAGGATTTGCACTTATTGACAAGTGCTAAACAGGTTAGGGTCAGGCTCGTAACGTTAAACAAGCGTTACTAGGAGGCAACCTAGATTTTCTTTCAGTTTTGCATTTTGAATTGTTAGAATAGGTTGAATTTTTATTTCCAGTGTGTATGCTTGGCTTGACTACTTTTCGAAAGGTGTTTGACTGAATAATTTGTATGATGAGTCTGTTTGATGATGATTTGATGTGGATGATAATTGAGTTGTGTTGCGTGTTGGTATCCTGTGAAACAGATGTGTGATGAATTATGATTGTGGTTATGATGCTAAGTAGGGTGTGTGAATGAATATTGTGTGAGAAAGCATGTTGTGTGAGGTATTGAGCTCCAGAGTTTTCATTGTTGCATGGATTGTTCACAGGAAAACATGAATGATATTGCCTGAATCTTGATTATTGATTGAATTGCATATGAATGTCATATGATCAAGGCTATTTTTAAAAACCCTTCTCTAGCCAAATTTTCACCCACATTGCTTAAAATATTATACCCATTTTGAACCTTAGCCTTAAACAGGATGTGAACCCTTGTCTTGAAATTCTTTACCTTGAGTTGGGTTGAGCTTAACTGTATGTGTTGAAAAGGTTCAAGTTTGGGGTTGCATGGGGGAAATTGAAAAGCAGTTGAAAAGCATTGACCTCAATTGTTGAAAAAGAAAAATGCATGAGAAAAAGAAAAGCAAAAGAAGAAAAGCATGAAGATGAGCTCAATGCAAAAGATAAGGGAAGAAGTTGGGAAATAAGTGAGATTGGTAAGGAAGAGAGTTGTGCTTAAATGTTGAATATTATGGTAGCTCTCTTAACTCAAGGATTTTGCTTTCCAGAAAAACCAATTTTTCTTGTTAGCCCAACCTCATTACAAGCCTTGGAAAAGTCCTTTTGATGGCATTTGCATGTGAGGATTTTGATTGTTCGAGATGAATGGCAATTTTTTTTCATGTGACTTGTAAATGATAGAGAGTTGGAGTGTCACCCTAAACACTTGAGTGATTGAGTGAAATACGTGCTTGGTGATTATTGCTAAATTTCATGATTGCATCTTTGCTTAGTGGATTGGTCATTCATAATGTGTAACATCTGTTGAGAAATATGTGAACTAAACTGAATTGAAAGCATGCATGCATCTTGATTTGACTTCACTGGAGGTCTGAAATTGAGTAGCTCTTGTCATGTACTTTAGGAGTGTTGAACCATTGGATGAAATAGTAGAAAGCCAAGCTTTGTTTTGTGTGATGTTTTGTTTTGTTTGCTTAAGGACAAGCAAAGTTCTAAGTTTGGGGTTGCGATAACGGTTGAAAAACCGTTATTTTCATAACTCACTTTTGACCAAATTACTCTCTTTACTGCTTAGAACGACCTTAAAATCAAGCAAAACACATAAAATGAGTCAGTAGAGAGTCAAAAGCTGTTTTTAGCGATATTATGCTTGTTTTGCAGCATTTTTGATGAAGGTGAAGAATGGAGTTGAAGGTGAAGGTCTTAGAGTCAAGACTAAGGAAGAAAAATGAAGAAAAGAAGAGTCTAGGAACCGCCCAACGGTAAATTTCACCGCTGGACGGCCAAATGCGAGGAGAAGGCACTGCCTGACAGCCAGGCGTGGACGCCGAGCGGATTTGCGATTAGAGGCAAACCGCCGGGTAGTGGCGTGATTTAAGGGAAACCGCTGGGCGGCATAAGTGTGATGTCGAACGGTTGTCTGCTGGGCTTGGGCCTACTTTCTGTGACGCTCCTCAGCTATAAATAGTCCTATTGCGATTTCACTCTAATTCTTTTGACAAAAGAGGGCGGCCAGACCTACTTTTCACTCTCTGGAGAAGATCTCCTTGATTCTTATGCTCCTTTTCATCCTATCTAGGGTTTGCTATTCTATTCTTCCATTATTTTTCATCTAGATTCACCATGACAATGGTGAACTAAACCCTTTTGTTGTTGAGGGAAACAATGTAATCTTTTGAAACTCTCTTTTATTGAAACTCTTGTTTATTTATATGTTTGTCGTATGCTTTGATTATCAATTGTTGGGTTCTCATCTGCGCTTAAAGCTTTTATCGTTTAACTCATTCGATAACTGTTGTTTTTCTTTATTGATACGGGAACGTACAGTACTGTGATGAACTCGTGAGTAATGCCTTGATTAAGCAATACCACCTAAGGATAGGGGGTAGGACGATCAATTGTTTTTGCTTCTGTTCAGTAATGCGTTGCTAGTTACTAGGGGAGGCTAGGGATAGCAAGCCAGAAATTAGTAATATTCTCTTTTCTCCGAGGGATTGGGTTAAGGGTAGGCCAAGAAAGTTTGGATAACAATTAGATAACAAAGCAATTTAAACATGAGGAGTAGATAAGAGAGAGCGGATAAGATGAAATTGTAAACCCCCAACAACTGTATTCATCCATAGTCTTTTTCTCGTCAACTGAATCAAACACATTGCATGTTTATTTTGTGTTCTTGCATCCACAACAATTAATTTTTCTTTACAAGTCTTACGATTTCAATTCACACGAACGATAAGGCCTTTCAAGTCTCTTGGGAAGAACGATATTGGGTATTACAAATTATATTACTTGGAATGATCTGAGACTTGCCAAGGAGTCAACAGTACACTGATAAAGGTTGAAAAATCATTATTTTCATAATTAATTTTGATATTAAATCACACCCTTTATGGCTTAGAATTAGCTTGAAATCATGTATTTTTCTTAAGTTAGAGAATAGGAGAGTCAAAGTTGGTTTTCTTGGTTTTATGCTTGGTTTCCTCTTATTTTGTAGGTTTATTGAATGATTTGAAAGAAGGTTTGAATTATCAAATAGTTGTAGTGCAGAAAAGTCAACCAGAATGCAGAAAAGTCAACCAGCTAACCAGAAAAGTCAACCAGTTGACCAAAATGCGGAAAAAGTTGACCAGGGGCGCTGAGCGCCAGTTTTGAGTGCTGAGCCCAGTACCACAAAGCGCTGAGCGCTGGGGACTGGGGCTTGGACCTATTTTCTGCGATTTTTATGATCTGTTTGGGCCTGGACTTGTTTTCTGTTATTTTTATGTCCTATTTAAAGACCTAGACACCCTAGGGTTTGTATCTTTTGGCAGATAGGATACAGAAACACTCTTTTCAACCCTTAGAGGAGGATTTTGGATGTGGGAGTTCCAATCTACCAAATCTAGGGTTTATCTTTTCATTCTTTTTATTTAATTCATCTAGATTCACCATGTCTATGCTGAAATAAACCCATTGTTGTTAGGGAACAATGTAATCTTTTTGAAGCTCTCTTATATCAAATTTCTTATTTTATTCACATGCTTGTATTACCAATAGTTTGGGTTTTCTTTCCCGATTTTAATGCTTACATCGTTTAACTCATTCAGTCTTATGATATTTGATTTTGTCGATACGGGGACGTACAGGGAAGTCTAGAACTGGGAAGAATTCTCTTGGGAAGTCAATTGCTTTAAACTTCTGTTAATAATTCGTTATTAATTACTAGGGAGACTATGGATAGTAAACTAGTAATTATTAGTAGGCTCTTTTCGCCGAGGGATCAGGTTTATAGTAGATTAGAAACCTACATGACATTAATAATAAAGTGAATTTAATAAGAATATAGATATAGGAGGGTGGATAAGGATGAAATTGTAAACCCCAACAACTCCATTCATCTATATCTTAGTTTGCCAATCGATCAAGTTTGCATTAGCATGTTTAAATTTAGTTTTGCATCAACACCTCAAATTATTATTTTTTTCAAGTCTTATGCAATCAAATCACATGAACGTCTAGGCCACTGAGTCCCTTGGGAAACAATATCTGGACTTACTGGTCTATTATTACTTGATACGATCTGGTACACTTGCCAAGGGCTTAACAAGTTTTTGGCGTCGTTGTCGGGGACTCGTTTGGTTTAACTATTCTAGTATTGTGATTTTGATTAAATTTGACTTGATTTTATGTTTATTTTTATTGTTGTTCTAATAAATGTTTTCTAGGGTTTTGTGCCTAATAGAAAATTAAACACAATTCCCTGGTTTATTTAAGTGCAATAAACTAAATATAGTTCAAGAAATAACGACTCATCAAAATAGACCACACTTAGTCTTTTGCACTCCTGGGAAAAACCAAGACGAAAACCAAGGAACTACTCAAACATCAGGGAGGTGACACACACTCGACAGACAAACAACATAGACTCAAAAAATAGAAACAGAGTTGCACAATTCTCAAAAAATTTGGACAGTGAAAGGAAATGGACAGTATCCAACACAAAAGCAATGAAAGCAGATACTCATGAAATCATCCAAACAGTTCAGTACATGGAAAACAGTCAATCAGTTCAAGAGATGAATCAAAAGCAACAGAGCCTCACAGATGCACGCAATCAGTGTTTCTCTCACGTGTTTAAGGTAAATCAATGTCACTCAATGCACTCAAGAAAGCAAACACAAATAGACTCGGCAAGCCTTTAATATCAACACTCAAGCACATACACATGTTCAAATCAAAAGGTCTTTTCATGGTTGTAATGGGGCCAAGGACAAGGGAGGATACATCTGGATAAGAAGCTACAAACCATAAGGAACAGAGGAGCAATGGGTAACAAGTGTAAATACATTCAAACACACCCATAATCTCTAATTCCATCCTCTTCTTGACTCTATTATTCACAATTATTCATAAATTTTTTTCATTTTTCACTGTTTTTCTGCTCTCTTTTTTTTTTCTTTTTTTTTTCATCCTGTCTCCTTTCTTTACGCTATTCAGCAACAATTTCAAGAGACAAGATACAACACATATTTACAAAAACACGACAAGAAGAGGACTCACTAACCAATTCATCTGAAACTCCCAAGAGACCACACTTATTCCCAAAACAATTCCAAAGCTCCAAAATTCCCTAAGGTTAAGGTAATCATGGTTTTTCACTTAGGGTTAGTGTATAAGCTTCAAAACAAAGAAATGGGGAAATTATAGGCTCAAAAGGGTTATCAAGGGATCACAACAAGGTAGGCTCATCTGGCTAGAGAGGCTCAACAGCAAAACTGCCTTTATCACTTTCAAACATGCATATCAATCAAGAATCATCAAAAAGAGTCAAGCCAAGGCATATGTGCAAGCAATAAAGAGACATATCACACACAAGAAAGATCATCAAATGGCTCAAATCTCACATAGGTAATACGGTCACAATCAATTCAACTCTCAAACATCATGATCATCTTCCAAGCAAAGAAAAGCAAGGAATCCAACAAATCGGAGTATCAATGAAGTGAAGGAAAATTGACAACCTAATCACAATCTAGAATTCACAAAAAGCATGCAAAACTATACACAAGACACAACAAATTACATAAAAACCGAAACATAAACATAGAAACAACCTCCCCTAATAGACCACACTTAAACGAGACAATCTCCTTAGTGTGTCACAATCAGCAGATCAACAATTAGAACAGTCAACAAATATAGACAAAGTGCAATAAAAGTGAGGAGGGAAGGAGAAAAGAAAAACTCCCCTAATCATGGTGGCAGTTGCCAATTTTGGACTTTCAAGGAGATCTCTTCCACCATTGGATTCAGCAAGGAAGTCTTGAGGAAGAACTGCTTTAGTCTCCAAATTTGATCAAGCAGGGAGATGTCCTCCACAGCTGGATCCAAGAAGCAGTGATTGTTGATGAGTGGGTTCAGTTGGTGCCCCTTGATATTCAAGATTTTGTGTACACTGGCACCCTTGTCTTCCACCATGGGTGTTTGTTTATGAAACTCATGTGTACCTCCTGCAATAGGGTTAGTGCAATGTGGTTCTACATAAATAACATGCAGAGGTATAACACCCAATCTCAATGTAACAAGCTGACCCTCAAATATACCCTCAGAACATGAATCAAGTTCAAATATAGAAGCAGTATCAACAACAAAATCAAATTCATGTTCAGTGCATGGAGAACAAACATTCATATGTGATAGCAAAAAGTGGTTCTCATCATGCAAAAAGGGAGAATTAAAAACATGCTCATCAACAATACAATCATCAACATACCCATCATCAGCATAATCATCCATAACAGAGTCAATCTTAGGTATGCTTACCTCCACTTCCTTGAAGATTGGCGGAGTAGTGGAAGGTGAAGATGGTCTACCTATCTCAAAAGTGGTGCTCATATCTACCTGGTCCTCCAATTCTCCATCAGTCTCCTCAAGTGCAAGAGTGGAGGCATAAGAGGGTGGGAAAGTAGATGGCGCAGTAGAAAGCTCATGACTCTGCTCCCCATCTCCTATGTGAATGACACTGACATCATCAAGAATTGGAACAGTCTGAAATGGTGTTCCCTCTAAAAATTGAGACTGTTCCTCGGTGCACTGCGCGGCCATCTGCCTCCACAACTCGTTCAATGTAGGCTCAAAAGAAGTAGGAGATTTGACAGGTGCCTTTTGCTGTTGTTGTTGCCTCTAATTTTTCTATTGTGACTGCCTGTTATTGTAGATGTTGGTAGCATAAGCTTGAGCCTCATCATGAGTAACAGGGTGCTGCAAAGAAGGACAGGCATCCGTAGAGTGGTCACTAGAAGGACATATAGCACACAGTCGTGCAACAGAAGCAGATGGAGGTGTTGGTCTCTGGTTGGATGCCAGCTGTGTCACCAAACTCTCAAGAGAATCAAGCTTGCTTTCTGATGGGTGTCGCGGCCCATGCAAATTTGATTGCATATAAGAAATGCAGTATAGTGCTAGGGAATGACCCCTAGGTCGTCTCTCAAGGACCAACTACGGTTCAGAGTCAAGTCTAACACATAGTGGGGGGTTTTTGAAAGTGTTTTGAGAAAGCAATGACGAAATTAAAAATAAAAATTAAACACAACCGAATTTAATTTAAAACATTAAAGTGCATGAAAATATTAAAGTGAACAATGCAACATATAAATAATCAAGGACAACTAAAATTATTAAAATTGCAACACTTAATTAAAAATATAAAAGAAAACAATTCATGTAAAATATTCTAATAATGCAAAAGAAATTAAAAAGCATTAAACTTTTCACCATTACTAGTGACACATGTGCTTATCTAAAGAAATTTAATAACCTTAACTTGTTAAAAACTCTTTGCGGTTAATGTGAAAATTCAAAGTTGAAATTAAATGTACCATGCAGCCATATGCTTCCAATGTTGGACACCTCCAAAAGTGAATCATCCGTGCTTGCTAACATACTAAATGAGTGCATGATTATCTAAAACCAAAAAAAATGATAAAAGTTTGTTGCACGTATCATTGCTCTCAAAAATTAAATCACCGCCTAGCTAATAAATAAAGTGAAGCATTCAAATAGCAAAAGAAGAATGTGCCGCTCCAATTAAAGAAACGAGAATTGAATCACCGCATAATCCTTTCCAAAGCAAAATGAATTAGTTGTGTGCTTGAATGAAGAAAGAAAATGCATTGCTTTGACCGTTCACCATCGCCTTTTCATTAAACGAACTAATTAAAATGTTCCTCTCCTTTCAGGACGTCACAACTGCTGGAATCAAATAACAAAATAAATTACTGCCTCCTAATTGAATCAATGTTACTGCAACAGCCTTCACGTTCAAGAGCTCTTACAAACAAAAAAAAACCAAAATAACGCAAAACCAAAAGTAAAGTAGCGGCTGAAATCTTCTTTTCAACCAAAATCAAAATGACCAAACATGGTTCAAATAAAAAATAAACTTCCAGCAAATACCAAAGACCAAGAGCCCTAGGCACCGTTCCAGCAAAAGCCCCTCCTTGCTGCTCGGAATGAGCCAATTAAAATAAAATTGTGTGTCCTCGTACTAGGAATCTTTTTTAGGGTTGTGTGTATTCCTCTATCTCCTCTCTGGGCCCAATGCATTGTTGATAAATGAAGCCCCCAAAGCTTGCTGTTTGCACCTCCAAGCCTTTGGCAATTAAATGGAATCAGCTGTTGCATGAACAGGCCGTGGTATTCTTCCTTTGGTAGCACCTCTTTTTTTTTTCTTTGTTTCAGCCCATGTCCAGCTCCTTTGTTGGACCTTCCATGTGCTGCATTTTTTTCTTCTAATTGCACCACAAGAATAAACTTCCACCTTTGGGTCCAATTGTTTTTACCATGCACACCTCTAAAGAGTCTTAATTATGTGACAGCCCCTAAATGCCCCAAATGTATTTCCAAATTTTCCTGAAAATAATAATGTAAATAATTAGCTCAGAAAATTGAAATTAATTAAAATTAGAATTTCCGGTCAAATTAAGCATAATTAGGAAAAACGGGAAAATACCGAACAATTAAGCACAATTCCCTGACTAATCCTAGCACAATAAACTAAGTAAAGTCGAGAAAATATTGATTCATCAAAATAGACCACACTTAGTCTTTTGCACTCCTGGGAAAAACCAAGACGAAAATCAGGGAATAGTTCAACGGACATCAGGGAAAAAGAAGTGGACAATATCCAACACAGAATCAGAGAAAGCAGATACTCAGAGAAATCATCCAAGCAATTCCAAGCATGGCAAAATGATCAATCAGTTCAAGAGAGGAATCAAAAGCAACAGAACCTCACAGATGCACTATCAGTGTTTCTCTCAAGTGTCTAAGGTAAATCAATGTCACTCGATGCACTCAAGAAAGCAAACACAAACAGACATGCCAAGCCTCTAATATCAGCACTCAAACACATATGCATGTTCAAATCAAAAGGTCTTTTATGGATGTAATGGGGCCAAGGGTAAGGGAGGATATGATATGGATGAGAAGCTACAAACCAAAAGGAATAGAGGAGCAATGGGGAACAAGTGTAGACACATTCAAACACACCCAAAACCTCTAATTCAATCCTCTTCTTGACTCCATTATTCACAATTTTTTTTTCATTTTTCTCTATTTTTTTCTGTATTTTTTTTTCTTTTTTTTTTCATCTTGTCTCTTTTCTTTTCTCTCTATCTAGAACATAACTGTAAGAGACAAGATACACATCATATTCACAAAAACAAAACAAGAAGAGGAACCAACTAGCCAACTCATCAGAATCCCTAAGGAGACCACACTTATTCCCAAAACAATTCCAAAGCTCCAAAATTCCCTAAGGTTAAGGTAATCATGGTTTTTCACTTAGGGCTCTTGTATAAGCTTCAAAACAAAGAAATGGGGGAAAGTATAGGCTCAAAAGGGGTTATCAAAGGATCAAAGCAGGGTAGGCTCATCTGGCTAAAGAGGCTCAACAACAAAACTGCCTTTATCACTTTCAAACATGCATATCAATCAAGAACTATCAACAGAGTCAAGCCAAGGCATATGTGCAAGCAATCAAGAGACATATCACACACAAGAAAGATCATCAAGTGGCTCAAATCTCACACAGGGTATTTCTGTCACAATCAAATCAACTCTCAAACATCATGATCATCTTCCAAGCAAAGAAAAGCAAGGATTTCAAGCAATCAGAGTATCAATGCAGTGAAAGAAAGTTGACAACCTAATCACAGTCCAGAATTCAAGAAAAACATGCAAAACTGTACACAAGACACAACAAAAGCTACCAGAAAACAAAAAATTTAACGCAGAAAACATAAACTAACAAAGAAAAATCCGAGTCTCCCCCAATAGACCACACTTAAACTACATAGTGTCCTCAATGTGTCACAAACATTAGATCAGAAATCAGAACAATTAACAGATCATGGACAAGTGCAATAAAAGTGGGAAAGGGAGGAGAAGGGAAAAGGAAACTCCCCTGATCATGGTGGCAGTTGCCAATTTTGGACTTTCAGGGAGATCTCTTCCACCACAGGATTCAGCAAAGAAGTCTTGAGGAGGAATTGCTTCATCCTCCAAATTTGATCAAGCAGGGAGATGTCCTCCACAGCTGGATCCAAGAAGCAGTGATTGTTGATGAGCAGGTTCAGCTGGTGCCTATTAATCTTCAAACTGTCGTGTATACTGGCATCCTTGTCTTCCACCATGGGTGTGTGTTCATCAAATCCATATGTACCTCCTGCAACATGGTTAGTGCAAAGTGGTTCCAAAGATATAACATGCAGGGGTATAACACCCAATCCCAGTGTAAGAGGCTGAACCTCAGATATACCCTCAGAACATGAATCAATTTCAGAAATAGAAACAATATCAATCACAGGTTCATATTCATGTTCAGTGCATGGAGAACAAACATTCAGATGTGATAACACAAAGTAGTTCTCATCATGCAAAGAGGAGGATTGAAAATCATGTTCATCAACAATACAATCACCAACATACCCATCATCAACATAATCATCAACAACAGAATCTATCTCAGGTATGTTTACCTCCACTTCCCTGAAGATTGGTAGAGTGGTGGAAGGTGAAAGTGGTCTACCTATCTCAAAAGTGTTGCTCATATCTGCCTGGTCTTCCAATTCTTCATCAGTCTCCTCAGGTGTAGGAGTGGGGACATAGGAGGGTGGGGAAGTAGATGGCGCAGTAGTAAGCTCATGACTCTGCTCCTCATCTCCTATGTGGATGGCATCAACATCATCTGGAAGCTGAACAGCCTGAAATGGTGATTCCTCTGAAACATAAGACTGTTCCTCAGTAAGCTGAGTGGCCATCTGCCCCATATGACCAGTCAAACTCTGAATAGAAGCTCTGGTCTCTTGCTGGAACTGAATGTTCTGCATGGCTATATGCCTTAGTAACTCCTTCAATGTAGACTCAGAAGTAGTGGAAGGATGAGGAGTTGCTTGGGCAGGCTCATGAAACTGCGGCTGTTGTGGTTCCTTAACAGGTGGAGAAGGCATAGAAGGAGTTTGGAATGATGGTTCCTGATATTGATGCTCTGAAGTACCATACCATCCCAAGTTAGGATTCGTCCACCCAGGATCGTCGCTATAACCATACCGCATAGGGGAGAATTTATCAAGAAACTGATGCTCAAGATCTTCCCAACTGGTGACAGATCCTGGAATAAGACAACAACACCAATCCCTTGCCGCTCCATGTAATGAGTACTCAAATGCCCTAACGAACCTATCCTCATCCGGGACATCTGGAGGTTTCATTGAAGAGCAGATGGTGTAGAACTCCTCCAAATGTCTATGTGGGCATTCACCTGCAAAACCGTGAAACCTAGGCAGCAAATCTATCAGTCCAGTGTTGAAAACACAACGAATATCCTCCTCATCAATTGGAAATGACTCCCTAGGAGCACTCTCATGAGATGGAGGAGGAACCGTTCTGTTCTCAACATAGAAATCAGCAGAGTATATATGAGAAGCAATATCAGAGTAACAAGCAGGAGGAGAATCATAGACACAAGCAGAATTAGAATTACTCACATAGCCAAAATAGGTATACATGAGAGAGAAGGGGAAAGAAAAATGCAAGGAAAATATGCAACTAAAGCTACCTAAATGCAACACACATAACACCACACACAAAACGGAACATCACACTCACAACACAAGACAAGACAACACACACTAACACAACAAAGACCTAAAACCGAACCGTTGGTCCCCGGCAACGGCGCCAAAATTTGATGGGTGTCGCGGCCCATGCAAATTTGATTGCATATAAGAAATGCAGTATAGTGCTAGGGAATGACCCCTAGGTCGTCTCTCAAGGACCAACTACGGTTCAGAGTCAAGTCTAACACATAGTGGGGGGTTTTTGAAAGTGTTTTGAGAAAGCAATGACGAAATTAAAAATAAAAATTAAACACAACCGAATTTAATTTAAAACATTAAAGTGCATGAAAATATTAAAGTGAACAATGCAACATATAAATAATCAAGGACAACTAAAATTATTAAAATTGCAACACTTAATTAAAAATATAAAAGAAAACAATTCATGTAAAATATTCTAATAATGCAAAAGAAATTAAAAAGCATTAAACTTTTCACCATTACTAGTGACACATGTGCTTATCTAAAGAAATTTAATAACCTTAACTTGTTAAAAACTCTTTGCGGTTAATGTGAAAATTCAAAGTTGAAATTAAATGTACCATGCAGCCATATGCTTCCAATGTTGGACACCTCCAAAAGTGAATCATCCGTGCTTGCTAACATACTAAATGAGTGCATGATTATCTAAAACCAAAAAAAATGATAAAAGTTTGTTGCACGTATCATTGCTCTCAAAAATTAAATCACCGCCTAGCTAATAAATAAAGTGAAGCATTCAAATAGCAAAAGAAGAATGTGCCGCTCCAATTAAAGAAACGAGAATTGAATCACCGCATAATCCTTTCCAAAGCAAAATGAATTAGTTGTGTGCTTGAATGAAGAAAGAAAATGCATTGCTTTGACCGTTCACCATCGCCTTTTCATTAAACGAACTAATTAAAATGTTCCTCTCCTTTCAGGACGTCACAACTGCTGGAATCAAATAACAAAATAAATTACTGCCTCCTAATTGAATCAATGTTACTGCAACAGCCTTCACGTTCAAGAGCTCTTACAAACAAAAAAAAACCAAAATAACGCAAAACCAAAAGTAAAGTAGCGGCTGAAATCTTCTTTTCAACCAAAATCAAAATGACCAAACATGGTTCAAATAAAAAATAAACTTCCAGCAAATACCAAAGACCAAGAGCCCTAGGCACCGTTCCAGCAAAAGCCCCTCCTTGCTGCTCGGAATGAGCCAATTAAAATAAAATTGTGTGTCCTCGTACTAGGAATCTTTTTTAGGGTTGTGTGTATTCCTCTATCTCCTCTCTGGGCCCAATGCATTGTTGATAAATGAAGCCCCCAAAGCTTGCTGTTTGCACCTCCAAGCCTTTGGCAATTAAATGGAATCAGCTGTTGCATGAACAGGCCGTGGTATTCTTCCTTTGGTAGCACCTCTTTTTTTTTTCTTTGTTTCAGCCCATGTCCAGCTCCTTTGTTGGACCTTCCATGTGCTGCATTTTTTTCTTCTAATTGCACCACAAGAATAAACTTCCACCTTTGGGTCCAATTGTTTTTACCATGCACACCTCTAAAGAGTCTTAATTATGTGACAGCCCCTAAATGCCCCAAATGTATTTCCAAATTTTCCTGAAAATAATAATGTAAATAATTAGCTCAGAAAATTGAAATTAATTAAAATTAGAATTTCCGGTCAAATTAAGCATAATTAGGAAAAACGGGAAAATACCGAACAATTAAGCACAATTCCCTGACTAATCCTAGCACAATAAACTAAGTAAAGTCGAGAAAATATTGATTCATCACTTTCCAATTTCCTACCAACAGATGATAAAGAAAGGGTCGGCTCATGAAACTGCGGCTGTTGTGGTTCCTGAACAGGTGGAGAAGGCATACAAGGAGTTTGGAATGATGGTTCCTGATATTGATGCTCTGAAGTACCATACCATCCCAAGTTAGGATTAGTCCACCCAGGATCGTCGCTATAACCATACCGCACAGGGGAGAATTTGTCTAGAAACTGATGCTTCAGATCTTCCCAACTGGTGAGGAATCCTGGAGGAAGACAATAACACCAATCCTTTGCTGCTCTGTGTAATGAGTGCCCAAATATCCTTAAGAACATGTCCTCATCTGGGACATCTGGAGGTTTCATCAAAGAGCATAATGTGTAGAACTCCTCCAAATGTCTACGTGGGCATTCACCTGCAAAACCATGAAACGTAGGCAGCACATGTATTAGTCCAGTGTTGAAAACACAATGAATGTCCTCCTCATCAAGTGGAAGCGGCTCCCTAGGATCACTCTCATGAGATGGAGGAGGATCCGTAATGTTCTCAACATAGACATCAGCTGAGTATACACCACAAGCAATATCAGAGTCAAATGTAGAAGTAGAGTCATAGATACAGGCATAATAAGCATTACTCACATAACCAAAATAGGTAGACATGTAAAAGAAGGGGGAAAAGAAGAATGCAATGAAAATATGCAACTAAAGCTACCTAAATGCAACACACAATGACGAACACACAAAACAGAACGTCAGACTCACAACACAAGACAAAACAACACACATTAACACAACAAAAGACCCAAAACCGAACCGTTGGTCCCCGGCAACGGTGCCAAAATTTGATGGGTGTCGTGGCCCATAAAATTTTGATTGCATATTAGAAATGCAGTATAGCTAGGGAATGACCCCTAGGTCATCTCCCAAAGACCAATTTTGCAGTTCGAGAATCGAGTCTAACACGAAAGGTGGGGGGGGTTTGAAAAGGTTTTTGCAAAAATTAAAGAACTCAATATAAAGACACATATGCAAACAAACTAATTTAAGCTAGCAAGGTAATTAAACTAACACTGTTAAAAACCTTAGACAACATTCAAACCTCACATACTCTTGCAAACAAATTAACAAACACAGTTGAAATTAATTAAACTTCACACTAATTCAAACACATTAAACTCAACCTAGCAACTAAATTAATTAAAAACCAAGGAAACCAACAAGCCTAATTTAATGCTAACAAATTACTTGACATAATGGAAATTACCAAATGAATTTAAAATTCCAAATGGCCTAGTAAACCTCTATGGCCGTGACCTCACTTGCACCATATCCAAACTTGACTTTCTTGCTTCACTAAGCCACCAAATGTGTTGACTTCTTCTCCTATGTGCATCATTCTCCAAGAAATTAAACATGTGCATTCCAAAAACAATAAAATCGTCCTCTCTCTTCAACCATGCAACAAAGAATAAAATGAAACCACACACCAAGACACAATTTACGTGAGCTATGCAACACATTACAGTAAAACCATGCATTTCTAGCAGGTTTTCTCAATTCATTAAGCTTCATAGTATTGGTTATGTTATAGTGACCTTTAAATCCAATTCTTTGCCTATTAGTAATTCTGCTAGAGGAATTTAATACAGCATCTAAATTGTCACTAGCTTGAGCAAACTTAGCTAGCTTGCTAGTCAAGTAATCAATCTTTTAAATATGTATTCGACAATTTTCACAAGCTTTTTCAACAGTAACAGTTTTAATTTCAACATTTCTAACATACAATAATGCTTCATTTAATGCCTTTTCTAATCTATCATTTTCAGCAACAAGGTTATCAATTCTATATTGATGAATCAATATTTTATACCAATCACTCAGTTTTTCGCGCCTAATTGTGTTGATGAATTGTGCTTAATTCTTGGTTATTGTGTCATTTTCACCATTTGGGCTTAATTAGACCAATAATTCTTATTTTAATTAATTTGAATTAATTGAGCTTAATTATTCCTATTTTTATTTTCAGGGCAATTTTGGAATTACACTGTGAGACTTTTGGAAGGGGACCAAGCAATTGAAGAATTTCTACAAATTCATTTTAGAATTAATTAAACTTTAATTTAGTGTTTTAGAATTTGTAGACAATTCTTTTGTAATTTTGGGCCAATTTTTGGTAGTGTAGACAAAGCCCAATTGAAAAGACACATGAGATGCCACCTTAGGGTTTTTGGGGTGGACCCCACCCATTTTAGAGGCAACACTTGGCCTCTTAGTAGAGCTGGAGCGTCACTTTTATTCCTAGGCTGCTGCAACGTTTTTTTTTTCGAGGGGACTAAGCTTGGAACATTTTTTCCTTGGCACGTTGTTTTTGCTGGAACTTGTATATCTTCGGTGATTATTGTTGAATGTGAGGAAGCACGGTGGTTTAATTTCTTTTCTTTGCTTTGTTGGAGGCGCTGATTCTTGCATTATTTTTCTTTCACTTTGCTGTAGGATGGTAATTCATTAGGAAGAGCACGCTGGAACAATCTTTTTTTTTTTAATTTATAGTTTGCATTAAAGTGTGGTGTACGGTGCTAGCTGGAAGTGTGCACACATGGTGAAGTTTGGCTTGGTTGAGAGAAGGAAGAGGTGATTCTTTTTACCTGGAGAACTCCACGCTCATTGCATCTCACATCCAAAAAGGGCACATTCGGTGACCCATGTTCTTGGAGAAACGGAGGCGTTGGCATTTAATTTAGCTTTGGAGAATTAGAGCTGTTACGTCCAGAATAAAAGCACACGACTTGCTGCAATTGAGGGGCAACAATAAAGAAAAGGTGTTGATTTAGTTGGTGATGCAGTGATAATGGTTGAAAAACCGTTATTTTCATATGCTATTTTGGACCAAATTATACCCTTTACTGCTTAGAATGAGCTTGAAATAAAGTAAAACTCAATAAATGAGTCAGTCGATAGTCAAAAGCTGTTTTTAGCGATATTATGCTTGTTTTGCATTGTTTTGCAGCAAATTTGATAGGAGTGAAGATTGGGAATGAAGATGAAGGTCATAGACTCAAGAAAAAGGAAGCAAATTGAAGAAAAGAAGAGTCTAGGGACCGCCCGGCGGTAAACCCCTGGCGCCAGGCGGTCAGACGGGAGGAGAAGACACCAGCAGTGGACGCCGAGCGGCAGACCCTTGACGCCGGGCGGTTTTGCGGCACAAGGGAAACCGCCGGGCTGTACACTCCTACCGCCGGGCGGTAGCGCGATTTAGGGCACACCGCCGCGCGGCAAAGTGTGACGTCGGGCGGTGGTCAGCTGGGCTTGGGCCTATTTTTCTGTTGCGCTCCTCACCTATAAATAGCCCTGTTACGAATTCCAACACATTCTTTTGACAGAGGAGGGCGGCCAGACCTACTTTGCACTCTTTGGAGAGGATCTCTTGGATGCTTAGGCTCCTTTTCATCTTTTCTAGGGTTTGCTTTCCATATCTTCCATTATTTTCATCTTGGTTCACCATGACTATGGTGAACTAAACCCTTTTTGTTGTTGGGGGAACAATGTAATCTTCATATGC
The DNA here is from genome assembly GCA_036885675.1 of Vigna mungo. Taxonomy (NCBI): domain Eukaryota; kingdom Viridiplantae; phylum Streptophyta; class Magnoliopsida; order Fabales; family Fabaceae; genus Vigna; species Vigna mungo. Next base: position 9,671,258 of record CP144698.1, on the reverse strand, counting down.
ATTTATTATCAATTGTTGGATTATCATACTGTGCTTAATGCCTTTATCGTTTAACTCATTCGGTAATTGATATTTGCCTTTATTGATACGAGGACGTATAGTAATGATCTAAATGGTGAGAATTTCCTTGGTTAAGCAATACCACCTAGGGATAGGGGAGTAGGACGACCAACTGTTTTTGCTTCTGTTTGTAATGCGCTGTTAGTTGCTAGGGGACGCTAGGGATAACAAGTCGGTAATTAGTAATAGGCCCTTTTCGCCGAGGGATCGGGTTAAAGGGAGGCCAAGAAAGTTTGCATGCAATTAGATAATAATACTATTTAAACAAGAGGAGTAAATAAGAGAGAGCGGATTAGATGAAATTGTAAACCCCCAACAACTCCATTCATCCATTGCCTAAATCTTGTCAATTGAATCACACACTGCATGTTTATTTTCTGTCTTTGCATCCACCACAATTATTGATTTTTCCTCCGCAAGTCTTACGATTTTGATTCACGCGAACAATAAGGCCTTTCGAGTCTCATGGGAAGAACGATAATGGGTTATACCATTTTTATTACTTGATACGATATGGTACACTTGCCATTCCGCTAACATGCAGCACTGATGGCAAATGACCTTCATTTTCCTTCATTTCAAAGCACGACATTGATGGCTTAAGTGCATCCCGAGAAAATGAAAGCAACGTAGCTGAAGGTGCTGTACAGTGGCTTACTTTCTTCTAGAAAAAGTGTTGATTTAATTGGTGAATTAAGAAGCACACGGGACAACCGGCAATGCAGATTTATTTTGGAGAAAAACCCACACGGTGGTCTATTTTAGACACCTTTGTTTTCTTTCAGCATTTTAGTTTATTAGAAAAGACTTTCAATGGAATTTTCTTTCATCATTTTCCTTCAGCACCACCGCATATCATTTAGTTTAATTGCTTTTAGGATTTACTTTGCTGGGAGATGCACTGGGTGATTTACATTCCTTTTATTTCTTTTAGAAAAAGTGACGGTGATAGATTATTGATTTCGTTTTGCATTTATGTTTTAGCATTTCTGTTTGCATTCGTAATTTAATTTTATTCATTCGCATTCACAAACCTTTCACAAACCACCCCCCCCACTGAGAGTTAGACCTAAGTCTCGAGCCACAGTTTGGTCCTTGAGAGACGACCTAGGAGTCACTTCCTAGTATATACTGCATTCCTAATATGCAATCAAATTTGTATGGGCTGCGACACCCATCATATATTCATAATCTCTTTTCTCAAAGTTCAGTCGATTAACCTTGTAGTCCAGTCGCATAGCTTCAGCATGTAATTCCTAGAATGTCTCAATTAGTTGTTGATATTTCTCTTCAATAGGCAGCTTCTCAAATTCATCATCACTGTCAAACTCAGTTTTTGCAGTCCAGGCCATGTGACATATGTTGGATTTTTCCTCGTGGTTAGCATCATCATCACTTGAGCTTTCAGATTCTGAATTTTCCCAAGCAATGTAGGCTCCTTTCTTTCTCATATTTCTGCTTTAAGGAAATCCTTTATTCTCTTTCTGCTGTGGCTGTAATTCAGGACAATAGGGCTTGTTGTGACCTTCTTTACCACATTCATAGTACTGGACAGTGTTTGTGCTGAAGTTCTTCTTTTTGCTTTGACCTTCATGGTTAGACAGTTGACTATCATTTTGCATATGTGGACTAAACTTTCTTACCATCAAGGTCATTAGCTCTTTGTCGTCCATCTATGCTTTTGTTAGATTATTGCTTGCAGCCTTCAGAGCAATGGACTTCTTTTCTTCAATCTCCTCCTCATCCTTCAGTATACCAAGTTCTAATTCATGTTCACGTAGCTTGCCAAACAAGGTAGCCATATTCATAGTTGTAAGATCTTTGGATTCAGAGATTGCAATGACTTTTGGTTTCCAATTCCTATTTAGACCTTTCAAAATCTTGACGTTGATCTCTTCTTTGTCAAAGACTTTCCCAAGAGCCATCAGGTGATTTACAATATGAGTGAATCGTTTCCGGATATCATAGATGGTCTCACCAGCCTTCATTCGGAACAACTCATATTCTTGTATCAGTGAATTCTTCCTGGCTCTCTTGAGTTCATCTGTGCCTTCATGTGTCACCTCTAGACCATCCCACATTTCCTTTGCAGACTTGCATTGTGATATCCTGAAAAATTCATCAATTGTTAGTGCAGAGGCAATAATATTTCTAGCTTTAACATCATACTGAGCTTTTCTATTTTCATCAGTAGTCCACTCAGAAAAAGGTTTCAAAACAGTTTCACTATCAACAGTTTTTGTAGGCACATATGGACCATTTAAAGTGGCATCCAAAATTCCTTTATCTTGCGATTCAAGAAAGATCTGCATGCGAATTTTCCAAAAATGATAGTTTTCACCAGCAAACAGAGGTGGACTGTTTGTTGAAGCACCTTCACCAAAAGTTAGAAAATTTGAAGCCATCCCCAGGTTTTACAGGCGAATAAAATAAAAACAGTGTCGACTGAATTTTCAAATATTTTATGAAAACCAGCTCTAGTGCCATTTGTTAGGATACAGGTTGGCTTCATTTTACACCAAGCGGTGGGTGAATTGGTGTTACTTCAAAACAAAATCTTTTCACAATCTTGGTATGAAATCTCAAAGCTTTTGATCTTTCCTTGAAATGCAAGTAATGAAAAATTGAATGCAGTGGAAAAACGTAGTTGACTGTAAAACAATTAAAGTCGACTGAAATAAAGAGTGCATGGATAGAGAAAATCAAACACTAGTTTTTATACTAGTTTGGCCAACAATGCCTACATCCAGTGTCCTTCCAACCTTGGAAGCAAATGCACTATAATGGTTGTGGTTTTTACAACAAGGAATTTATAGAAGCACCACGCAAAAATATAAATCTCCTCTCTAACCCAAAACCAAATATAGCTGCACACACAAAACCAGAATTGCAGCAAGAATCCCCTCTTCTGCAATCTGAACCCACGTTGAACAATCCTCAACGTGTAACCAACACTCTTCATGTTAGGAAACAGGTTGGCTTCAATTTACACCAAGAGGGGGGTTCAATTGGTGTTAGTTCAAAAACAAAATCTTTTCGCAATCTTGGTATGAAAATTCAAAGCTTTTGATCTTTCCTTGAAATGCAAGTAATTAAAATTTCAATGCAGCGAAAAAACGTAGTTGACTGCTCTAAATATAAAGTCGACTGAAATAAAGAGTGCAAGGATAGAGAAAATCAAACACTGGTTTTTATACTTGTTCGGCCAACAATGCCTACATCCAGTGTCCTTCCAACCTTGGAAGTAAATGCAATATAATGGTTGCGATTTTTACAACAAGGAATTTATAGAAGCACCACGCAAAAATATAAATCTCCTCTCTAACCCAAAACCAAATATAGCTGCACACAAAACCAGAACTGCAGCAAGAATCCCCTCTTCTGCAATATGCACTCACGTTGAACAATCCTCAACGTGTCACCAGCACTTTTCACAGGATGCCAAGCCTATCACAGCACGCTTCAAAGGTTGCCAAGCCTATCACAACACACTTCCCAAGTTGCCAAGCCTGCAAGATCAAAATAGAAGCACCTTCTTTGTGCAGATGTTGATCAAACAGTATGCACAATTGGCTCCTCAATTTGAATCTCTCTCAAGAAATATCACCACCGTCTTCTTGGAGAATTCTTGGAGCATCCAAAAATGAGAAATAACTCTGAAACAAGACAATGAAAATCTTAGATCACTAAAGTCTTACAGAACAGATCATGTTCTGTCCTATTTATAGTTTTCCTGTCATTCTCAATCGAATACCTTACTAATCCTGTCGACTGTATTAAAAAAGTTATAACTGACAGGCTCCTCAGTCAACCAACTCAATGCACATTCATGACAGTTGACTTAGTTAGTCAATCTTAACTAACTTTTGAAAAACTAGTCGTTGGAGCAAGAAGGTATAACAGAATTCCAAAAATAACAACAACATAGTCGAATAGGTGTTCCACCATGTCGACTGACACTTGAAAAACACTTTGAAATTCTTTTCAACTCAACATCTCATCAAGCATATGTTCCCAAAATCTGTACTAAAATTTTAGCTAAGTCGAATCTAATACTAGTGTATTCGACTGAACCATATCTTTGTCACAGCAAATATAAGTTCATAAAAGTGCTTGTGAGCTTTTCTTTAGAAATGTGCAGAGGATAATCAAAATCATTTTATCACACATTTCAATACAAGCATGTTCCAAACATATAACACATAATCAATCAAGGGAACATACATGCAAAACAACAAAACATGTTGAAGAAAATAATTGTACAAAACAGTATAGCAAATCAGTTGAACATGTAATACTGGAACTTATGTACTGTTATTAAGCAATGTGTTGTCATCATCAAAAACCAGTTCGATATAGAGTTTTATGTTGTCAACAATCTCAACAATCTCCCCCTTTTTTGATGATGCACAACCATGATTAATAACTAAACCATGTTTGTACAGTTCCACAATTTAACAGAGTAAAAATAGATAACATAATCAATACAAATAGTTCATTTACTCTGCATACACAACAAAAATATCATGAAGCAGATAAAGTATGATGTAGCAATTCTCCCCATATAGACTTGCTTTCGTACACTCATGAAAACTCTCCCCCTTTGTGCATTAACAAAAAAGGAATGCTTAGATATTTATGCAGTTTTGAAAAACAGAGAAGCATCAAACAAATATGTAGTTTCAAAATAGTAAGGATGCTCTCAAAATCACAAGTTCATCACAAAAACAACAGATGTAAACTCCCCCTGAAATGTAGGTGTGTGATGAAACGTTGTTTAAAGAAGTGATACTTCCCCTGTCATTATGCATGAATTTCAAGAACAGTTTAAGCACAAATCAATTATGCACAATGCAGAATATCACAAATCAAATACCAATTTAAGCACAGATTTGTATCATTGTTACTCAATTCCAACATATGTATATGCAATGACACAAATATCAACAATCTCACAATATTATCTCAACTTAGATATAAAAACAAGTAGAGAACAGAGATAATATCATAATGCTAATGATTAAAGTAGTCAGTAGGGATAGGAGATAATTCCAAAATTGGAATTTTTAACCCAGTTTTGACACAGTCGAATGCTTTAACTCATCAGTCGAATGCATTGCTTTCCAAAATGTTGAATTTCAAATGTATATGTCCAAAGCAATGTTCTTCCTGCAAAACCTTTCAAAAACCTTTTCTAGATCAAGTATAGTGGTTATGCAAGAATAAAAACCAATCATAACAGAAGTCAATGTATAAAGATGCATAAGAGTTATAGCACAGTTGACTTCATTCATAACTCAGTTGAATCAATCATTTTATGTTACTATCATTAAGAAATCCAAGTTCATTTCGAATTGTAAAAAATCTTGCTTTGTTCAATGGTTTTGTAAAAATGTCAGCCCATTGATGTAATGTACCAACATACTATATTTTGATTTCACCCTTATTTATATGATCTCTAATAAACTGATGTCTTATTTCAATATGCTTAGTTTTCGAGGGTAAGATCGGATTCTTGGTTAAATTTATAGCGCTAGTGCTATCACATTTCAGAGGAATGTTTTCTATCTTAATGCCATAGTCCTCTAATCGACTCTTTATCCAAAGAGATTTTGCACAGCAGCTTCCAGCAACTATGTACTCAGCTTCTGTGGTAGATAAAGCCACACATGCTTGTTTCTTTGAATGCCAAGAGATCAATGACGATCCTAGTAAGTGTCATGTGCCACTAGTGCTTTTTCTATCTAGCTTGCAACCTCGAAAATCAGAATCATTGTATCCATTTAGAAAAAGATTTGAACCATTTGGATACCACAGTCCCAAATTTTTTGTACCTTTGAGGTATTTTAAAATTCTTTTAACAGCAGTGAGATGTGATTCTTTAGGAGAAAATTAAAATCTAGCACATAGACAAACACTATGCCATCTGTAGTTGTCCCTGCTTCATCCAGATCCAAGTAACAATTAGTTGCCATTGGAGTAGTAGCATCTTTACAGTCCAGCACGAGGCTTTCCAGTGTGCTTTGTCCTCACTCACACACTTTCCGGGAAAACTTCCCGGAAGGTCACCCATCCTAGAATTACTCCAGGCTAAGCACGCTTAACCATGGAGTTCTTATGGGCGAGGCTACCGAAAAGCAAATGCATTTGGTGATATGAGTAGCCAAATCAATTCCTTTAAGCTATCCTTCAACTGTATAGTCCCATACCTATACAGTCTTCAGATCCCTCCCATTCAGGTGTATGTTCGATTCGTCCATGTGCCCCTTCCACTCGAATCCTGCCAGGAGCCGCTCCTTGTCTATGATCCCTGCACCATGCCTCTTGCACCGGCGATCACTCCCCGCCCTCGTCAGTGCCCGGGTGTCACATGCCCCCCAGCTTCCGTCTGGTTCGTCCTCGAATCACACCGTACTGGGAGAGGCTTGGCTCTGATACCATCTGAAACGTCCCGGCAGCTTACAGGGACTGTTGACTGCCCCCACACATCACCACGAGACTTTCCAGTGTGTTTTGTCCTCACTCGCACACTTTCCGGGAAAACTTCCCGGAAGGTCACCCATCCCAGAATTTCTCCAGGCTAAGCACGCTTAACCATGGAGTTCTTATGGGTTAGGCTACCGAAAAGTAAATGCATTTTGGTGATATGAGTAGCCAAATCAATTCCTTTAAGTTATCCTTCAACTGTATAGTCCCATACCTATACAGTCTCCAGATCCCTCTCATTCCCGTGTATGTTCAATTCATCCATGTGCCCCTTCCACTCGAAGCCTGCCAGGAGCCGCTCCTTGTCCATGCCTTTTGCACCGGCGATCACTCCCCGCCCTCGTCAGTGCCCGGGTGTCACATGCCCACCAGCTTCCGTCTGGTTCGTCCTCGAACCACACCGTACTGGGAGAGGCTAGGCTCTGATACCATCTGTAACGTCCCGGCAACTTACAGGGACTGTTGACTGTCCCCACAGATCACCACGAGGCTTCTCAGTGTGCTTTGTCCTCACTCACACACTTTCCGGGAAAATTTCCTGGAAGGTCACCCATCCCAGAATTACTCCAGGCTAAGCACACTGGAAAGCCTCGTGGTGATCTGTGGGGGCAGTCAACAGTACCTATAAGTTGTCGGGACGTTACAAATGGTATCAGAGCCTAGCCTCTCCCAGTACGGTGTGGTTCGAGGACGAACCAGACGGAAGCTGGTGGGCATGTGACACTCGGGCACTGACGAGGGCGGGGAGTGATCGCCGGTGCAAAAGGCATGGACAAGGAGCGGCTCCTGGCAGGCTTCGAGTGGAAGGGGCACATGGATGAATTGAACATACACGGGAATGAGAGGGATCTGGAGACTGTATAGGTATGGGACTATACAGTTGAAGGATAACTTAAAGGAATTGATTTGGCTACTCATATCACCAAAATGCATTTACTTTTCGGTAGCCTAACCCATAAGAACTCCATGGTTAAGCGTGCTTAGCCTGGAGAAATTCTGGGATGGGTGACCTTCCGGGAAGTTTTCCCGGAAAGTGTGCGAGTGAGGACAAAACACACTGGAAAGTCTCGTGGTGATGTGTGGGGGCAGTCAACAGTCCCTGTAAGCTGCCGGGACGTTACAATAGACATTTCAAATTCTTCCTGCATTACTTTTGAAAACTCTTTACACAGCATATGGTTAGTTGAACCAAAAATAGTGTCATCAACATAACATACAATTTATCATTATTTGAGGTTCTTATGAAAAGAGTGGAATCAACTTTTCCTCTAGAGTATCCTTTCCTTACAAGAAATTCACTTAACCTTTCATACCATGACCTTGGTGCTTGCTTTAATCCGTACAGGGCCTTTTTGAGTTTGTAAACATGATCAGGCTATTCAAAATCTTCAAATCCAGGTGGCTGTTCAACATATACCTCTTCATTGATGTAACCATTTAGAAAGACACTCTTAACATCCATCTGATATAATTTGAATTTCGTTGTAGATGCAATGGCCAAAAGTATTCTGATTGCTTCTAATCTAGCTATAGGTGCATATGTTTCATCATAATCGATTCCTTCTTCTTGACAGTAGCCTTTTGCTACTAATCTTGCTTTGTTCTTTATAATTTCACCTGAATCATCCATTTTATTTCGGAAAACCCACTTTGTGCCGATAACTTGTAGCTCAGGTTTTCTAGGTACTAATTCCCACACATTATTTCTTGTGAACTGATTCAACTCCTCTTGCATGGCTACCATCCAATTTTCATCACTCGATGCCTCTTCAATTTTCTTGGGCTCAATCTTGGACACAAAGGCAATGTTCATGCAGTACTGGTTCAGTTGTCTTCTTGTAGAAACTCCTCTTGACATATCACCAATAACATTTTCTGTTGAGACATTTCTTGGCACTTTCCATGATTTAATCGACTCAGCTTTGGGAGATTCGACTTGTTCTATTTCATCTTCTTTCTCAATAGCTTCTTCATTACCTTCTTCTTTAGTTATGTTCTCGTCTTCTTCAACACAGTTCCTGACTTGCTTGGAGTGGCTTGGATCCATGATGAACTCATCAAATGCAACATGAATAGACTCCTCCACATTCATAGTTCTCTTGTTGTATACACGGTATGCCTTACTGTTCATGGAATATCCTATGAAGACTGCCTCATCAGCCTTTGAGTCAAACTTTTCCAGATTTTCTTTACTGTTATTTAATACAAAGCACTTGCTTCCAAAGATTCTCAAATGTGAAATATTAGGCTTTCTTCCTCTGAGCAGTTCATATGGGGTTAGCTTCAGTATAGACCTTATGATTGTTCTGTTCAGTACATAACATGTTGTGCTTACTGCATCTGCCAAGAAGTATTTCGGCATGTCCCTATCATTCGGCATTGACCTTACCAATTCTTCAAGTGCTCTATTTTTCTTTCCACAACCCCATTTTGCTGAGATGTTCTGGGTGCAGAGAAGTTGTGTGTGATTCCCATTTCAGCTAAGTAGTCATCAAAGTCCTTATTCTGAAATTCTCCTCCATGATCACTTCGAATAGCCTTGATTTTTAGATCCATTTCATTTTGGATGGCGGCAACAAATCTCTTGAAAAGCTTAAGTGCCTCATTCTTGGCTGCAATGAAATAAGTCCAAGTATATCTTGAATAATCATCTACTATAACTAATCCATATGAATTACCTCCAAGACTCTTGGTTCTAGATGGTCCAAATAAATCCATGTGGAGTAGTTGCAGAGGCTTCTTGGTTGACATTTCAATCTTGCTCTTGAATGACTGCTTGGTTAGCTTTCCTCTTCGGCATGCATCACATAATCTATCAGTCTTGAATCGAATTTTGGGCAGACCACTCACGAGATTTTTTGAGACGAGCTTGTTCAGTTGACTCATGCTAATATGCGCTAATCTTTTGTGCCATAGCCACACATCTTCTTCCTTAGTCATCAGGCATACAACAAATTCAAATGTATTGTTTGTGAAGTCGATTAGGTAGATGTTGTTTACCCTTTTTTCCACAAGCAGTAATTCATTTGTTGCCCCATTGCTGATCAGACAGTATTTAGGTTCAAAAGTGATCTTCAATCCTTTGTTGCATAGCTGACTGATGCTGAGCAGATTGTGCTTTAACCCTTCAACAAGCAAAACATTTTTAATTTCATAAGAGGAAGGAGTTTTAATTTTACCTATACCAATGATTCTTTCCTTGTTGTTATCACTATATGTGACATGACCAGCAACCTTGTATGATATATCTGTGAATTTTGTAGGCTCTCTAGTCATATGTCTCGAACAGCCGCTATCAAGGTACCAAGTGGGACTTTTAGATTGTTGTTCCATTTCAGGCTTGATTATTCTTGATTTTGCCATCATGATCAGCTCTCCTTTATTCTTGACTTTCTTGGCATCAGCAGAATGATCTTGACTATTGATGGGTTGTCGCAACCCATACAAATTTGATTGCATATAAGAAATGAAGTATAGTGCTAGGAAGTGACTCCTAGGTCATCTCTCAAGGACCAATTTTGCGGTTCAGAATCAAGTCTAACACGAAAGGGGGGGTTTTGAAAAGTGTTTTTGTGACTTCAAATAACTAAATTAAAATGAATGGACATTAAACTCAACTGTGTAAGTTAGAAAACATCAAGGTAAAATAAAGTGCTAAACCCAACATTTCAACAAACAATTATCCAAACACAATTAAAACTATTAAAATGCAACACTAAATTAAGTGGATGAAAAACAACTCAACCTACTAATTAAACTAGGTGAAAACAAGAGAAATTAACAAGCCTATTTTACTTCTAGTAAATTAAGTGACCCAATATGCAATTAACAAATAAATTAAAAGTCCAAATGGCCTAAGGAAACCTCTTGGCCGTGAGTCATGTTTCAACAAGTCAAACTTCAATTTCCACCTTCAATAAGCCACCAAAATGTGTTGACTTCTTGTCCCATGTGCACCATTCTTCAAGGAAATAAGCATGTGCCTTAAACACACAATAAAACCATGTTTTCCTCCCTTCCCATGCAGCAAAAACGTGATTGTACACACCAAGGCACAAAAAAGGTGAACTACCAAGTGGAAATGCCAAAAAAATGCTTCAAACCAAAGGTTAAATGTAAGATACTTTGGGTGCTCCAACCAAGATGCCATGTAAGCAAAGTCAAAAGAAATTAAACACCAAAAACCTCCATTCTCAAGAGTGATTCTCGGCAGCAACAAGGAGAAGACAAAAACCAAAAAAGGAAATCTTCTTTCTATGAAAATTGTCTCATATTGTGCTTGTCCAAATGGGGAAAAAAATTAAATGCACCCTTTTCTCTCACTTCCAACCTCAATTTCGGTTTTCTTTCTTCTCAACCACCATCCAAAGCTTTCTTCTCTTCACATTACCAAGAATGAACCCCAAGAAACCAAAGTTTAAGTTGCAAATGAACACAAGAACAACAAACACAAACTTCTACTCATCAATCCACTTCTAACACTAACTTTTCTTCAACTTTCTTTGCAAAAACGAAGATGAAACCTAAACCATCAACTCCAGCTCTGTCCAGCCACTATAACAACACAAAAATATGCTCCATTCCTTGTTTCAAACATCAAAAACGAAAACCAAGAAGAAAGAGCCCAAACCACAACACCCACACATCAAGTTAAGCTCTATTCAACCTAAAACTCATATAGAACTCCATTTTTATCATCCAACCAAATAAAATGCAAAGAAAAGCGTGAGGAACAGCAGTAAAGGAGAGGAAAAACGAAAATATAAAGTCACTCAAACCCAACAATCACCATTGAAATGCAAAGAAAAGCTTAAAAGCTCAAGCTTCAAACATAAAAAACAAGCAAATGGAAGAAGGAATGAAAGGATTTTCACCACCAATGAGTTAAGACAGCCAAGACTAAAGCAAGAGAAGAATAAAATCTGCAACTTTCTTCATTCAAATAGCCAAAACCGAAAACCCCATGGCAAGCTCCAAGAGAGAGTCTTCATACATGAAAACCTAGAAGAAAAATGAAGCAAAAATGTAAGCTATGGAAGTGTTGGTTGTGTGTCTCGGTTTTTCCACCCCATATGACCAAGAGTTTTAATTTTGGTGGGGTCCACACACTACAAGTCAGCCCTAAAGGGATGCCACATGGCCCCCACAATTGGTTTTTACAAAAATGCCCCTAAAGGGGTCCAAAACACCTAATTCTAATTAAGGGCTTCTAGAAAACGAAATTACAACTTAATTAAAATGGAGGTGACTAAATGTTGAGTCTTGAATGATCACGTTACCATCCCTAATGCTCCAAATGATGTTTCCCAAAATTTCCCTGCAACCAAATTACACTTAATCAGCTCAGAAAACCCAAATTAGCACAATTACGAATTTCCGACCAAATTAAGCAGAATTCGGAAAACGGGGAAATAACAGACAATTAAACACAATTCCCTGGTTTATTTAAGTGCAATAAACTAAATATAGTTCAAGAAATAACCACTCATCAAAATAGACCACACTTAGTCTTTTGCACTCCTGGGCAAAACCAAGACGAAAACCAGGGAATAACTCAGACATCAGGAAGATGACACAGACTCATCATACAGAAAACAAAGACTCACAAGGACAGACACAGAGTTGCACAGTTCTTAAGAAGTCTGGACAATGAAAAGGAGGTGGACAGAATCCCATACAGAGTTAGAGAAAGCAAATACTCATGAAATCATCCAAGCAGTTCAAAGCATGACAAAAGGATCAGTCAGCTCAAGAGAAGAATCAAAAGTAACAGAACCTCACAGATGCACACTATCAGTGTTTCTCTCAAGTGTCTAGGGTAAACAGTGTCAACTCAATGCACTCAAGAAAGCAAGCAACAAACAGTCTTGGCAAGCCTCTAATATCAACACTCAAAACATATATGCATGTTCAAATCAAAAGGTCTTTTATGGATGTAACGGGGTCAAGGAAAAAGGAGGATAAATATGGATGAGAAGCTACAAACCAAAAGGAATAGAGGAGAAATGGGGAACAAGTGAAACACAATCAAATCACACCCAAACCTCTAATTCCATCCTCTTCCTGACTCCTTTATTCACAATTTTTTTTTTCTCATTTTTCTGTATTTTTTTTCTTTTTTATTTTTTTCATCTTGTCTCTTTTCTTTTCTCTCTTTTCATAACACAACTCTAAGAGACAGATACATAACATATTTACAAAACAAAACAAGAAGAGGAGCCAACTAACCAATTCATCTGAATCTCCCAAGAGACCACACTTATTCCCAGAACCATTCCAAAGCTCCAAAATTCCCTAAGGTTAAGGTAATCATGGTTTTTCAGTAAGGGCAAGTGTATGAGCTTCAAAACAAAGAAATGGGGAAAATATAGGCTCAAAGGGGCTATCAAAGGATCACAACAAGGTAGGCTCATTTGGCTAGAGAGGCTCAACAACAAAACTGCCTTTATCACTTTCAAACATGCATATCAATCAAGAACTATCAACAAGAGTCAAGCCAAGGCATATGTGCAAGCAATCAAGAGACATATCACACACAAGAAAGATCATCAAGTGGCTCAAATCTCACACAGGGTATTTCCGTCACAATCAAATCAACTCTCAAACATCATGATCATCTTCCAAGCAAAGAAAAGCAAGGATTTCTAGCAATCAGAGTATCAATGCAGTGAAAGAAAGCTGACAACCTAATCACAGTCCAGAATTCAAGAAAAACATGCAAAACTGTACACAAGACACAACAAAAACTACCTAGAAAACAAAAAATTTAACGCAGAAAACATAAACTAATCAAAGAAAAATCAGAATCTCTCCCAATAGACCACACTTAAACTACACAGTGTCCTCAATGTGTCACAATCATCAGAACAATCTATAGATCGTGGACAAGTGCAATAAAAGCAGGAAAGGGGGAGAAGGGAAGAAAGGAAACTCCCCTGGTCATGGTGGCAGTTGCCAATTTTGGACTGTCAGGGAGATATCTTCCACCACAAGATTCAGCAAAGAAGTGTTGAGGAAGAACTGCTTCATCCTCCAAATTTGATCAAGCAGGGAGATGTCCTCCACAGCTGGATCCAAGAAGCAGTGATTGTTGATGAGTGGGTTCAGCTGGTGCCTATTGATGTTCAAGCTTTTGCGTATGCTTGCACCCTTATCTTCCACCGTGGGTGTGTGTTGGTCAAATTCATGTGTACCTCCTGCAACATGGTTAGTGCAATATGGTTCCAAAGAAATAACATGCAGGGGTATAACACCCAATCTCAGTGTAAGAGGCTGAACATCAGATATACTCTCAGAACATGAATCAATTTCAGAAACAGAAACAATATCAATCATAGGTTCAGATTCATGTTCAGTGCATGGAGAACAAACATTCAGATGTGATAATACAAGGTGGTTCTCATCATGCAAAGATGGGGAATGAAAATCATGCTCATCAACAATACAATCATCAATAACATACCTATCAACAAAATGATCATCAACAACAGAATCAATCATAGGTATGTTTACCTCCACTTCCCTGAAAGTTGGTAGAGTAGTGGAAGGTGAAGCTGGTCTACCTGTCTCAAAAGTGGTGCTCATATCTGCCTGGTCCTCCAATTCTTCATCAATCTCCTCAAGTGCAAGAGTGGGGACATAGGAGGGTGGGAAAGTAGATGGCGCAATAGTAGACTCATGACTCTGCTCCTCATCTCCTATGTGGATGGCATCAACATCATCTGGAAGCTGAACAACCTGAAATGGTGATTCCTCTGAAACATAAGACTGTTCCTCAGTGAGCTGAGTGGCCATCTGCCCCATATGATCAGTCAAACTCTGAATAGAAGCTCTGGTCTCTTGCTGGAACTGAATGTTCTGCATGGCTATCTGCCTTAGTAACTCCTTCAATGTAGACTCAGAAGTAGTGGAAGGATGAGGAGTTGCTTGGGCAGGCTCATGAAACTGCGACTGTTGTGGTTCCTTAACAGGTGGAGAATGCATAGAAGGAGTCTGGAATGATGGTTCCTGATATTGATGCTCTGAAGTACCATACCATCCCAAGTTATGATTCGTCCACCCAGGATCGTCGCTATAACCATACCGCATAGGGGAGAATTTGTCAAGAAACTGATGCTCAAGATCTTCCCAACTGGTGATGGATCCAGGAGGAAGATCATAAAGCCAATCCCTTACTGCTTCTTGTAATGAGTGTGGGAATGCCTTTAAGAACATGTGATCATCAGGGACATGAGGAGGTTTCTTTGAAGAGCAAATGGTGTAGAACTCCTCCAAGTGTCTGTGTGGGCATTCTCCTGCAAAACCATGAAACTTAGGTAGCAAATGTATCAGTCCAGAGGTGAGAACGCAATGAACATCATCCTCATTAAGTGAAGCTTGCTCCCTAGGAGCACTCTCGGGAGTTGGAGGATGAGTCATATTGTTCTCAACATAGAAATCAGCAGAATATGCATGAGAAGCAATATCAGAGTCAGATGTAGAAGGAGAATCATAATCAAAGACACAGGCAGAAGAAACAATATTCACAAAATCAAAGTAGGTAGACATGTAGAAGGAAGGGGGAAAAGAAGAATGCAATGAAAATATGCAACTAAAGCTACCTAAATGCAACGAACAATGACGAACACACAAAACAGAACATCACACCCTCAACACAAGACAAGACAACATACACTAACACAACAAAAGACCTAAAACCGAACCGTTGGTCCCCGGCAGCGGCGCCAAAATTTGATGTGCTAAAAGAATGCAGTATAGTGTTAGGAAGTGACTCCTAGGTCGTCTCTCAAGGACCAAATGTGGTTCGAGTCTTAGGTTTAACACGAAGTGGGGGGGTTTGTGAAAAGTTTTGTTTGTGAATGCAATTGACGAAATAAAAAATAAAATTTAAACACATTCGAACATCAATTAAAGCATTAAAGAAAGTGAAAATGCTAATCCAAACACTACACAAACAAATATATATAAACACTGTTAAAGCTATAAAAATGCATTGAGTAAGCTAAAAAAAAGTGAAAATCAATTCATCATGAAAATAACACAAAGAAAATGTGATAACAGTAAAGATAAAAATCTAAAGCTTAAAGCTAATAAAACTTAAATTTAAAAAGGCTAGAATTCTCATTCAGCATGATGGACCGTGCATCTCCTTTTCTCCAATTTAAATAACCGCTACCCCTAGAAGAAAATTAATGTGCGTGGTGCCCCTTGCTTTCCATCAATTCCATGTGTACAAACCACTAAAAATATGCTTCCTTTTGATAAAATTAAATCACCTTTTTTTTCATCATTTCAAAAAAAAGTAAAACCTCGTAAACCATATTCTAAAAGAAAGGGATGTGCTGCAGTATTCTTCCCACGGGAAATGAAGAAAGTTCTTTGTAAATTGAAGTGAATTAATCCCCTTCAGCCCTGACATCATTAAATCTTAAAAAAAAGAAATGAATAAAACTTAGAAAAAAAATGCTAGCAGCGTGCACCCAATTCTCTAATTGGTAAATTTACTTCTTCTCATAAACACCACCGGAAAAGTGCACCTCATCTTGACGCAAATCACCTCTTCAAAGTAAATTAAACTAAGAACATCCCATCACAACCGAACCACTCTCAATACTATGAAAAGCATTTTTTTTTCTAAAGTAAAGTAACGTGTGACAATAGAGTTTTTCAAAAGGAACTAGGTGCTATTTAATTGCAATAATTACAACCTCCAAAGCAAAGAAATGGAACACATCATTCTGCAATCTTTCAGAAGAAAAGTAAAAGGAATGAAAGAAAAAAGATGGCGGCTGCCCCCTGTGACAGCACACCTCTCCCCTCTAATCACTTCTTTAAAAGAAAAATAATTGATAAAATTGAATTACCACTGTCCCATCAAATCACCAGTTATCCTCATATTTTTCATTCTATTTTGCAATTGTAAGCAACTCGTGCAGCTCAAAAGGTAAATTACCGATTAAATAAATCAAAGTTGAAAAGCACCAATTAAAATGCAAGCAAGACCAAAGTTAATTTTACCAAAACGCAAAAGGCCAAGAGGGTGGTAGCTGGCCCCTACATTCTCATTCATCCACCATCTAACAATTCAAAGGAAAATGCCATGGCCTAAAAACGTTCCAGCAAGCAAAAAAAATACCGAGTGTCGTGTCTTTTTCCAAAGAATGACGACTGGTGGTTTAGATCCCTAGGACCATGTGTCCTAAAATTAGGGTGGGGTCCACCCAATTGAAAAACCCTAGGTGCCATGTCATACAATTTTGGGCCCATCATAAAATTTTAACAATGGCCCAATGTGCAAAAGTTTGTCCAAAAAGTTTAAACAATTAAATTACAATATAACTAAAAATTAAAATGTCTAATTTGAGAGTCTTGAATTTATTTTGTCTCATTCCCAATGCTCCAAAATATATCTTCAAAATTTTCCCTGCAATTAAAAATGCAAATAATTAGCTCAGAATATTCAAATTAATTAAAATTAGAATTTCCGGTCAAATGAAGCATAATTATGAAAAACGGGAAAATACCGGACATTTAAGCACAATTGCCTGATTAATTCTAGCACAATAAACTAAGTGAAATCAATAAAATATCGACTCATCAACTATTCATCTTTTTCAAGAACAATAAACTTGTTGTTCAACAAGATCGATTTTTGTATCTGTGAGTAAAATTCTTCCTCACTGGTTTCCTTGCATTCCAAGCTACCTGCTTTAAAGTTTTCAAAGAATCCATCAGTTAGAGATTTTAACTTCAAATTACAATGAGCAGATGCAATATTAATTTCAAAATCATAAGCTTTTCTTGAATGCGAAAAGGAAGTCATCCCCAGGTTATACAATCGAATAGAATAAAAACATAGTCAACTGAATTTTCAAATATCTTATGAAAACCAGCTCTGATACCAATTGTTAGGAAACAGGTTGGCTTCAATTTACACCAAGAGGGGGGTTGAATTGGCGTTAGTTCAAAAACAAAATCTTTTCGCAATCTTGGAATGAAAATTCAAAGCTTTTGATCTTTTCTTGAAATGCAAGTAATGAAAATTTCAATGCAGCGGAAAAACGTAGTTGACTGCTCTAAATATAAAGTCGACTGAAATAAAGAGTGCAGGGATAGAGAAAATCAAACACTGGTTTTTATACTGGTTTGGCCAACAATGCCTACATCCAGTGTCCTTCCAACCTTGGAAGCAAATGCACTATAATGGTTGTGGTTTTTACCACAAGGAATTTATAGAAGCACCACGCCAAAATATAAATCTCCTCTCTAACCCAAAACCAAATATAGGTGCAAACAAAACCATAATTGCAGCAAGAATCCCCTCTTCTACAATCTGCACCCACGTTGAACAATCCTCAACGTGTCACTAGCACTCTTCACAGGATGCCAAGCCTATCACAGCACACTTCATAGGTTGCCAAGCCTATCACAGCACACTTCCCAGGTTGCCAAGCCTATGTTAGCGGAATGGCAAGTGTACCATATCCTATCAAGTAATAAAAATGGTAAAACCCATTATCGTTCTTCCCATTAGACTCGAAAGGCCTTATCGTTCGCGTGAATCAAAATCGTAAGACTTGTGAAGGAAAAATTAATTAATTGTGGTGGATGCAAAGACACAAAATAAACATGCAATGTGTGATTCAATTGACAAGATTTAGGCAATGGATGAATGGAGTTGTTCGGGGTTTAATATTTCATTGAATCCTCTCTCTCTTATTTACTCCTCTTGTTTAAATAGCTTTATTATCTAATTGCATGCAAACTTTCTTGGCCTCCCCTTAACTCGATCCCTTGGCAAAAAGGGCCTATTACTAATTACCGGCTTGCTATCCCTAGCCTCCCCTAGTAACTAGCAATGCATTACAAACAGAAGCGAAAACAATTGATCGTCCTACCCCCCTATCCCTAGGTGGTGTTGCTTAACCAAGGAATTAATCACCAGTTCAAGTCATTACTGTCTGTCCCCATATCAATAAAGGATAAAATCAATTACCGAATGAGTTAAACGATAAAAGCATTAAGCATAGATGAGAACCCAACAATTGATAATAAACGCATATGAAATTCATATAATTTAAACAAGAGTTTCAATAAAAGAGAGTATCAAAAGATTACATTGTTCCCCCAACAACGAAAAGGGTTTAGTTCACCATAGTCATGGTGAACCAAGATGAGAATAATGGAAGATATGGAAAACAAACCCTAGAAAAGATGAAAAGGAGCATAAGCATCCAAGAGATCCTCTCCAGAGAGTGAAAAGTAGGTCTGGCCGCCCTCCTCTGTCAAAAGAATGAGTTGGAATTCGTAACAGGGCTATTTATAGGTGAGGAGCGCAACAGAAAAATAGGCCCAAGTGATGCGTGTCGCGGCCCATACAAATTTGATTGCAAATTAGGAATGCAGTATAACTAGGAAGTGACTCCTAGGTCATCTCTCAAGGACCAAATGTGGTTCGAGAATTAGGTCAGACACGAAGTGGGGGGGGGTTTGTTGAAAAGTTTGTGAATGCGATGAATTAAATTAAAACATGGATGCAAACAGAAATATGAATACAGAAATGCAAAACGAAATCACATACAGAATAAAAACGGTTGGTCATTAACTTAATTACAATGTTTCCAATCACAGATTAACAAAATAAAGTTGCGACTCAAACCTCTAATCCAACAAAGTTAATAACTAAGCGAAGGTTAACCCTGTTTTCATAAAAGCGAACTAAGCGAATATAGTGTTAATATCAAATCTAAATTACACCATTCAGTTACATGGACTAAGTGAAGATGTAACACCAACTGGGAAACTAAGCGTATACCCAATTGTAAATGAAAAAATAGAATTCACATTAACCAAGTCAGAGTGCACAGACAATCACAATTCAAGAATCTCAAGGAAACAGCGCAATATCGTCAATGACCAACCAAACTAATTTAAGCTACCATGGAAGTTAAATTAACACAACTAGAAACCTTAGACAACATTTAAATAAATTAAAATACTAGACACCAACACTATTACAAACAAATTATCTAACACAGTTAAATACTTAAATGCAACACTAGCTCAAACACATGAAGACAACTCAACCTACTAATTAAACTAAGTGAAAACAAGAGAAACTAACAAGCCTATTTTACTTCTAGTAAATTAAGTGACCCAATATGCAATTAACAAATAAATTAAAATTTCAAATGGCCTAAGGAAACCTCTTGGTCGTGAGTCATGTTTCAACAAGTCAAACTTCAATTTCCACCTTCAATAAGCCACCAAAATGTGTTGACTTCTTGTCCCATGTGCACCATTCTTCAAGGAAATAAGCATGTGCCTTAAACACACAATAAAACCATGTTTTCCTCCCTTCCCATGCAGCAAAAACGTGATTGGACACACCAAGGCACAAAAAAAAGTGAACTACCAAGTGGAAATGCCAAAAAATGCTTCAAACCAAAGGTTAAATGTAAGATACTTTGGGTGCTCCAACCAAGATGCCATGTAAGCAAAGTCAAAGGAAATTAAACACCAAAAACCTCCATTCGCAAGAGTGATTCTCGGCAGCAACAAGGAGAAGACAAAAACCAAAAAAGGAAATTTTCTTTCTATGAAAATTGTCTCATATTGTGCTTGTCCAAATGGGGAAAAAATTAAATGCACCCTTTTCTCTCACTTCCAACCTCAATTTCGGTTTTCTTTCTTCTCAACCACCATCCAAAGCTTTATTCTCTTCAAGTTACCAAGAATGAACCCCAAGAAACCAAAGTTTAAGTTGCAAATGAACACAAGAACAATAAACCCAAACTTCTACTCATCAATCCACTTCTAACACTAAGTTTTCTTCAACTTTCTTTGCAAAAACGAAAATAAAACCTAAACCATCAACTCCAGCTCTGTCCAGCCACCATAACAACACAAAAATCTGGTCCATTCCTTGTTTCAAACATCAAAAACGAAATGCAAGAAGAAAAGGTTCAAAACTCAAACACCCATACACCAACTCAAGCTTCTTTCACTCCAAAACCCATCAAGAACTTCATTTTCATCATCCAATCCAAGAAAACCAAAGTAAATACGAAAATATGGCAGCAAATGAGTAGAAAAACGAAATAGCTCTTCATCCAAACCAAAGACCCATCATGAAAATGCAAAGAAACAACCTCAAGCTCATACTTTCAACTTCAAAGAGCAAGAAACAAAGTGGAATATGGAATGATCTTCACCATCACCAAGCAAAGACAATCAAGGTTGAAGTAAGAGAAGAAGAAAAATGCATCCTTGTTCATTAAAGAGTTCAAAACCGTGGCACACCCAAGCTCTCCATGAGAGTGTTTTTCAAAAACCAAAGCAACATGCAAAATGAAGTGTAAAGTGTGCCTAGGAGTGAGTGGACGGTCTCCTCACTTTCATGACTACAAGTTGCCCTAAAATGGTGGGGTCCACCACTAAAGAAACCCTAGGGTTTGGCCATGTGTCTTACAAAATTGGGCCTTCACAAATTTTGCCACAAAAAGAGCCCAATACACAAAATCCTAATTAAAGTTTCTAGAAAACTAAGTTACAACTTAATTAAAATTGAAATGACTAAATGTTGAGTCCTTAATGTGCACGCCACCATCCTAATGCTCCAAAATATGTCTCCAATATTTTCCCTACAATTAAAAATGCAATTAATTAGCTCAGAAAATTCAAATTAGTGAAAATACGAATTTCCGACCAAATTAAGCAGAATTAGGAAAAACGGGGAAATAACGGACAATTAAGCACAATTCCCTGATTTATTTAAGTGCAATAAACTAAGTCAAGTAGAGAAAATATTGACTCATCACCAAGTCCAGCTGACCACCGCCCGGCGTCACACTTTGCCGCCCGGCGGTGTGCCCTAAATCGCGCCACTGCCGATTTACCTTGTGCCGCAAAAATATTGACCTTGTGCCGCAAAACCGCTCGGCGTCAGGGTCTGCCGCCCGGCGTCCTCTACTGGTGTCTTCTCCTCCCGTCTAACCGCCCAACACCAGGGATCTACCGCCGGGCGGTCCCTAAACTCTTCTTTTCTTCGATTTTCTTACTTTTTCTTGAGTCTATGACCTTAATGTTCATTCCCAATCTTCACTTCTATCAAATTTGCTGCAAAACAATGCAAAACAAGCATAATATCGCTAAAAACAGCTTTTGACTCTCGACTGACTCATTTATTGAGTTTTACTTGATTCTAAGCTCATTCTAAGCAGTAAAGGGTGTAATTTAGTCCAAAATAGCATATGAAAATAATGGTTTTTCAACCGTTATCACAACCCCAAATTTAGAACTTTGCTTGTCCTCAAACAAAACAAAACAAAACAATAAAGCAAAACAGAGCTTGGCTTTCTACCCTTTCATCCAATGATTCAACATTTGTAAAGTACATGAGAAGACTTACTCAATTTCAGATAATCAGTGAACTCAAATCAAGATGCATGCTTGTTCTCAACTTAATTTAGCTCATGGTTTCCTTAACAGATGTTACACATTATGAATGATCAATCCACTAAACAAAAATGCAATCATGAACTTTAGAAGTTCTCACCAAGCAAGTGTTTCACTCAATCACTCAAGTGTTTAGGGTAGCACTGCACTCTTTATTGCTCACAAGTCACATGAAATAAAATTCCATACATCTTAAACAATCAACATCATTCCATGAAAATGCTATCAAAAGGACTTTTCCAAGGCTTGTAATGAGGTCGGGCTATCAAGAAAAATTGGTTTTTCTGGATCACAAAATTCTTGAGTCAACAGAACTATTTCATCAATGAAAAGGTTCAAGTTTAAACTCTCTCTTTGTCACCAATTTCACTCATTCCCAGCTTCTTCCCTTTTTCTTTTTCATTGAGCTCATCTTCATGCTTTTATTCTTTTCTTTTCTTTTTCTCTACTCATGTATTTTGCTTTTCAACATTTGAGCTCAATGCTTTTCTTTTGCCTTTCCATTTTCCCCATGCAACCCCAACTTGAACCTTTTCATTCCATACAATTATTCTCAACCCAACTCAAGATAAGTAATTTCAAATCAAAGGGTTTCATCCTGTTTCAGGCTAAGGTTCAAAAGGGATATAATCTTTAAAGCATTTTGGGTGAAAATTTGGCTAGAAAAGGGTTTTCAAACATGGCCTTGAAATTTGACATTCACATAAAAACCAATAAATCATCAAGATTAAGGCAATAAAATTTATGCTTCACTGTGAACAATACATACAACAATAAAAATTCTAGGGCTCAATACCTCACACAACATGCTTTCTCACGCACAGTCATTCATACATCTTGCTTAGCATCATGAGCACAATCATACTTCATCACACATCTGTTTCACAGTATGTTAACATGCAACACCACTCAATAGTCATTAACATCAGATCATCATCAAATAGACTCATCATGCAAAGTATTTAGTCAAACATCTTCAGAAAAAGTATTCAAGTCAAGCATACACACTGAAAAATAAAATTCAACCTATTCTAAAAATTTAAAATGCAAAAGTGAAAGAAGAAATTCTAGGTTGCCTCCTAGTAGCGTTTGTTTAACGTCACGAGCCTGACCCAAACCTCATGGGTCCACCAACATCATAACTGAAGCGAATCGATCCACATCTCCTCCCACATAATGTTTGAGCCTATGCCCATTCACTATCCAGCTTCGCTGTTGATTTTCATCATCTGAATGCTTTAGTTCCACTGCTCCATTTTGAAATACCTGTTTTACCACAAAAGGTCCTGACCATTTTGATTTCAGCTTCCCAGGATACAGCTTCAGCCTTGAGTTAAATAATAACACCAACTCCCCTAGATGGAAGGTTCTCTTGAGCAGCTTTTTGTCATGATACAATTTCACCTTTTCTTTGTAGATCCTTGATGAATCATATGCGTGCAACCGCATTTCTTCAAGTCCAGCATCTGGTTTCTTCGTTTGCTTTGAGTTTCAGTACGATGAAAGTTCAAAAATTTCAAAGCCCACAAAGCTTTATGCTCCATCTCTACTGGCAAATGGCATGCTTTCCCATAGACCAACTGAAAAGGTGAAAGTCCCATAGAAGTTTTCATTGCAGTTTTGTACGCCCAAAGAGCATCATCTAGTTTCTGTGACCAATCTTTCCTTGAAAGAGTGACAGTCTTTTCCAGAATTCTTTTGATCTCCCGATTAGATACTTCAGCTTGCCCATTTGTTTGTGGATGATAAGGTGCAACTACCTTATGTTTCACCCCATAATGTTTAAGCACCCTGGCAAGTTGAGCATTACAAAAGTGATATCCCCCATCGCTGATGAGTACTCTGGGGGTGCCAAACCGTGAAAAGATTTGCCTCTTCAAAAATGTAATCACCGTATTAGCATCATTCTTGGGACATGCTAAAGCTTCCACCCATTTGCTCACATAATCAACAGCTACCAAAATATACTCATTATTAAATGATGAAGGAAAGGGTCCAACAAAATCAATACCCCAGCAGTCAAAAACTTCAACCTCCAGAATTCCTTGCAATGGCATCTCATGCCTTCTTGAAATAGTCCCCGTCCTTTGGCATTTGTCACAACTCCGAGCATGATTATAGGCATATTTAAACACAGTTGGCCAGTAAAATCCAGCTTGCAGAACTTTTGCAGCTGTGCGCTCACCATTATAATGACCTGCATACGAAGAATTATGGTAATGCCACAAGATCCTTTCTGCTTCTTCCTTTGTTAAACATCTCCTCAGAAGATTGTCAGCTCCTGTCTTGAACAAGTACGGATCATCCCAAATGAATTGTTTGGCATCATGTAAGAACTTCTTTTTCTGCTGCCAATTGAGTTCTTCAGGAATAACACCTTCAACTTTGAAATTAGCCTGGTCAGCAAACCAGGGTCTTTGCTGAATATATAAAAGAGTTTCATCTGAAAATGACTCCCAGATTTCCTTCTCCTTTCTTGTTACTTCATCATTAACTAATCGGGATAAATGGTCAGCAATCAAATTTTTACTTCCCTTTTTATCACGAATTTCTATGTCAAACTCTTGAAGCAGAAACACCCATCTGATCAATCGTGGCTTTGAGTCTGGTTTTGTCAATAAATACTTTATAGCTGCATGATCCATATAAATAATCACCTTGGACCCAATGAAGTAAGATCTGAATTTCTCCAATGCATAAACTATAGCCAAAAATTCTTTTTCTGTAGTAGCATAATTCTGTTGGGCTTCATTCAAAAATTTACTGGCATAGTAGATAGCATGAAAAACCTTTTCTCTCCTTTGGCCCAGTCACTATGGCATAGTCACTATAGCATAAACTATAGCATAGTCACTAGTATCACACATAAGTTCAAACTCTTTACTCCAATCTGGAGCAACAATTACTGGAGCGGAAATCAATCTCTTCTTCAGAATCTCAAAAGATTGCAAACATTCAGGACTCATTGAAAAAGGTGTATCTTTAGCAAGCAGATTACTTAATGGCTTGGCAATCTTTGAAAAGTCCTTAATAAATCGACGATAAAATCCAGCATGACCCAGAAAACTTCGAATTCCTTTCACATTGGAGGGTGGTGGAAGCTTTTCAATAACCTCCACCTTTGCTTTATCCACTTCAATTCCCTTGGCCGAGATTTTGTGCCCTAACACGATCCCTTATGTAACCATGAACTGACACTTCTCCCAATTCAGAACAAGGTTTGTTTGAACACATCTTTAAGCACAACATCCAGGTTAGCCAAACACCTTTGAAAGGAATCCCCAAAAACTGAAAAATCATCCATGAAGACTTCTATGCTTTTCTCTATGAACTCAGCAAAGATTGCTTGCATACACCTTTGAAATGTAGCTGGAGCGTTGCATAACCCAAAAGGCATTTTTCTGTAGGAAAAAATGCCAAACGGGCATGTAAATGTTGTTTTCTCTTGGTCTTCAGGATCTACCACAATTTGATTATATCCAGAATAACCATCCAGGAAGCAATAATAAGTTTGTCCAACCAATCTTTCTAACATTTGATCCATGAAGGGCAAGGGAAAATGATCTTTTCTGGTGGCTGTGTTTAATCTTCTGTAATCAATGCACATTCGCCATCCAATGACTGTCCTTGTAGTAATAAGCTCATTCTTTTCATTATGAATGATAGTCATCCCTTCTTTCTTAGGTACAACTTGAACTGGACTCACCCATTTGCTATCAGAAATAGGATAAATAATTCCTGCTTCTAATAACTTCAATACTTCTTTTCTCACAACTTCCTTCATTACGGGATTGAGTCTCCTTTGCGGTTGCGCCACAGGTCTATAATCTTCTTCCATCAGAATTCTATGCATACAATATGTGGGACTTATGCCCTTGAGATCTGCAATTGACCAGCCTATGGCGCCTTTGTTTGCCTTTAAGACTTCCACCAACTTTCCTTCTTCTTCTGAAGATAATGACATACTAATAATGACAGGCTTTCCTCCATCATCTTCCAAAAACACATATTTCAAATGTGGAAGTAACTCCTTCAGTTCACTCTTACTTTCTGGAATTTTTTCTCTAAACTCAATCTTTTCAAAAAGAGCTTGTTCTGCTGGAATTTCTTTTGTTGCCTCCAACTCTTGGACACATTCCTGTTTCATTTTATCCTCTTCTTCATTCAGATCCTCACATTCGTCAATAAGAGTTCTTTCTAGCATGGATGCGTTACGGACTCTCCCACTTTGTGTCATGCAAAGTTCTTCTACCACGTCAATCTGAAAGCATGACTTGTTGTCTTTAGGATGTGACATTGCCTGAAACACATCAAAATCCACTTCCTCATCCTGTACCTGCACTTTAAGCTTTCCCTTCTCCACGTTAATTACGATCCTAGCTGTCTTCATGAAGGGCCTTCCAAGAATCAGAGGTGCATCTCCATTTTCTTCCATTTCCATTATAACAAAATCCACAGGAAATAGGAATTTAACTACCTTGACTATCACATCTTCAGCAATTCCATAAAGATATTCGAGTGATCTATCTGCTAATTGAAGGACCATTCTTGTTGGTCTAATCTCCACTCCTCTAATCTCTTTGAACATAGAGAGAGGCATCAAATTAATTCTAGCTCCAAGATCAATCAAAGCTTTTCCAACATCTAACTTTCCAATAGTACAAGGAATAGTGAAACTGCCTAGATCTGGTAATTTAGGAGGTAGTGACCTTTGTAAGACTGCACTGCAATTTCCTTGCACCTCAATTATTTCCTCTTCGAGGTGCTTCCTCTTCTTTGTATTGAGTTCTTTTAAAAACTTTGCATAAGATGGTATCTGCTGAAGTGCCTCAGAGAACGGTATGGTTATCTCCAATTTCTTGAACAGCTCCATAAAACGCTCAAACTGTTTCTCTCTCTCCTTTCTAGAATATGCTTTTGGGTATGGCAGTGGTTTTTCATAATCTTTCTCTTTGGCTTTCACAGTCTCCTCTGCCTGATCTCTCTGCAACACATTTTTCTCTGTCTCATGCTTTGCCTCTTGTTCACTTTCCTCTTCAATACTCTCTCTCTCTTTTTCTTCTTTTTCAACCTCTTTCTCCTTTAATATTTTCCCACTTCGAGGGTCAATCTCACATGCTTATTCCACATTGTTGTTCTCCACCAAACTTACAGTACACACACTTCTTTACATAATTTTTTGAAAAATTTCTTCAGACTCTACGTTCCTTTGTATAGGCATGAACTGAGGTTGTTGTGGGACCATGGAAACCTTTTTAACTGTTTGTGACAAATCAGACAATGTGTTTGCCACCCTCTCCAACTGCTGCAAAACTGCATTGCTTTGCTCCCCTGTCTCAATGTTAGTTTGCAACATCGAAGCATCTTTAACATCATCACCACGGGCGTCATACATCTCCTTATTGTCAGCCATAAGTTCTATCAAATCATAAGCTTCATCCTCTGTCTTTCTTCTGATATCTCCTTGAGCAGCAGCATTCAACATCATCTTTGAGTGTATGTTCAAACCTCCAATGAATATAAGTAAGTCGTCTTATCAAACCCATGGATTGGGGTTTTTCTCAACAAGCCTTTAAATTTGACCCATGCATGACCAAGAGTTTCTTCCATTTCTTGTCTAAAAGACGAGATTTCCAGCTTCCCTTGATTGATCTTCGATTGTGGAAAGAATTTAGTCACAAATCGTCTTGCTAAAACATCACAATTTCTAAACGTCCCTTCATCAAATGAGTGCAACCAATCCATGGCATTTCCTCCCAAAGAGAACGGGAATAGGCTAAGTCTGATCCTCTCATCTGAGACTCCAACCATCTTAACAGTATTGCAAATTTCACCAAAGATAGTTAAGTGTTTGTAGGGGTTCTCACTCGACAATCCATGAAACTGGTTGCTTTGGACCAATTGAATAAGTGCAGGGCTCATCACCAAATCCATTGCATTGTCCGCAGGAATGACTATGCTGTTGAAATTCAAGGGACCCACAGTGTTGGCTGAGTCCCCTAGTGTACGTCTCGGAGGAGGTTGTTCCGCCATCTCCTCTAAGTCATGTGCAAAAGATTGAAAAAGTGGTTCAGGAGAAGGAAAGTTCACACGTTCAGAATGATTAACTCTCCTCCCTCTCCTTTCTGGTAGCCCCTCCAGAAGAGGTTCCTGATCTTTTCTGCTCCTAGTGTGTACTCCTTCCTGCATACACAAGAGAAAATACCCCTAAAAGCAGTTCTACAGAAAAATAAAATAAAACAAAAGAAAAGAAAAATATAAACAAATAATTACAAACAAGTCAAATTCAATCAATTCACACTACTTGAAAAAGTTAAACCTCGAGTCCCTGGCAACGACGCCAAAATCTTGTTAGCGGAATGGCAAGTGTACCATATCGTATCAAGTAATAAAAATGGTAAAACCCATTATCGTTCTTCCCATGAGACTCGAAAGGCCTTATCGTTCGCGTGAATCAAAATCATAAGACTTGTGAAGGAAAAATTAATTAATTGTGGTGGATGCAAAGACAGAAAATAAACATGCAATGTGTGATTCAATTGACAAGATTTAGGCAATGGATGAATGGAGTTGTTGGGGTTTACAATTTCATCTAATCCTCTCTCTCTTATTTACTCCTCTTGTTTAAATAGATTTATTATCTAATTGCATGCAAACTTTCTTGGCCTGCCCTTAACCCGATCCCTCGGCGAAAACGGCCTATTACTAATTACCGGCTTGCTATCCCTAGCCTCCCCTAGTAACTAGCAACGCATTACAAACAGAAGCAATATTTTATCGATTTCACTTAGCTTATTGTACCGAATTTAATCAGGGAATTGTGCTTAATTGTCCGGTATTTTCCCGTATTTTCTAATTGTGCTTAATTTGATCGGAAATTCTAATTTTAATTAATTTGAATATTCTGAGCTAATTATTTGCATTCTTAATTGGAGGGAAAATTTTGGAGATATACTTTGGAGCATTGGGATGGAGACAAATAAATTCAAGACTCCCCACATGGACAATCTAAATTTGTTCTATTTTAATTTAGTATTTTAGAATTAATCATTGTGTAATTTAAAAGTCTAGTTTTTTTTAGACAACCTTTGCACATTGGGCCATTAAAAATATATGGGCCCAAATTTTGTGGCACATGGTACCTAGGGTTGGGTGGACCCCACCTTAATTTTTGAAGACACATGGCCTTACACTTTGCAACCAGCCGTCACTTTTAGGAGGGACTCTTGGCTGTTGGAACGTTGCTTATTTTTCTTGAAAAAAACCATGTAAGGATTACAGACGGCACACTCCCTCTCTTCTACTTTGCTTTTAATGTTTTTTTAGATAGCTTTTAATGCATGATGTTCACGGCCTAGGGATAGATGCAGCAGTTTACGCCACATCACACTTCCTTTTCTTTTGATATCCGGTGCTTACTTATTTGGTGAGAATGATTCACGCTGTTGAAAGGGAGAGTAACATTTTAAGATTTGTTTTTATTTTGATGTTCTGCAAAGGAAACCGTGATTGATTGAGTGGTGCAGAGGTGATTTTGAAATTTATTTTAGAGAAACATATTTCCTTTAAAGTGGGTGCAATAGTTTTATGGTTTCTAGAAGGAAGTAGCTTTACTTTTATTTTTATGGAATGAGAAGTAGATTAACTACTGGTTGGAGATGGGACGTTGAAAGAAGAAAAGGTAGAGTAAAAGTAGGTGTGCGGTGCTCTATTGTTGGTGAGATGCCGCAGCTCATGTCCAACAATTGTGCTTTATTGAATGAAACAGTGGGGTCCAGTGCGTTGATTCCTTTGAGCTTTTATTTCACTTTGAATGATTGAAGAAGTGTTTAGGTGGTAGTAGGTTCTGCACCATTTTCAATTAGGAAGGTTTTTCATTTTAGTTTGGAAATTGGGAGGTACACGGTGTGATTGGAAGAAGGAGGCATGTGTTTAGTTCAATTTGAAATTGGAGAAGTGGAGCAACATTGCTGGCCTTTGGTGAAAACAAGAACCATGGAGAAGCAGCAGCGGATACTGTGGAAAATGTTGAAGCAGTGACGAAATGAGCTTGAATCGGTGATGGTTAATGGACGGAGGTGAGCCTTTGGTGAATGGTACTAGCTCCGACAGTCTTCTAGAGGAAGAAAGTTAGATGGAGATGTGGAAAGGCAATGGGAATGACTTTGGCAGAGAGTTTCCCGTGCTAGATAGCAATCAACAACAAAAGAAAATATTTCTCAAATATATCCAAAGTGCTTTACAATGAGAGCTCCCATGGATTTATAGAGTCATCCATGAAGCTGCAGCGTGGCAATGATGGACCGTAATATGTGGATCTAACGCCACGTGTAGATCAAAGAAATGTGTTGTGTGTGTTCTAGAATAAGCACGTAATACATGTGCTGAAAATGAAGTGAAACATGTATTTTCATGATGCAACCCCCTTCATTACTAATCTCACCCCCCTCCCTTTGTGGAAATGACTCTTTGGGCTTGGGTTGTTAGACCTTATTTATTGGGCTTGGGCTCTGCGTATCATCCCCTCCCTCTTGGAAAGGATTTGTCCTCAAATCTGGTGGGTCGTCTTTATTATGAGGACTTATTTTTGTTGGCTCCATATAAGTTGCTCCAGGGTCAAATGTGAATCTGCAATAAACATCAAACATATTACTAATTAGTTTCAATTGACCCAACAAGATTCATGAAAAAGCATGTTTAGAAGAAGGCTTCCTAGTGTTAAATTGTTCATGTTTTATAATTTTATGAAGCCTTACTTCTTTCACAAATTTATTTTTGTCTTGAGTTAGTGTTAACCAAAGAGGTAACCATAACTCAAGTTGTGAATTGCCATGTGTTGAAAATTCCAAATTTTGAAAAAATGGTATGGCAATTTCTTTGAAAGAAAAATTAAAATGTGAAAATTCAAAGATAGAAGAAGAAAAGTCAAAGGATGGAAAACCTCCCCTTAAAAGTCTTGGTTCTACGAGGAGTGTAGGAGGAGGTGGTGTGATGGGTTGTCGTGGCCCATACAAATTTGATTGCATATGAGAAATGCAGTATAGCTAGGAAGTGACTCTTAGGTCGTCTCTCAAGGACCAAATGTGGTTCGAGTCTTAGGTCTAACACGAAGTGGGGGGGGAAGTTGTGAAAGTGTTTTTGCAAGGAGAATTAAATTGAATTAAGACTATAAATTAAATACAACCAAACATAATTGAAAACATTTAAAGAAATCAACAAAGCATGAAGATCGAACGATCCTACAGATGACCGAACGGTTCTACACTGAGACTAGATGATCTCTAAAGAAGGTGAGGAAATTGGCAATGCAGGAAAATAAAGAAGCCGAACAAAATAGACAACATTAAAGTAAGAGAAAATATTGAACTAAACACTGCAATAGACAAATATCTAAACATAATTAAAATTATTAAAATGCAACACTAAATTAAGAAAATAAAAAATAACTGAAAATGCAATATAAAATATTTTAAAGCTAAATAAAATAAGCAAACATAATTTTCTACCAACTCATGTGACGTGTGCATCTACCAAAATGAATTGAAATTGCAATGGCCTAAGAAATAGACCTCTTGGTCGTGAGGTTGTTGCTCCCAAATTCAACCATTATCAAGCCATCAAGTGTAACACCTCCGTGCCTCTCTTTTCTTTAAAAAAAAAGCATTTTGATTACCATTCTTTGCTCCCATCACGTTGCAGACCGTGACAACTCTCAATCCAAAAAGAAAAATATAAGCAAAGATGAATGTTTTCTCCAATTAAATAAACCCGTGCAGCTGCTAGACATTAAACCTATGACACCACCTGCTTCCCAATTGCTTGACGCTTTCCCATTTCACCCAGAAAAATTAAATTCCAGCCGTGCACACCTATTAACAAAGCACCGTACACTATCACCTATTTCCAATCTCAAAGAGATGAAAGCTCAAGGAATCTAAACACTGGACCCACATTTCATTCAATGAATAACACATTGGTTCTATGCACTTTTCTCAAAAGAAAATGAGTAACTAAGAGTTGGTGGCTGTTACCGTGTGCACACCAATTGCAAGCAATTAAAAATTGAAAGCAAACCTTGTTCCAACTGCCATGCGTCCCATCATCTCCTAGACTCCAACCTAATCTACTTTTCTTAAATTAAATTCAACCCTCTGCAGCCAAAACAGTGAGCCTCCCACTCTCTCAAAATGAAATGAAAACCTTTTCTATCCTAAATGAAATCAGCGGATGATACCTAATATATTTCTTTTCATTCATGAAAACAAAAGAAGTGATAAATTCCTTCCAGCAACCGTGAGCTTTTGCAAAATGAAAATGTAAATGTGCTATTCCCAAGGAAAACAAATGATAAAGCCTTCCAATTCATGAGCTCTTCATTCTAGCAACACTGGTCAACGCTTGTTTCTTCCATTCTCTTTTCTCATTCAACAATAATAAAAGAAAAACGTCACTTCCTCTAGCCTCTTCCAGCAGCGCTTTTCTCCTTTTTCTTCATTCACCCATAATCAAAGAAAGCTAACATGGTTCAAGGAAAAAGAGGGAAACGTTCCAGCACCCAAAAAAAAATTTCTGCCGAGAGTGAATGCCTCCAAAAATTAGGTGACGGCTGCCCCCTTTCTAGGACCAAGTGTCCCTCAAAATTTAGGGTGGGGACCACCCAACTCTAGGGTTTCCAAGTGTCAAGTGTCTAGTCAAATTGGGCCCAACAACATTTTTCCAAAATTGGCCCAAGATGCAAAGAGTTTGTCTAAAAAGTTTTAACAATTAAATTACAATACAACTAAAATTTAAAATGTCTAAACTAGAGAGTCTTGAATTTATTTGGTGTCCTCCAAATGTCCTAAATTGTGTTTCCAAAATTTTCCCTGAAAATAATAATGCAAATAATTAGCTCAGAAAATTCAAATTAATTAAAATTAGAATTTCCAGTCAAATTAAACATAATTAGGAAAAACGGGAAAATACCAGTCAATTAAGCACAATTCCCTGATTAATTCTAGCACAATAAACTAAGTGAAATCAATAAAATATCGACTCATCATGGTGCTTGCTCTTTTCCAAGTTCTTGTTCTTCTTCTTGTTTTATTGGCTCTTCTTCCTTGCTGCCCTTTCTTCTTTCTATTTCTCTTCTTGTCTCTTCTTCTTTTCTTTCTTGCTCTTTTTTCTCTCTTCATTGCTCTTCTTCCCTTATCTCTTTTGCTTCTTCTTCTCTTTTCTCTTGTTCTCTTCTATCTTTTTCTTCCTTTCCTTTTCTCTCTTGCTCTATTCTCTCTTGTTCTCTTCTCTCTTGCTCTATTCTCTCTTGTTCTTTCTTTTCTTCCTCTTTCTCTCTTCTTTTTTCTTCTCTTCTTCTCTCTTCTTCTCTTCTTTCTCTTGATTGTTGCTCTTGTTTTTCTCTTTTTAATCTCTCAACTCTATATTTGCTTGTCTCTTCCCATAACCTCTTAAAATTTTCTAAAAACTTACTTTCCCTACGAGAGAACCCACTTAATTTTGTAATGAATGACTTGCCTTCTCTAATAAGCTCTCTCATAAGTTCTAAGTTTCTTTGAGATTCTGGAGGCACAAACTTTATTCTCAAACAAGCTTTTAATTCCTTTCAATTATGGATGGGGGATTTTCTACCTATCCTAACATGGTATTGTCTTTCCTCCCACCACTCTCTTGCATGACTTTCGAATCTAGAAGTATAAAGACTAAGGATGTAAGATTCACAATCTCTAGAATAATAGGATTCAAATTTACTTCTGCTAATCATGAAGAAATGCATGTCATCAATTTCCCTTTCCCAAGCTAGGTATGTTAATGCATCAATATCCTCACCAAAGAATGGAATTTTTTCCCTAGCTTGTTTATACAAATTATCCTCAATCCCATCAAACTCATAAAATGTACAAGTCTTCCTTCTAGCTTTATCAGGCTCTCTCTTGATGTCTTTGTAACTAAGTGGCTTATCAAAACTAAAATTCCTAGAAGAATATCTTCTAGACATTTTATGAATTTAAAAGTTTTCTTGAAGTAAGGAAAATAAGGTTTTCACTTCAGAGCAATATTCCAGTAAGAGAGGTGAACCTAAAAAGGTTGCTTAAATACCAAGTCTTGCCTTTCCAAATATGCTCTTAGTTACTTACTACAATTCCTTAAGTCAAAATTAACTCTAAATTCAATAAAAGTCTAGAGACACAATTAATCATGAAGAGAAAACTAAACTTTAAGATTTTTCCAAAAGCTTTGAAGAATTGAAATAAGTGAGGTCTCTTAGTTGAGGATTGGACTTTGGATCCAAGACACACTCACCGTCTACCAATTTTAGTGAGAAATTAAGAGAGCAAGTTTACAAATGATGGAACAACACTTGTGAGTTCTTTCCAATCACTTGCTTTAATGGCCAATTACAAGAAATTGAAATGATGGAACAAATACAATTTGTGAAGCAAAAAGGAAAAGGAAGCAAATGTGGCAGCTTTGGCTTCTCTCAAAAATAGAGTGCTTTAGCTATTACAAATTTAGAGTGCTTTAGCTATTACAAATTTGCAAATCTGTGATGCATAACTAATGGATTACGCATGGCTTAATCCAGAATTTAGAGTGCTTTAGCTATTACAAATTTGCAAATCTGTGATGCATAACTAATGGATTATGTTTAGATAATCATCACCAAATTAACACAAGATGTGCAGCCACTAAAACTGGATTAAGTCAATGCATCCGAGATAAAGAAACCAGCAAGAAACATAATCAGAATTCAATGTTCTACAGCTCAAATCTGCTATGGAAACAACTACTTGGCACTGCCTTTTACTCAAATGATCAAAGCTGGATGAGTCTCCATTGCTTTCTCGATCAACATAGAGTTAGCTAGTGCTTTTCAAGTAAAATTTTAAAAGAAAAATGATGCTGAACAAAATCCAAAAACTGATATGACAGATTTAAAAATAGCAACAGTGTTGAACATGACGTAACACAACTGGAACTTGATTCAGAGCTAGGATGAGACTTTAAACAAAAGAAGGCATCGATTAAAATGATAAGACTAACATCTATTGACTGTGAATGAATCAAGCATCCACTTACACAGAAAAAATAGAAAAGAAAAACTCAATCAAACAGTACACATGAAGCAATGACAGTGCAGGATTGAATGACAGTTTGGAATCAAAAGAATGGAATTATCTGGAGCGAGAATCCTCCAACCGTAGCTCTGAATACCACATGATGCAGTGCTCCAGATGTTGAGTTGCTTCAGCGGAAGATGAAAACAGGAACCATGGAGAAGTAGCAGCGGATACTATGGAAAATGTTGAAGCAGTGACGAAATGAGCTTGAATCGGTGATGGTTAATGGACGGAGGTGAGCCTTTGGTGAATGGTACTAGCTCCGACAATCTTCTAGAGGAATAAAGATAGATGGAGATGTGGAAAGGCAATGAGAATGACTTTGGCAGAGAGTTTCCCGTGCTGGATAGCAATCAACAGCAGAAGAAAATATTTCTCAAATATATCCAAAGTATTTTACAGTGAGAGTTGCCATGGATTTATAGAATCATCCATGAAGCTGTAGCGTGGCAATGATGGGCCGTAATATGTGGATCTAATGCCACGTGTAGATCAAAGAAATGTGTTGTGTGTGTTCTAGAATAAGCACATAATATATGTGATGAAAATGAAGTGAAACATGTATTTTCATGATGCAACCCCCTGCATTACTAATCTCACCCCCCTCCCTTTGTGGAAATGACTCTTTTTTTCCTTCTTCTTGGTTTGGTTTAGTGGACTTTATTTATTGGGCTTGGGCCCCACGTATCAAGTTGTAGATGTCCAAAGCAATGTCCTTCCTGCAAAATCTTTCAACAACCTTTTCTAGATCAAGCATAATGGTTAAGCAAGAATTATTACCAAATAACAACATAAGTCAATATGTAAGATGTATGACGGAATAAGCATAGTTGACTTCAAAACAGAGCATAGTCGAATCAATCAATCAGTATATCAGATGTTATTCAAACAAATTAATTAAATGGATTAATTCAAAAATACCAATTTCATTTCCTTGAAATAAAAGATATTACAATGGTGGAATAGGATCAAGGAAATCACACAACACAACGAAACAAAAGAAAACAACATAAGATGGCTTTATATGCCATTTAACCTAAGATTTCTAATTTT
Organism: Vigna mungo; assembly: GCA_036885675.1. Classification (NCBI taxonomy): domain Eukaryota; kingdom Viridiplantae; phylum Streptophyta; class Magnoliopsida; order Fabales; family Fabaceae; genus Vigna; species Vigna mungo. The sequence continues at coordinate 9,635,088 of CP144698.1, read as the reverse complement.
TCTTTTTCTTTTTTATTACAAAGTTCTGAGGTATCATGTTACTGTCATCAGAACCACTGTCTTTTTCACTCTTCTCGTTTTCATTTGAATCATCGGAGTTACATTCATCAGCAATTTCAGAATTATCTAGATGTACATCATGACTTTGTGTTGCTTTCTGCTCTTTCAAAAGGTTTATCACAACTTTAAATCCATTCAGCATGATTCTCTCAAACTCGGATTTTGCCCTATAGTTGCTATTGAGGATAGATTCCAGCTCATTTTCTTCACTTGGAGTCTCAATTTTGTATGTCCATCCTTCATCATTTTTTGTCATTTGCATAAGATGCAATGTAGTCTTGTCAATCATGCTTGATCTGGAGCAAGGTTTATTTGACTCACTAAGACAGTCTACTCCATAGTGAACAAGAACCTTCGATATAAAAGCGCAATATGGCAGCTTTGCAGATTCCAATTTAGTAACCTTTAAATTGCAGTAGAAGACTTTGACAAGATCTGGGTACCAAGGATCAGACATTTCCACGAATCTTTTTAACCCTTGTCGTTTAATCCATCTTTGAAACACAAACCCCTCCTCTATGAAAAATTTCATCTTCAAGAATTTTTGAGGTATCAGACTTCTCATTTTCCAGTAGTGTAAAAACTTGGCTTGTACATCATCATCACTTATCCATCCATTTAGTTCTGGAACTCGTCAAGATCGCTTCTGTCCAAGTGTCTTGGTACGTTTCTTTTGTGCAGAGCTTAACTCCATTGGATGTTTAGAAACAACAGAAGAGACACAAACCTTTGAAGAAGAAAGTGACGGTTCGAAGAATGTAGTTATGATAAAATTCCAATGATACTTGAGACTTTGATACCAGAATATGTATATTAATATTTTGGAGGGAAAACCTTATTTCATTTTTGCACCAAAGTGAAATTTTAAATTTTAGACTTGTCAGAACTTTTCAGGACATAGTCGAATGTATTAAAATAGAAATCAACTAAGAATTATGAAAGTCATTTTTCAAATAATTCAATCTACCAAACAATCAATTTAGCACACAACACAAACAATCATACAACAACAATCAATCAATATATGCATGATGTAGCAGATACATACAAATTTACCAGACACTCAAGGTTTTTGATGTATTCCATAATTGATTCATCCTTGAGATCAATTCTGCATCAACTGTATATCCTGCAAAACAATTAAGTTTTCGTTGATGGTACCCATTTGATTTTGGGTCCTTGATTGTTAGTTCTTGTTACATGTTCCTTTGGTATTCATACACATAATCCTTGAGGAACAAAAACATTTTTGTAATAGCAATTTCTAACAGTATGACCAACATAATTGCAGTAAAAACATGCATTTCTAGCAGGTTTGCTTAACTTAGTAAACTTCCTAGCATTGGTTCTGTTAGATTGAGTTATGTAGCCAATTCCTTGCCTATTTATAATTCTGCTAGAAGAATTTAAAACAGCATCTAAGTTATCTCTACGTTGAGTAAACTTAGCTAGCGTTCTAGTCAAGTAATTTATCTTTTCAATGTGAGTAGGACAATTTTCACAAGCTTTTTCCACTGTAACAGTTTTAATTTCTACACTCTTAGCAGATAACAAAGCTTCATTCAATTATTTTTCTAATCTTTCATTATCAGCAACAAGGTTATTAATTATGTATTCATAATCTCTTTTCTCAGAGTTCAGTCGATTAACCTTGTACTCCAGTCGCATTGCGTTAGCATACAATTCTCTGAATGTCTCTATCAGCTGCTGGTATTTTTCTTCCATAGGCAGCTTCTCAAATTCATCATCACTATCACATTTAGTCCTTGCAGTTCCAGCCATTTGACACTTGTTGGATTTCTCCTCTTGGTCAGCATCCTCATCACTTGAGCTTTCAGAATCAGAGTTCTCCCAAGCAATGTAGGCTCCTTTTCTTCTCATATTTCTGCCTTGAGGGAATCTTTTCTTTCCTTTCTGCTTTGGCTATAAGTCAGGATAAGCAGGCTTGATGTGACCTTCTTTTCCACATTCATAGCACTGGACAACATTTGTACTGAAGCTCTTCTTTTTGCTTTGACCTGCATGGTTAGACAGTTGACTATCATTTTGCATAAGTCGACTAAACTTTCTTACCATCAAGGTCATCAATTCTTTGTCATCCATGTCTGTTTCTGTGATGTTCTTGCTTGAGGCTTTCGGAGCAATGGACTTCTTTTCTTCAATCTCCTCTTCATTCTTCAGTCTACCAAGTTCTAACTCATGTTCCCGAAACTTGCTAAACAAGGTAGCCATATTCATAGCTGTAAGATCTTTGGATTCAGAGATTGCAGTGACTTTTGGTTGCCAATTCCTGTTCAGACTTTTCAGAATCTTTATATTGATCTCCTCCTTGTCAAACACTTTGCCAATAGCAATCAAGTGATTTACAATGTGATTGAATTGTTTCTGGACATCATAGATATTTTCACTAGACCTCATTATGTACAATTCATACTCTTGTATCAACGAATTCTTTCTGGCTCTCTTGAATTCATCCGTGCCTTCATGTGTTACCTCTAGAACATCCCACATTTCCTTTGCAGATTTGCATTGAGATATCCTGAAAACTTCATCAATTGTTAGTACAGAGGCAATAATATTTCTAGCTTTAACATCATACTGAGCTTTTCTATTTTCATCAACAGTCCACTCAGTAAAAGGTTTTAAAACAGTTTCACTATTAACAATTTTTGAAGGCACATATGGACCATTCAAAGTGGCAGCCAAAATTCTCTTATCTTGCGATTCAAGAAAGATTTGCATTCGAATTTTCCAAAAAAAGTAATTTTCACCAGCAAACAGAGGTGGTGTGTTTGTTGAAGCACCTTCACCAAAAGTTTGAAAACTGGAAGCCATCCCCAGGTATTATAGTCGAATAGAATCAAAACAGAGTCGACTAAATTTTCAAATATCTTATGAAAACCAGCTCTGATACCAATTGTTAGGAAATAGGTAGGCTTCGTTTTACACCAAGAGGGGGGTGAATTGGCATTAATTCAAAAAATAAAATCTTTTCGCAATCTTTATAGAAAAGTATACAACTTTTTGATCTTTCTTGAAATACAAGTAATGAAAATTCAATGCAGCGGGAAAACACAGTTCACTGCTAAACAGATAAAGTCGACTGGAAATAAAGAGTGCAGGGATAGAGAAAATCAAACACTCGTTTTTATACTGGTTCGGCCAACAATGCCCACATCCAGTGTCCTTCCAACCCAAGAAGGAAATGCACTATAATGGTTGCAGTTTTTACAACTAGGAATTCATAGAAGCCCCACGCAAAAATATAAATCTCATCTCTATCCTAAAACCAAAATATAGCTGCACCACAAAACCAGAATTTAAGAAAGAATCCCCTCTTCTACAATCTGAACCCACATCGAACAATCGTCAATGTGTCACCAGCACTCTTCACAGGATGCCAAGCCTATCACAGCAGACTTCACAGGTTGTCAAGCCTTCAATCAACACAACAGTCTTTACAAGATGCCAAGCCTTCAAAGATCAATCAAGAAGCACCTTCTTCGTGCAGATTATGATCAAGCAGTCAGCGCAATTGACTTCTCCCTTTGAATCTCTCTCAAGAAAGATTACCACCGTCTTCTTGGAAAATTCATGGAGCTGTTAAAACAGAGAATTCAATCTGAAACAGGAAAATGAAAATGTCATATTATCAAAAGTCACAAAACAACTCTTGTTCTGTCTATTTATAGATTTCTGTTAAATAGATTGCTTTTCAATCGAATAGCCTACTAATTCAGTCGACTGTATTAAAACAATTATAACAGACAATCAACACAAAGGCTCTCAATCAACAAAAATCAACACACATTCATTACAGTTGACCAAGTCATCAATGCTTAACTAACTTTTAAAAATATAGTCGTTGGAGCGTGTAAGCATAACAGAATTCCAAAACAGATCAATACACAGTCGAATAAGCGATATACAGTGTCGACTGACACATTTAAAAACACTTTGAAATTCTTTTCAACTAAAAATCTCACATAGCACAGGTTCACAAAATCTGTACAAAGATTTTAGCATAGTTGAATCCATTAAAGGTGTATTCGATTGGACTAGAACTTTGTCACAACAAATATAAGTTCATAAAGGTGTTTGTGATCTTTTACTTCTAGAGATGTGAAATCAAATGTTTTCAATCAATCAGTTCATATTTCACATATTCATACAAGCATGTTCCACAAATATATTACACAATCAATCATAGGAACATACATTGGAGTACATCAAAACATGTTCAGCAGATATGACAATTTATTCTGAATACGAACATGTAATGCAACAACATGTGTACTGTTTTTAAGCATTGTGTTGTCATCATCAAAAACTAGTTTGATATAGAGTTAGTGTTGTCAACAATCTCAACATCTGTTTCAAATTTTTTTTCTCTCGCATTTGTCTTGATTTGGTATATGTTGTTTCGCTTTTCTGTTTTGAGTTGTGTAATGTTGATTCAATCTTCTCTTGAATTTGTTTCGATATTTTTTCACTGTTTCGCGTCTCTATTTTGTTTCCTTGCGTTGTTCATTACATTTCTGTATTGTCTTGATTCATATGTTGATTTGTTTCCTTTGATCAGAAATACAAAGAACTACTCCTCACCAAGGAAAGTGTTTTACTCAAGTACTCAGAAGTGTATCACTTAGCTCAAAGGTGTATAGTGAGGTGTTGGTGTCTTTCACTCTGCTATCACAATGTCACACAAATTAATTTTGCCTTTCATTTAACCACAATCAAACATACTCACAAGCAAGTTATCATCACAAGGGCTTTTCATGGCTTGTAACTTGGTTGGGCTAAGAAGGAAATTGGTTTTTCTGGTCAGCAAAATTCCTTGAGTTAAGAAAGACATTTATGAATTTATCATTCCATAACAACTCTCTTTCTTTTTCCCAGCTTTCCCTTGCAGTGAGCTTTTTCTTTTCTTTTTATTTTTCTTTTCTTTTCTTTTGCCTTCACTTTTGCTTTCTCAATTGCTCACTGCCTAGAAAAGTGGGGTTGCTACCTAGCAACCCCAAACTTGAACCTTTATTAGTACCTCATCAAATGTTCTCAACTTAACTCAAGGTAAAGATTTTCAAAAAGGGTTTTCAAAACATGCATAATGTTCAAGGTTCAAAGGTTAGAACAAATTGTTCTCTTTTCAATGGGCAAAAATCATATGAAGGCTAAAAGAATAAGGATAACAAAATATGGCCTTGATCATATGAAACCTGCAAGCAAGTAGTTCAATCATAGAAAATTTGGACAAAATCATTCATGCTTCCAAAGTAATAGCAATTATTTACAAGAAAACTCTGAAGCCCAATTCTCAGGAAAACATCCTGCTCAGTATCTCAATCAAATTTTATCTCAAGCACCTGTTTCACACATTGTGAGCCATCACCTATACATTATCACATCATGCATAATCAAAGCACCAGAATCTCACAAAGCAATACTCATCACAAAACACGAAACAGTTGAATCAAATCAGTTTAATTCATTCAAGCAAAGCAGATAAAACAATAATAATTAAAAGGAAAGGTTTAGAAAATTGGGTTGCCTTCTAGCAAGAGCTTCTTTAACGTCACTAGCTTGACCTAGTCTCGATCATCATAGCATCCATCAGTAGATGCTAATATTCCTTATCTTCATTGGTATCCCTCAGTAGACACCAATCTTTGTCATCTTCATTGGCATCCATCAGTAGATGTTATCATTGCTGTAAAGCAAAATCAAATCCACACCACACAACTAAAATAAAAAAAAAAAAAAAATCAGGAACTGGGTTACCTCCCAGCAAGCGCTTCTTTAACGTTACTAGCTTGACCCAATAAGTTCATGTTAGATCTTTTATTTTGGTGTCATCTTTTCCTTCTACGCACCAACTGATTTCAGCAGCTTCCTGTTCACCTTTTTGGTTCTCCTTGAAATTAGAGATTCAATCTCTATCAGCCCAACAGGTCTGAGTTCTTTCATGACCCAAAGCTTTTTCTTGAATTTAACAGGTAAGCCTGGTCTTAGTCCTTCATGTTCCTTCAGTGAATCTTGGTGAACACATGCTCCTTTGCTATCTCTTTCTTCTTCTTCTTCTACCTGTGACAAAAACCACTTTTTACCTTTCTTGCTTGGCTTGGTAGCTTTGGTACTAGTCCCGGGTGCATCTTTATATGCAGCTTTGATATTAGTTTTCTTCACTTGGACCTACTACTAAGCATTGAAGACATTGAAATTTACCTCCTCTTCTTGGTCTTTGAGAGCTATAGTACCATCATCAACATTGGTGATCACTTTGGCCGTCTTCATGAATGACCTTCCAAGAATAATAGGGATCTCCAAATTTTCCTCCATCTTCAGCACCACAAAGTCCACCAGGAATCTCAGGTTGTTAGTTTGCACCATCACATCTTCAACCATGCCATAGGGCCTTTTGGTGGATCCATTTGCCATAAAAAGAGATATCCTTGCTGGCTTGAATTTCAGGCCACCAATATTTTCAAGAACAGTTAAGGGCATTAAATTGATACTAGACTGTTAAACCCCTGGCAAGTGTACCAGATCGTATCAAGTAATCATAGACAGTAAGTCCAGATATCGTTTCCCAAGGGACTCAGTGGCCTAGACGTTCATGTGATTTGATCGCATAAGACTTGAAAGAAGAATAATTTGTAGTGTAGATGCAAAAACCGAAAACAAACATGCAAATGCAAACTTGATCAATTGGCAAATAAAGATATGAATGAACGGAGTTGTTGAGGTTTACAATTTCATCCTAATCCACCCTCTTATATCTACTATTCTTATTAAATTCGCTTCATTATCAATGATCATGCAGCTTTCTAATCTACTCTAAACCCGATCCCCAGTGAAAAGAGCCTATTATTAATTACTAGTTTACTATCCCTAGTCTCCCTAGTAATTACTAATGCATTAATCATAGAAGTTTAAAGCAATTGATCATTCTACTCCTATCCCTAGGTAGTATTTCATAATATAGAGAATTCTTCCCAGTTCTAGACTTCCCCGTACGTCCCCGTATCGACAAAATCAAATATCATGACATCGAACGAGTTAAACGATGTAAGCTTTAAAATAGGAGAAGAAAACTCAAACTATTGATAATACAAGCATATGAATAAAATAAGAATTTCAATATAAGAGAGTTTCAAAAGGATTACATTGTTCCCCAACAACAAAGGGTTTAGTTCACCATAGACGTGGTGAAACTAGATGAAATTAATGGAAAGAATGAAAGAATAAACCCTAAAATTGGTTAATTGGAGCTCCCGTTATCATCAAAGCACCCTGATTACATCTCTTTTTGTTCTATGGAACATTCCTCAGGGTGGTGAAAATTTTTCTCATTTTTTTTCATTTTTCTCAATTTTTTCAGTTTCTTCTTTTTTTCTCTCTTCTTTTTTTCTCTTTTTTCTTTTTCCTCAATCTCACTTTTTTCTTTCTCTCTTCTTCTTTCTCTTCTTTTTCAATCTCACTTTTTCTTTCTTCTTTTTCCTTTTTCTCTCTCAACTCACTTTTTTTCTTTTTCTCTTTTTCTTCCTCTTTTTCCCTCTCATTTGTTATACTCACAATAGCTTTGCATTCTTCCATGGGGTTAACTTCAGTATTAGCCCCAAAAGTTTTGAGAGGTATGTCCTCATATTTTTTGGGTATTTGACCAACCCTCATCTTATTAAGACTCCGGCAAGTGTACTGAATCGTATCAAGTAATATAAGCAGTAAGAACGAGTATCGTTTGTTAGGAAACAGGTAGGCTTCGTTTTACACCAAGAGGGGGTGAATTTGTGTTAGTTCAAAAACAAAATCTTTTCGCAATCTTTATACAAAAATGCAAAGCTTTTTTATCTTTCTTGAAATGCAAGCAATGAAATTTCTATGGAGCGGAAAAAAGCAGTTGACTACTAAACAGATAAAGTCGACCGAAAATAAAGAGCGCAGGGATAGAGAATATCAAACATTGGCTTTTATACTGGTTCGGCCAACAATGCTTACATCTAGTGTCCTTCTAACCCAGGAAGCAAATGCACTATAATGGTTACGGTTTTTACAACAAGGAATTTATAGAAGCACCACGCAAAAATATAAATCTCCTCTCTAACCCAAAACCAAAATATAGTTGCACAACACAACCAAAATTGCTGCAAGAATCCCCTCTTCTGCAATCTGAACCCACGTCGAAAGTCCTCAACGTGTAACCGGCACTCTTCACAGGATGCCAAGCCTATCACAGCAGACTTCACAGGTTGCCAAGCCTTCAATCAAACACAACAGTCTTTACAGGATGTCAAGCCTTCAAAGATTAATCAAGAAGCACCTTCCTCGTGCATATTATGATCAAGTAGTCAGCGCAATTGACTTCTTCCTTTGAATCTCTCTCAAGAAAGATCACCACCGTCTTCTTGGAAAATTCTTGGAGCTGTTAAAATAGAGAATTCAATCTGAAACAGGAAAATGAAAATGTCAGATTATCAAAAGTCTCAAAACAACTCGTGTTCTGTCTATTTATAGTTTTCTGTTAAATAGATTGCTTCTCAATCGAATAGCCTACTAATTCAGTCCACTGTATTAAAACAATTATAACAGACAGTCAACACAGAGGCTCTCAGTCAACAAAAATCAACACACATTCATTATAGTTGACCAAGTCATCAATGCTTAACTAACTTTTAAAAATATAGTTGTTGGAGCGTGTAAGCATAACCGAATTCCAAAACAGATCTATACACAGTCGAATATGCAATATACAATGTTGACTGACACATGTAAAAATACTTTGAAATTCTTTTCAACTCAAAATCTCACATAGCATAGGTTCACAAAATCTGTACAAAGATTTTAGCATAGTCGAATCCATTAAAGGTGTATTCGACTGGACTAGAACTTTGTCACAACAAATATAAGTTCGTAAAGGTGCTTGGATCTTTTACTTCTAAAAATTTGAAATAAAATGTTTTCAATCAATCATATGATATTCCACATATTCATAAAAGCATGTTCCACAATTATATCACACAATCAATCATAGAAACATACATTGCAGTACATCAAAACATGTTCATCAGATATGACAGTTTATTCAGAATACGAACATTTAATGTAACAACATGTGTACTGTTATTAAGCATTGTGTTGTCATCATCAAAAACTAGTTTGATATAGAGTTTATGTTGTCAACAATCTCAACATCGTTTTCCCTAGAGACTCATTGGCCTAGACAATCATGTGATTTTTTGATTATTCAAGACTTAAGAATGAAAATTTAGTGTTTATAATGCAAAACAGAAAGTAAACATGCATGCAAAGGTTGATCAATTGAGCAAGAAAATAAGCAGGTGGATTATATGGATGAATTATGTTGTTGGGGTTTCCAACTTTATCTTATCCACTCTCATACATTTACAAATTCTACTCCTCCATTAATGTCAATGCCACTTTTTAATTTACCCTAAACCCGATGTCTCGGTGAAGAGAGCCTACTCCTAATTACTAGTTTACAATGTCTTATTGCCCTAGAAATTTATCATGCATTACATTCGCACCAAAGCTTAAAGGGAATCAATCCTCCTATCCCTATGTCTAGGTAATATTGCTCTTGAGAGAATTCCCCCATGTCTAGATTTCCCCGTATGTGTCCATATGATGAGCTGCTCCAGCGTATGAGATGCAGAAACCGTGACTCTGCAGTAGTTTGTTCCAGCAGTGATGGTAATAGATGCAAGGTGAAGCAGATGTGTGGTTGAAGATCTATGTGGAAAGAAGATATAGCTTCAGACGGCTTCCATGAACTGGAAGAAAACTAGGAGATGGAGTGCAGATTAGAGAAGGTGACTTTGGCAGAGTATCTCTCGGCTGAGAAGAATGAATCAGCAAAGAAGAAAATTCTCATTGATATCCAAAGTGTTTTTACATGTGCTGCAATGTGGATTTATAAGAAATCCCATGAACTATGTGTGGTGTGGATGAATTCCTAAAGAGTGGGATCTCCATCCACGTGTCAAAGCAATGCAAAGTATGTTGGCATCTAGAAGCCTTATTTACAATGTGCAAAAATTGAAGAAAACATGATCTGCTTGTCAACACCCAATTTTGTCTGGGTGGTGAAAAATGTGTTTTATTGGCTTTTAATTGTTTTCCTTTTATTTTTATCTTATTTTTTTTGTTTTATTATATGTTGACGTATTTAAATTTTGGTTTTTTCAATTTATATTTTATTTCTTATATTCATTTTGTTTTAATAGAGTTAACTAACTAAAATAATTAAAAAAATTAATTAAATTAAAGAAAGAAATAAAAAATAATAATAAGATAAAATTGAAATAAAAAATATATACAGAACAAAATAAAAAAAATGTGGGGAGTGTGAGATGCGTGTTGGACAATGGGGGGACAAAGGAATTTTGGTTAGAGGGGATGATCAGAAAAATGGTTAGAGGAAGATTCGAAGGGGAAATTTTTTGGAGAAAGAAAACAGAGAGGAGACCTAGAAAAAATCTGGACTACGAGGGGGACTATCTACAGAAAGGATCATCAGGGCAGAGCATCATCGGGGCAGAGCATCGGGAGGGCAGAGCATCATCCAGGCAATAGCACATTGATCTCAGAGGTAAACTTATTTTATTAATATCATGTAGCTCATTTGCATATGAGATGGATTGCATATGGTATGGTGTTGAAGTCACTATGGTTCTATTCATAATTGTTACTGGGTAAACTATTCTTCCTCTTCACTCACTGTCTTCTATGACCGAACAGTATCACCCTGTTTTCACCTTCATCATTGTTTCTCCTATTTTCTTTTCTTTTCGAACCAAACCCATCAACATTTGCCAGGAAATAAACTTAGGAAGGGTATACAGAGAGCATGAGTGGTCCTGCTACCATTCACCCTTCACCGAAACCACCATCCCAACCCAAGCGTAACCTTATTCAAATCACTACCTTCCCCATTTGAATCTCTGTCATGAACCTTTTCCTTAGTGCCACCATCATCAATCTCAGAAATCATACACAGCCTTAAGCAAAAAAAGAGAAAAACAGAGGAAAATTGTTGTGCACCCAAGTCAAAACGCACACATATGTACAATACCATAACTGAAACCCAAAACATCCAAATATGCGCAAAATCTGAGATTTCCAATTACTGTTAAGCAACTCTGCCTCACGAAATGACCACGTCCGAGATGAATATTGAGGTAATGTGAAACTGTTTGGTTGATAGGAGAACTCGTGGTGATGATGCCGATGGAGAAGATTGATTTCGTTGGCTGAATGGAGATGCCATATACAGCTTCGGTGACTCACAACGGACAGAGACGGTGGCTGTTAAACGAAGGATGTTGTGTGTGAACCCCAACATTGAATGAGCGCAAGAGAAAAGGAGAGAGTGATTAGGGGATGTCGTGGCTGGCCAGTGGCGTGGTGGTGTTGACGTGGCCGAGGGTACTTCAGCCGATGATGTTGGTGATCGGAGAGGAGTGGTGACGCATGTGAAGCGAAACCCTAATCAGTCCCTCACGCGAGAACGAGAGGCAGCAAGGACGCCACGAGTGACGACGGTCCTGGTAGGGTGCGGTGTCGCCGATGACGCCTGAGGTCGCGAAAGTGGTGGTGCGGTGGTCGCCCAATGAAGATGGTATCTGATGCCGCCGATGATGGAGTCGGAGGATCGTTGCGGTAGTTGGCCGGAGTAGGTAGGTAGCTGAGATGGTGGCTTCGGAGCTTGCTAGCCAAGAGCGAGAAACTTTAGGTTTCGCGGCACACCGGCGACGCCATTGATGGCGGAGTCCGGTGATGGCAGAGAGTGGCGGAGGGAATGCGTGGATGGAGGAGACGCCTCTTGCTCTTGGGTGAGAGAACTGAGGCAGAATTTGGGGTTCTCTTCGAATGAGAACATTCCTTAGGGTTTGGGGGGGAATGAAAACCCTAGTTTTCAGATTATCAGGCCTTGGGCCTCTGTTGAACCTAGCTGAAGAGGGCATTGGCTAGCTGCAGCCTCCCTTTCTGCTAAGCTGCACCCCTTCCATTGAGCTGAAGCCAGTTGGCATTGGGCAAACAAAAATAGTGATTGGGCTTATTTCGGTCCTGCACCCCCAACATTACTGTCACACCCATATCTTTGGGTTGGACCAGGGAATTCCAAGATGCACTCCTGGCCACTTAAGTTTAGGCCCAATTGGTGTTCTAAAAATGATTTTAAGCACCCTTTCTTTTATTTAAACGCCACTACACCTTATATTTTATTTTAAATTGTCATTTTATTTTCACTCTTTTTTTTATTTAGTAATTTACCCATTTTATTTCATCTATTTTTTAAAATATATATATATATATATATATATATATATAATGAATAAAAAAAAAATATTTTGAAAAGGTTTAAACACAAGTGCGACCGCTCGCGTAGGCCTTGTGTTAAAAAACCTTTTCCTTTTCTTTTTATAAAAAATAAATAATTAAAAAAATATATATTTTGAAAAGGTTTAAACACACGTGCGACCGCTTGCGTAGGCCTTGTGTTAAAAAACCTTTTCCTTTTCTTTTATAAAAAAATAAATAATTAAAAAATATTTTGAAAAGGTTTAAACACATGTGCGACCGCTCGCGTAGGCCTTGTGTTAAAAAACCTTTTCCTTTTCTTTTTATAAAAAATAAATAAAAAAAATATTTTGAAAAGGTTTAAACACACGTGCGACCGCTCGCGTAGGCCTTGTGTTAAAAAACCTTTTCCTTTTCTTTTATAAAAAAAAATAATTAAAAAATATTTTGAAAAGGTTTAAACACACGTGCGACCGCTCGCGCAGGCCTTGTGTTAAAAAACCTTTTCCTTTTCTTTTATAAAAAATAAAATAAAAAATATTTTGAAAAGGTTTAAACACACGTGCGACCTCTCGCGTAGGCCTTGTGTTAAAAACCTTTTCCTTTTTCATGCAAAAACAAAAATTCTTCAAACACAAAAAACCAAAACATCAAGGTTTCCAAACAGCAAACAGTTTCTGAAAGAACTACGTAACCCTGATTTCTCATTCTGAATGAGAATACGTAGGAGCAAGGTCAATCCTTGTCGGGCACAAAAATTAAAAAATATATTTTGTCTCTCTTGATTTTTACTTTTTGGCGAAATTAAACATTTTGAAAACCACATCTTTATTCGCGTATTTAATTAAAGGTACTGCCTTAGGGCAGGCGTTGTGGGGTGCTAATACCTTCCCCACACGTAACCGACTCCCGAACCCGAATTTCGGTTTTCGTAGACCATGTCTTTTCTTTATGGTTTTTTCCATAGTTTTCCAGAATAAACTATGTTGGCGACTCCAAAATCTCTTTTTTAAAACTCGTTTTTCTTTTTTTTGGAATCGTCGTCGTCCCGTCGCGATTTTGGTTGTGACACTGCTGAAGAGAAATGACCGGCAGTGTGCTTAGCCAAAAATGGGGGTGCTGCTAGCAACTTCAACCTTCATGTGGACAGTTTTGCCCCTTCCCTTGGTGTCTCCAACTTCCACTTGAATTGTATGAAGAGAACTTGCCTATTTGGGTCCATGTCCTCAAGCTCTTCTTGGAGTCTTCTAATCATGCTTCTAGTAATAGGTCCATGACCTAAGTCATCATCTCCTCCCCCTTGAAGAGGATTTGTCCTCAAATCCAGATCTTCATTAAATCCTGCAAAAGGACGAAGATCAGAAACATTAAAAGTAGAATGGACACCATATTCTAATGGAAGGTCTAATTGAGAAGCATTGTTGTTGACCTTCTTAAGGATTTTAAAAGGACCATCTCCTCTAGGACTTAATTTGGACTTCCTTTGAATAGGAAATCTATCCTTTCTAAGATGAAGCCAAACTAAGTCACCTTCATTGAAAATGACTTCCTTTTTACCCTTGTTGTTGTACTTAGCATATCTCTCATTTTGTTGTTGTATTTGATTGTTAATCCTCTCATGAAAAGTTTTAATAAATTTGGATTTAGAAATTCCCTCTTGATGAACAAAATCATTTGAAGAAGGTAAGGGAATCAAATCCATAGGAGTGAGAGGATTAAAACCATATACAACTTCAAAAGGAGAGATTTTAGTAGTTCTATGAACTACCCTATTATAAGCAAACTCCACATGTGGAAGGTACTCATCCCAAGATTTATGGTTACCCTTAAGGACTACTCTCAACAAAGTGGATAGAGATCGATTTACTACTTCAGTTTGACCATCTGTTTGAGGATGGCAAGTAGTAGAAAAAGAAAGCTTAGTTCCTAATCGAGACCATAAGGTTCTCCAAAAGTGACTAAGAAATTTTGAATCTCTATCCGAAATAATGACCCGAGGTAATCCATGAAGGCGAACCACATCTCTAAACAATAACCTAGCCACATTGCTTGCATCATCTACTTTGTGGCATGGTATAAAATGTGCCATTTTACTAAAACGATCCACCACCACAAAAATAGAATCAAAACCCCTTGATGTTTTTGGTAGTCCTAAGACAAAATCCATACTAATATCTTCCCAAGGAGTTGAAGCAATTGGCAAGGGAGTATAAAGACCATGAGGCATTGCTCTAGATTTGGATGTTAAACAAGTAATGCACTTAAAACAATTCCTTTGGACATCTCTTCTCATGTAGGGCCAAAACAATTTCTCTTTTAGCATGTTTAAGGTTTTATCTACCCCAAAATGCCTCATTAATCCTCCCTCATGCATTTCTTTGACAAGGAGTTTCCTATGTGATCCTTGAGGTATGCAAAGTTTCCCTTCTTTAAAAAGATATCCCTCTTTCACATAGAATCCTCCTTGTGGTTTTTGTAAACATTCCTCATACAATGTAGAAAACTCACTATCTTGAGCATACAATGCTTTTATGTTATCAAACCCAAGAATTTGAGCTCCTAGAGTGGCTAATAAAACATTCCTTCTTGACAAAGCATCCGCCACTACATTAGACTTACCTTTCTTGTATTTGATAACATAAGAGAATTGTTCAATGAATTCCAACCACTTAGCATGTCTCTTTTGCAACTTGTGTTGACTCTCCAAATATTTGAGTGACTCATGATCACTATGAATGATAAATTCCTTAGAAACAAGATAATTGATGAGTCGATATTTTATTGATTTCACTTAGTTTATTGTGCTAGAATTAATCAGGGAATTGTTCTTATTTGTCCGTATTTTCCCGTTTTTCCTAATTATGCTTAATTTGACCGGAAATTCTAATTTTAATTACTTTGAATTTTCTGAGCTAATTATTTGCATTATTATTTTCAGGGAAAATTTTGGAAACACAATTTGGGACATTTGGAGGACACCAAATAAATTCAAGACTCTAAAATTTAGACATTTTAAATTTTAGTTGTATTATAATTTTAATTGTTTAAACTTTTTGGACAAGTTTGTGCAAATTGGGTCAATTTTTGACAAAAACATTTTAGGTTGGACCGCACCTCATTTTAGAGGACACATGTCCTAGGGATTGGAAGGCAGTCGTCATTCATTTTTTTGGGGGCACTTAGCTTTGAAACTTTGGAGGGAGTTGGAGGAACGTTTTTTAGGAGCTTGCAATGTTTTTCACGGTGGACACAGGTTGAATGTTGTTGAATGTTAGAAGCATGCTGGACGGAGGTTACGCTGTCTTTTCTTCGGGTGCAAACGCTGGTTTTCATTGTTGAACGAATGAGGCATTATTTTTTCTTTTCTTCAAGAAGAGCAAATGCTGATTCATCACGCACTGTGACGCTGTTTTCAATTTCCTCTTATGCACACTGCTTTCATTTTTATTGGTGCATTGATTTTATTTGGGGCTTTCTTTGAATATTTATTTTATGGAGCTTTTGAGCGTTAATGGTGGCAATGGGAAAATGAAGTGCAGTGATTAAATATTAGGAAAAAGGCAGCTGTAATGGAGAAAAGAACAACACGCTGCATCACACTTTATTTTATTTTAATTTTAACGAAGCATACGTTTTGAGAAAGGAGCTTCATTGACGCCTTGGCTGCAAAAGCGAGAAATCCTTGCTCAACTTTATTTATTTTTCGCTGATTCATATTTCACTTTGTTGGGAAGAAAAAAAAATGTTTATCTATTGTTGTAGGCATAGCTGTCACGTCCAGGCGGGATTAGCTTCGAGAGGTTCACATAATCTCCCCTAATAGACCACACTTAAACTACACAATGTCCTCAGTGTGTCACAATTATCAAATCAGAATTTAGAACAGTCTACAGATCATGGACAAGTGCAATAAAAACGGGAAAATACGGACAATTAAGCACAATTTCCTGATTAATTCTAGCACAATAAACTAAGTGAAATCAATAAAATATTGACTCATCAAAATAGACCACACTTAGTCTTTTGCACTCATGGGAAAAATCAAGATGCAAAACAAGGAACAGTACAGAGGACATCAGGAAGGTGACACAGACTCGACAGACAGACAACACAGACTCACAGAACAGAAACAGAGTTGCACAATTCTCACAAAATCTGGATAGTGAAAGGAAGTGGACAGAATCCCATACAGAGTCAAGGAAAGCAGATACTCAAGAAATCATCCAAGCAGTTCAGAACATGGAAAAATGATCAATCAGCTCAAGAGGTGAATCAAAAGTAACAAATCCTCACAAATGCACACTATCAGTGTTTCTCTCAAGTGTCTAGGGTAAATAAATTCAACTCAATGCACTCAAGAGAGCAAACACAAACAGACTTGGCAAGCCTCTAATATCAACACTCAAACACATATGCATGTTCAAATCAAAAGGTCTTTTATGGATGCAATGGGGCCAAGGACAAGGGAGGATATAATATGGATGAGAAGCTACAAGCCAAAAGGAATAGAGGAGCAATGGGGAACTAGTGAAAACACAATCAAATCACACCCAAAACCTCTAATTCAATCCTCTTCTTGACTCCATTATTCACACCAAGTTTTTATTTTTCTCAATTTTTTTCTTCTTTTTTTTCATCTTGTCTCTTTTCTTTTCTCTCTTTTCAGAACACAACTGTTTGAGACAAGATATATAACATATTTACAAAACAAGAGGAACCAACTAGCCAATTCATCTGAATCTCCCAAGAGACCACACTTATTCCCAAAACAATTCCAAAGCTCAAAAATTCCCTAAGGTTAAGGTAATCATGGTTTTTCACTTAAGGCTAGTGTATAAGCTTCAAAACAAAGAAATGGGGAACATAAAGGCTCAAAGGGACTATCAAAGGATCACAACAAGGTGGGCTTATTTGGCTAGAGAGGCTCAACAACAAAACTGCCTTTATCACTTTCAAACATGCATGTCAATCAAGAATCATCAACGAGAGTCAAGCCAAGGCATATGTGCAAGCAATCAAGAGACATGTCAATAATGTTCCCAAGTTTGAAGAGCCCTCACAAGGGCATAGAGTTCTTTGTCATAGCTGGGATAATTACAAGAGGCACCATGAAGTTTTTCACTAAAATATGCAATGAGGTGTCCTTCTTGTAATAATACAACACCTATGCCAAATCCAGAAGCATCACATTCTAACTCAAAAGTTTTGGAAAAATTGGGTAAAGCTAGAATGGGTGCTTGAGTGAGCTTCTCTTTGAGTAGCTCAAAAGCTTTTTGTTGTTTTTCCCCCCAATGGAATATAACATCTTTTTTCACCAACTCATTGAGAGGTGAAGCAAGACTAGAGAAGTTAGGTACAAATCTTCTATAAAAACTTGCTAATCCATGAAAACTTCTAACTTCTCCTATATTCTTTGGGGTTGGCCAATCTTGAATGGCCTTGATTTTCTCAGGATCCACATGAACCCCATCTTTAGTAACCACAAACCCAGGAAAGATGACACTATCAACACAAAAGGTGCATTTGTCAAAATTTGCAAACAATTTATGGGTTTTAAGAATTGTTAAAACAACTCTCAAATGTTTTTCATGAGTTTGCAAATCTTGACTATATACCAATATGTCATCAAAATAATCAACTACAAACCTCCCAATGCAATCCCTTAAGATATGATTCATAAGTCTCATGAATGTACTTGGGACATTAGTAAGACCAAAAGGCATTACTAACCATTCATATAGTCCAAACTTAGTCTTAAAAGCAGTTTTCCACTCATCACCCTCTTTGATTCTTATTTGGTGATATCCACTTTTAAGATCTATTTTTGAAAAGATTTGAGCCCCATGTATTTCATCCAACATATCATCAAGTCTAGGGATGGGATGTCTATATTTTATTGTGATGTTGTTGATAGCCTTACAATCACAACACATCCTCCACTTGCCATCCTTTTTGGGTACCAAGAAGACAGGTACATCACATGGACTTAAACTCTTTTGAATCCAATCCTTGTCTAGTAAATCTTGGACTTGTGACTTAATCTCTTTTGTTTCTTGGGGATTAGTCCTATAGGAAGGCCTATTAGGAAGAGTTGCCCCTGGCATAAAGTCAATTTGATGTTCTATTCCCCTTAAAGGTGGAAGCCCAATAGGAATATCTTTGGGAAATAGGTCATCAAATTCTTTCAAAAGATTTTGTATTGTAAGAGATAGAGTAGAAGTCTTAGACTCACTAGATATACATGTGAGTGTTCCTTGACAAAGGAGAAGATAGGAAGGTTGCTCAACTTGAAGTGTATTGATCAAAGTCTTGGTTGAGTAACCTTGTGGGAGGAAACACTAGACCCCCACTCTTCTTTTTCATCCCTAGGGACTACTTCTTGGTTGTACTTAAGACCTTGTTTTCTCCTTTGTTCTTTTTCTTGGTCCCTAGTTGCCTTCATTTGTGCTTGATCTTTTGCAACCTGATTGGGTGTCAAAGGATGAAACACAAATTTCTTGTCTCCTTTGTGCACAACTATGGTGTTGGTAAGACCATGATGTATGGTTTCATGATCAAATTGTCGTGGTCTTCCCAACAACACATGACAAGCTTCCATGGGAACTATATCACAAATTACTTCATCTTTAAAGTTCCCAATGGAAATTGCCAATTTAGTTTGTTTCTTGATAGTTATATCCCCATCTTCATTTAGCCAATGAAGTTTATAAGGTTTTGGATGGGGTATGACTTCAAGATTTAACTTTTCAACTAGCTTGGCACTACAACAATTGCAGCAAGATCCACTATTAACAATGAGAGAACAATATTTATCTTGAATTTTACATCTTGTATGAAAGACGTTCTCTCTTTGAGATAAGTGTTCCAAGTTTGGTTGATTATTGAGCACACTTCTTACCATGAGAAGTTGACAATCCTCAGCAAAGACTTCCTCTCCTTTCTCTTGTTCACTCTCACTTTCACTAGTGTGGGACTCACTTTCACTACTATAAATGTCACTACCTCTAAGAATAATGGTTCTCTTAGTAGGACATTGAGCTGCTACATTTATTTTGTTTGGGCTTCTCATTTATTTTGGCTAAAGGTTTAAAAGGCTCTTTTTCTTTGAAAATTTTCTTTCCAAAAATGGGTTGAACTTGAACTCTTTTAGAAGAGGATTTTCTCAAGTTTTGTTGTTCTGCCTTGATACACATTTGAACAAGATCATTCAAATCTCTATAAGGTAGAAGTTCAACTCTATCTCGAATTTCAAAATTAAGCCCACTTAAAAATCTAGCCAAAGTAATTTCTGAAGCCTCTACAATTCCTGCCCTCATGATGTACAACTCCATCTTTTGTCTATATTCTTCAACTGTCATAGACCTTTGTTGTAAGCTTTGGAGTTTATCCATGAGTTCTCTATTATAGTAGGAGGGAATGTGTCTCCTCCTAAGGGCAGTTTTGAGATCATTCCAATAATGAATTGGAGGAGCTTGATGTCTAAGTCTCTCTTGGACTAAGGCAGTCCACCAATACATTGCATACCCTTGAAAGCTTAGGGTAGCTAGAGAGACTTTTCTTTCCTCACTTATTTGGTGGCAAGTAAACAATTGTTCCACCTTCATTTCCCAATCAAGATAGGCCTCAACATTGTCCTTCCCATGGAAGTGAGGCAAAACAACATTGACTTCTTTAGGGGGTGGGGGCATATGAACATTTCTCCTAGATTTCCTAGAAGAAGAAGGTTGATTGTAGTAATCCCCTACATTTAGAGGTATGCCCTCCATTTGAGAATGGTCACTTTGACTTCCCCTAGACCTATTTTGTTCTTCTCTTAATAACCTCAACTCATCTTGAATCATAGAATTTTGAAGCTCTCTATTGACTTTTTCTTGACTCATCTTCCTCTCAATCTCATTGAGTTGGTTGACTAAAGTTTGGAGAGTGAATTGCTCTTTTTGATTTTCACTATCACTAATTCTAGGAGAATGCCTTCTAGACATGATGATGGACTTAAAGACACAAACAAACAAAAACAAAAGCCTAAACCCTAAAATTCGGACCCTTAAAAAGAGCTTCCTAATCGCACAAGAAGTAACATAACTAGTCGGTGAAATGAAGAAAAAAACAAAGATAAAGTGAGGTCTCCTAGGTGAGGCTTAGACTTTGGATCTAAGACACACTCACCGTCTACCAAATTTTAGGTGTGATACTTTTTGGTCAAGTTAGCAAATGAGGGAAGAACACTTAGGAGCTCTTCCACGTCACTTACTTGGAATGGCCCTTTACAATACAAGAAAATAAAAACAAATGAACAAATACAAAAATTATTCAAGATACAGGGAAGTGGGTTTGACAATGCAACTCTAGCTTCTCTCAAAGGAAACTGCGTGACATTGGTGCAGCCACAATTCTCACAGTTGTAGAAAGTGAGGCTTTCAATTCTGTATCTGTATCAAAGCTGCAACAGGCTGTTACAGCCAATTATGCAGATAACAACAATTTGTTGCAGCACCGAAAGGTGTTGACTGCTGCCAAAATCAGCTTTCAATCCAATCTTCACCCTCACCAATCCTCTTTCTAATATGCTACCAGCAATGCAAAGCCATCTGGGTTCAATCTACAACCACAAAAATACTCACAACAACCATCAACCATCAATTATCATTGCAGAACAATTGTTTGACTGCTGCTAGAATGAGTACAGAACATGACACACCACGGAAATTACACAAACAGTTGGTGTGCAGAGTTCCAAACAATTAAAAAGCAAACAATTAAAAGGCTTTCAAAGAAGGTTGGCACTCAAAAGGATCTTAGGAAAGGTTCTAGAGTAGATTTGAAAAACAAGAAACAAAGATAAGTTGCAGAGACAATTAATCCAACTCAAATGTAAAATAGGCAAAAGTGTTTGAGAAAATGCCTAAGTGAACTGCTGGAAACTTGTTGCATCAGACTTGTGTTTCGTATTTAGTACTGGTCCAAACAGCTTTTTACTGTGCAATTTTTTTTATACCATTCGAGATATGCACTGCTTTTTAAATTCAATTGGACCAAGCTTTTGCTACTATATGAAAATGAATGATAATGCAACAAGATAACAGCGCCGATTTATAAATGTCTGCAACTATATCAGAACAAAAAAAACATTGAAAATGGTTGGTGTTGAATGGCCAACTTTCACAAACCAGTTTAGACACTCAATTTTATAGCTTGAGCAACTTTATTTTACCAAACATGACTTGTTTGAACTGTCACTAGAGGTTAAAAGCATATAGATCAAATTTTCACCATGAGTTGCTTGTAATTCCAAAAATTGTAGCCAATTCAACAATCAAATTTCAACTTCAAGAATCAAATTGAACTGAACAGATTTATCAGTTCTAAATAGCCAACCAAATTGAATAAGACTCTAAGAAAGGTAAAAGTGAGAGGTCCAGTGTAGATTTGATGCTGGACAGATTCAAAAACAGCAAACAGAGAAAAAAATTCAGACTACAGCAAAGATAATGCAGTACGGCCAACTGCTAAGCACTGATTTTATGGACTTCTGCAGTGTTTGACATCCATGTTTTGGTTTTTCTTAGACAAAACATTGTTCATTTGGCATGCTTGTTACAGTATTGCAGTAAAACAACACTTTCATTCCAACACAACGTGTCAGTTCAAATTCATTCAACAAAACAGTGTAGACACACTTGCACGGTGCAGTTTATCTTCAATCAATATCAGTCTCATTCAAACAGATATGAATCAGTGATTTACTGGTACTGATCTGTAAATGCTTTCAGAATACACTGAGCTCATTTAGTCATTGCTCATTGAACGTGCATCTATTGAAAGTCATCTCAGGAAATCAGCTTTATCCACACACTTTATCACTTCAAAAACTGTAGGTTTATGCTAAAACCAGTTAACTCAGAATTTTGACAATAAAATCAGATCACAACAAGACCAGACATGACAATATCAGATCTAAAAAGAAAATACTCAAAAGCACCAGATCTGACCGAATAAAATGAATGAAAAAATTGAAAGCAATAAACGCTGGATAGAAACAGAACACTCAATGAGTAGATGAAGTTTACTGGAGTCAAATAAGCAATGAAACAGTAACACGAAATACACAAGAAACACACATGAAAAATGTTGACAGTGTAACAAATGGAAGAAACGACTCAGCTGGAGCTTGAATCACGAAACCAAGCTCTGAATACCAACATGATGAGCTGCTCCAGCGTATGAGATGCAGAAACCGTGACTCTGTAGTAGTTTGTTCCAGCAGTGATGGTAATGGATGCAAGGTGAAGCAGATGTGTGGTTGAAGATCTATGTCGAAAGAAGATCTAGCTTCAGACGGCTTCCATGAACTGGAAGAAAGCTAGGAGATGGAGTGAAGATTAGAGAAGGTGACTTTGGCAGAGTATCTCTCGGCTGAGAAGAATGAATCAACAAAGAAGAAAATTCTCATTGATATCCAAAGTGTTTTTACATGTGCTGCAATGTGGATTTATAAGAAATCCCATGAACTATGTGTGGTGTGGATGAATTCCTAAAGAGTGGGATCTCCATCCACGTGTCAAAGCAATGCAAAGTATGGTGGCATCTAGAAGCCTTATTTACAATGTGCAAAAATTGAAGAAAACATGATCTGCTGAAGAGAAATGACCGGCGGTGTGCTTAGCCAAAAATGGGGGTGCTGCTAGCAACTTCAGCCTTCATGTGGACAGTTTTTCCCCTTCCCTTGGTGTCTCCAACTTCCACTTGAATTGTATGAAGAGAACTTGCCTATTTGGGTCCATGTCCTCAAGCTCTTCTTGGAGTCTTCTAGCCATGCTTCTAGTAATCGGTCCATGACCTAAGTCATCATCTCCTCCACCTTGAAGAGGATTTGTCCTCAAATCCAGATCTTCATCAAATCCTGCAAAAGGACGAAGATCAGTGGCTGTGGCACTTGATTTTTCCCTCAGTGTTGACGCTTAAGCGTTGACCAGTGGATTCATCCTCAAAAGCAACGCTCAGCGGTGAAATTGGCGCTGAGCAGTGGCTACGGTTCTTCTTTTGTGCCTTTCTTCCACTTCTTTTGAGTTCAGCTCCTTGCTACTTCAAATTCCTTCATCCAATTCATGTTTATTCCTGCCAAATCAAGGAAAACCAAGCATAATACCAAGAAAACCACCTTTGAATTTGAATCTCTTATTCTCGAATTTAAGCAAAATGCATGATTTCAAGCTAGTTTCTAAGTCATAAAATGTGTGTTTAGTGTCAAATTTAAGAATAAAAATAACAGTTTTTTTAACCGTTATCACAACCCTAAACCTATAACTTTGCTTGTCCTCAAGCAAACAAGATGAAACTTAGTCTTCCACAAATTAACACAATGATTCAACACATTCCAAAACTCTTTCTTTCAAGACAACTACTTACTCAAATAAGCTCATAATAAAATTTAGTCAAGATGCATACATGCTTTGATTCACAACAACTCATCATGGTGTTCACATCATCACATAATATCCAACAGATGCTACTCTCACGAATGATCAATTAACTAAGAAAAGAAGAGTCTAGGAACCGCCAAGCGGCAAAAATACACCGCTGGGCGGCCAAATGCGAGGAGTTGGCACCCTGGCATGGACGCCTGACGGATTTGCGATTAGAGGCAAACCGCTGAGTGGCATCAGTGTGACGCCAAGCAGTTGCCTGCTGGGCTTGGGCCTGTTTTCTGTGATGCTCCTCAGCTATAAATAGCCCTATTGCGATTTCCTTCACATTCTTTTGACAGAAGAGGGCGGCCAAACCTAATTTTCACTCTCTGGAGAAGATCTCTTAGATGCTTAGGCTCCTTTTCATCCTATCTAGGGTTTGCTCGTCCATTCTTCCATTATTTTCATCGAGGTTCACCATGACAATGGTGAACTAAACCCTTTTGTTGTTGGGGGAAACAATGTAATCTTTTGAAACTCTCTTTTATTGAAACTCTTGTTTATTTATATGATTGTCATATGCTTTTCTTATCAATTGTTGGGTTCTCATCTGCGCGTAAAGCTTTTATCTTTTAACTCATTTGGTAATTGTTGTTTGTCTCTATTGATACGAGAACGTACAGTAATGTCATGAACTGGTGAGAAATTCCTTGATTAATGAAATACCACCTAGGGATAGGGAGGTAGGACGATCAATTGTTTTTGCTTTTGTTCGGTAATGCGTTGCTAGTTACTAGGGGAGGCTAGGGATAGCAAGCCAGTATTTAGTAATAGGCTCTTTTCACCGAGGGATCGGGCTAAGGGTAGGCCAAGAAAGTTTGCATGAC
Source organism: Vigna mungo (assembly GCA_036885675.1). Lineage (NCBI taxonomy): Eukaryota > Viridiplantae > Streptophyta > Magnoliopsida > Fabales > Fabaceae > Vigna > Vigna mungo. Next base: position 9,610,418 of record CP144698.1, on the reverse strand, counting down.
AATTAGATAACAAAGAAATTTAAACAAGAGGAGTAGATAAGAGAGGATGGATAAGATGAAATTGTAAACCCCCAACAACTTCACTTATCCATAGTCTTTTTCTCGTCAACTGAATCAAACGCATTGCATGTTTATTTTATGTTTGTGCATTCCAAACAATTAATTTTTCTTTACAAGTCTTACGATTTCAATTCGCACGAACGATAAGGCCTTTCGAGTCTCTTGGGAAGAACGATATTGGGTTTTACCAATTATATTACTTGGAACGATCTGGTACGTTGCCAGTGAGTCAATAGAGAGTTATTCAAAAATTTAGCATTCAAGCACAAACTCTCTTTAAACAACCAATCTCACTCATTCCCAACTTTCCCCTTTTGCATTGAGCTTATCTTTCTTTCATTCTATCTTTTCTATCTTTTTCCTGCTTTGCTCAACACTTTAGCTCAATGCTTATCTTTTCTTTTTCAGCTTTCCCAACAACCTCAAACTTGAACCTTTATCAATACCACACAATAATTCTCAACTTAACTGAAGGTAAAGATTTTCAAAAATTGTTTGCACATACTGTTTAAGGTTAGATTCAAAAAGGGTAGAACACATTGTGCTCTTTTTAATTGGAACGAAAATTTATGCATTGGCTAAGAAAGGGCTAATAAAAAATGGCCTTGATCATATGACACAAGCATGCAATTCAATCAATCATTGAAACCTAGGCAAAATCATTCATGCTTTCAAGTAGATAGCAATCACATCAACAAAAGCTCTGGAGCTCAAAACCTCACATATAGGCTCACTCATTATTCCAAATATCCCAACATCATGCTTAGCCTCACCCTGCTTAGCATCAGAACGAAAATCACAACATCATGCATCTGTTCACATAGCTTGTGAACACCACCTGTATATCAGCATATAATGCACTTTCTCAACATCATCAACATCAAAGAATCATCAGGCAATACTCATCATGCAAATATCAATAGTCAAACCAGTGCATCAGAAATAAGTTTTCAACCAAGTACATCAAACCCTATACTACTAACATAAGCAAATAAGTTCAAATTACAAAGCAAAAAGATAGAAAAATCTTGTTCTAGTGCAGATAGCATGCAATAGTAGATGTTATCTCATCTCCTCAGCCTATGCTGTCATCAGAGTCCTCCTCCTCTCCTTCTTCAACATGCTTAAAGTCCGCGTCCTCATCATTATCCTCCATGTCTGGAGCTTCAGCTGCTCCTGCGCCACTAGCCTGTGCTCGCTCTTTTGGCCATGGCAACACATTGTTGAACTTGTCCATGGTGGACCTGTGTGCAGGGGCCGTGTCATAAAGCCCTATGATCATCTCAGTTGTGGCCACCTGCCCTCTGTGGATGGACTGCAATCTGTATAAGAGACATGTACATGTCTCTCATCTGGAAAGGCTCTGCATCATAAGCTGGTGCATGTCCCTGTGGTGGAACTCTCCTCCTAGGACATCTTTGGGGCACTGGCTAGGCCACCTCATCTCCTCGTAGTACTACTTATAATAGGCCTCATCAATAGGTTTCCTGATCCTCTCCAATGGTGGAGTAGAAATGATACACGGGGTCCTAGCAATCTGCATCTAGGACCTCTAACAAGACAGATGACCAGGAAACTACAACAAGAACTTCAAGAGCCAACACAAGAAGGTCAGATATTTTTCACATACTTTGAATGGAAACCAGGAGGGCAAGATCAAGAGCCAAGATGGTCCAAGGAAGGCAAGGGTTAAAGACACATCATTTTCTTCACATGTATGGCACGACACATTTAATTTTCAGCAGCCACACATGTAACACGTGCCACTTAGTTAGGAAACATTTTCCACATGCTAAATAAAGCCTTCTAGAAGGCTATCACATGTTGCCCATGGCTGTAAACGTGGTAGCCGATCCACATATCACGGATCTCATCTTTTCCTTGCTAAGGCCGATGGCTTTCCTTATAAAAACCCCAAGGCAGCTTTTGTATTTTACTTTTGGATGATATACAGAAATTTTGCTGAAATGTTTAGCCATTTCTTGTTTCCGAAAGTCTCTTCTTGGCTTGCTTTCTGCATTGCAACTTCCTTCCTTATGTGGAAGGCTTTCTGAGTTGCAACCACCCCTCTAAGCCTATCCTACACTTCCATTAGCCTCTGCATATCACTCTCCTCCGCTGTCATTCTCCAACACTGCCAATACTAGAGCTTCTTCTGCTGCCATTCACTGAAAAGCCACTGGAACAGCCAATACGGTACTGTTCCATTGATCTCTGGTTGCAACGCTGCTTCTCACCTTCTCACTTCTCACGGATCTGAAGGAATGCATCAAGCCTTGATGTATCAAGTGGTATGAGAGCCAGGTTCAAGCTAGAACCGTGAGATAAGTGTCACTTTCTTCATTTCCATACTGTCAGTAAAATCTTGCATTGTCTTTGATTCTGTGTTCCATTCTATTTCAATCATTTGTTGTGGATTAGGTTCTGTTTTGAGTTTTCTTTGATACTAGCTTTGACTTGCTTGAGTCATTTACATTTTTATTCTGTTAATCCTTGTTGTTTGAGTCTTTTAGTTTGAGCATCTTATCATGTATGTCACGGTCTTGTGTATTTGATTTTTTCTGTCATCAAATCTGGTTTGAAACCAAGTTTTTAACTAACTGAGATTTAGAGTCAAAATGGACATGTCTTGCACCGTCAAAGAGCAATGACCGTTTATATGAGAAACTCAGGTGCTTAATTTGAGCCATCCATCTCAGATATGTTGTTTTGATGCTGAAATTCTATTTCTGATTGAATGAGAAAATCACTGAAATTGTAGTTGAATTCTGTTCTATTTTGTTATCTTAAAAGTGTCACAATGCTTAACTGAAGTTTTCCAAAATTAGTATACCAATTAAGCAATATAATGTTGTTGCATTATCTACGGTAATATGAATGGAAGACTAAGGTTACATTGCTGGTTGCAGTAAACCGATCTGCATAATTCCTAGTTTGGTTTAATTTGCGTGTCAAATGGATTAAGCATTAAATCATTGCCAATCATCTAATTGATGTTTCTGCGATTTTGAGCAAATTTCATGTGCTATGTCTGAGTCCGTTGCATTGACCAAAGTCAGATTTCTACTTGTTTCTAAAATTTGGGTGCTCTAGTTGATGATTTTGAGCTGCATCAAAACTGGACTAGCTAAAATCTGTTCTGCATTGTTTTTGGATCGTAAACATGACCAAACACATTTGAATTCATATAAGAAATATGTTAGAACAAGTTTAAAGTGGAGATAGTCAGTTCTGTGCATTTAACATATATCACTTCTTCCAGATTTTAGATGCTTCAGCAATGCCGTTAGTTATGTAGTGGCCAAAATCAGTTTCAAATTAAATTTGGTGTTTGAGTTATAAGCATGGGATGTAGAAAAAGCCTTGGTTCCAAAAGAAACAAAACAATATAAATTGAACTTTCAAAAGAGTTGAAAGCATATTAAAAGGCTGCAGGAACCAATACATCCATGTATCATTTTTTTTGGCTCAGCTAATTTAAACTTCTCCAGTAGCATTGCCTGTTCTATGTGGCATTTCTTCAAACGGTTTGCGACAGTTACATTGCATGGTTAAATTGAAGTCCATTTTTAATTCTGGTCTTTTGTTGCTTTTCTAATCTACTCTAGAGCCATTCTTAAGCTCCTTTTGACGTGCTTCATTTGTTGTTATCCAATTAATTGCTTGATTTTGAGTTATTGAACATCCTGCACACAACCTGTTTGATAAAAGGCTTTGCGTTGCTGCCATTTTGGTTGCAAAATTCTGGCAGTATTACAGCCCTATGCAGATGCTAATTTGTGTTGTTGGATAGGTGTTATATAGCTCAGCTTACTAACTACACAAGGAAGCCTCAAAGGAAGTTCATAGTTTGAGAAATAAAGTCACGAAGTGGATTCACGGACAAGCTATTGGTGCAAACAACAGCAGTTGTGCTTATTCCAATACAGCAACGTATCATCCATACCACAGCAGTTTTATTCACTTTGTAGTTGAGAGTTTAGTGTGAATTGGATCAATTCACCCACTGTTTACCGAGAAGCTAGAGCTGCCTACATATTCTACTATAATTTCCATTCTTTTCCATTCCATTTATATCATCTTTCTTTGTAAAAGTTCCATTGTTCCATTTTTTTTCATTGATTTGTAAAGGGCCATTTCAAGCAAGTGAAGTGGAAGAACTCTTAAGTGCTCTTCCCTCAATTGCTAACTTGACTTAAAAGTCTCACCACTTAAAATTTGGTAGACGGTGAGTGTGTCTTAGATCCAAAGTCTAAGCCTCACCTAGGAGACCTCCTCTTTTCTTGCTTTTCCATTTCAAGTTGCAACCTTCTTTCCTTTGTTTAGCTTTCATTTTATTTCGTTTAGGAAGCTCTCTTTAGGGGTCTGAATTTTAGAGTTTAGGCTTTTGTTTGTTGTCTTTAAGACTTTGGTGGATTTAAAAGTGATTTTGAACTAAAGATGTTAGTAAGTAGCTTGATATTTGGCAAGGCAAAGGCTTGGTACTTAAGCAACCCTAGTGGTTCACCTCCCTTACCAGGAATATTGTTTTCAAAGTGAACTCTTTAAGTCTTTATTTCAAGAAAACATTTAAGTCCATCACAATGTCTAGAAGGCATTCTCCTAGGATTAGTGATAATGAAAATCAAAAAGAGAAACTCACCCTCCAAACTCTAGTCAACCAACTCAATGAGATTAAGAGAAAAAATGAGTCAAGAAAAAGTTAATAGAGAGCTTCAAAATGCTATGATTCAAGATGAGTTGAGATTGATAAGAGAAGAGCATCATCAAAGTAGGGAGAGGTGATGAGTCGATATTTTATTGATTTCACTTAGTTTATTGTGCTAGAATTAATCAGGGAATTATGCTTAATTGTCCGATATTTTCCCGTTTTCGCTAATAGTGCTTAATTTGACCGAAAATTATAATTTTAATTAATTTGAATTTTTTGAGCTAATTATTTGCATTATTATTTCAGGGAAAATATTGGACAAAAATTTTGGAGCATTAGGATGAAGAAAAAATAATTCAAGACTCTCTACATAGACACTTTAAAATTAGTCAAAATTTTAATTTAGTAGATTAGGCTTTTTAAACCAAGTTTTGTAATTTTGGGCCAATTTTTGGTAGTGTAGACTAAGCCCAATTGTAGAGGGAGATGATTTGGCACCTAGGCTTTCTTTAGGATGGACCCCACCCTCTCTTTTTAGGACACATGGCCCCTTAGAAAAGGACTGCAGTCGTCATTTTTCTAGGAGGCTGCCACACACTTTTTATTAGGCACATTCTCGGCAGATTGGAGGGGGGCTGAAACATTCTCTTCTATTTGCTTTTGAGCTTGGAACCATGTTCATTTTCTCTGATTTTGGTTGAATGTATGAAGCACTTTAATTTTCTTTGCATTACACGTTGATTGATTTGTAGAAGCACACAATGCATTTCTTCACTTAATTTAAGACAGCAGCCACACACTTGAGATTCACTCTCGACATTTTGTGATTAAAGGGGCAGCGACACACACTTTGATATTCATTGTGCTGGAACGTTTTTCTTTGGACAACATATGGACCAGCCACCACACTCAATGAGATGCACTACTTTTTCATTTAACACTTGTTGCTGGAACATTTTTATTTTTATTTGAATTTGGAGAATGAAAGAGCACACCTTTTCTTTCATTTTTGGGTCTGTATGCACTTTTGATTAAATCCTTTTATTCCTTCTTTGCTTACGAGTGGATGTTGAATAGATATTGAGCTGCAGATTTTCTTTGATTGAAGTGACATTGTCTTTCTTTTGAATGAATGCTTGTACGTTGGTTTTTGAAGAATTTTATGGATGAAGCCGCACGGTGCTATTTCTTTTATTTTTTTTGGTAAAGCGTTGCATTTTATTTCTTTAGGATTTCATTCAGCCTTTATTTTGTTTTGTAAGCATTGATTTAATTACAAGGTGCAGCAACGTGCATTGCCTCATCATGAGTCCAACAACACATCATGAAATTTCGTGCTTCTCTTTCCTTGCTTTTATAATTTGAAGGCTAAATCATTTGCTTTGCAAAGGCATCAGTGATATTGTCCTGCAGCATAACGTGTAGCATTTATGGATTCTCGGGAGAAGCAACTTTCTTTTTCTCTTAGCATGAAGCCCACACCGCCACATGTATTTTTTTTTGGCTTTTGCTTGGAACCTTTTGATGAAAGGGCTGGAATGGTGTGCACACTACTTAATGTTGGATAACGTTATCCACTTTCTCCATTGAATAAATTTGATAACTTAAGGGTGCACGTGGTTGAGTTGAGAGAAACGCTGATGCTAAAAAAAATAAGGAGGAGCTCACAAGATTCAATCTCATTAAGGCACATTTCCTTTAATCTTAGTCAAATTTCATTTAGTGCACCACGGTTTAGGGATTATATTTTATCTTCTTGTTTATGTTTTTCTTTTTTTTTAAGTATTGATTCCATGATGATTAGTATTTTATTTCTTTAGCTTAAGTGTTGTCTTTCAATACCATGCCAAGTGTTTCTTTATTATTTGCTGCATTTTAATTAGTTCTCATGTTGTTTGTCTTGCTCAGTTTATTGTTTACGTTTACTTTAATGCTTTTAATTATGTTCGATTTAATTTCAATTTTTAATTTAGTTTAATTTTTCTTGCAAAAACACTTCCAAACCACCCCACTATGTGTTAGACCTAAGACTCGAACCGCATTTGGTCCTTGAGAGACGACCTAGGAGTCACTTCCTAGTCTATGCTGCATTTCTAAATTGCACATTAAATTTGTGTGGGTTACGATAGCCCATCAAGAGGTCTAGGGGAAGTCAAAGTGATCATTCACAAACGGGAGGAATACCCTTAAGTGTAGGAGAGTATTACCATCAACATTTCGCTTCTAGAAGACATAGGAGGGATACTCAAATGCCTCCACCCCCTAAAGAAGTCAATGTTGTGTTGCCTCACTTCCATGGGAAGCACAATGTTGAGGCTTATCTTGATTGGGAAATGAACGTGGAACAATTGTTTGCTTGCCACCAAGTAAGTGAAGAAAGAAAAGACTCTCTAGCAACCCTATGCTTTCAAGGGTATGCAATGTTTTGGTGGACTGCCTTAGTCCAAGAGAGACTTAGACACCAAGATCCTCCAATTCATTATTGGAATGATCTCAAATCTACTCTTAGGAGGAGACATATTCCCTCCTATTACAATAGAGAACTTATGGATAAGCTCCAAAGACTTCAACAAAAGTCTATGACTGTGGAAGAATATAGGCAAAAGATGGAGTTTTACATGATGAGGGCAGGAATAGTAGAGGCTTCAGAAATTACTTTGCCTAGATTCTTAAGCGGGCTTAATTTTGATAATCGGGATAGGGTTGAACTTCTACCTTATAGAGATTTGAATGATCTTGTTCAAATGTGTATAAAGGTAGAACAACAAAACTTGAGAAAATCTTCTTCAAAGAGAGTTCAAGTTCACCCTACCTTTGAAAAGAAAACTTTCAAAGAAAAAGAACCTTTTAAGCCTCTAGCCAAAATAACTGAGAAGCCAAAGCAAGAATCCTCTTCACACACTCACACAAGAGACATCAAGTGTTTTAAGTGTTTGGGTAGGGGACATGTAGCTGCTCAATGTCCTACCAAGAGAACCATCATTCTTAGAGGTAGTGACATTTATAGTAGTGAAAGTGAAACTCCAACCAGTGAAAGTGAGAGTGAAAAAAAGAGAAAGAGAGGAAGTCTATGCTGATGATTGTCAACTTCTCATGGTGAGAAGGGTGCTCAATAGTCAACCTAGCTTAGAACATCTATCCCAAAGAGAGAACATCTTTCATACAAGATGTAAAATTCAAGACAAATATTGTTCTCTCGTTGTGGATAGTGGTTCTTGTTGCAATTGTTGTAGCACAAAGCTGGTTGAAAAGCTAAATCTTGAAGTCATACCCCATAAAAAATCTTACAAACTTCATTGGCTAAATGAAGATAGGGATATAACTGTCAAGAGACAAGCTAAATTGGCAATTTCCATTGGGAACTTCAAAGATGAAGTGATTTGTGATATAGTTCTCATGGAAGCTTGTCATGTGTTGTTGGGAAGACCATGACAATTTGATCATGAAACTATACATCATGGTCTTACCAACACCATAATTGTACACAAAGGAGACAAGAAATTTGTGCTTCATCCTTTGACACCTACCTAGGTTACGAAAGATCAAGCACAAATGAAGGCCACTAGGGACCAAGAAAAAAAAGAGAAAAGTACAAAACAAAAGCAACAAGTAGTCCTTAGGGATGAAAGAGAGGCGTGGGAGTCTAGTGTTCCCTCCCACAAGGTCACTCAACAAGAAGTCCTTTTAAATAAAAAGACTTTGATCAAAACCCTTCAAGTTGAGCAACCTTCATACCTCCTTCTTTGTCAAGGAACACTCACATGCACATCTAGTGAATCTAAGACTTCTACTCTATCTCTTTCAATACAAAAACTTTTGAAGGAATTTGATGATTTATTTCCCAAAGAAATTCCAAATGGGCTTCCACCTTTAAGGGGAATAGAACATCAAATTGACTTCATTCCAGGGGCAACTCTTCCTAATAGGCCTGACTATAGGACCAATCCCCAAGAAACAAAAGAGATTGAGTCACAAGTTCAAGAATTACTAGATAAGGGTTTGGTTCAAAAGAGCCTAAATCCATGTGTTGGACCTGTGTTGTTGGTGCCCAAAAAGGATGGAAAGTGGCGAATGTGTTGTGATTGTAGGGCTATCAACAACATCACAATAAAGTACAGACATCCCATTCCTAGACTTGATGATATGTTAGATGAATTACATGGGGCTCAAATTTTTTTCAAGATAGATCTTAAGAGTGGTTATCACCAAATTAGAATCAAAGAAGGTGATGAGTGGAAAACTGCTTTTAAGACTAAATTTGGATTATATGAGTGGCTAGTAAGGCCTTTTGGCCTTACTAATGCCCCAAGTACATTCATGAGACTCATGAATCATGTCTTAAGGGATTGCATTGGGAAGTTTGTAGTTGTTTATTTTGATGACATTTTGGTATATAGTCAAGATTTGCCAAATCATGAAAAACATTTGAGAGTTGTTTTAACAATTCTTAGAACCAATAAATTGTTTGCAAATCTTGATAAATGTACCTTTTGTGTTGATAGTGTCATCTTTTTAGGATTTATAGTCAATAAAAATGGGGTCCATGTTGACCCTGAGAAAATAAAGGCCATCCAAGATTGGCCTCCTCCAAAGAATGTAGGAGAAGTTAGGAGTTTTCATGGATTGGCAAGTTTTTATAGAAGGTTTGTGCTTAACTTCTCTAGTCTTGCTTCACCCCTCAATGAGTTGGTGAAAAAGGATGTTACATTCCATTGGGGGGAAAAACAATAAAAAGCTTTTGAGTTACTCAAAGAGAAACTCACTCAAGCACCCATTCTAGCTCTTCCTAACTTTTCCAAAACTTTTGAGCTAGAATGTGATGCTTCAGGACATGGAATAGGTGCGGTATTGTTACAAGAAGGACATCCAATTGCCTATTTTAGTGAAAAACTTCATGGGACTTCTTGTAATTATCCTACCTATGACAAAGAACTTTATGCTCTTGTGAGGGCTCTTCAAACTTGGGAACATTACCTTGTTTCCAAGGAGTTTATCATTCATAGTGATCATGAATCACTAAAATATTTGAAGAGTCAACACAAGTTGCAAAAGAGGCATGCTAAGTGGTTAGAATTCATTGAACAATTTTCTGATGTTATCAAATACAAGAATGGAAAATCCAATGTTGTGGCTGATGCTTTGTGAAGAAAAAATCTTTTAGCCACATTGGGAGCTCAAATTCTTGGGTTTGATAACATAATTGAGTTGTATTCACAAGACCCTGAATTTTCTCAAATGTATGAAGAATGTCTCCACAAATCTCAAGGAGGTTTTTATGTGAGAGAGGGATATCTTTCTAAAGAAGCAAAAATTTGTATTCCTCAAGGATCACATAGGAAGCTCCTTGTTAAGGAGACACATGAAGGGGGATTAATGGGACATTTTGGGGTAGAGAAAACCCTTGGCATGTTAAAAGAAAAATTCTTTTGGCCTCACATGAGAAGGGATGTTCAAAGGCATTGCTTTAGGTGTATCACTTGCTTAGAATCAAAATCTAAGTCAATGCCTCATGGACTTTATACACCTTTGCATGTTGCTTCAACCCCTTGGGAAGAAATTAGTATGGACTTAGGACTTCCTAAGACTGCTAGGGGTTTTGATTCTATATTTGTGGTAGTGGATAGATTTAGCAAAATGGCTCATTTCATACCTTGCCACAAAATAGATGATGCAAGTAACATTGCAAAGTTTTTCTTTAGAGAAGTGGTTAAACTTCATGGTCTACCTAAAGTAATCATTTCGGATAGAGATACTAAATTTCTTAGTCACTTTTGGAGAACCTTATGGTCTCGATTAGGGACTAAGTTATCTTTTTCTACTACTTGCCATCCACAAATAGATGGTCAAACTGAAGTAGTCAATAGATCTCTCTCCACATTACTAAGGGTAGTTCTAAAGGGTAATCACAAATCTTGGGATGAGTACCTTCCTCATGTAGAGTTTGCCTATAATAGAGTAGTTCATGGGACTACTAAAATGTCTCCTTTTGAAGTTGTCTATGGATTCAACCCTTTGACACCTATGGATTTAATACCTCTTCCAACTTCTTTTGATTTTATTCATCAAGAAGGGGTATCTAAATCTAAGTTCATCTAAGAATTACATCAAAGGGTTTGAACTCAAATTCAACAACAAAATGAGAAATATGCCAAGAAACATAATAAAGGCAAAAAGGAATTGATCTTCAATGAAGGTGATCTAGTTTGGATTCATCTTAGGAAGGAAAGGTTTCCACAACTAAGAAAATCCAAACTCAATCCTCGAGGAGATAAACCTTTTAGAGTTGTGCGGAGGATAAGTAATAATGTTTACCAAATAGACCTTCCGCCATCATATGGAGTACATTCTACTTTTAATGTATCTGACCTTAGACCTTTTGCAGGTTATGATTCTGACAAAGAAGATGATCTTCTGGATTTGAGGACAAATCCTTCTCAAGAGGGAGGAGATGATACACGGGGTCCTAGAAATCTACATCCATCACCTCTAACAAGACAGATGGCCAGGAAACTACAACAAGAACTTCAAGAGCCAACACAAGAAGGTCAGATATTTTTCACATACTTTGAATGGAAACCAGGAGGGCAAGATCAAGAGCCAAGATGGTCCAAGGAAGACAAGGGTTAAAGACACATCATTTTCTTCAAATGTATGGCACGACACATTTAATTTTCAGCAGCCACACATGTAACACGTGCCACTTAGTTAGGAAACATTTTCCACATGCTAAATAAAGCCTTCTAGAAGGCTATCACATGCTGCCCATGGCTGTAAACGTGGCAACCAATCCACATATCACGAATCTCATCTTTTCCTTGCCAAGGCCGATGGGTTTCCTTAAAAAAACCCCAAGGAAGCTTTTGTATTTTACTTTTGGATGATATACAGAAATTTTGTTGAAATGTTTAGCCATTTCTTGTTTCCAAAAGTCTCTTCTTGGCTTGCTTTCTCCATTGCAACTTCCTTCCTTGTGTGGAAGGCTTTCTGAGTTCCAACCACCCCTCTAAGCCTATCCTACACTTCTATTAGCCTCTGCATATCACTCTCCTCCGTTACCATTCTCCAACATTCCCGATACTAGGAGCTTCTTCTGCTGCCATTCACTGAAGAGCCACTGGAACAGCCAGTACGGTATTGTTCCATTGATCTCTGGTTGCAACGCTGCTTCTCACCTTCTCACTTCTCACGGATCTGAAGGAATGCATCAAGCCTTGATGTATCAAGAAATGTCCACCCCAGCTAGCTGACACAAGTGTGTAATCAGAGAAGGATGTCCCAAAGGTGCCTTGTTGCTCATAGTGGTGGAACAACTCATAATCTCATTCGCTTTGATTTGGCCAATGTTCACATTCAAACCTCTAAGCACACAATATAAGAACATGGCCCTAGCAACAGTGATGTCTGAGACATGAGAGCAAGATTGGATGTTAGCATGAGAGAATGCCATCCAATACTGCGCCAAAGGCGTCAAGTTAGCCCTCTTGATGTTCACAGCTGCACCACTATTGTTCCTATGAAAATTCCCTCCAGGCACACAAAACACGCTCTTAATGTCATCAAAATCGGTGCCTTCCTCCATGTTAAGTGCGAACTGACAATGCACGCATGTCCATTCAGTGTTAAGGAACCTATTAATAGTCTCAGGATCATACCTAATAATTTTCCCATGGACATAGTGATAAGGATTGAAATACCATTATTTTTATACTTAATTTTGATACTTAATGCACCCTTTTTGACTTAGAAACTTGCTTGGACTCATGATTTTGCTTTAGTTTTGTGAATAAGAGAGTTGAGGATATGCTTTATGATTTTATCACTAAATTTCCTTGATTTTGTAGGTTAGTGAATGATTTGAAAGAAGGGTTGAAGTATCAAGGAGTTGGAATGCAGAAATGTCAACTGGAATACAGAAAAGTCAACCAGTCAACCAGAAAAGTCAACTAGTCAACTAAAAAAGTCAACTAGAATACTGAAAAGTCAACTAGAGTGCAGAAAAGTTGTGTTGAGCGGAAAAATGGCGTTGAGCGCCATTTTTAGTACCACTTTTTCACTGTTTTTCGCTTGGGTGCCAATGCTGAGCGTTATTCTGAGTGTCGCGCCTACCGCTGAGCGTCATTTGCATGAACCTGGGCCAGTTTTTTTGTTAGTTTTATGATCTGTTTTGGGCCCCGTCCCGTTTTCTGTTATTTTTCTGCCCTATTTAAAGACCTGGACACCCTAGAGAATGTATCTTTTGATGGCTTAAGCACAGAAACACCTTTTTCACCCCTTTGGGGGTAGATTTGAGGATGTGAGAGCTATCCTCTTCTCCTTCTAGGGTTTTATCTCTTCCATTCCATTGTACACTGTTAAACTACCTTTTAATCGCCTAAGGCAGAACAAAGAACCGATCCCCACTAATGTAGCATAGGGCAACCAAAGTATCAATCCTCGGACTCAACTAATTAAGATTAAAGTGTATGGTAAAGATCTTGTGTTTATTTACTAATTATCTACTATTAAACTATAAACAGGTGGGGACATTTAAAATAAATAAAACTAAAATAAAGGAATTGAAACTAGTCTAACTAAAATCTGTTTAAAAATAAAGAAATTGAAATGCAATAAAAGAAAACAAAATAAAAGTCTGAACTACTCAAAACAGAAATAAAACCCGATTACTATAACTACCTACAGCTGTAATAGAACATATATGATACAATCTACACTAAACTCAAATGCTAAAAATAGGGAAAGACCATCTTTGAAAAATAAATGTTAAACAGAAGTAAAACCTAAGTCTAAAGGAATGCAATTACAGTCAAGAGATGTTCTTAAACTAAGCATCAAATCTGAATTAAATTAAAAAACACAAAACATAAAATGAATCATCAAATCCTACTCTAAACAGAAGTAATCAAAGACAATCATGCCAATATTCTCAAATAAAACTAAAATCAAATGAGAAAACACCTAAACTAATGAGTAAGAACATAATTGGTTGATTAGAACCATGAATCAGAGTTGAAAGTACCAAAATTAGTGTAGAACAGTAGTCATTTACCACTTAGGAAGACATCCTGGAGAGTCATACCCACTGTGTGGTATTTAAGTTCCAAATTAGAACCTAGATTGGGTAAATGTCCACTTACTATACCAAATCACAACAAGTTCAATTCCTAATTCATGTTTCTAACCAATACCAGATGCAAATCTCTCACTAAAATGAAATGACATAAACAAAACAAGATTCACAGTATTTTTTCCTTCATTAGACTCATCTTCAAACTCGAGAAGACATCTCAGTAAGTCATGCTCACTGTGGAGTCATGTAATTCCCTAAGGAATTTCAATTGTGGAGTAACATAGTCTAAATCAGATTTTTCAAGAAATTACAAAAACTAAAAACATTTTTTTTCCGTTGAACTCACTCTGACTCGAGAAGACATCTCGGTAAATCATGCTTACTGTGGAGTCATGAAATTCCAAAAAGGAATTACAGTGTGTAGAGTCACGAGTTCAACTCGTTTTTAAAGTAGAACAACAAACACAGTCATATAATATGAATAAGAACAAAATTTAAAAACAGAAAATAGAAATTGAAACAAAGAATCAAAAACAACATCTACAATTTATTAGAACCGAAAGCTAACATTACAATCATACCAGAATCTGCAGAGAAAACTCACTTCTGTCACTCTCGTGAATTCCTCTATGAAATCCAGTAACAAAATCCTACTCTACAAAAGCGAGTAAAACCCTAATCTAAGGAATGTAAACTATAGAGTAAAGTAAACTGTGTGTTCTTTACATGGTAGAAGCCCTTTTATATAGGGTTACAGAAACTGGAACAAAGAAAGAAAAGAAAGAAAAAATTATAAAAGAGGAACCTTCTCTTCAACACTTCCTGCTCTTGATCCAACGACCACTGTTCATTTGCTTCGAGCTTGCGTTTCCAAGCATTCAATCCTCTATAATGGGCAGCTCCGGTCAGCTTCTTCCTCACCGGTCATCTTCTCCAGCATGTGTGCAACTTTGGTGGAGTGGCACGAGCCCTAGCTTTAAGGGCGTTCTCTTTTTTTCTCTCTCGCACATGCCCTAGCCATGGAGGGGCTTTTCTCCCAAATGAAGTCGTGAGGTGAAGACCCCAAAGAAGGCAATAGCAACGCACCAAAACGGTGTCGTTCAACTAAATCCGCAAGCCCGATTAGTGCTATGACGTGTCAAGTCTGGCACCAAAACATGAACTCAGCTATCCACTTAAGTGACAATCAGCAGCAAAATTTCACAACGTCAATGGCCCAATTCCGGCAGCCCAAATAATGCTTGTAACAGCAGCCCAGATTATCTGCCCAAAATAACCCAATATTGTGTTCCAATCAGCAAAAAAATATAACTCAATCAGAAATTTTAATTCAATTATGCACAAGGGTCAATTAGCAAGAGAAGAAGAGGACAATTCAGAAATTAGAAAAGATAAAAACCTATTAAAGCTAAAACAAAGAAAAGAATTTCTATTAAAATATTTTTCAAAAATACTAATTTCCTAATTATCAACAAATACTACAAATTATCCCTAAAATCCTATTTTTAACTACAATTTTACTAATCTACAAATTTAAAGAAAAATCCTAAAACTATCCTAATTCTAGAAAATTAAAGACTAAAATACACTGATGGCATACTGCCTCATGTATTTCTTTTACTTTTTAGTGTACATGTAGTCCACTTCTCTTGGAGCACAGGTTATTATAAATACCCGTCTCCACCATTGTAAACAAAAATTTTGAGTAAATGAATTATATTATGTTGAGAAAACTCCAGAACAATTCCCTCTGAAAGTTCATGTTAGAGAGTCTTATGAACCGCCTCTAGCCACCCCCGGACACACTTCTTCCATTTCATTTCCAAATTTCACCGTGCTACCACCTTATTTCTCTCTCCTCCATGCATATCCACTTCCCCACAGCCACATCATGCGCACGCGTCAGTGCGTGATCCCCGTCATTCTCCACGTCTTCGTTGCATCACGGATCCGCATCATCACACATCATCTTTTCATTCTCGAAGCCAAATCTCATTTTTCACTCTTAGCATCTTCTTCTCTCAAGAGCCTCTCCTCGCCTCCTCACCTCCTCGCCAACAGTCGTCGTCACAGATCCCCTCTGTTGTCACCGTAAGTTCCTTTTCCTTCACAGTTTCATCATCTCGGGTCACTTCCCTTCGTCTTCCACCGAACATCATCTTCGTCCTAGGGATCTTTATCATTTTCTTCAGTTTCTGTTAAGCCTCTGGCAAGTGTACCAGATCCTTATCAAGTAATATAAACGGTAAGACCGAATATCGTTCTCCTAAAGGACTCTTAGGCCTTATCTTTCATGTAAATTGATCTTATAAGACTTGAGAAAGAAATAATTTTGATATGTTGATGTAAAAAGAAAATAAACATGCAAATGCAAGTTGAATCAATTGGCAAGTAAAAGATATGAATGAACGTAGTTGTTGGGGTTTACAATTTCATCCTTATCCACCCTCTTATACCTATTTTTCTTATTAGATTCACTTTATTATCAATTTCCATGCAAACTTTCTAATCTACTCTAAACCTGATCTCTCGGTGAAAAGAGCCTATTACCAATTACTAGTTTACTATCTCTAGTCTCCCTAGTAATTAACAATGCATTAAATTACAGAAGCAAAGACAATTGGTCGTCCTACTCCTATCTCTAGGTAGTATTGCTTAATCAAGGGAAGTCCTATCAGTTTGAGATTTCCCCGTACGTCTCCGTATTAAAACAGTTATAACTAACAATCAACAAGGACGCTCCTCAATCAACCAATTCAATGCACATTCATGACAGTTGACTTAGTTAGTCAATCTTAACTAACTTTTCAAAAACTAGCCGTTGGAGCAAGTAGGTATAACAGAATTCCAAAAATAACAACAACACAGTCGAATAGGTGTTCCACCAAGTCGACTAACACTTGAAAAACACTTCAAAATTCTTTTCAACTTAAAATCTCATCAAGCACACGTTCACAATCTGTACCAAGATTTTGGCTTAGTTGAATCCAATACTAGTATAGTCGACTGAACCAGATCTTTTCACAGCAAATATAAGTTCATAAAAGTGCTTGTGAGCTTTTCTTTAGAAATGTGCAGAGATAATCAAAATCATTTTATCACACATTTCAATACAAGCATGTTCCAAACATATAACACATGATCAATCAAGGGAACATACATGCAAAATAACAAAACATGTTCAACATAAACATTATTCAAAACAGTATAGCAGATCAGTTGAACATGTAATATTGGAACTTCTGTACTGTTATTAAGCAATGTGTTGTCATCATCAAAAACCAGTTTGATATAGAGTTTTGTGTTGTCAACAATCTCAACACTTGATTAAAAATTTCTCTAAGTTGTCCATAGTGACTGTCCTTTCTTTCATCTTTTCTCTCCTCCTCTTCTTCTCCCTCACTACTTTCCAGCTCAATGATCTCTTTTTCTTCTTCTTCCTCCTCCTCCTTACTACTCTCAATCTCAACAACTTCCTCTTTTACTCTCCTCTTGCTCCTAGTTACAACAACTTTACATTCCTCTTTAGGGTTAACATCAGTATTTGCCCTAAATTGATTTTTCTCTGTGGTTTCCACCCTCTTTGACAGTTGACCAATCTGCGTCTCCAAAGTTCTGAAATTGGCTTGGTGACTTGCATAGTGAGAATCATAAACCTACAAAAATTTATCAAATTTGTCACTAAGGTCTCTGACATTCTCTGTCAAACTGTTCACCTATTGCCACAAGGGTGATTGTTCCCATTTGGGTTATTTTGATTTTTCCCAATACTAGGATGGTTTTTCCAACCTTGGCTAAAGTTGCCTTGGTTGAAATTTCCCTGCCTATATTGGAACTGATTACCCATATAGTTTGCCTCTTGTTGCATCTCTTCTAGCACAGCACATTGACCATTAATATGGTCACCACCACAGAAATCAGAAAGCTATTGGGCTTGAGACACATTCTTGATCTACTTTGGAAGTTGAGAAAGAATCTTTGTCAAAAATTCCGTTTCTAATTGAGAAGGTGATTCTGAGCTAGCATTGCATCATCAGCAGGCAAATTAGTTAGCAGATTGGCAAGTGTACCAAATCGTATCAAGTAATAAAAGTGGTAAAACCCATTATCGTTCTTCCCATGAGACTCGAAAGGCCTTATCGTTCGCGTGAATCAAAATCGTAAGACTTGCGGAGAAAAATTCAATAATTGTGGTGGATGCAATGACAGAAAATAAATATGCAATGTGTGATTCAATTGACAAGATTTAGGCAATGGATGAATGGAATTGTTGGGGGTTTAGAGTTTCATCTAATCCTCTCTCTTTTATTTACTCCTCTTGTTTAAATAGCATTATTATCTAATTGCATGCAAACTTTCTTGGCCTTCCCTTAACCCGATCCCTCGGCGAAAAGGGCCTATTACTAATTACCGGCTTGCTATCCCTAGCCTCCCCTAGCAACTAGCAACGCATTACAAACAGAAGCAAATACAATTGGTCGTCCTACTCCCCTATCCCTAGGTGGTATTGCTTAACTAAGGAAAATCTCACCATTTTGTGCCATTACTGTATGCCCCCGTATCAATAAAGTCAAAGATCAATTACCGAATGAGTTAAACGATAAAGGCATTAAGCACAGTATGAGAATCGAACAATTGATAATAAACGCATATGAAAAACATATAATTCAAACAAGAGTTTCAATAAACGAGAGTATCAAAAGATTACATTGTTCCCCCAACAACAAAAAGGATTTAGTTAACCATAGTCATGGTGAACCAAGATGAAAATAATCGAAGATATGGAAAGCAAACCCTAGAAAAGACGAAAATGAGCCAAAACATCCAAGAGATCCTCTCCAAAGAGTACAAAGTAGGTCTGGCCGCCCTCCTCTGTCAAAAGAATGAGTCTAAACTCGCACTAGGCCCATCAAAATTAACAAAATTCAAGCCCAGGCCCATCATAGAACTGCCCGGTGGCAGGGGTTTACCGCCCGACGCTTTGCCTCAAGCCGCAGGACCGCCCGGCGCCAAAAATGGCCGACCGGCGCCAGGAGTCCACCGCCCGGCGCTGGTCAACTGCACTCTGGTCAACTGGTTGACTGGTTGACTTTCTGGTTGACTGGTTGGCTTTCTGGTTGAATAGTTGACTTTTCTGCATTCTGGTTGACTTTTCTGCACTGCAACCGTTTGATCTTCAACCTTTCTTTCCAGTCATTTCCAATTCTCCTCAAAACTCCTACAAAACAATGCAAAACAAGCATAATATCGCAAAAAACAGCTTTTGACTCTCGACTGACTCATTTATTGAGATTTGTTTGATTTCAAGCTCATTCTAGGTAGTAAAGGGAGTAATTTGGTCTAAAATAGCACATGAAAATAACGTTGTTTCAACCGTTATCAAAATACAAAACTCCCTTATGAGTCGATATTTTACTGAATTCACTTAGTTTATTGTGCTATAATTAATCAGGGAATTATGCTTAATTGTCCGGTATTTTCCCGTTTTTCTTAATTGTACTTAATTTGATCGGAAATTCTTATTTTAGTTAATTTGAATATTCTGAGCTAATTATTTGCAATTTTAATTTCAGGGAAATTTTGGAAATACAATTTAGAGATTAGAGAAAAAATAAATAAATAAAATAAGAAGAAGGATACTATGGTCATTTTCATTCTTCGGGGGTGCAATATTTTAAAATGGGGAGTGCATAAAGCAAGGCAATGGTTGCCATCCATTTGCTGCACGTGAATTATGAAAATAATTGGTGCATGTCTTCATTTGAAGAAAGAGCTCCCACCATCAAAAGAAAGAAAACATCACGGCCCCACTTACGCATGAATACTCTTTAAGTTTATAATTAAATTGGATGCAAAGCAAGGCAAAGCATCTCACGTTCCATGCTTAATAAAAAAGCAAGTGATGGCTTGGAAAATCAACTTGGAAGTATCATCAAACTTGGAGAAGACGTGTTGGAGTAAAATACATGACAGCCCATAAAAAATATAAGTGGCCCACGTGATTCATTTCTAAGGAAAGCAACACATTTTGGTGAGTACATGTCATGGCTTTTGAAAGCACACGTGAAGTCATCTTTTAAAGAAAGCAAGTGATTTTTTTGGTGCAAAAGAGCTGCAACATTCATTCACACAAGTGCAGCACATCTTCATTTCGATCCAGCTTAAAACGTCCAACACTCCACAACTTTGCACGCAGCTCATGTGCAGCAGCTGTTCCAGCTGCACTCTTCATCAAAGAGCAACACCTTCATCAACCACGGTGCAGCTCCAAGCTCATCAAGAAGGTGCAGCCCATCATCTTCACCAACACGTTCCAGCTCTTCAAACGGACAACTTCCATCAGCCTTCACACACCAAGCTGTCACAGCCCTTGGTAGTCAAATAAAGCAATAGCAAAGTAAATGCAATATATGGGAGGTTCAGCACGTCAAACACTCCAAGCGGTCTAGCAAAATCTCATTAGGAGGCAAGCAGCTTGGAAGCTGGAAACATCATGGCTCATGCGCAGAGACTTGATCCAAACGGACCAGCCTTCTTTCAACTCCACACAGCAGCAGCTGCAACCAAAGCTTTCCTTGCTGCACCATGAAACAGCTCTCATCCAACCTTCATACATCCAGCAGCAAAACTCACGGCCCAAGGGAAGAGCTGCGTCCACATGGCTGCAACACTTCCACAGTTTTTCCTCCAAGCATGCAACAACATGCTGCTTTGCTTCTTGGTGAAGTCCGCAGCACATGCATCACGTCCATGCAAGCTCCATTCTTCACCCAGCTGTTTAGGAGGAGCGTCCAGCAGCCATGAATGGAAGTGCACTTCACAGTCCAGCTGCTTGAATGGGGAGCACCTTGCTTGATTCAACTAGCAAGCACCTGCCACGAAAAAAAAAAAGAAGAAGCAACACGTTAAGCAAGAAGGGGCAGCTAGTTCTTCATACAGTCCATGGCAGCAGAGAGAAACATGTTTTGACTGAACAAATCATGGCCCACCAACCTCATGTAATAGCTTCCATGCTTAACAGTACAAGATGACGTCTTGCAAAATGACGTCTTAGAGCATCATCCATCCAGCCAGACAGCCGCCTTTGGATTTTAGTGAATAACCCCCTAATTTTCAATGGTAAGATGTCCCACATTCAGCCTATACAAACAGAAGCAAATACAATTGATCGTCCTACCGGCTTGCTCTCCCTAGCCTCCCCTTGCAACTAGTAACGCATTACAAACAGAAGCAAATACAATTGATCGTCCTACCCCCTATCCCTAGGTGGTATTGCTTAACCAAGGAAATTCTCACCATTTCGTGACATTACTGTACATCCCCGTATCAATAAAGGCAAATATTAATTACCAAATGAGTTAAACGATAAAGGCATTAAGCACAATATGAGAATCCAACAATTGATAATAAACGCATATGAAAATCATATAATTCAAACTAGAGTTTCAATAAAAGAGAATATCAAAAGATTACATTGTTCCCCAAACAACAAAAAGGGTTTAGTTCACCATAGTCATGGTGAACCAAGATGAAAATAATGGAAGATATGGAAAGCAAACCCTAGAAAATATGAAAAGGAGCCTAAGCATCTAAGAGATCCTCTCCAAAGCGTGCAAAGTAGGTCTGGCCGCCTTCCTCTGTAAAAGATTGAGTCTAAACTCGCACTAGGGCTATTTATAACCAAGAAAAGTAACAAAATTCAAGCCTAGGCCCATCAAAGAACCGCCTAGCGGCAGGGGTTTACCGCCCGGCGCTTTGCCTCAAGCCGCAGGACCGCCCGGCGCCAAAAACGGCCACCCGGCGCTTTCTAGCCACTGCCCGGCACTGGTCAACTGCACTCTGGTCAACTGGTTGACTTTCTAGTTGACTGGTTGACTTTCTGGTTGATTGGTTGACTTTTCTGCATTCTGGTTGACTTTTCTGCACTGCAATCGTTTGATCTTCAACCTTTCTTTCCAGTCATCTCCAATTCTCATCAAAACCCTGCAAAACAATGCAAAACAAGCATAATATCTCAAAAAACAACTTTTGACTCTCAAATAACTCATTTATTGTGTTTTACTTGATTCTAAGCTCATTCTAAGCAGTAAAGGGTGTAATTTAGTCTAAAATAACATATGAAAATAACGATTTTTCAACCGTTATCACTAATCTACTCTAAACCCGATCTCTCGGCGAAAAGAGCCTATTACCAATTACTAGTTTATTGTCTATAGTCTCCCTTGTAATTAACAATGCATTAAATTACAGAAGCAAAAACAATTGATCGTCCTACTCCTATCTGTAGGTAGTATTGCTTAATTGTTGAACAAAACTGGCAAGCGTACCAGATCGTTTCAAGTAATATAATTTGTAAAACCCAATATCGTTCTTCCTAAGAGACTCGAAGGCCTTATCGTTCGTGCAATTTGTAATCGTAAGACTTGTAAAGAAAAAGTGATTGGTTTAAATGCAAGAAACAACAAGTAAACATGCAAATGAGATTGATTCAATTGACGAGAAAAACACTATGGATGAATGGAGTTGTTGGGGTTTACAATTTCATCTTATCCACTCTCTCTTATCTACTGCTTTTATTTAATTCGCTTTGTTATCTAATTGTCATGCAAACTTTCTTCGTATACACTTAACCCGATCCCTCGGTGAAAAGAGCCTATTACTAATTACTGGCTTGCTATCCCTAGCCTCCCCTAGTAATTAATAATGCATTATAAACAGAAGCAAAAACAATTGATCATCCTACCCCCTATCCCTAGGTGGTATTGCTTAATCAAGGATTTTCCCCCAGTTCATGACAGTATCGTACGTTCCCGTATCAATAAAGACAAACAACGATTATCGAATGAGTTAAACGATAAAAGCCTTAAGCGCAAAAGAGAAACCCAACAATTGATAATCAAAGCATATGAAAAACATATAAATAAATAAGAGTTTCAATAAAAGAGAATTTCAAAAGATTACATTGTTCCCCAACAACAAAAGGGTTTAGTTCACCATTGTCATGGTGAAACTAGATGAAAAATGATGGAAGAATGGAAAAACAAACCCTAGATTGGATACAAAGGAGCCTAAGCATCCAAGATATCTTCTTCAAGGAGTGAAAAGTAGGTATGGTCGCCCTCTTCTGCCAAAAGAATACATCTGAAGTCACAATAGGGCTATTTATAGCTGAGGAGCGTCACAGAAATAAGGCCCAAGCCCAGCAGACAACCGCCCGACGTCACACTTATGCCGCTCGACGGTTGCCCATAATCGCGCCACCGCCCGACGGTTTGTCTCTAATCGCAAAACTGCCTGGCTGCACCGCTAGGGCGCGAAACAGTGGCTCCCCCTCGCATTTGGCCGCCCAGTATTGCAAAACAAGCATAATATCGCTAAAAACAGCTTTTGACTCTCAACTGACTCAACTAACGTGTTTTGCTTGATTCTACGCTCATTCTAAGAGTTAGAGTATTTATTTTGTTCTCAAATGAAGCATGAAAATAACTGTTTTTCAACAGTTATCATTAATCAAGGGAATTCCTATTAGTTCGAGATTTCCCCGTATGTCTCCGTATCAACAAAATCAAATATCTTCACACCGAATGAGTTAAACGATGCGAGCATTAATCTTAGATAAGAAACCTAAACAATTGATAATACAACCATATGAATAAAATAAGAATTTCAATATAAGAGAGTTTCAAAAAGGATTACATTGTTCCCCAACAACAAAGGGTTTAGTTCACCATTAACATGGTGAAACTACATGGAATTAATGGAAAAGATGAAAACCCTAGATTTGATAAACTAGAGCCTAAGCATCCAAGAAACCACCTCCAAGGAGTTTAGAAGTGCTTTGGACGTCTCCGCTTGCCAAAAGATTAATCTAAACATCGCACTAGGTCTATTTATAGCGCATAAAAGTAACAAAGTTTAAGCCCAAGCCCATCATTTAGGCGCTCAGTGCTCAATTTGGCTACTCAGCGGTAGGCCTCATAATAGCAGATCGCTCAGCTCTCAGTTCTGCCGCACAATGGTGGACCTCTAAGTCGGAGGATGCTCAGCGTCACCGCTAAAGTGAGAAAAGTGACTTCATCCTCGAAGGTGGCGCTCAGCATTGGAGTCAGCGATGAGCGGTGGACTTGACTCTTCTTTTCTCCTTTTTCTCCTCCTTTCTTAAGTCTAAGTCCTCCCTTCTTCACTTCTATCCTTCAATTCTCATCAAATCCTGCAAAACAATGCAAAAACAAGCATAATATCTCTAAAAACAATTTTTGACACTCTTGTGAGTCAACTAAGTGTTTTACATGATTTTAAGCTCATTCTAAGTCATAAAGGGTGTGTTTTGATATCAAATTTAAGTGTAAAAATAACGTTTTTTAGACCGTTATCAGTTTCCACCGATTAATTTACAATTTCTACCTATTAAACAACTTTCCACCGATTAAAACTTCTTTTCCACCGTTTAATCGGTTTAAGTTAGGGTTTCTGCTCCATTTTAGGGTTTCCGTGATGTCACCTCTATTTCTTAGTTTTCCTTCGAGTCAGCTCTTAATCTAGAGCATTCTTCTTCAAATTCGCTGCGTTCATCTCTGGAGGAAGCCTCAAGGATCAGATCTGCTTCAAACGGACTCAACTCCTCAGGGATTTCCATCATTTGGTACTCAGAGCAAAGTTCTTCCACGCGTTAAGAGATAAGTAGCGTGATCTCTGCTCTTCTTAATTTTTTTTTCGATTCGATCTTGTCTGTTTCGAGTTCATTTTGTTCATTATTTGTCTCGGTTTGATTTTGTATTCACTGTTTCGCATTTTTCTTTTGTGTTCTTTCGATTTTGCGTTAAGTTTGATTTACGTCTCTGTTGAGTTTTCTTTACTTACGTGTTGTTCATTACATTTCTATATTGTCTTGATTCATATGTTGATTTGCTTCATTTAATTTAGTCTTGTTTTTATTTGTCTTGCGTCTCTTATTCAAATCGTTTTGAGCTGATCATTAGGTTCCTGCTTGAAGTCATTTCTTCTATGCTAACCTTGTTTTGTTGTGTCTTCTTTCATTTTAATTCGGTTCAACTTGTTTGATTGAGTCTTTTGATTTCTAAATCATTTCTGTTATGTTTAAGTCATGTTAATTTTCTTTTTCTATCCAAAAATTTCATGTGATTCTGATATGGAATTGTAATGTTCTACTTGTATGTTCAAATTGTATTCCAAATGAGCTATGACAATATCAATTGAGAGCTCGAATGCATTCAATGACTAGTAGAACCAGTCTATCATTTCTGTTGTGAAATTTTTTATTTTGGTTTAATGTGCTGCTTTGAAGCTTTAAAGTAAATCTGTTTTGGTTTTTGAATGAAATTTGTTGTGCAAAGTTGAGCTAGTAACATGTGGAAACCATAAGAGCAATGACATGCTAGGCATGCGCTTGGTTGTAATTGTGAAAATTCCATTAAAAACAGTTTTAGCAGTTGACCGATCTGCATTATCTTAGTTTGAGTCATTTGCGTTGTTCTATTTTAATCTGGTTTGGCATTAGTCTCACTGCTGAACATCTTGAATTACATTTCTAGCATCTTTTTCAAGTGTTAGTTGCTATTATACAGTTACTTTGATTGATCAAAATGCATTTGATTCATTGGACTTAAAAATCATTGGACATAATTGGCTATTGCAAGTTCCATTTATGAATTACTATGTTCTGCATCCAATATTAGTGCAAAACAAGTTAGTTTTGATGTTTTAAACATGGTGAGATAATCTAATTCAAGTTATATCAACCTTTGTGTAGTTTTTACCTTTTGAAACCATCATTTTCAGTTCATTTTTTTGTGTGCAAGTGGAACTGCAGTACTGAATTTTTTAATTAAATTTTTTCATGAAAATTAGATTGTAGCAATAACTAGGATCTGTGTTGTTAAAAGAAAAAACAAAATGCAAAAGATGATATATTCAGTGTAAAAGGCTTTTCAAACCTGTACAATCCAGTTCAACCCAGTTTGAAAACAGAAATTCAGATTTAAACATATAAACTGGTTTCTTTGTGGTATTACATTTCACAGTTTGAATATTTAGTTCTGGAAGTTGCATGTGCATTCAGTTTCAACTTGTTGTGGTCTTTTCTTGTTTTTAAAATCTGTTCTAGTTCTATTCTTTAGGTTCTATTTGTTGTGCTTACCTTTATTACATAGCCTTGTTTCTTGTTTGTCCATTGCTAGCTGTCTTGGTTTTGTCTCCATTACATGTAAAATCTGTTCAACTGATCTTTATTGAAGCTTTTAGTTGTTTTCATAATCTGATCTAGAGCCTTTTGAGTTTGTCTGATGTATTGTTCTGTCAGTCTCCATTCTCTGGTGCATCCATTTGTTTGTGGTTGTCATTGCTTTGATTTATTCTGTTTTGTACTGTTCTGTTCTTACATTGTTTAGCCTAGCCATTTCCTGTTTGTGAAGCTAATATCACTTTGGTTTCTTGAATTTGAAAGAGAGATTTGTGTGCTTGGTAGCATCCTAGGTGGTGGTGGTCTGAAAGAAGTATCAACTAAAGCTAAGACTAAAGAAAGGGTAGTAGAATAAAGATTTCAAACACTCTTTCCTTATCTAAAGTCTTAGAAAGATTCTCCTTAAAATAAATACCTTTACCTTGTTTTGTAGGTCATTAATAAAGGCTGTCAAGACCTTAAAAGAGGAACCACACAAAGGGAAGCAAAGGAGACAAATGGCAACTTGGACAAGGCAGCACTCAGCGCCACGCATCTTGCCGCCCAGCGCTCTTGCGTCAGCATCCCTACTTTGCAGCACGTGGAAAACGCCTTCCATGTGAAACTTGTCCAGCTTGGAGTGCACACTTCCCTCAAGATTTCAGCATGTTTTTAATGTATACACTGGCTAGGTTGCATTGCATGATTGATAGCTCTTCTTAGTCTATAAAAAGAGAGCTTCATCACTTGTAAACTCCACTTGATTGTAATAGTGAAATGCTGCCAAAATTCAGCCACTTCTCTCAAGTTCAAACACTTTGCATTCCTTTAGCTTTGCCTCCTCTAGCTTCTTTCCCCTATGGAAAGCTTTCTGAGCTAGAATTCTATCTCCACATTCATCCAAACACATTCATACATTTCCACAAATACCTGGTGTGCATCGTCTTCCATCAACCAGTTCATCATTCCGCTGCCGCATTCTGTCCAAGGAGCCATTCCATTCTTGAAGACTGGAGACGCTTATGTTAACACTCTGGCAAGTGTACCAGATCGTATCAAGTAATAATAAAATGGTAAGTCCAAGTATCGTTTTCCTAAGAGACTCATGGCACTACACTGTTGTGCTTTTGCTTAACCAATCAAGATTATAAAAACAATATTTTGGGGATTTTGAATATAAAGTACGGAAAAATAAACATGAATGCAATTTGATCAATTGAGGTTAAACATAAAACTGTATGGATGATGCTGATAATATGAGATGGATTTGTTGTTAGGGTTCAGATTTCACCCAATCACTCTCATATATCTACTTTGCTTATTAAATTCGCTTTATTATCTAATTGTCATGCAAACTTTCTTAGTCTACCCTAAACCCGATCCCTCTTTGAAAAGAGCCTATTACTAGTTACTGACTTACTATCCCTAGTCTCCCCTAGTAATTAGCAATGCATTACATCACAGAAGCAAAATACAATTGATCGTCCTACCCCTATCCCTAGGCGGTATTGCTTAATCAAGGAATTTCCTATCAGTTCATGACTTCCCCGTACGTCCCCGTATCGACAAAGGCAAATATCTTTTTACCGAATGAGTTAAACGATAAAAGCATTAAGCATAGATAAGAAACCCAACAATTGATAATATAAGCATATGCAAGCATATGAATAAAACAATAATTTCAATATAAGAGAGTTTAGAGGTTACATCTTTCCCCAGCAACAAATAAGGTTAGTTGTCCATCATCATGGAGAAACTAGGTGAATAATTGAATGAAAGAAATAGAAACCCTAAAAAGGAGAAAAGGAGAGTTGTCACCATCTCCAAATCTACCCCCAAAGGGATGAAAAGTGTGTTTTTGTGCCTAAGCCATCAAAAGATACAAACCCTAAGTCATTCTGGCCTTTAAATAGGACATAAAAATAACAGAAAACAGGTACAAGCCCAAACAGATCATAAAAGTCGCACAAAATATATCAAATCACGTTCTGGTTGACTTTTTCTGGATTCTGGTTGACTTTTCAGCACTCTGGTAAACTCTGGTCAACTTTTCAGCATTCTGGTGGACTAGTTGACTTTTCTGGTTGACTGGTTGACTTTTCTACACTATGTTTGACTTTTCTGCACTCCAACCATTTGATACTTCAACCTTTCTTTCAATTCATTCCAAAAACCTACAAAATCAAGGGAATTTAATGATAAAATCATAAAACATGTCCTCAACTCTTTTATTCACAAAACTAAAGAAAAATCATGAGTCAAAGCAAGTTTCTAAGTCAACAAGGGTGCATTTGATATCAAAATTAAGTATAAAAATAACGGTTTTTCAACCTTACAAGTATAAAAATAAGTATAAAAATAACGGTATTAAGTATTGAGATCATGTTAAGAAGTCGATTTTAAATTTATCTTAACCTTACAACCAATTAGTAAGATACAATTTTCACCTATTTTATGTGATATCTATGTGTAACTTTTAATACTATTATAACTACAATACTAATAACACTATGGAAACCATGGAAGAGAAGTTAAAGGTAAAGATGTAAGCATCCAAGGCAAATAGCATATATAGGAAAAGTAATGAAAAGAAAAGGCAAAAGTTGGTGCGAGGTGGAAAATGTGGGGTTAAAGAGATAAGATGTAGTAAGGGTTTGTGTGTGTGAAAAGAGTTGTGTTTTTGTTTGTAACCGGACAATCTTTTACCTATCCATCTTTCATTCCCAACTTTTGTAGATGCTTTGCCCACCATATCTCCTTCAACTCTTTTCCAAAAGTTTCCATCAATGTCTGTTTCTTCTCTCTCACACACAGTTTTTTCTTAGTCAGCTTAGAAACAACGCTTTCTTCATATCCCACACATTTTATTCATCATCCCCAAAACACAAAAAAGTAAGTACTCATATATGATCGTCAAAGTCACATATTGTAGGTCCTCCAATAACAAAACCCTTTCCAATTGGTCTCCCACTTTTCATGCATGCCAATTCTCTCTCTCTCACTCTCTTTGAGATATAGACATGTTGGATGGAGCTTTGTATTGAACAAGTAGGCTATAGCCAACAATTTAGGAATTTGCTACTTTTTCATCCAATGTTCTTCTATGAAGGCATAATTGTTTGGGGGTAATGTGGAAAATCAAATCTAGGTCAACCCACCATCCAATTGTTGTCTTTGTCCTCAATATTTTTTTTTCTGGTTTTCCTCCTTGTTTATTATCAAAGTTAAGTTTATATATATATATATATATATATATATATTTATTTATTTATTTATTTATTTATTTTTATTTTTATTTTTATTTTTTTCGAGAAACAAGTTTTCTTTTGGTCAATGTCTTCATAATTAATCGAATATTGTCTGCTTCTGTAATTATTTCAAGAAGCATATTTAAATATTTTGAGCTTTTTCTTTACTGGGGTTATTTTATATAAAGCTGAAACTTTTATTTTTAACCCACTCAGCAAAAACAATTATTTTTAAAAAGTTACGTAGCATTTGATAAGAACAATAAATATATATATATATATATATATATATATATATATATATATATAAACTTGTGTTTATAATGTGAAATTGTATGTGCTAGTTATTCACCTTTGTGTGGCTCTTTTGCTTTTCATTCATTTAAAACATTTTTTAATCTACAAAACTCATCACATAATTCATTAATCTCCATAAACTTTAATCTCAAATCACTCCACTTTTATCAATTTTTCTTAATCAAGTCAACTCTACTTTCATCTTTTTATTTCCTCTCATATCCATTCTTATTTTCTTAATTACTATATAAATGGTGTTTACTCAAACACAATGGAAGAGCTAAATTGAACGCTTTTAAATAATAGGAAGACCACATTAAAGAAAGAAATTAAGGAAATGAAATTGAACCAACTTAATAAATTGGAAGAACAAATCAATAATTAAACCTAACATATTATTATTGGTCAAATAACAAGAATATTTTTTTTTTAAATTAATGAATACGTAAAAAGAAATAAAAAGTGATGTCAGAACAATACGGTACTTTAATATTACAAATATTAATTAATAATTGATTTGATTTTCTATATTATCTTTCACAGTTTCTAATTGATTGATAGTGTAAAACTTCCGTATAGAATCCAATTAATTGATGGAAACATTACACAATTTTTAATAATGGCTCAGATAAGTTTTTAATATTGATTTTAAATCAACAAAGTATCTTATAAAATCACTGGTACAAAATAGATTTTTTATAGCAACTATTTATACTGGTTGAAATTAACTAGATATAGAAAATGTTAAATTTAAATTAACGTTTCTTAACGTATAAAAAATAATAGATCATTTGATATTTTAATCAATTATTTTCTTCTTAATTGAATTCAACAACTTAATTAATTAGACAAGTTATAGTTAATCATCGACAAATATATATTTGAAAGCAAGATTCTAAATTAATATTAAAAAATAATCTATTACATAACTTTGATATAAATTATAACATATCATCTTAAGTTATAACCAATTTTTTAATACATTTTAAAAAACACCATTTGAAAAAGTAGGGGTGGCCAAACTACATTATCTATATTGTATTATAACTAATTATAGTTAACTATTTAAATATTCAAAGAAACTGAATTGAAATAAAAAGGCAGTTCAAAGAAACTTAACTGAACTTAATTTTAGTTCAGTTACTGTAGTTCAGATCAGTAAACTCTTTTAGTTCAAAGCCACCCTCTTTATCCCACCCAACACCTTCCTCCCGTCCGCTGGATCCCCTCCTACTCCCCTATCACGTTGTCCCCTCAGAAACTCCCCTTCTCCGACCTCCTCCTCCTCCCCCGCCGCGCCCGTCTCCCTACCCTCCTCGCCGCCAAAACCATCTCTGTCACCGACAAATCCCCCGCCAACTTCTCTCTCGACCACACCCCCCTCACCCACCCCGACCTCTTCTTCACCCCCTCCCTCGCCGTCCTTGACTACTCTCTCTTCGGTGATGGCCTCCCGCTCTCGCCCTCTCCCCCTGCCGGCAACTCCATCGACGTTTTATGGAACTCAGGTGTGTCCTCCTTCGACTCCCACCTCAACAGTGTCGTTTTGCTCCCCCTGTTCCCCTTCGTTCTTCCACTGCTACTATGCCAAGGTTTTTCAATATCTTTTGAAAGGGAAAGGGAAAAACGTACCTTTGGGTTGCAAATATGCTTCTCTTCGACAACAGTGGCGGCAACCTTCAATGGAGATGGAGATAGGAAATAGGGCTGCCTTCAACGGAGATGGAGATAGGAAATAGAAAAATAGAAAATTGTGATGAGAAATTGAAAAACCTAACTGTGATTGAGAAAAGAAACAGGAAAACGGAAACTACAGTTAACTGAACTCAAAAATAAAATAGTTCAGTATTTTTAAACTGAACTATTAATCAGTATAATTAGTTTTTAGTTTAAGTAGTTTAAGTTTTTTAAGTTTAAAAAAGTACAGATAAACTACAGTTTAAGTTTTTTAAGTGAACTACGCACAACCCTATGAATAAGGGATAACAAACTCCTTGTAAGACTAGCAACCATTCCCCCCTTGAGCTAACCTTTCAAAAAAGGATTGGTCCAAGTTCATTTCTAAAATTGTATAAGAGCCTTTCCAGTTTTAATGTTGAACCGCCTATAGAAACAATCTAAAACTTTATGCTTTCAGATAAATTTTGCAAACATTTTCAGGGCTATGAGGCACAATGTTTTATACATAATTAGGCTACAAATTTTAACTTATGTAACATAAAAATCCATAACTAAGGTAACTTACCATAAAATGTCTATAACCCCCAAAACCTCGTTCCATGATTGATGGCTAATTCAACAACTTGCAAGACTAATTTGTCTCCACAATAGCACAAAGGCACTTGATTGTTTAAGTTTTTGTTGGAAGAACCTTGAGAATTTGTGGCTCTTGAATAATTGATTTCATAGAAACAATGTCTAATCTTGGAATAACCTTAACTAAACATTAGAATAACACAGTTAAAGACACTTAGATTTTGGGACACAGCTTAATAATCTTTTATTTGCCCAATACAAAATCGTAAGAAGTGTCTTCTTAGAGAAGATGCATGATAAAAAGCTATGGTAGAGAGAAAAAATAGATGAAAACGAGAGGTTTCCATGAATGAAGCAAAATCTAACACTCAATAGAACAAACCGCGATACAGATTTCAACCATCAAACCCCATCTCTATTACACCAAAAGGCATCTTAAAACAATGTTATCCATAACTAAATTAAATATATATTCTAAGACTTTTTGGAAGATTTGGTAGCCTTAGATGGAGATTTGGGCTCCTTATAAATTTTATCAGACTTCTTGGAAAGTAAAACAGGATTAATACCGGGAAGGCAGCACATGACAGATCACCAAGAAATCTATATGATGCATATTAAAATATATTTTTATGGTAAAATAATATGCATATATGATTCATTCATTGTATACCTTTAAACATGTGTTATGTTTTATATAGTAATTTAATACGATAACAAATAGTAATGTTTACCACAATAAATTTGGTATTCAAATGTCTTTTCTTCTGCGTACCTGCATTATACAATTGAGTTTGGTGACAAATTTGACAGAGGAATGAAGTTCCCTTAACCTCACTTTGGAATCCTAAATTTGATAGATACGTGAGCCTTAAACAACAGACAACTACAGATTCAATCAAACTGCACAATACAATCACCCCTAAATTAAGAAAGAAATATGAGACAACAATGACACAAAAGTCCAATATTTAATACAACAGAACGTACACTCACTTCACCAAACACAAAAGCTAGATTAATATATGTTGTAGGACACTGATTAAGGAGCAATACAAAAGGCCCCCGAGATGAGAGTTTCTAAAAAGAAAAAGAATCAATGAATGAAATGTACAAACCATATAGCAGCAACAGAAATGAATGAGAAGATACAACACATAAAGAAACTACAGTAACCCCTAATAGTAAGTAACTACACTGTGAAAGAACAAAACAAACCTTATAACAACAATCCTGGGTGGGAGTTGAATATCCAACAATGGGAATGAAGGCGCGACAACAACCACTACAGCAGGGCACCATGATGCGTTCTGCGCAAACCAAATCGAACAAAAAAATAAAACCTAGAAAAAGGAATGAAGGAGTAATGGAAAAACATATAAAATAGGTTCATATTAGCAATTAGATTTATATAAAGAAAGAAAAGAAAAGAGGATTTAGGGTTCATAGGATGTAAAAAGGTGGCGGTCTAAAATATCTAGGCTCCCTGGGCATACAGGACCATGATTGCAGAGGCTTGTTATCCCTCCACTATCAGGAGAGGGATATTTTTGCTACTCTGTGAAACTAGCCTCACGTTGTGTCCTCTAGTTTAGGACTCTCGACGACGACGATGGCATAGAGGCGAGGCGTCGACGGCGTGGAGGCGTGCTGTCGACAACGTGGAGACTCAGACGAGAGTGCACGGAGTGAAGGCTCTCCGACGAGAGTGTGTGTGGCTGTGCTTCGAGATGTGTAGGTGCGTGCAAAATAAGAGATGGTTAAGGACGAGAATGAACTTTCGAAATGAAATGAATAGGGGTCTGCAACTATTATGATAGGTGCTTCAATATCTATCATAATATGTTTTCACCATAATTTCTATTTTGCCACCACGTCCATTTGTTATGATAAATGACATTTTACCTGCCATAATATTTTTAATTTTTATTACGAAAATGCCACCGCTACACCTATTATGATAGTTTTGATGGAAGCGGTCCTAATCTTCAAGAATTGGACGGCTCCTCAGATTAGAAGGTGGTAGCAGACTGAATATACGGAAGAAGACGGCAATGCAAATAAGGTGTTTGTGAAAATGTTCGGCAGTGTTTTGGATGTGTGTGTGGTGAATTTCTAACTCAGATGGCAGTGTTTGGCAGTGTTTTGGCAGCTATAAGTGTTTGAACTCAAAGAAGTAGTGGCTGGTTACAATTCAAAAGCATAACACTATATCAATTCAAGTTATCTTTTATAATGGATCAAGCTCTCTTTCATAGGAGAAGAGAAGCTGTGAGTCGTGCAAAGGATGCTACTGAATCTGCTAATTACATGTGTTGAAAAAGCTAGTGAACGTGGGCTGTATTTTTCACGTGAGAAGTAATTAAAACATGCTTCAAAGTTGGAACGCTGGATTCCTTTTCGCTGAGCGATTCCCTTGCGCTAAGCGACAACAGGGTTTTTGGCTTGGCTTCCTTTGCCTCTTTGGCTGATTGACATGGTTTCCCACCCTTATTTGGTGACCTACAAAAACAAAGTAAATGCTTTTAGGTAAAGAGAAGAGGGGTTTAATAAGTAATACTCCATAAGAGTAGAGTAGTGAGTGCTCCCTCTTCTTCTTGGATTCTTCTAGAAATGGCTCTTGTTAGAGGTCTTATGTTGAGCTTGGATAGTCCTCCATTAGGTTTCTTAAAATACGTCATAATATATTTTACTTTTATTACAAAACTGCCACCGGTTAATGTATTATGATAGGTTGATTTCACCTATCATAATAGTCCGTCACGGAATCCTTTTTTCCACTAGTGAACCAAGGATAACAAATTTTTCAAACAAAACACTCAAATGATTGTGTTTTTTTATAAATAATAAATATTTAAAAAATTTAAAAAAAAATATTTATTAATTTTATTTGTTATATTAAAATCAAACTTAATCATTCTTTTTAATAACAATGGAATCAAACTCAATCGTGTAAACATTGTACTACCAAAAACACCATTTGCACTAATCTTCCTCTTTCTTTTTCCTCTTCTTACTTAATGCTATTTCTAGTGTCTCTAAAAGTTTAACCGTTTCTTTAATAGCCATGAACTAAGGGAATAAATAGGGGAGATGAAGAGGCAATGGGAAGCGTCTTTAAAAAAAAAATTGTTTCTGCACTTAAATCTAAGTCTGTTTGAGGCTACCTATTAATTTCAATCTGCCAATGCTATCATCTGGTGTATCTGCTATTTTTGGATTAGCTGTGCAGGTCTGATTTAATTGGTGTTATATAGCTAGTGCATCAGTTTACAAGAATGCAATGTAGGATGTTTACAAGTGAAGAATGGAACTGCTGATATAATTGGAGTTTGCCAGGATCAACAAGTGAACACGTGAAAACCAGAGAGAATAATAAGACTTGAACTGATTGGAGTTGAACAACTAGAAGCAGCTATATAAGCTGAAAGGGAGTTGTTTAATTCATTACTTCTATCTTGTTTGAGTTGTTTCTAATTAAATTGCCAAATTTAAGCCTTGGAAGTTCTGCTGAATTCAACTCTGAATTTTCTATGCAGTAGATTGTAAATGGATAGCAAGATTTGGGACACATGATTTTCTGCTGCATTGAACAAGGATTTTTTAACAAGGGGCTATAGTGGCCGTGGGTTGTAGCAGTAGAGAGCAATAAGGAGTTGTGAGCTGCACCAACTGCACTAGCCGAGAGAAAGGGAAGTTGTTACTACCCTGTATCTTGTTTTGAGCAATCGGTTTTAGTTAAGAGAATATTGATTGGAACTTTGCTTATTTGTGTTTCCAGGATTACATCCAGATAATTCTTGATTTAGACTGAGAGCTGAAGGGAAGATTTGGACACTTGAAGATTTTGTTCAAGATGAATGAAGTGGGCTAGGACCAGGCTGAGACCGTAGCAGCAAGAGATTGGGCCGTGACTTTTCTGCAGAGATTGAACAAGACCAGTAGCTTAGTTTAGTGTTTTTTTTTTTTATTTTTTTCTCTGTATTTGATGGGCTTGTGTCAGCCCAGTGTCAATGTTAGTTTTAGTTCTGTGTTGTAAAGGGCCTTTTATAAAGTCCAAGTAGATTGGAAGAGTTCTTAGTGCTCTTTCCAACTCTTGGCAACTTTAATTGTTTTCTTTTATTGTCTTTGATTTTGTGTTTCACGTGTAGGTGTGATCTTGTCACATTAGCGTCCGTACGTTTTAGGGGTCTTAGAGTCCGTTAATAAAAAAAGGAAACAAAGATGTCTTGTTATTCATATAGTTCTTTTAATTCATATGAGTCATGTAGGAACTCTAATTTTGATCAGCCCATTGGTCTTAAAGAAATTAAAAAAGAACTTGACAAAGTTAGGAGGAAGACTTGTGCATTTCATGAGTTTGATAGGATTGAGAATACTTTGTATAAACAAGCTAGGGAAAATATACCTTTCTTTGGTGAGGATATTGGTGCATTTACTTACTTAGCTTGGTAAAAGGAAATTGATGACATGCATTTCTTTATGGTTAGAAGAAGTCAATCTGAATCCTATTATTCTCGTGATTGTGAATCTTACATCCTTAATCTTTACACTTCTAGATTTGAATGTCATGCAAGAGAGTGGTGGGAGGAAAGGCAATACCATGTTAGGATAGGTAGAAAATCTCACATCCATAATTGGAAGGAATTAAAAGCTTGTTTAAGAAAAAAAATTGTGCCTCCATATATTCAAAGAAACTTAAAACCTATGAGAGAGCTTATTAGAGAAGGCAAGTTATTCATTCAAAATTTAAGTGGGTTCTCTCGTAGGGAAAGCGAGTTTTTAGAAAAATTGAAGAGGCAATGGGAAGAGTTAAGCAAATATAGGATAGAGAGATTAAAGAGAGAACAAATGAGAAGAGAAGAGGAAGAGAAAGAGAGAAGAAATGAGAAAGAAAGAAGAGAGCAACATAGGAAAGAAGAGGAAGAAAAAGAGAGCATAAGAAAAGAGAAAGAAAGAAAGGAAGAGGAAGAAAAGAGAGAAGAGGAAGAGAGATTACAAAAGAAAGTGAAGGAAGAAATTGAAAGGAAGAAAATGGAAGAGAAGAAATTGATGACAATAGCTCCTAATTTAGAGTCCACAAGGGGAGGTTTTCTATCTTTTAATTTTCCTTTAATTGAGATTAAATGTTCCAAATTCATCTTTTCTTTCCAAAACATTGCCATTATATCTTTTCAAAAGTTTCAATATGGCAATCAAAAACTTGAGTTAGAGTTACCATTAATTTTAACTCAAGACAAAAATAAATTTTCAAATGAAGCATGGTTTCTTTATAATCATCATATTGAAAATTTTAAAATGAAGAAACCATCTTCTCAAAATTTTCTTTTATATACTTTGGGTCCTGGAAAACTAATTAGTGTTATGTTTAATGTTTATTGCAGATTTATCTTTGACCCAGGAGGAGTTTGTAAAGAGTCAACTAAAAATAAGTCCTCAGGAGAACCATCAAGATTTGAGGACAAATCCTTTCCAAGGGGGAGGGGATGATACGCGGGGCTCAAGCCCAATTTCTTTAGTTTAGTATTTCTTTGATGTATGTTGTATGGTGTTAGGCATGTAGGACCTCTAGTCCTATAAATAGCCATGCCTACCTTATTGTACTTTACTTTTGAGATTAATTAGAATAGAATTTTCTAAATCAGAAAATACTCTCTCTTGAAAGTCATTGGCTAGAGAATCCAAAGACCTCTAGCCTCCTTCCAAAGCACACTTCCTAATTTTCATTTATTCATTAATTTCCACTGTGCTTCTCTTTCATTTACGTCAGCCACGTCTCCATTTCCTTTTCAGCACACGTCAGAAGCTTCAGCGCTTCAGATATTCCACTCATTCCTCAGATTCACTCTCAGCGTCATCTTCGTCGAGAGACATTTCCTCTCTCGAGCTTGTCTTCATCTCCTTCCATCCGCCAAACACAGATCCACCATCTGCGACCATTTTCGTCGGTAAAATCCATTTCTACTCACAAATCTACACTCTCCACTTCCTACCTTGAATTCCTAAACCCTAGAACCTCCATTTCTAGGTTTTCTACCATCTTTTACCGATTGTTTTCATTTTAGCCGATTGAAACCATCTTTGCCCCGATCCAAACCATTTCCACCGATTAACCTTTGTTTCGGACCGATTAATCGGTTCGTTTTGAGTCTCTCACCACTTCTAGGGTTTCCTTGGTCTAGGTTACAGATCTCTGAGTTCCTTTCTCAGATCTGGTTTGTCCTTCTCAGATTTGTTTCGTTTCTCTCGGTCCAAAAGGTTATACATCATTTCCGCTGCGTCATCTCTCTCTGGAGAAGCTTCGAGGACTTCGATTAGTGTTCGCACCGCTCCGAAAGGTGTTCTCCTCGAGGCTTCTCGTATCAAAAACGCTAGTGTAGAATTTGCTTTCTACGACTTATTTTTCATAATAGTTTTAGAGTCATTGTTATGAGAAAAGAATAGGTGGTAATTTTATAAATAAATACAATTTTTTTAATAATGTTTTTAGGTTAATTATCGTAATTAAAATTCAAAATTTAAGAATGAATAACAGTTTCTCATTAATTTGTTAAAAGTCAATTGTTTTAAAAAAAGACAATATTGTTTATAGAACCTTCATTAAAAGTCAATAATTTCTATAAATAACTACGACTTTTGGCAGAATCGTCATTGTTCTTCTATATCTTTAACAAACAACAAAATTTTGAGTGTACATTATTTTTCACTCGGTGGTTTCATTTATTTATAATCAATTTGTCTTTATTTAATAGAGTTATGGCAATAGTTTGAGAAATAATCATTGTCGTGACTCCTTACGGTCGTGGAACAAAACAACATTTTTATTAATTAAGGGTATAAAATCATTTTTCAAAACTGTTTTTAACGGTTGTTAAATGTCCTCTTTACTATAGCGAAAGAGTAAAAATTTAACTATGTGTTGACTCTTTATACCATAAAATTGCTGAAATATTAAAAAAAAAAACATGTGGGCTTCATTGGTAAAATTTTCACTTAAGTTCATATGCAACAGACATGTTTTTTTTTTCTCTCTTTCCTATTTTCTCTTAAATTAATTAATCTTATTTTTTACTTTATTTTATTTTTTCTCCCAGCCAGCATGATACAGGTTTTAATGTTTTCTTAGTTTCCTTAGCAGATACAAAGAAGAAGTGTACGTGCATGCATTTATCAAGGAAAATGTTTCTTTGACAACTGCAATTTGCCAACGATTTGCCAACGACAGGTGGCGTTGTGTCATTTGTTGTTTTAACTGATTTTTTTTAAAACTTTATTTTTGGTTTGGAGGGTGTTTTTAGAAAGAAAAAAGTTGAAACCTGTTGGCGCCTTAAGGTAACAAGCCAATTTCAACCCTACGAAACTCTCTCACCAGTTTTTCGTTCTCCATTTTGAAAGTCTCGCTCCTTCATTGAAGTGCTCTTAGTCCACCGTTGTGAAAATCGTGCTTTTGGGTGCACCATTCTCTCTGGACGAAGTCGTGTGTGTCGCCGTTTTTGTTCCACCACCAAAGTCATTAGTCGAAAGGTTTCATTTTTTCGTCGTCGCTGTTGTTCCTTCGTCGGTTGGGTGCAGTGGTGACTTTGTCAGCAGCGATTTTCATCTTTTATCCAAAGGTATTGTTTATTCACACACTGTATTGCACTTTGTTCCTGTGGGTCTTTGGTTTGTCAATGGTTTCTTCCTTTGTTTGTACTGTGTATCGTGCAATGGATGTGGTTACCCATTTTCCCCTTCCAACTTCCAAACTCTTTCTATGAATATTTCACTTTCCATGTGTTTAAAGTTGCTTTTAGGTTGAAGGTGTTCACATGCATAGGCTAGCTCATAGACTTTCTCTTGAAATAATGTCTCATTAACGGTAAAAAAGTAGATGTTTACATGCAGGCTAAGTTTGATATGGGCTGTTTGATTAAAATATGGGTTGTTTGATTAAAATTTTGCACCAAAAGCATTGCTGGTTAAATTCAGCACCAAAGTCTTGCTGTATAAGTAGACTATTAATTATTGGCATGAAAATGCTTGTTGTACTCCATTGTCTTTAGGCTAATTTGTGCATTAAAACTGTTTGTTGTTTGTTGAAATCAGTATAAAACTGCTTATTGTTTTGTTGTTATAGCATTATGAAATCTTGCAGTATTAGACTGTTTTGATTATTGTTACTGCATCAAAAATCTCCACTGTTTTAACATAAAAATGCTGCAGAAAAAAAATTTTTGTTTTATACTAAACTTTGCAGAAAACCTTACTATTGTGTTAGAAAATATCCATAAAAATGTGTCACTGTTTGTCCAGGTTTGGAGCATTATATAGAGTTAGTATTGGATATACATTTTTA
The DNA here is from genome assembly GCA_036885675.1 of Vigna mungo. NCBI lineage: Eukaryota > Viridiplantae > Streptophyta > Magnoliopsida > Fabales > Fabaceae > Vigna > Vigna mungo. The sequence goes on along the minus strand of CP144698.1, from coordinate 9,570,326 downwards.
AGATCTTGCATGTGTTTTAGAACTCACGCAGGAAATATAGGGTCACAGTGTCTTGCATGTGGAAAAGCAAAAAGGTTTTTCATCCATGTCCTGTTTGACTTTCCTTATATTTCTTTAGGAATAATTATATTGTAGGTTCCTGAAAAATATATAAATCTTTATTTTGGTTAGAGAAAATATAATACAAATAAATGTAAAATATTTGTGGTGAAAGGATTATTATTTATTTTGATTATAGTGTTTCTCGACATATCTTTGTGTCGATGAATAATGTTTCTGATAAGGTTTGCTGCAGTGACAAATTTTCTTGTTTTATGAGAAAAAGAAATATCATGCGATTTTACAATATCAATTATTTATAAATTTAATTAATCCATGATACGTAATTAAATATTATCAGTTATTTTATATTTTCAAACTTGGTTTTATTTAAAATTTGAACACAATTTAAGTACTTTATAATTTTGAGATGGAATATCTTATTAACTTGAAATTATTTTCTGGTTTTCAAGGTAACAAGCAAGTATGCTTTACCTTATCTATCCTTATTTTACTGTAGTGGGTCTCTTTGGGATTTATCAAGGATTAAAGCAAGTACATATTCTTCTCTTAATACATTGGTTAACTTGAATTAGTTTGTAAAGTAGTATCTTGACTTTGCATGTTTCAGGTTTTAGTAATAGCACTTTTGCTAAATGTGATTATGAAGCACCAGTTTTCAATCATTTAGGTTAGTGTGTTAGACTCTCTTGTCATTATTTTTGGTCTTTACTATTGAACCTTGGCGAGTTGTGATCCTTATATAAGTTCCAATTTCTTATTCTCCTTACATTTTTGCTGAAAAATAGATTTATTGGTTTTACTACACTTGGAAGCTCTTGCTTTCTTGCTCATTGGTATAAGCGTTAATCAGCTAAGATCTTTACCTAATGGAACTACAACTTCCTGCATATGAAGGGAAGTGTTTGTAGTTTTGATTATAATGTTGCAGAAATATTTATTGAGTTAATTGGTTAAATTTTCTTTAATATATAATTGTATGGTGTGGGTGCACGACACATACACATACACACACACACACACACACACACACACACACACACACACACACACACACACACACATATATATATATATATATATATATATATATATATATGCAACATTTTTATATATATGTAGTTTTGTATTGTCTTGGGTTAGATTAGTGTAACATTTTTGTATTTGTTTTTCAAGTATACTTTTAGTTCACTTGAAACACAAAAATTTATTGTATTAGTCATCAAATTTCAACAAATTGTCCTATAGAATTATTGAGTTCACATTTTCCTTGGAAGCCACGGCTTAAGCCATAACTGCACTTATTGCTACAAAGGCATGTAGGGATTAGCCTTAGTGATTCAAGCTCTTTCCACGGAATTTTGGAATCTGTGTTGTAATATAAGACAATTCATTCACCTTGTTTAAAAGAGTTGATTTCTTGAAGAATATCTAAGATACGAAAAAGACCATTCTTGCATTGTCAATGCATATGATCCTCTGTTGGATCTACATGGATAAAATTCATTTTATGCACATAATCATCGTCACGTTATATCATACTTGGGTGTCGAAATTGTCATCATTTGTGCTTTGACATTGATTCTAAATTCCAATATATTCATTTCAGGAACACTTCGCTGTGTTTAGGAAGAAGTATATATGTGACTGGATCTTGGATGACGACAACGTCCGAAGAATTCAAAGGCTGCAACATTTTGGATTACTATAGCATTAGAAATGTCTCCTTGGTTTAGATTCTTCTTTTATAGGAAATGAATATACATTGTACAAAATTATACTATTTAAAGTCTATTGTTTGGTTTTATGTACATGTCAACCTCTGAGACTAATAAACAATACAACTAAATTATTCCTTATATTCATATTTGTTGTCTGTGTTTTTGTTGGAGTGAATTTATTAATTACCTTGTTGGAGATGTTGCTGAGAATTGATGTGTCCCTGGACTGATGATGACTATGAATGAAACAATTGGTTTACTAAATTGGTTGTTGTTGATTGCATGGAAATTCTGTTGGAAAATAAACAGGGGTTTCTATTAATGTGTTGTTGTAATCGATTAAAGACACTGTGTAATCGATTATCAGTGAAAAAAAAGGAATTACAAAGTGGTCGTAATCGATTATAGGCAGGCTGTAATCACTTACCAGTGCCTCTGTACCAAAAGTCAAACGCTGCTCCCTGGCTCTAGTAAAGAGGGATCCCCAGTGTGTGGTGGGTACTGACTTGGTTAGAAATTAAGTTATGAATTTGAAATTAATGGTTGTTTTTGAGGACCAACAACTGCTTAGGGGTTGTTAGGGTACTTCATCCAAGTGCTTGTGTGAGGAAGAGGGATTTTGTGACTTATGTGCCAGTGTAAACGATTGCAGGCAGGCTGTAATCGCTTACCAGTGCCTCTGTACCAAAAGTTCGACGCTGCTCCCTAGTTCTGGTAGAGGTAGCTCCCAATTGTGTGGTGGGTACTGACTCAGTTAGAATTTAAGTTATGAATTTGAGATTAATGGTTGTTTATTAGGACCAACAACTGCTTAGGGGTTTGTTAGGGTATTTGATCCAAGTGCTTGTGTGAGGAAGAGGGACTTTGTGACTTATGTGCCTGTGTAAACGATTACAGGCAGGCTGTAATCGCTTACCAGTACCTCTGTACCAAAAGTTCAACGCTGCTCCCTGGTTCTGGTAGAGGTAGCTCCCTAGTATGTGGTGGGTACTGACTCAGTTAGAATTTAAGTTATGAATTTGAGATTAATGATTGTTTTTTAGGACCATCAATTACTTAGGGGTTTGTTAGGATATTTCATCCAAGTGCTTGTGTGAGGAAGAGGGACTTTGTGACTTATATGCCTGTGTAAACGATTACAGGCAGGCTGTAATCGCTTACCAGTGCCTCTGTACGAAAAGTTCAACGCTGCTCCCTGGATCTGGTAAAGGTAGCTCCCTAGTGTGTGGTGGGTACTGACTTGGTTAGAATTTAAGTTATGAATTTGAGATTAATGGTTGCTTTTGAGGACCAACAACTGCTTAGGGGATTGTTAGGGTATTTCATCCAAGTGCTTGTGTAAGGAAGAGGGACTTTGTGACTTATGTGCCTGTGTAAACGATTACAGGCAGCCTGTAATCGCTTACCAGTGCCTCTGTACCAAAAGTTCAACGCTGCTCCCTGGTTCTGGTAGAGGTAGCTCCCTAGTGTGTGGTGGGTACTGACTCAGTTACAATTTAAGTTATGAATTTGAGATTAATGGTTGTTTTTTAGGACCAACAAATGCTTAGGGGTTTGTTAGGGTATTTGATCCAAGTGTTTGTGTGAGGAAGAGGGACTTTGTGACTTATGTGCCTGTGTAAACGATTACAGGCAGGCTGTAATCGCTTACCAGTGCCTCTGTACCAAAAGTTCAACGCTGCTCCCTCGTTCTGGTAGAGGTAGCTCCCTAGTGTGTGGTGGGTACTGACTCAGTTAGAATTTAAGTTATGAATTTGAGATTAATGATTGTTTTTTAGGACCAACAACTGCTTAGGGGTTTGTTAGGGTATTCCATCCAAGTGCTTGTGTGAGGAAGAGGGACTTTGTGACTTATGTGGCTGTGTAAACGATTATAGGCAGGCTGTAATCGCTTACCAGTGCCTCTGTACCAAATGTTCAACGCTGCTTCCTGGATCTGGTAAAGGTAGCTCCCTAGTCTGTGGTGGGTACTGACTTGGTTAGAATTTAAGTTATGAATTTGAGATTAATGGTTGCTTTTGAGGACCAAAAACTGCTTAGGGGATTGTTAGGGTATTTCATCCAAGTGCTTGTGTGAGGAAGAGGGACTTTGTGACTTATGTGCATGTGTAAACGATTACAGGCAGCCTGTAATCGCTTACCAGTGCCTCTGTACCAAAAGTTCAACGCTGCTCCCTGGTTCTGGTAGAGGTAGCTCCCTAGTGTGTGGTGGGTACTGACTCAGTTAGAATTTAAGTTATGAATTTGAGATTAATGGTTGCTTTTGAGGACCAACAACTGCTTAGGGACTCTTAGGGTATTTCATCCACGTGCTTGTGTGAGGAAGAGGGACCTTGTGACTTATGTGGCTGTGTAAACGATTACAGGCAGCCTGTAATCGCTTACCAGTGCCTCTGTACCAAAAGTTCAACGCTGCTCCCTGGTTCTGGTAGAGGTAGCTCCCTAGTGTGTGGTGGGTACTGACTCAGTTAGAATTTAAGTTATGAATTTGAGATTAATTGTTGTTTTTTAGGACCAACAACTGCTTAGGGGTTTGTTAGGGTATTTCATCCAAGTGCTTGTGTGAGGAAGAGGGACTTTGTGACTTATGTGCCTGTGTAAACGATTACAGGCAGGCTGTAATCGCTTACCAGTGTCTCTGTACCAAAAGTTCAACGTTGCTCCCTAGTTCTGGTAAAGGTGGATACCTAGTGTGTGGTGGGTACTAACTTGGTTAGAATTTAAGTTATGAATTTGAAATTAAAAATTATTTTTTAGGACCAACAAATGCTTAGGGGTTTGTTAGGGTATTTCATCCAAGTGCTTGTGTGAGGAAGAGGGACTTTGTGACTTACGTGCCTATGTAAACGATTACAGGCAGGCTGTAATCGCTTACCAGTGCCTCTGTACCAAAAAGTTCAACGCTGCTCCCTTGTTCTGGTAGAGGTAGTTCCCTAGTTTGTGGTGGGTACTGACTTGGTTAGCATTTAAGATATGAAATTGATATTAATGGTTGTTTGTGAGGACCAACAACTGCTTAGCGGTTTGTTAGGGTATTTCATCCAAGTGCTTGTGTGAGGAAGAGGAACTTTGTGACTTATGTGCCTATGTAAATGATTACAGGCAGGCTGTAATCGCTTACCAGTGCCTCTGTACCAAAAACTTCAACGCTGCTCCCTGGTTCTGGTAGAGGTAGTTCCCTAGTTTGTGGTGCGTGCTGACTTGGTTAGCATTTAAGATATAAAATTGATATTAATGGTTGTTTGTGAGGACCAACAACTGCTTAGGGGTTTGTTAGGGTATTTCATCCAAGTGCTTGTGTGAGGAAGAGGGACTTTGTGACTTATGTGCCTGTGTAAACGATTACAGGCAGGGTGTAATCGCTTACCAGTGCCTCTGTACCAAAAGTTCAACGCTGCTCCCTGGTTCTGGTAAAGGTAGCTCCCTAGTGTGTGGTGGGTACTGACTTGGTTAGAACTTAAGTTATGAATTTGAAATTAATGGTTGATTTTGAGGACCAACAACTGCGTAGGGGTTTGTTAGGATATTTCAGCCAAGTGCTTGTGTGAGGAAGAGGGACTTTGTGACTTATGTGCCTATGTAAACGATTACAGGCAGGCTGTAATCGCTTACCAGTGCCTCTGTACCAAAAAGTTCAACGCTGCTCCCTGGTTCTGGTAGATGTAGCTCCCTAGTTTGTGGTGGGTACTGACTTGGTTAGAATTTAAGTTAAGAAATTGATATTAATTGTTGTTTTTGAGGACCAACAACTGCTTAGGGGTTTGTTAGGGTATTTGATCCAAGTGCTTGTGTGAGGAGGAGGAACATTGTGACTTATGAGCCTGTGTAAACGATTACAGGCAGGCTGTAATCGCTTACCAGTGCCTCTGTACCAAAAGTTCAACGCTGCTCCCTGGTTCTGGTAGAGGTAGCTCCCTAGTGTGTGGTGGGTACTGACTCAGTTAGAATTTAAGTTATGAATTTGACATTAATTGTTGTTTTTTAGGACCAACAAATGCTTAGGGGTTTGTTAGGGTTTTTCATCCAAGTGCTTGTGTGAGGAAGAGGGACTTTGTGACTTATGTGCCTGTGTAAACGATTACAAGTAGGGTGTAATCGCTTACCAGTGCCTCTGTACCAAAAGTTCAACGCTGCTCCCTGGTTCTGGTAAAGGTAGCTCCCTAGTGTGTGGTGGGTACTGACTTGGTTAGAATTTAAGTTATGAATTTGAAATTAATGGTTGATTTTGAGGACCAACAACTGCGTAGGGGTTTGTTAGGATATTTCAGCCAAGTGCTTGTGTGAGGAAGAGGGACTTTGTGACTTATGTGCCTATGTAAACGATTACAGGCAGGCTGTCATCTCTTACCAGTGCCTCTGTACCAAAAAGTTCAACGCTGCTCCCTGGTTCTGGTAGATGTAGCTCCCTAGTTTGTGGTGGGTACTGACTTGGTTAGAATTTAAGTTAAGAAATTGATATTAATTGTTGTTTTTGAGGACCAACAACTGCTTAGGGGTTTGTTAGGGTATTTGATCCAAGTGCTTGTGTGAGGAGGAGGGACTTTGTGACTTATGAGCCTGTGTAAACGATTACAGGCAGGCTGTAATCGCTTACCAGTGCCTCTGTACCAAAAGTTCAACGCTGCTCCCTGGTTCTGGTAGAGGTAGCTCCCTAGTGTGTGGTGGGTACTGACTCAGTTAGAATTTAAGTTATGAATTTGACATTAATTGTTGTTTTTTAGGACCAACAAATGCTTAGGGGTTTGTTAGGGTTTTTCATCCAAGTGCTTGTGTGAGGAAGAGGGACTTTGTGACTTATGTGCCTGTGTAAACGATTACAAGTAGGGTGTAATCGCTTACCAGTGCCTCTGTACAAAAAGTTAAACGCTGCTCCCTGGTTCTGGTAAAGGTAGCTCCCTCGTGTGTGGTGGGTACTGACTTGGTTAGAATTTAAGTTATGAATTTGAAATTAATAATGTTTTTTAGGACCAACAAATGCTTAGGGGTTTGTTAGGGTATTTCATCCAAGTGCTTGTGTGAGGAAGAGGGACTTTGTGACTTATGTGCCTGTGTAAACGATTACAGGAAGGCTGTAATCGTTTACCAGTCCCTCTGTACCAAAAGTTCAACGCTGCTCCCTGGTTCTGGTAGACGTAGCTCCCTAGTGTGTGGTGGGTACTAACTCAGTTATAATTTAAGTTATGTTGATACTCTGTTTTGTTGGACTCCTTGCTCTTCTTTGCTTGGAAGATAATCATGATGTTTGAGAGTTGGATTAATTGTGACCGATTACCTGTGTGAGATTTGAGCCATTTGATGATCTTTCTTGTGTGTGATATGTCTCTAGATTGCTTGCACATTTGCCTTGGCTTGACTCTGTTGTTAATTCTTGATTCATGAGCATGTTTGAAAATGATAAAGGCATTTTGTTGATTGAGCCTCTCTAGCCAGATAGCCTACCCTGTTATGATCTCTTTGTTAGCCCCTTGAGCCTATACTTCTCCCATTTCTTTGTTTTGAAGCTCATACAATAACCTAAGTGAAAAACCATGATTACCTGAACCTTAGGGAGTCTTGGAGCTTTGGAATTGTTTTGGAAATAAGTGTGGTCTCTTAGGAGTTGCAGATGAATTGGCTAGTGAACCCTCTTCTTGCGGTTGCATTGTAAATATCATGTATCTTGTCTCTTAGAATTGTGTTCTGAAAAGAGAGAAAAGAAAAGAGACAAGATGAAAAAGAAAAGAGACAAGATGAAAAAAAAAAAACAGAAAAAAAAAAAAATGCAGAAAAATGAGGAAAATTAAAAAAAAATTGTGTGAATAATGGAGTCAAGAAGAGGATTGAATTAGAGGTTTTAGGTGTGATTTGACTGTGTTTACACTTGTTCCTCATTGCTCCTCTATTCCTTTTGGTTTGTAGCTTCTTATCCAGATGTATCCTCCCTTGTCCTTGGCCCCATTACATCCATGAAAAGACCTTTTGATTTGAACATGCATATGTGTTTGAGTGTTGATATTAGAGGCTTGCCAAGTCTATTTGTGTTTGCTTTCTTGAGTGCATTGAGTGACATTGATTTACCTTAAACACCTGAGAGAAACACTGATTGTGTGCATCTGTGAGGCTTTGTTGCTTTTGATTCATCTCTTGAATGGATTGATTGTTTTCCATGTACTGAACTGTTTGGATGACTCTATGAGTATCTGCTTTCATTGACTCTATGTGGAACTCTGCCTATGCCTTTCACTGTCCAGATTTTGTGAGAACTATGCAATTCTGTGTTTGTCATTGTGAGTCTTTGTCGTCTATTTGTTGAGTCTGTGTCACCTCCTGATGTCCTCAGTACTGTTCCCTGTTTTACGTCTTGATTTTGCCCAGGAGTGCAAAAGACTAAGTGTGGTCTATTTTGATGAGTCGATATTTTATACCATTAACTTAGTTTTTCGCGCTGAATTGTGTTGATGATTTGCGCTTAATTCTTAGTTATTGTGTCATTTTCACTATTTGGGCTTAATTAGACCAATAATTCATATTTTAATTAATTTGAATTATTTAAGCTTAATTATTCCTATTTCTATTTTCAGGGCAATTTTGGAATTATACTTTGGGACTTTTGGAAGGGCACTCAACAATTGAAGAATTTCCACAAGGCAAATTAGAATTAATATAGCTTAGCTTAGTAATTTAGATTTTGTTCATGAATTTTTGTAACTTTGGGCCAATTAATTTGGTAGAATGCACAAAAGCCCAATTGTAGAGTTTGTGACATGGCTTTAGGGTTTGGGTGGACCCCACCCTAGGTTTTTTTAGGACACATGGCCTTTCTTTAAGGTAGCAGCCGTCACCCAATTTTTTGTAGAGAGCATTCTCGGCAGAGAGCTTTTGCTGGAACGTTTCTCTTTTCTTTGAACAATGGCATGGCATTTTGTTGATGGATGAATGAAGGAACATCTTGCTTTTCTTTTATTCTTGTGAAAGAATTGAATTCACGGTTTGCATTTTGTTGTTGAGTGTTCTTTTAAGTTTTACTGCAGCTTCCGCCACTTACTTGGAGGGGCCACACATTTTTTTTATTATTTACCTTGCTGGAACGTTTTCTGGTGGCACACATTATGTGGGTTGGGAATTTCTTTTAAGGGGAAGAAATTGGCTGCTGCAAGGGCTCTCTCGGGGGAATGGGAATTTTCTTTTTGTTGGCTGAACGTTTTTCCTGAGAGTGTGGGTTCACGGTTTTATACACTTTTGTGAAAAGCTTGAATTCAATTTTCTTTTCCCTGCACAAGCACTGCAGCTACTACTTTCATTTACTGTTGGTTTAATTATTGATTGAAGAAAATGGAGTGATTCACGTGAGTGTTGCTGCCGAGATGATTGAAGTTGAGAGAAGTATGAGTGCTGCTGGATGATCCGTGTGGTGGCTAGAAAGGGTGTGTAGAATTTGCTTTGTTTCCTTGATTGAAGAGGTGTTTACTTGGGTAAGCAATTTGTCTTGTCACATCCATAGGCTACGGTGCAGTGGTGCATATAGAAGGGTTGAATTCATTCACCTTTTAAATTGATTTCTCTGGTTCCATGAAAGGCAAGTGGTTTTGTTACAAGCATTTAATCTTGAATAGTATTTGGAGAGGATGTCATGGCTGATATAGGGGGCATGGTTCCCTTGGATGAAGCAACTTTACTTTGTGCAATTGATTGCAAAATAACGGCTGTAGCTTATTGAAGAAAGAGAATTGAAATTTCCTTTTGGTAAAGGGCCCACAGCATATGATTAGAGAAATAGCATTCAATATTTTTGGCATCCTAGGCTGCTGCCACGCTGCACTAAATTTTCTTAATTATCTTGCATTCAAAATCAATGACAAGCATGGTTATTTCCATTGAGTAAGGCATGGACACGTTGGAAGTGTGGGACGCTGAATTTGATTTTGAAGGCCATCAAGTCATTCTCGGTGCACATGGGCTCACGGCTGGAACAAATTCCAAGCCTCAAAATTTGGGAATTAACATTTGAGAAATGAAATGGGATTTGAAGAATGAGGTCACGGTCAGAGGTTTCTTTTAGCTCATTTTCAATTTTAAATTTATTTGGTAGATGCATATAGGTCACATAAATTGTTAGAAAAAATATGTTGTTTAATTTCTTTAGCTTTAAATTAGTTTGAATTGTAGTTTAGTTGTTTTTCCCTTCTTTAAATTAGTTTTGCATTTGATAGTTTTAACTGTGTTTAGATATTTGTTTGCTCTAGTGTTGGGTTTAGCATTTTCACTCTCTGGACTCGATTTTAAAAAAATAACTGCAACCAGACCAGAGCTCCAAATTCTACGTTTTATATATCAAATGAAAGATAATTGAGTCTACTTTCCAGGAAAAAAAACCTCATCTCATTTAGAGCTCTGTAGAAAAAGTTATGGTTAAAACATTGAGCAAAGGTCAGAGCTGCCTAGTTCCAGCGTGAAATTTCGTTTTTACTGTTTTAATTTCATTTTAATTTTTCTGCATCCACAAACAACATTCCAAAACCCCCCCACTGTGTTAGACTCGATTCCTGAACCGCAGTTGGTCCTTGAGAGACGACCTAGGGGTCATTCCCTAGTACTATACTGCATTTCTATTATGCAATCAAATTTGTATGGGTTGCGACTCCCACCAAATTTTGGCGCCGTTGCCGGGGACCAACGGTTCAGTATTGAGTCTTTTGTTTGTGTTTGTGTGTCTTGTGACTGTTTTCTGTGATAGTCTTTGTTGTGTCTTGTGATTGTTTTCTGTGATTTGAGATTTTTGTTCTATTGTTTCATGATTAGAGGGTGTTGTGATTTAGTGCATGACTAGAGGAAATCCTGGATTCATACCACCTTTTGACCCTGAAATTGATAGGACCTTTCATAGGTTAGTTAGGCATTCTAGGAATTTGTCTTTAGAGTCTGTTTTTGAGTCTGTCCCATTAGATACTGTTCATCCAACTGCTGAGTATTTTGTGCATACTGCATCTACTGCATCTGTTGCATCTGCACTTGATTCTGATTCTGATTCTGTTGGCTTTCACACTGAGAACAATATGGCACAACCTCCACCTCGTGAGAGGACTTTTAGGGAGATGGCTGCACCTGATTTCGATATTGAAAGCTTGTGCATCCAATATCCTGATGAGGACGTTCCATTTGTTCTCAAGACTGGACTGATACATTTGTTGCCCAAGTTTCATGGTCTTGCAGGTGAGAGTCCACACAAGCATTTGAAGGAATTCCACATTGTCTGTTCTACTATGAAACCTCATGATGTTCCTGAAGAGCACATCTTTTTGAAAGCATTTCCTCACTCATTGGAAGGTGTTGCTAAGGATTGGCTATATGCTTTGGCGCCTAGATCCATCACTAGCTGGGATGATCTGAAGAGGTTGTTCTTGGAGAAATTTTTCCCAGCATCCCGGACCACAGCTATTAGGAAGGACATCACTGGGATTAGGCAGCTTGGTGGAGAGAGCTTGTATGAGTATTGGGAGAGATTCAAGACACTTTGTGCAAGTTGCCCCCACCATCAGATACCTGAACAACTCCTTATCCAGTATTTCTATGAGGGTTTGAACAACATGGATAGGGGTATGATTGATGCTGCCAGTGGTGGAGCTCTTGGAGACACCACACCTGCTGAGGCCAGGCATTTGATTGAGAAGATGGCTTCCAACTCCCAACAGTTTAGCGCCAGGAATGATGCCATTGTAGTGAGGGGCGTACATGATGTGGTTGCCCAGTCTTTATCAGCCATTGAAAGCAAGTTGGAAGGCAAGATTGAATCTCTTACAAAGTTGGTGACACAGTTGACTACCAACCAGAGATCTGCAGCTCCATCTGCATCTGTTGCACGACTATGTGCTATTTGTCCTTCCAGTGACCACTATACAGATGCTTGTCCTACTTTGCAGTCCTCAGCTGCCTCTGATGCGCCTCAGGCTTATGCTACCAACATATATAACAACAGGCAGCCACAACAGCAAAGTCATGACTTGTCCAGCAACAGGTACAACCCAGGGTGGAGGAATCACCCCAATCTTAGATGGAACAATGCGCCGCAGTTTCAGCAGCCGCAGTTTCAGCAGCAGGCACCACCTTTCCAGAATGCTGGAGCACCTAACAGATATGTTCCTCCACCTATGCAACAACACCAGAGGCAACAACAACAACAGCAGCAGCAAGAGGCACCTGCCCAACCAGCTGCCCAACCTTCCACTTCTTCTGAGCCTTCATTGGAAGAGTTAGTGAGACAGATGACTATGCAAAACCTGCAGTTTCAGCAGGAGACTAGAGCTTCCATACAGAGTCTCACTAACCAGATGGGTCAGATGGCTACTCAGATGAACCAGGCGCAGTCTCAAAATTCTGATAAGTTACCATCCCAGACTGTGCAGAATCCGAAGAATGTGAGTGCCATTACCCTCATATCAGGGAAGCAGACTGTTGTGCCTTCAGAGCCCGCTTCTACACCTACACCCGTGCCTGCCACTTGTGCTAGAGAGGATGACCATGACGGTCCACGCAGGGCATTTGAGGTGGGTGGATCTTCTTCTTCAGCCGGTGGTTCTTCTTCAGGTGGATCTTCTTCCTCTTCCACCACCACCGCTGCTGCGCCTTCTCCATTTGTTGACCGACCTATCCCTCTTCCATTCCCTTCACGGGCACTTCCTAGCAAAAAGACTGAAGAGGTGGATAGGGAAATTCTGGAGACCTTCAGGAAAGTAGAGGTGAACATACCTCTACTTGATGCCATTAAACAGATTCCAAGATATGCCAAATTCTTGAAGGAGTTGTGCACACACAAGAGGAAGATGAAGGGCGATGAAAGGATTAGCATGGGAAGGAATGTATCTGCGCTCATTGGTAAGTCGGTCCCGCACATTCCTGAGAAGTGCAAGGACCCAGGTATATTTTGCATTCCTTGTGTGATTGGAAACAGTAAATTTGAGAATGCCATGCTTGATTTGGGTGCTTCTGTTAATGTCATGCCTTTGTCTATATATTCCTCTTTGTCTCTTGGTCCTTTGCAAACCACGGGTGTGGTCATTCAGTTGGCCAATAGGAGTGTTACCCACCCAACAGGTTTCATAGAGGATGTCTTGGTTAGGGTAGGTGAATTGATTTTTCCTGCTGACTTTTATGTTTTGGAGATGGAGGAGGGATTCTCTCATGGATCCGCTCCCATTATCTTAGGCAGGCCATTTTTGAAAACTGCCCGAACTAAGATTGATGTGTATGCTGGAACTTTGTCTATGGAATTTGCTGATATTGTTGTTCATTTTAATATCCTTGATGCAATGAAATTTCCAGCTGAGGACCATTCTGTGTTTAGGATTGATGCATTGGATGACATTATTGATGAATTTGTTGTTCACAACTTTCATTCTTTGCATGAGAAGAAGCATTCTTTTCTATCCTCTTTACATTCATGCATTGAATCTGGGATTGAGACAACAATTGAGAATAATGTTGAATTGGATGTTGATTTGGATGAGAATTGTGATGTCCAGGGTATTGTTGATGTCCAGGTTATTGATGATATGCATGTTTTTGATGATTTGGATGATATTGATGATGTTGTTGATATACCTGTGATGGATATTGATCTGGATTGTGATGAGATGGGTTTTCTGCCTTTACCTGTTCATTCTTTAGAGTCAGAATGCATTAACCACGTTGCAGGAAGTACACTTGAATCTGACTTGCAGGAACCCACTCTTGAGCTGAAACAGCTCCCAGAAAACCTCAAGTACGTGTACTTGGAGGATGATGAGAGGAAACCGGTCATAATTTCCACCTCCCTTGATTCTGTTCAAGAGGAGAGGTTGCTTGGAGTGTTGAGGGCACATAAGAGAGCCATAGGTTGGAGTTTGGCGGACATCCCTGGTATTAGCCCATCCACATGCATGCATAGGATTCTGTTGGAAGATGGGGCCAAACCAGTGAGACAGCCGCAGAGAAGGCAAAACCCTGTGATCTTGGACGTGATTAAGAAGGAGGTGATGAAGCTTTTGCAAGCTGGGATCATCTACCCTATTTCAGACAGTCAGTGGGTGAGCCCCATCCACGTTGTGCCCAAGAAGACCGGTCTCACTGTTGTGAAAAATGAGAGGGATGAGCTGATTCCCACAAGAGTGCAGAACAGCTGGAGAGTCTGCATTGATTATAGGAGGCTCAATCAAGCAACCAGGAAAGATCACTTCCCCCTGCCATTCATTGATCAGATGCTGGAGCGCCTGGCAGGTAAATCTCATTATTGCTTTCTTGATGGTTTTTCTGGTTATTTTCAAATCAATATTGCTCCTGAGGACCAAGAGAAAACCACATTCACCTGCCCCTTTGGCACTTTTGCCTATAGGAGGATGCCCTTTGGCCTATGCAACGCCCCTGGTACCTTCCAGCGGTGCATGCTTAGCATTTTTAGTGACTTTCTTGAGAGTTGCATAGAGGTGTTTATGGATGATTTTACTGTGTATGGATCCTCTTTTGATGCATGTTTAGATAGTTTGGAAAAAGTTTTGAAAAGATGCATAGAAACAAACCTTGTTCTCAATTTTGAGAAATGTCACTTCATGGTTGAACAAGGTTTGGTTCTAGGGCACATCATTTCTGAAAAGGGAATAGAGGTAGATCCTGCCAAGATATCTGTGATTTCGCAGTTGCCTTACCCCTCTTGCGTGCGAGAGGTTAGATCTTTTCTAGGACATGCAGGTTTCTACAGGCGCTTCATCAAGGATTTCAGCAAGAAGGCGCTTCCTTTGTCTAGACTACTGCAGAAGGACATCGACTTTGAGTTTGATGACCGGTGCAAGCAGGCGTTTGATTGCCTGAAGGAAGCTCTGACCACCACTCCGATCATTCAGGCACCAGATTGGACAGCCCCATTTGAGCTCATGTGTGACGCATCAAATCATGCCTTGGGAGCTGTCCTGACACAGAAGATTGGCAAGCTGCCTAGGGTGATCTACTATGCTTCCCGCACTTTGGATGCTGCCCAAGCAAACTACACCACGACTGAGAAAGAGTTGTTGGCAATTGTTTTTGCCCTTGATAAGTTTAGGTCGTATTTGCTTGGATCTCCTGTTATTGTGTATACTGACCATGCAGCTCTGAAGTTTCTGTTGAAAAAGGCTGAGTCAAAGCCTAGATTGATCAGGTGGATGCTACTACTCCAGGAGTTTGACTTGCAGATTAAAGACCGGAGTGGAGCACAAAACTTGGTTGCAGACCACCTCAGCCGCATTGAGAGAGCTGGGGATGAAGCTGATGTGTTGCCTATCCAGGATGACTTTCCTGATGAGAGTTTGTTACTGATTTCTTCTTCTCACCCTACTCCTTGGTTTGCACACATTGTGAATTATTTGGTTGCTTCTGTTTTTCCTCCCTTAGCATCACGTGCTCAGATTGCCAAAATTAAGAGTGATGCTAAGTATTATGTTTGGGATGACCCATATCTGTGGAAGTTGTGCAGTGACCAGGTTACTAGGAGATGCATTCCGGACCATGAGATTGACTCGGTCCTGCAGTTTTGCCATGCCTCCTCACCTGGTGGTCATCTGGGGATACAGAGAACAGCTCGCAGGGTGCTTGATTGCGGTTTCTACTGGCCTTCCATCTTCAAGGATGCAGAGAGGACTTGTAGCACCTGTGAGCCATGTCAGAGAGCAGGAGGACCTATTTCACAGAGACAAGAGATGCCTCAACAGCCTATGCTGTTCTGTGAGGTGTTTGATGTCTGGGGTATAGATTTCATGGGTCCTTTCCCTGTTTCTTTTGGTTTCTCTTATATTCTCCTTGCTGTGGATTATGTTTCAAAATGGGTGGAAGCTAGAGCCACCAGGACTAATGATGCTCGGGTTGTTGTAGATTTTGTTAGATCTCACCTCTTTTGCAGGTTTGGAGTGCCTAGAGCGATTGTTAGCGATCAGGGAACCCATTTTTGCAACAGATCCATGCAAGCCTTGCTCAAGAAATATGGGGTGACGCACAGAGTTTCTACACCTTACCACCCCCAAACAAATGGGCAGGCTGAGATCTCCAACAGGGAGATTAAGAGGATTTTGGAGAAGATTGTCCAGCCCAACAGAAAGGATTGGAGCAATAGGTTGGACGATGCTCTTTGGGCCCACAGGACTGCCTACAAAGCACCCATTGGGATGTCTCCCTATCGGGTTGTCTTTGGAAAGGCATGTCATTTACCAGTTGAGATTGAGCATCGGGCATATTGGGCTGTGAAGATTTGCAACTTCTCCATTGACCAAGCTGGAGAGGAAAGGAAGTTGCAACTGAATGAATTGGATGAGATCCGATTGGAGGCCTATGAGAATTCGAAGTTCTACAAAGAAAGGACCAAGAGGTTCCATGATAGTTCCATTGTTAGAAAGGACTTCGAGGTTGGCCAGCAGGTTTTGTTGTATAACTCTAGGCTCGGCCTCATGGGTGGTAAGTTGAGATCAAAGTGGACTGGACCTTTTGTTGTGACTAATGTTTATCCTTATGGTGCAGTAGAGATACAGGATCCATCTGCAGCTACAAGCTTCAAGGTGAATGGGCATAGACTGAAGCCTTTCCTCAGCAATCCTTCTTTGTTGGATTTAGTGGTGGAGGAGACGTCTTTGGTCAACCCCACCTACCCTCCCAGCTGACTAAGGGAGTTTCTTTTCTCCTTCCCTCCTCACTTTTATTGCACTTTTGTCTGTATCTGATTATTGTTCTGATTGTTGATATGTTGATTGTGACACACTGAGGACATTGTGTCGTTTAAGTGTGGTCTATTAGGGGAGGTTGTTCTTCGTTTAGATTTCGTTTTCTTGTGAATTTTGTTGAGTCTTGTGTACAGTTTTGCATGCTTTTTGTGAATTTTGGACAGTGATTAGGTTGCTAGTTTCCCTTCACTGCATTGATACTCTGTTTTGTTGGACTCCTTGCTCTTCTTTGCTTGGAAGATAATCATGATGTTTGAGAGTTGGATTAATTGTGACCGATTACCTGTGTGAGATTTGAGCCATTTGATGATCTTTCTTGTGTGTGATATGTCTCTAGATTGCTTGCACATTTGCCTTGGCTTGACTCTGTTGTTAATTCTTGATTCATGAGCATGTTTGAAAATGATAAAGGCATTTTGTTGATTGAGCCTCTCTAGCCAGATAGCCTACCCTGTTATGATCTCTTTGTTAGCCCCTTGAGCCTATACTTCTCCCATTTCTTTGTTTTGAAGCTCATACAATAACCTAAGTGAAAAACCATGATTACCTGAACCTTAGGGAGTCTTGGAGCTTTGGAATTGTTTTGGAAATAAGTGTGGTCTCTTAGGAGTTGCAGATGAATTGGCTAGTGAACCCTCTTCTTGCGGTTGCATTGTAAATATCATGTATCTTGTCTCTTAGAATTGTGTTCTGAAAAGAGAGAAAAGAAAAGAGACAAGATGAAAAAGAAAAGAGACAAGATGAAAAAAAAAAAAACAGAAAAAAAAAAAAATGCAGAAAAATGAGGAAAATTAAAAAAAAATTGTGTGAATAATGGAGTCAAGAAGAGGATTGAATTAGAGGTTTTAGGTGTGATTTGACTGTGTTTACACTTGTTCCTCATTGCTCCTCTATTCCTTTTGGTTTGTAGCTTCTTATCCAGATGTATCCTCCCTTGTCCTTGGCCCCATTACATCCATGAAAAGACCTTTTGATTTGAACATGCATATGTGTTTGAGTGTTGATATTAGAGGCTTGCCAAGTCTATTTGTGTTTGCTTTCTTGAGTGCATTGAGTGACATTGATTTACCTTAAACACCTGAGAGAAACACTGATTGTGTGCATCTGTGAGGCTTTGTTGCTTTTGATTCATCTCTTGAATGGATTGATTGTTTTCCATGTACTGAACTGTTTGGATGACTCTATGAGTATCTGCTTTCATTGACTCTATGTGGAACTCTGCCTATGCCTTTCACTGTCCAGATTTTGTGAGAACTATGCAATTCTGTGTTTGTCATTGTGAGTCTTTGTCGTCTATTTGTTGAGTCTGTGTCACCTCCTGATGTCCTCAGTACTGTTCCCTGTTTTACGTCTTGATTTTGCCCAGGAGTGCAAAAGACTAAGTGTGGTCTATTTTGATGAGTCGATATTTTATACCATTAACTTAGTTTTTCGCGCTGAATTGTGTTGATGATTTGCGCTTAATTCTTAGTTATTGTGTCATTTTCACTATTTGGGCTTAATTAGACCAATAATTCATATTTTAATTAATTTGAATTATTTAAGCTTAATTATTCCTATTTCTATTTTCAGGGCAATTTTGGAATTATACTTTGGGACTTTTGGAAGGGCACTCAACAATTGAAGAATTTCCACAAGGCAAATTAGAATTAATATAGCTTAGCTTAGTAATTTAGATTTTGTTCATGAATTTTTGTAACTTTGGGCCAATTAATTTGGTAGAATGCACAAAAGCCCAATTGTAGAGTTTGTGACATGGCTTTAGGGTTTGGGTGGACCCCACCCTAGGTTTTTTTAGGACACATGGCCTTTCTTTAAGGTAGCAGCCGTCACCCAATTTTTTGTAGAGAGCATTCTCGGCAGAGAGCTTTTGCTGGAACGTTTCTCTTTTCTTTGAACAATGGCATGGCATTTTGTTGATGGATGAATGAAGGAACATCTTGCTTTTCTTTTATTCTTGTGAAAGAATTGAATTCACGGTTTGCATTTTGTTGTTGAGTGTTCTTTTAAGTTTTACTGCAGCTTCCGCCACTTACTTGGAGGGGCCACACATTTTTTTTATTATTTACCTTGCTGGAACGTTTTCTGGTGGCACACATTATGTGGGTTGGGAATTTCTTTTAAGGGGAAGAAATTGGCTGCTGCAAGGGCTCTCTCGGGGGAATGGGAATTTTCTTTTTGTTGGCTGAACGTTTTTCCTGAGAGTGTGGGTTCACGGTTTTATACACTTTTGTGAAAAGCTTGAATTCAATTTTCTTTTCCCTGCACAAGCACTGCAGCTACTACTTTCATTTACTGTTGGTTTAATTATTGATTGAAGAAAATGGAGTGATTCACGTGAGTGTTGCTGCCGAGATGATTGAAGTTGAGAGAAGTATGAGTGCTGCTGGATGATCCGTGTGGTGGCTAGAAAGGGTGTGTAGAATTTGCTTTGTTTCCTTGATTGAAGAGGTGTTTACTTGGGTAAGCAATTTGTCTTGTCACATCCATAGGCTACGGTGCAGTGGTGCATATAGAAGGGTTGAATTCATTCACCTTTTAAATTGATTTCTCTGGTTCCATGAAAGGCAAGTGGTTTTGTTACAAGCATTTAATCTTGAATAGTATTTGGAGAGGATGTCATGGCTGATATAGGGGGCATGGTTCCCTTGGATGAAGCAACTTTACTTTGTGCAATTGATTGCAAAATAACGGCTGTAGCTTATTGAAGAAAGAGAATTGAAATTTCCTTTTGGTAAAGGGCCCACAGCATATGATTAGAGAAATAGCATTCAATATTTTTGGCATCCTAGGCTGCTGCCACGCTGCACTAAATTTTCTTAATTATCTTGCATTCAAAATCAATGACAAGCATGGTTATTTCCATTGAGTAAGGCATGGACACGTTGGAAGTGTGGGACGCTGAATTTGATTTTGAAGGCCATCAAGTCATTCTCGGTGCACATGGGCTCACGGCTGGAACAAATTCCAAGCCTCAAAATTTGGGAATTAACATTTGAGAAATGAAATGGGATTTGAAGAATGAGGTCACGGTCAGAGGTTTCTTTTAGCTCATTTTCAATTTTAAATTTATTTGGTAGATGCATATAGGTCACATAAATTGTTAGAAAAAATATGTTGTTTAATTTCTTTAGCTTTAAATTAGTTTGAATTGTAGTTTAGTTGTTTTTCCCTTCTTTAAATTAGTTTTGCATTTGATAGTTTTAACTGTGTTTAGATATTTGTTTGCTCTAGTGTTGGGTTTAGCATTTTCACTCTCTGGACTCGATTTTAAAAAAATAACTGCAACCAGACCAGAGCTCCAAATTCTACGTTTTATATATCAAATGAAAGATAATTGAGTCTACTTTCCAGGAAAAAAAACCTCATCTCATTTAGAGCTCTGTAGAAAAAGTTATGGTTAAAACATTGAGCAAAGGTCAGAGCTGCCTAGTTCCAGCGTGAAATTTCGTTTTTACTGTTTTAATTTCATTTTAATTTTTCTGCATCCACAAACAACATTCCAAAACCCCCCCACTGTGTTAGACTCGATTCCTGAACCGCAGTTGGTCCTTGAGAGACGACCTAGGGGTCATTCCCTAGTACTATACTGCATTTCTATTATGCAATCAAATTTGTATGGGTTGCGACTCCCACCAGTTTGTTAGGGTTTTTCATCCAAGTGCTTGTGTGAGGAAGAGGGACTTTGTGACTTATGTGCCTGTGTAAACGATTACAAGTAGGGTGTAATCGCTTACCAGTGCCTCTGTACCAAAAGTTCAACGCTGCTCCCTGGTTCTGGTAAAGGTAGCTCCCTAGTGTGTGGTGGGTACTGACTTGGTTAGAATTTAAGTTATGAATTTGAAATTAATGGTTGATTTTGAGGACCAACAACTGCGTAGGGGTTTGTTAGGATATTTCAGCCAAGTGCTTGTGTGAGGAAGAGGGACTTTGTGACTTATGTGCCTATGTAAACGATTACAGGCAGGCTGTCATCTCTTACCAGTGCCTCTGTACCAAAAAGTTCAACGCTGCTCCCTGGTTCTGGTAGATGTAGCTCCCTAGTTTGTGGTGGGTACTGACTTGGTTAGAATTTAAGTTAAGAAATTGATATTAATTGTTGTTTTTGAGGACCAACAACTGCTTAGGGGTTTGTTAGGGTATTTGATCCAAGTGCTTGTGTGAGGAGGAGGGACTTTGTGACTTATGAGCCTGTGTAAACGATTACAGGCAGGCTGTAATCGCTTACCAGTGCCTCTGTACCAAAAGTTCAACGCTGCTCCCTGGTTCTGGTAGAGGTAGCTCCCTAGTGTGTGGTGGGTACTGACTCAGTTAGAATTTAAGTTATGAATTTGACATTAATTGTTGTTTTTTAGGACCAACAAATGCTTAGGGGTTTGTTAGGGTTTTTCATCCAAGTGCTTGTGTGAGGAAGAGGGACTTTGTGACTTATGTGCCTGTGTAAACGATTACAAGTAGGGTGTAATCGCTTACCAGTGCCTCTGTACAAAAAGTTAAACGCTGCTCCCTGGTTCTGGTAAAGGTAGCTCCCTCGTGTGTGGTGGGTACTGACTTGGTTAGAATTTAAGTTATGAATTTGAAATTAATAATGTTTTTTAGGACCAACAAATGCTTAGGGGTTTGTTAGGGTATTTCATCCAAGTGCTTGTGTGAGGAAGAGGGACTTTGTGACTTATGTGCCTGTGTAAACGATTACAGGAAGGCTGTAATCGTTTACCAGTCCCTCTGTACCAAAAGTTCAACGCTGCTCCCTGGTTCTGGTAGACGTAGCTCCCTAGTGTGTGGTGGGTACTAACTCAGTTATAATTTAAGTTATGAATTTGAGATTAATGGTTGATTTTTAGGACCAACAACTGCGTAGGGGTTTGTTAGGATATTTCAGCCAAGTACTTGTGTGAGGAAGAGGGACTTTGTGACTTATGTGCCTATGTAAACGATTACAGGCAGGCTGTAATCGCTTACCAGTGCCTCTGTACCAAAAAGTTCAACGCTGCTCCCTGGTTCTGATAGAGGTAGCTGCCTAGTTTGTGGTGGGTACTGACTTGGTTAGAATTTAAGTTATGAAATTCATATTAGTGGTTGTTTGTGAGGACCAACAACTGCTTAGGGGTTTGTTAGGGTATTTGATCCAAGTGCTTGTGTGAGGAAGAGGGACTTTGTGACTTATGAGCCTGTGTAAACGATTACAGGCAAGCTGTAATCGCTTACCAGTTCCTCTGTACCAAAAGTTCAACGCTGCTCCCTGGTTCTGGTAGAGGTAGCTCCCTAGTGTGTGGTGGGTACTGACTCAGTTAGAATTTAAGTTATGAATTTGAGATTAATTGTTGTTTTTTAGGACCAACAACTGCTTAGAGGTTTGTTAGGGTATTTCATCCAAGTGCTTGTGTGAGGAAGAGGGACTTTGTGACTTATGTGCCTGTGTAAACGGTTACAGGCAGGCTGTAATCCTTTACCAGTGCCTTTGTACCAAAAGTTCAACGCTGCTCCCTGGGTCTGGTAGAGGTAGCTCCCTAGTGTGTGGTGGGTACTGACTCAGTTAGAATTTAAGTTATGAATTTGAAATTAATGATTGTTTTTTAGGACCAACAAATGCTTAGGGGTTTGTTAGGGTATTTCATCCAAGTGCTTGTGTGAGGAAGAGGGAAATTGTGACTTATGTGCCTGTGTAAACGATTACAAGCAGGGTGTAATCGCTTACCAGTGCCTCTGTACCAAAAATTCAACGCTGCTCCCTGGTTCTGGTAAAGGTAGCTCCCTAGTGTGTGGTGGGTACTGACTTGGTTAGAATTTAAGTTATGAATTTGAAATTAATAATTTTTTTTAGGACCAACAAATGCTTAGGGGTTTGTTAGGGTATTTCATCCAAGTGCTTGTGTGAGGAAGAGGGACTTTGTGACTTATGTGCCTGTGTAAACGATTACAGGCAGGCTGTAATCGTTTACCAGTCCCTCTGTACCAAAAGTTCAACGCTGCTCCCTGGTTCTGGTAGAGGTAGCTCCCTAGTGTGTGGTGGGTACTGACTCAGTTAGAATTTAAGTTATGAATTTGAGATTAATTGCTGTTTTTTAGGACCAACAACTGCTTAGAGGTTTGTTAGGGTATTTCATCCAAGTGCTTGTGTGAGGAAGAGGGCCTTTGTGACTTATGTGCCTGTGTAAACGGTTACAGGCAGGCTGTAATCCTTTACCAGTGCCTTTGTACCAAAAGTTCAACGCTGCGCCCTGGGTCTGGTAGAGGTAGCTCCCTAGTGTGTGGTGGGTACTGACTCAGTTAGAATTTAAGTTATGAATTTGAAATTAATGATATTTTTTTAGGACCAACAAATGCTTAGGGGTTTGTTAGGGTATTTCATCCAAGTGCTTGTGTGAGGAAGAGGGACTTTGTGACTTATGTGCCTGTGTAAACGATTACAAGTAGGGTGTAATCGCTTACCAGTGCCTCTGTACCAAAAGTTCAACGCTACTCCCTGGTTCTGGTAAAGGTAGCTCCCTAGTGTGTGGTGGGTACTGACTTGGTTAGAATTTAAGTTATGAATTTGAAATTAATAATTTTTTTTAGGACCAACAAATGCTTAGGGGTTTGTTAGGGTATTTCATCCAAGTGCTTGTGTGAGGAAGAGGGACTTTGTGACTTATGTGCCTGTGTAAACGATTACAGGCAGGCTGTAATCGTTTACCAGTCCCTCTGTACCAAAAGTTAAACGCTGCTCCCTGGTTCTGGTAGAGGTAGCTCCCTAGTGTGTGGTGGGTACTGACTCAGTTAGAATTTAAGTTATGAATTTGAGATTAATGGTTGATTTTGAGGACCAACAACTGCGTAGGGGTTTGTTAGGATATTTCAGCCAAGTACTTGTGTGAGGAAGAGGGACTTTGTGACTTATGTGCCTATATAAACGATTACAGGCAGGCTGTAATCGCTTACCAGTGCCTCTGTACCAAAAAGTTCAACGCTGCTCCCTGGTTCTGATAGAGGT
This sequence comes from Vigna mungo, assembly GCA_036885675.1. Taxonomy (NCBI): domain Eukaryota; kingdom Viridiplantae; phylum Streptophyta; class Magnoliopsida; order Fabales; family Fabaceae; genus Vigna; species Vigna mungo. The sequence goes on along the minus strand of CP144698.1, from coordinate 9,546,882 downwards.
AGCTCCCTACTTTGTGGTGGGTACTGACTTTGTTAGAATTTAAGTTATGAAATTGATATTAGTGGTTGTTTGTGAGGACCAACAACTGCTTAGGGGTTTGTTAGGGTATTTGATCCAAGTGCTTTTGTGAGGAAGAGGGACTTTGTGACTTATGAGCCTGTGTAAACGATTACAGGCAGGCTGTAATCGCTTACTAGTGCCTCTATACCAAAAGTTCAACGCTGCTCCCTGGTTCTGGTAGAGGTAGCTCCCTAGTGTGTGGTGGGTACTGACTCAGTTAGAATTTAAGTTATGAATTTGAGATTAATTGTTGTTTTTTAGGACCAACAACTGCTTAGGGGTTTGTTAGGGTATTTCATCCAAGTGCTTGTGTGAGGAAGAGGGACTTTGTGACTTATGTGCCTGTGTAAACGATTACAGGCAGGCTGTAATCCTTTACCAGTGCCTTTGTACCAAAAGTTCAACGCTGCTCCCTGGGTCTGGTAGAGGTAGCTCCCTAGTGTGTGGTGGGTACTGACTCAGTTAGAATTTAAGTTATGAATTTGAAATTAATGATTGTTTTTTAGGACCAACAAATGCTTAGGGGTTTGTTAGGGTATTTCATCCAAGTGCTTGTGTGAGGAAGAGGGACATTGTGACTTATGTGCCTGTGTAAACGATTACAAGCAGGGTGTAATCGCTTACCAGTGCCTCTGTACCAAAAATGCAACGCTGCTCCCTGGTTCTACTAAAGGTAGCTCCCTAGTGTGTGGTGGGTACTGACTTGGTTAGAATTTAAGTTATGAATTTGAAATTAATAATGTTTTTTAGGACCAACAAATGCTTAAGGGTTTGTTAGGGTATTTCATCCAAGTGCTTGTGTGAGGAAGAGGGACTTTGTGACTTATGTGCCTGTGAAAACGATTACAGGAAGGCTGTAATCGTTTACCAGTCCCTCTGTACCAAAAGTTCAACGCTCCTCCCTGGTTCTGGTAAAGGTAGCTCCCTAGTGTGTGGTGGGTACTGACCCAGTTAGAATTTAAGTTATGAATTTGAGATTAATGGTTATTTTTAGGACCAACAACTGCGTAGGGGTTTGTTAGGATATTTCAGCCAAGTACTTGTGTGAGGAAGAGGGACTTTGTGACTTATGTGCCTATGTAAACGATTACAGGCAGGCTGTAATCGCTTACCAGTGCCTCTATACCAAAAAGTTCAACGCTGCTCCCTAATTCTGGTAGAGGTAGCTCCCTAGTTTGTGGTGGGTACTGACTTAGTTAGAATTTAAGTTATGAAATTGATATTAGTGGTTGTTTGTGAGGACCAACAACTGCTTAGGGGTTTGTTAGGGTATTTGATCCAAGTGCTTGTGTGAGGAAGAGGGACTTTGTGACTTATGAGCCTATGTAAACGATTACAGGCCGGCTGTAATCGCTTACCAGTGCCTCTGTACCAAAAGTTCAACGCTGCTCCCTGGTTCTGGTAGAGGTAGCTCCCTAGTGTGTGGTGGGTACTGACTCAGTTAGAATTTAAGTTATGAATTTGAGATTAATTGTTGTTTTTTAGGACCAACAACTGCTTAGGGGTTTGTTAGGGTATTTCATCCAAGTGCTTGTGTGAGGAAGAGGGACTTTGTGACTTATGAGCCTGTGTAAACGATTACAGGCAGGCTGTAATCGCTTTACCAGTGCCTCTGTACCAAAAGTTCAACGCTGCTCCCTGGTTCTGGTAGAGGTAGCTCCCTAGTGTGTGGTGGGTACTGACTCAGTTAGAATTTAAGTTATGAATTTGAGATTAATTGTTGTTTTTAGGACCAACAACTGCTTAGGGGTTTGTTAGGGTATTTCATCCAAGTGCTTGTGTGAGGAAGAGGGACTTTGTGACTTATGTGCCTCTGTAAACGATTACAGGCAGGCTATAATCCTTTACTAGTGCCTTTGTACCAAAAGTTCAACGCTGCTCCCTGGGTCTGGTAGAGGTAGCTCCCTAGTGTGTGGTGGGTACTGACTCAGTTAGAATTTAAGTTATGAATTTGAAATTAATGATTGTTTTTTAGGACCAAGAAATGCTTAGGGGTTTGTTAGGGTATTTCATCCAAGTGCTTGTGTGAGGAAGAGGGACTTTGTGACTTATGTGCCTGTGTAAACGATTACAAGCAGGGTGTAATCGCTTACCAGTGCCTCTGTACCAAAAGTTCAACGCTGCTCCCTGGTTCTGGTAAAGGTAGCTCCCTAGTGTGTGGTGGGTACTGACTTGGTTAGAATTTAAGTTATGAATTTGAAATTAATAATGTTTTTTAGGACCAACAAATGCTTAGGGGTTTGATAGGGTATTTCATCCAAGTGCTTGTGTGAGGAAGAGGGACTTTGTGACTTATGTGCCTGTGTAAACGATTACAGGAAGGCTGTAATCGTTTACCAGTCCCTCTGTACCAAAAGTTCAACGCTGCTCCCTGGTTCTGGTAGAGGTAGCTCCCTAGTGTGTGGTGGGTACTGACCTAGTTAGAATTTAAGTTATGAATTTCAGATTAATGGTTGATTTTGAGGACAACCAACTGCGTAGGGGTTTGTTAGGATATTTCAGCCAAGTACTTGTGTGAGGAAGATGGACTTTGTGACTTATGTGCCTGTGTAAACGATTACAGGCAGGCTGTAATCGCTTACCAGTGCCTCTGTACCAAAAGTTCAACGCTGCTCCCTGGTTCTGGTAGAGGTAGCTCCCTAGTGTGTGGTGGGTACTGACTCAGTTATAATTTAAGTTATGAATTTGAGATTAATGGTTGTTTTTTAGGACCAACAACTGCTTAGGGGTTTGTTAGGGTATTTCATCCAAGTGCTTGTGTGAGGAAGAGGGACTTTGTGACTTATGTGCCTGTGTAAACGATTACAGGCAGGCTGTAATCCTTTACTAGTGCCTTTGTACCAAAAGTTCAACGCTGCTCCCTGGGTCTGGTAGAGGTAGCTCCCTAGTGTGTGGTGGGTACTGACTCAGTTAGAATTTAAGTTATGAATTTGAAATTAATGATTGTTTTTTAGGACCAACAAATGCTTAGGGGTTTGTTAGGGTATTTCATCCAAGTGCTTGTGTGAGGAAGAGGGACTTTGTGACTTATGTGCCTGTGTAAACGATTACAGGAAGGCTGTAATCGTTTACCAGTCCCTCTGTACCAAAAGTTCAACGCTGCTCCCTGGTTCTGGTAGAGGTAGCTCCCTAGTGTGTGGTGGGTACTGACCCAGTTAGAATTTAAGTTATGAATTTCAGATTAATGGTTGATTTTGAGGACCAACAACTGCGTAGGGGTTTGTTAGGATATTTCATCCAAGTGCTTGTGTGAGGAAGAGGGACTTTGTGACTTATGTGCCTGTGTAAACGATTACAGGCAGGCTGTAATCGCTTACCAGTGCCTCTGTACCAAAAGTTCAACGCTGCTCCCTGGTTCTGGTAGAGGTAGCTCCCTAGTGTGTGGTGGGTACTGACTCAGTTAGAATTTAAGTTATGAATTTGAGATTAATGGTTGTTTTTTAGGACCAACAACTGCTTAGGGGTTTGTTAGGGTATTTCATCCAAGTGCTTGTGTGAGGAAGAGGGACTTTGTGACTTATGTGCCTGTGTAAACGATTACAGGCAGGCTGTAATCCCTTACTAGTGCCTTTGTACCAAAAGTTCAACGCTGCTCCCTGGTTCTGGTAGAGGTAGCTCCCTAGTGTGTGGTGGGTACTGACTCAGTTAGAATTTAAGTTATGAATTTGAAATTAATGATTGTTTTTTAGGACCAACAAATGCTTAGGGGTTTGTTAGGGTATTTCATCCAAGTGCTTGTGTGAGGAAGAGGGACTTTGTGACTTATGTGCCTGTGTAAACGATTACAGGCAGGCTGTAATCGCTTACCAGTGCCTCTGTACCAAAAGTTCAACGCTGCTCCCTGGTTCTGGTAAAGGTAGCTCCCTAGTGTGTGGTGGGTACTGACTTGGTTAGAATTTAAGTTATGAATTTGAAATTAAAGATTGTTTTTTAGGACCAACAAATGCTTAGGGGTTTGTTAGGGTATTTCATCCAAGTGCTTGTGTGAGGAAGAGGGACTTTGTGACTTATGTGCCTGTGTAAACGATTACAGGCAGGCTGTAATCGCTTACCAGTCCCTCTGTACCAAAAGTTCAACGCTGCTCCCTGGTTCTGGTAGAGGTAGCTCCCTAGTGTGTGGTGGGTACTGACTCAGTTAGAATTTAAGTTATGAATTTGAGATTAATGGTTAATTTTGAGGACCAACAACTGCGTAGGGGTTTGTTAGGATATTTCATCCAAGTGCTTGTGTGAGGAAGAGGGACTTTGTGACTTATGTGCCTATGTAAACGATTACAGGCAGGCTGTAATCGCTTACCAGTGCCTCTGTACCAAAAGTTCAACGCTGCTCCCTGGTTCTGGTAGAGGTAGCTACCTAGTGTGTGGTGGGTACTGACTCAGTTAGAATTTAAGTTATGAATTTGAGATTAATGATTTTTTTTTAGGACCAACAACTGCTTAGGGGTTTGTTAGGGTATTTCATCCAAGTGCTTGTGTGAGGAAGAGGGACTTTGTGACTTATGTGCCTGTGTAAACGATTACAGGCAGGCTGTAATCCTTTACCAGTGCCTTTGTACCAAAAGTTCAACGCTGCTCCCTGGGTCTGGTAGAGGTAGCTCCCTAGTGTGTGGTGGGTACTGACTCAGTTAGAATTTAAGTTATGAATTTGAAATTAATGATTGTTTTTTAGGACCAACAAATGCTTAGGGGTTTGTTAGGGTATTTCATCCAAGTGCTTGTGTGAGGAAGAGGGACTTTGTGACTTATGTGCCTGTGTAAACGATTACAAGCAGGCTGTAATCGCTTACCAGTGCCTCTGTACCAAAAGTTCAACGCTGCTCCCTGGTTCTGGTAAAGGTAGCTCCCTAGTGTGTGGTGGGTACTGACTTGGTTAGAATTTAAGTTATGAATTTGAAATTAATAATTGTTTTTTAGGACCAACAAATGCTTAGGGGTTTGTTAGGGTATTTCATCCAAGTGCTTGTGTGAGGAAGAGGGACTTTGTGACTTATGTGCCTGTGTAAACGATTACAGGAAGGCTGTAATCGCTTACCAGTCCCTCTGTACCAAAAGTTCAACGCTGCTCCCTGGTTCTGGTAGAGGTAGCTCCCTAGTGTGTGGTGGGTACTGACTCAGTTAGAATTTAAGTTATGAATTTGAGATTAATGGTTGATTTTGAGGACCAACAACTGCGTAGGGGTTTGTTAGGATATTTCATCCAAGTGCTTGTGTGAGGAAGAGGGACTTTGTGACTTATGTGCCTGTGTAAACGATTACAGGCAGGCTGTAATCGCTTACCAGTGCCTCTGTACCAAAAGTTCAACGCTGCTCCCTGGTTCTGGTAGAGGTAGCTCCCTAGTGTGTGGTGGGTACTGACTCAGTTAGAATTTAAGTTATGAATTTGAGATTAATGGTTGTTTTTTAGGACCAACAACTGCTTAGGGGTTTGTTAGGGTATTTCATCCAAGTGCTTGTGTGAGGAAGAGGGACTTTGTGACTTATGTGCCTGTGTAAACGATTACAGGCAGGCTGTAATCGCTTACCAGTGCCTTTGTACCAAAAGTTCAACGCTGCTCCCTGGTTCTGGTAGAGGTAGCTCCCTAGTGTGTGGTGGGTACTGACTCAGTTAGAATTTAAGTTATGAATTTGAAATTAATGATTGTTTTTTAGGACCAACAAATGCTTAGGGGTTTGTTAGGGTATTTCATCCAAGTGCTTGTGTGAGGAAGAGGGACTTTGTGACTTATGTGCCTGTGTAAACGATTACAGGAAGGCTGTAATCGTTTACCAGTCCCTCTGTACCAAAAGTTCAACGCTGCTCCCTGGTTCTGGTAGAGGTAGCTCCCTAGTGTGTGGTGGGTACTGACTCAGTTAGAATTTAAGTTATGAATTTGAGATTAATGGTTGATTTTGAGGACCAACAACTGCGTAGGGGTTTGTTAGGATATTTCATCCAAGTGCTTGTGTGAGGAAGAGGGACTTTGTGACTTATGTGCCTGTGTAAACGATTACAGGCAGGCTGTAATCGCTTACCAGTGCCTCTGTACCAAAAGTTCAACGCTGCTCCCTGGTTCTGGTAGAGGTAGCTCCCTAGTGTGTGGTGGGTACTGACTCAGTTAGAATTTAAGTTATGAATTTGAGATTAATTGTTGTTTTTTAGGACCAACAACTGCTTAGGGGTTTGTTAGGGTATTTCATCCAAGCGCTTGTGTGAGGAAGAGGGACTTTGTGACTTATGTGCCTGTGTAAACGATTACAGGCAGGCTGTAATCCTTTACCAGTGCCTCTGTACCAAAAGTTCAACGCTGCTCCCTGGTTCTGGTAGAGGTAGCTCCCTAGTGTGTGGTGGGTACTGACTCAGTTAGAATTTAAGTTATGAATTTGAAATTAATGATTGTTTTTTAGGACCAACAAATGCTTAGGGGTTTGTTAGGGTATTTCATCCAAGTGCTTGTGTGAGGAAGAGGGACCTTGTGACTTATGTGCCTGTGTAAACGATTACAGGCAGGCTGTAATCGCTTACCAGTGCCTCTGTACCAAAAGTTCAACGCTGCTCCCTGGTTCTGGTAAAGGTAGCTCCCTAGTGTGTGGTGGGTACTGACTTGGTTAGAATTTAAGTTATGAATTTGAAATTAAAGATTGTTTTTTAGGACCAACAAATGCTTAGGGGTTTGTTAGGGTATTTCATCAAAGTGCTTGTGTGAGGAAGAGGGACTTTGTGACTTATGTGCCTGTGTAAACGATTACAGGCAGGCTGTAATCGTTTACCAGTCCCTCTGTACCAAAAGTTCAACGCTGCCCCCTGGTTCTGGTAGAGGTAGCTCCCTAGTGTGTGGTGGGTACTGACTCAGTTAGAATTTAAGTTATGAATTTGAGATTAATGGTTAATTTTGAGGACCAACAACTGCGTAGGGGTTTGTTAGGATATTTCATCCAAGTGCTTGTGTGAGGAAGAGGGACTTTGTGACTTATGTGCCTATGTAAACGATTACAGGCAGGCTGTAATCGCTTACCAGTGCCTCTGTACCAAAAGTTCAACGCTGCTCCCTGGTTCTGGTAGAGGTAGCTCCCTAGTTTGTGGTGGGTACTGACTTGGTTAGAATTTAAGATATGAAATTGATATTAATGGTTGTTTGTGAGGACCAACAACTGCTTAGGGGTTTGTTAGGGTATTTCATCCAAGTGCTTGTGTGAGGAAGAGGGACTTTGTGACTTATGTGCCTGTGTAAACGATTACAGGCAGGCTGTAATCGCTTACCAGTGCCTCTGTACCAAAAGTTCAACGCTGCTCCCTGGTTCTGGTAAAGGTAGCTCCCTAGTGTGTGGTGGGTACTGACTTGGTTAGAATTTAAGTTATGAATTTGAAATTAATGATTGTTTTTTAGGACCAACAAATGCTTAGGGGTTTGTTAGGGTATTTCATCCAAGTGCTTGTGTGAGGAAGAGGGACTTTGTGACGTATGTGCCTGTGTAAACGATTACAGGCAGGGTGTAATCGCTTACCAGTGCCTCTGTACCAAAAGTTCAACGCTGCTCCCTGGTTCTGGTAAAGGTAGCTCCCTAGTGTGTGGTGGGTACTGACTTGGTTAGAATTTAAGTTATGAATTTGAAATTAAAGATTGTTTTTTAGGACCAACAAATGCTTAGGGGTTTGTTAGGGTATTTCATCCAAGTGCTTGTGTGAGGAAGAGGGACTTTGTGACTTATGTGCCTGTGTAAACGATTACAGGCAGGCTGTAATCCTTTACCAGTGCCTCTGTACCAAAAGTTCAACGCTGCTCCCTGGTTCTGGTAGAGGTAGCTCCCTAGTGTGTGGTGGGTACTGACTCAGTTAGAATTTAAGTTATGAATTTGAAATTAATGATTGTTTTTTAGGACCAACAAATGCTTAGGGGTTTGTTAGGGTATTTCATCCAAGTGCTTGTGTGAGGAAGAGGGACTTTGTGACTTATGTGCCTGTGTAAACGATTACAGGCAGGCTGTAATCGCTTACCAGTCCCTCTGTACCAAAAGTTCAACGCTGCTCCCTGGTTCTGGTAGAGGTAGCTCCCTAGTGTGTGGTGGGTACTGACCCAGTTAGAATTTAAGTTATGAATTTCAGATTAATGGTTGATTTTGAGGACCAACAACTGCGTAGGGGTTTGTTAGGGTATTTCATCCAAGTGCTTGTGTGAGGAAGAGGGACTTTGTGACTTATGTGCCTGTGTAAACGATTACAGGCAGGCTGTAATCGCTTACCAGTGCCTCTGTACCAAAAGTTCAACGCTGCTCCCTGGTTCTGGTAGAGGTAGCTCCCTAGTGTGTGGTGGGTACTGACTCAGTTAGAATTTAAGTTATGAATTTGAGATTAATGGTTGTTTTTTAGGACCAACAACTGCTTAGGGGTTTGTTAGGGTATTTCATCCAAGTGCTTGTGTGAGGAAGAGGGACTTTGTGACTTATGTGCCTGTGTAAACGATTACAGGCAGGCTGTAATCGCTTACCAGTGCCTCTGTACCAAAAGTTCAACGCTGCTCCCTGGTTCTGGTAGAGGTAGCTCCCTAGTGTGTGGTGGGTACTGACTCAGTTAGAATTTAAGTTATGAATTTGAAATTAATGATTGTTTTTTAGGACCAACAAATGCTTAGGGGTTTGTTAGGGTATTTCATCCAAGTGCTTGTGTGAGGAAGAGGGACTTTGTGACTTATGTGCCTGTGTAAACGATTACAGGCAGGCTGTAATCGCTTACCAGTGCCTCTGTACCAAAAGTTCAACGCTGCTCCCTAGTTCTGGTAAAGGTAGCTCCCTAGTGTGTGGTGGGTACTGACTTGGTTAGAATTTAAGTTATGAATTTGAAATTAAAGCTTGTTTTTTAGGACCAACAAATGCTTAGGGGTTTGTTAGGGTATTTCATCCAAGTGCTTGTGTGAGGAAGAGGGACTTTGTGACTTATGTGCCTGTGTAAACGATTACAGGCAGGCTGTAATCGCTTACCAGTGCCTCTGTACCAAAAGTTCAACGCTGCTCCCTGGTTCTGGTAGAGGTAGCTCCCTAGTGTGTGGTGGGTACTGACTCAGTTAGAATTTAAGTTATGAATTTGAGATTAATGGTTGATTTTGAGGACCAACAACTGCTTAGGGGTTTGTTAGGGTATTTCATCCAAGTGCTTGTGTGAGGAAGAGGGACTTTGTGACTTATGTGCCTATGTAAACGATTACAGGCAGGCTGTAATCGCTTACCAGTGCCTCTGTACCAAAAGTTCAACGCTGCTCCCTGGTTCTGGTAGAGGTAGCTCCCTAGTTTGTGGTGGGTACTGACTTGGTTAGAATTTAAGATATGAAATTGAGATTAATGGTTGTTTGTGAGGACCAACAACTGCTTAGGGGTTTGTTAGGGTATTTCATCCAAGTGCTTGTGTGAGGAAGAGGGACTTTGTGACTTATGTGCCTGTGTAAACGATTACAGGCAGGCTGTAATCGCTTACCAGTGCCTCTGTACCAAAAGTTCAACGCTGCTCCCTGGTTCTGGTAAAGGTAGCTCCCTAGTGTGTGGTGGGTACTGACTTGGTTAGAATTTAAGTTATGAATTTGAAATTAATGATTGTTTTTTAGGACCAACAAATGCTTAGGGGTTTGTTAGGGTATTTCATCCAAGTGCTCGTGTGAGGAAGAGAAACTTTGTGACGTATGTGCCTGTGTAAACGATTACAGGCAGGCTGTAATCGCTTACCAGTGCCTCTGTACCAAAAGTTCAACGCTGCTCCCTGGTTCTGGTAAAGGTAGCTCCCTAGTGTGTGGTGGGTACTGACTTGGTTAGAATTTAAGTTATGAATTTGAAATTAATGATTGTTTTTTAGGACCAACAAATGCTTAGGGGTTTGTTAGGGTATTTCATCCAAGTGCTTGTGTGAGGAAGAGGGACTTTGTGACTTATGTGCCTGTGTAAACGATTACAGGCAGGCTGTAATCGCTTACCAGTCCCTCTGTACCAAAAGTTCAACGCTGCTCCCTGGTTCTGGTAGAGGTAGCTCCCTAGTCTGTGGTGGGTACTGACTCAGTTAGAATTTAAGTTATGAATTTGAGATTAATGGTTGATTTTGAGGACCAACAACTGCGTAGGGGTTTGTTAGGATATTTCATCCAAGTGCTTGTGTGAGGAAGAGGGACTTTGTGACTTATGTGCCTGTGTAAACGATTACAGGCAGGCTGTAATCGCTTACCAGTGCCTCTGTACCAAAAGTTCAACGCTGCTCCCTGGTTCTGGTAGAGGTAGCTCCCTAGTTTGTGGTGGGTACTGACTTGGTTAGAATTTAAGTTATGAAATTGATATTAATGGTTGTTTGTGAGGACCAACAACTGCTTAGGGGTTTGTTAGGGTATTTGATCCAAGTGCTTGTGTGAGGAAGAGGGACTTTGTGACTTATGAGCCTGTGTAAACGATTACAGGCAGGCTGTAATCGCTTACCAGTGCCTCTGTACCAAAAGTTCAACGCTGCTCCCTGGTTCTGGTAGAGGTAGCTCCCTAGTGTGTGGTGGGTACTGACTCAGTTAGAATTTAAGTTATGAATTTGAGATTAATGGTTGTTTTTGAGGACCAACAACTGCTTAGGGGTTTGTTAGGGTATTTCATCCAAGTGCTTGTGTGAGGAAGAGGGACTTTGTGACTTATGTGCCTGTGTAAACGATTACAGGCAGGCTGTAATCCTTTACCAGTGCCTCTGTACCAAAAGTTCAACGCTGCTCCCTGGTTCTGGTAGAGGTAGCTCCCTAGTGTGTGGTGGGTACTGACTCAGTTAGAATTTAAGTTATGAATTTGAAATTAATGATTGTTTTTTAGGACCAACAAATGCTTAGCGGTTTGTTAGGGTATTTCATCCAAGTGCTTGTGTGAGGAAGAGGGACTTTGTGACTTATGTGCCTGTGTAAACGATTACAGGCAGGCTGTAATCGCTTACCAGTGCCTCTGTACCAAAAGTTCAACGCTGCTCCCTAGTTCTGGTAGAGGTAGCTCCCTAGTGTGTGGTGGGTACTGACTTGGTTAGAATTTAAGTTATGAATTTGAAATTAATGATTGTTTTTTAGGACCAACAAATGCTTAGGGGTTTGTTAGGGTATTTCATCCAAGTGCTTGTGTGAGGAAGAGGGACTTTGTGACTTATGTGCCTGTGTAAACGATTACAGGCAGGCTGTAATCGCTTACCAGTGCCTCTGTACCAAAAGTTCAACGCTGCTCCCTGGTTCTGGTAGAGGTAGCTCCCTAGTTTGTGGTGGGTACTGACTTGGTTAGAATTTAAGTTATGAATTTGAGATTAATGGTTGATTTTGAGGACCAACAACTGCTTAGCGGTTTGTTAGGGTATTTCATCCAAGTGCTTGTGTGAGGAAGAGGGACTTTGTGACTTATGTGCCTGTGTAAACGATTACAGGCAGGCTGTAATCGCTTACCAGTGCCTCTGTACCAAAAGTTCAACGCTGCTCCCTGGTTCTGGTAGAGGTAGCTCCCTAGTTTGTGGTGGGTACTGACTTGGTTAGAATTTAAGTTATGAAATTGAGATTAATGGTTGTTTGTGAGGACCAACAACTGCTTAGGGGTTTGTTAGGGTATTTCATCCAAGTGCTTGTGTGAGGAAAAGGGACTTTGTGACTTATGTGCCTGTGTAAACGATTACAGGCAGGCTGTAATCGCTTACCAGTGCCTCTGTACCAAAAGTTCAACGCTGCTCCCTGGTTCTGGTAAAGGTAGCTCCCTAGTGTGTGGTGGGTACTGACTTGGTTAGAATTTAAGTTATGAATTTGAAATTAATGATTGTTTTTTAGGACCAACAAATGCTTAGGGGTTTGTTAGGGTATTTCATCCAAGTGCTTGTGTGAGGAAGAGGGACTTTGTGACTTATGTGCCTGTGTAAACGATTACAGGCAGGCTGTAATCGCTTACCAGTGCCTCTGTACCAAAAGTTCAACGCTGCTCCCTGGTTCTGGTAAAGGTAGCTCCCTAGTGTGTGGTGGGTACTGACTTGGTTAGAATTTAAGTTATGAATTTGAAATTAATGATTGTTTTTTAGGACCAACAAATGCTTAGGGGTTTGTTAGGGTATTTCATCCAAGTGCTTGTGTGAGGAAGAGGGACTTTGTGACTTATGTGCCTGTGTAAACGATTACAGGCAGGCTGTAATCGCTTACCAGTGCCTCTGTACCAAAAGTTCAACGCTGCTCCCTGGTTCTGGTAAAGGTAGCTCCCTAGTGTGTGGTGGGTACTGACTTGGTTAGAATTTAAGTTATGAATTTGAAATTAATGATTGTTTTTTAGGACCAACAAATGCTTAGGGGTTTGTTAGGGTATTTCATCCAAGTGCTTGTGTGAGGAAGAGGGACTTTGTGACTTATGTGCCTGTGTAAACGATTACAGGCAGGCTGTAATCGCTTACCAGTGCCTCTGTACCAAAAGTTCAACGCTGCTCCCTGGTTCTGGTAGAGGTAGCTCCCTAGTGTGTGGTGGGTACTGACTCAGTTAGAATTTAAGTTATGAATTTGAGATTAATGGTTGATTTTGAGGACCAACAACTGCTTAGGGGTTTGTTAGGGTATTTCATCCAAGTGCTTGTGTGAGGAAGAGGGACTTTGTGACTTATGTGCCTATGTAAACGATTACAGGCAGGCTGTAATCGCTTACCAGTGCCTCTGTACCAAAAGTTCAACGCTGCTCCCTGGTTCTGGTAGAGGTAGCTCCCTAGTGTGTGGTGGGTACTGACTTGGTTAGAATTTAAGTTATGAATTTGAGATTAATGGTTGTTTGTGAGGACCAACAACTGCTTAGGGGTTTGTTAGGGTATTTCATCCAAGTGCTTGTGTGAGGAAGAGGGACTTTGTGACTTATGTGCCTGTGTAAACGATTACAGGCAGGCTGTAATCGCTTACCAGTGCCTCTGTACCAAAAGTTCAACGCTGCTCCCTGGTTCTGGTAGAGGTAGCTCCCTAGTGTGTGGTGGGTACTGACTCAGTTAGAATTTAAGTTATGAATTTGAAATTAATGATTGTTTTTTAGGACCAACAAATGCTTAGGGGTTTGTTAGGGTATTTCATCCAAGTGCTTGTGTGAGGAAGAGGGACTTTGTGACTTATGTGCCTGTGTAAACGATTACAGGCAGGCTGTAATCGCTTACCAGTGCCTCTGTACCAAAAGTTCAACGCTGCTCCCTGGTTCTGGTAGAGGTAGCTCCCTAGTGTGTGGTGGGTACTGACTCTGTTAGAATTTAAGTTATGAAATTGAGATTAATGGTTGTTTGTGAGGACCAACAACTGCTTAGGGGTTTGTTAGGGTATTTCATCCAAGTGCTTGTGTGAGGAAGAGGGACTTTGTGACTTATGTGCCTGTGTAAACGATTACAGGCAGGCTGTAATCGCTTACCAGTGCCTCTGTACCAAAAGTTCAACGCTGCTCCCTGGTTCTGGTAGAGGTAGCTCCCTAGTGTGTGGTGGGTACTGACTCAGTTAGAATTTAAGTTATGAATTTGAGATTAATGGTTGATTTTGAGGACCAACAACTGCTTAGGGGTTTGTTAGGGTATTTCATCCAAGTGCTTGTGTGAGGAAGAGGGACTTTGTGACTTATGTGCCTGTGTAAACGATTACAGGCAGGCTGTAATCGCTTACCAGTGCCTTTGTACCAAAAGTTCAACGCTGCTCCCTGGTTCTGGTAGAGGTAGCTCCCTAGTGT